>CM060938.1:606003487-607203487 GCA_030765085.1 Allium cepa | reverse complement strand
CACTTCAATTTATCTTTAAAAACACATATTCTCCAAAACATTTCCAAATACTTATTTAACAATAAGTAATTCACAAATCTATTTATTTTCAATACTTAGAAAATATTCAATATACTTAAAACACGATTAAGTATACATTTTATTCTTTCAAGGAAAATGTTCTTTTTAAACACATTTATTTGGGTAAAACGAATGTTGCGTAAAACATCGTCACGACAACCCAAAATCATTAGTATAGGGATTCGAAATTAAGACAGATATATAAATCCCAATACTATATAAAAAAATTCCTTTCGAAAATCATTTACTATAACAACAGTGTTATAGTCCACCATTTCCTTATTTCTCGAAAACGTCTATTTCAACAATGAATGTTGAAACCTATGGTTTCGATCCTTAATACATTTTAAAACAACTACAAATCGTTTTAATTTTATTTAAAAGATCACTTCCTAAAACATTTCTTTTAATATATTATTCACTCTCCAAAATCGTGAATATAAATCGTTTACCAAATTCAACACTTCTACATATTTAATTTAAAGGATTATCCACTGTCCAAAATCGCGGATATATCTCCTTTAATAAGATTGCATATTTACTTATCAAATTCAATTGGTTTTGGATTTATAAAACAACGTTTACAAATTCCATTTATATGTCTATTTTATAAAAAATTCAACTTATAAAATCCCTTAATCGACAAATTCTATTTATATCTCATTTAAATGCCAAAATCCAATTAATAAATTAATTACTTATAAATCTTTTATTTTACAAAATCTATTCATTTTATAACTTCACAATTTATAAATCTATAAATTTCATTCACTTATGAAATCCATTTATACTTTATTTTAACACTTATAAAAGCTCGTTTTATAATTCCAATATTTTAATTTATAAATATCAATTTTATAAATCTTTTATATAAACTGTTTAAAATAATTCAAAAATCCAAATTTAAAATTTTTTTACAAATTAATCAACTACTTATTTCAAAAATCACATTTCGGTTATTTTTCACAAAAAATAATTTCATAACATAAAAATTATAACGTTTATTTATTTAAAATGAATTAATTCTAAAATTTAATAAAATTTATACCTTCAAAAAATCACTTGAAAATCCTTTTAAATTCAAAATCGTTTTTAGCATTTTTAGAACTTTAAAAATAGGCCCAATGCTGCAACAACACTAAATATAACAATCACGGCATCCAAACATCGTGTATCAATATGATAAATGAATATATCGCAAATATTTGTAAAATAAAGCCATACTGTTGAGGAATCCAGTTGGATCCCTCCAACCTGTTTCCCTGCATCCATTGATGTTAGCACAATACCAATCCTGTTTCAAGACGGGATATCGCGGTACATGGGTTTATATAAAATATTATCCGCTATTATGCGGCGCAATAGGGTCTCATCCGCTATATAATGCGGGAAAATCAACTCCAAGTACAAATATAATGGCAATTCCACTTCAAGGTGGAATATCGTGGTATATGTGTTTAATAAATAACATCGGCTTAATATACGGCGTATAGGGTCTATTTCAATACAATAGGTAACAATTTATCATCCAAGCATACAATCAACACAATCAAGCAATTTTAAATCTAACTATTTAAAATTTAAATCTAAACAGTTCGATTGAGTGAGAAGTTGTCACCTTGTTTCCAATAGCCGTTTCAGCGTTTTATTATGAATAAAATTAAACGCGCGTTTAATTTTACCTAAAATTCACACTAGCTCCAATCAACCCCAATCCAGCTTCATCTCATAATATTCGTCAATACGAACCCGACGCAATCCGTTTCGTGCGAAACGGACCTCGTATGATAAGGTTACACAGTTTTAAAATTTATACGATTTAATATAATTCAATTTCATTCTCTATTTTAAATTTTTAAACCTTGAAAATTCCTGGCCGTTAGATTTCAAGCTTCATCAATTAGGGCCGCAAATTTATTTTCTTCTCCATCGCATAAAACTTCCCAGGTTACCATGCGCGCACGCAACACCCACTGCCGCCTTCATCAAGGAATTGTCGCACCTCCATTGATCGTCTAGCCAACGATCAGACAACGCCATATTGAAGCCCAACGCGAAAGCCACCTTCGGCTGCAATTTGGCCAAACTCGGCCCTATATTGGCCTCAAAAAACGTGGACGAATGACGCACCTTCAAGCTCAAATTGCTGACGATCCATTGCTCGAATCATGATCATGACCGTTGAGATCGAAGATCTCACGTAGCTCTACAACTTTCATTTAGGAAGTTTGTCGAATTAATGTGTAGATTTGAAGAAAATTGGAGGAGAAGGAGATGCAATTTCGGCCATTAAAATAGATGTGGCGGCTGAAGCTTATAGGGTTAGGGTATGGTATAAAATTGTGAATATGGAGGCCTTTTATAAAAAATTCTCGCGACACTATTCACCCGAATTTTTTCCGAACTCCAAACGAAGCGTGCCACCTGGCATTTATAATGTTTTACCCCCATTCCGAACGCAATGGAATATATATCGGGAGCCAATTCGATCAAATTTGGAAGATACAATTTCAAATCGATTAATTTAAATTTAAAATTCACTTAAACCGATTTCAGTGCGTTTTAGCTTGCCCCGGACAAACCGTAAATCCGATTGACACAAAATTTGAAACCATACAATAATTTAATATTACGGTTCCGATGAAACTTGTTTCATCGAAATCCGAGACTGTTTGAAAAATGACTATTTTTACTCATCAGTAAAATATTAAAATATTCAATTTCCACAAATTAATTTTTAGTTCAATTTTAAAAGTTCTATAATAACATTCTAACTCCAATATGATTTAATACAACTTTACAAATCAATTTTAGTCACATTAAACCCAATTTCCAATTATTTCTGTAATTTCATATATTAATTTATCGATTTAATTATGAAATTAAATCTAGATATTCGAAATATAATTTATTCGACTTACAAATTTTACTTGTTAATATTTTAAAATCAATTAAATATATGAATTTCAAATGACCGAAATTCTGGGTCGTTACAGCTTTACTTTTGTTAGAATATCCGATAACGTACCATTGTCGGATTTAGGATCAAATTTTTCTAAGTTATCTTTAGTATTTAAAATAAAACATTTACATCCAAAAATTCTAAAATAAGATACTTTAGGTTTCTTTCTATGAAGAAGTTCCTAAGATGTCTTATTGTTTAAAGGTCTACTTAAAATTCTATTTAAAATATAGCAGGCAGTAGTTACTGCATCTGCCCAAAAATACTTTGGTAATTTACTATCTGAAAGCATAGTTCTCGCACACTCTTGAATCGTCCTATTTTTATGTTCTACTACTCTGTTTTGTTGTGGAGTTCTTGGCAATGAAAAATTGTGAGTTATTCCCTTTTTATTGTAGAATTCCTCAAACTTTTCCTTTTCAAATTCACCACCGTGATTACTACGAATGGTTATAATTTTTAGAGATAGTTGATTTTGAATCCTTTTTGTAAAGTTCTTAAAACATTCAAAATAGTCACTTTCATGTTTCAAAAATATTGTCCATGTAAATCTAGAATAATCATCTACAATTACAAAAACATATTTACTATGATTTATTGACAGAATTTGAGATGAACCAAATAAATCAAGGTGAAGTGACTCAAGAGGTTTTGAGGTTGAAATCATATCTTTTAATTTAAAAGAACTTTTTCTAGGTTTTCCTAATTGACATGCATTACATAGACTATCTACTTTAAAATTCATTTTGGGGAGACCACTTACTATCTACTTTAAAATTCATTTCTCGCTTGATTGATTTCCAAGGCCACAATCACACCTTTTCTCGTTTAATTGATTACAAATAAGCCTATAACACTGAATAGCACTGAGGTCTTGTTGAAATAGTGATAGAGAATCAAACCAGAGATAATGTAGTTAGATTCAATGTTGATTTTGGCAGAGTAATGGCGGGAATATGTATAAAGAAAATGTGGAAGTAGAAGAGAAATGAAAACAAGAAAATATGATTGAAAATTCGCTGAAAACAACGTCTATTTATAGAAGAACAATAGCATTGTCCATTCGTGAAGAGATATGACGAATAGATGCTTCTTTTGAAATTTAAATTTTGAAATTAACCGACACTATGTCGATATGGGTATATTCAGCGTGTCGACATCCCAAAGGAATTTTTGGTAGTTTCTTTTTCTTTGAAAATAATTTTTATCTTATATTAAAACTATTTTAAACTTTTATAAATATACTCAACTATAGTTAAAACACATAAATAAATATAAAGAATAATATTTTGGTATATATAAAATTTTACTATAATTTTATATTTAAATCTAAGTATAAATATTTAAAAGTTAAGTATATTATTATTAAAAGATAGTTTAAAACTAAGGATAATTTGATTTTGAAATTAAAGATTATTTTGAGGCTAAAAGTATATAAAATCAGGATAGATGATTTTGATTCTTTTAAAAGGAAGGTTTTGAAAACATTTTGAAAACAAGATATAATTTTGTAAAAATCATTTTGAATAAAAATTAGCGGATACAAAACAATATTCCACTAGATTTTTCATAGGTTCTATCCTACTTTGGGTTCCATCCCTTTAACAGGCTCAAAGTGGATTCCATTCCACGAATACATTGGATTTTAAGATGCCAGTGCTTTTCTAGGATTTTTATTAAAATTCCTAATTAAAAAAAAATTGCTTGAAATCTTGAACTCTTGATAATCTTGATACTCGTGAGTCTTCATTCTTGATATCTTAAATCTCCATACTATACAGTCTTCATTCTTGGTACATGCACGGTTAAATCCTGCATATGCATATATTTCTAAACTATAATGATATTTTATAATCCTATTCCATGGTTGTTGTCATCAAAACCATCATCTTACGGACTAACAATAATAACATCCAAAAATAGTCCTCCATGTGGCATTTCTAAACCCAGATTGGGGTTTTTATAATAAATTAAACGGGAATTAAAAGGCCTTGCCTTTATATCAAATCCCTAGCCCAGATCAGGGCATATGTTAGACAATCATTATTGCAAAGGAATCTCCATCCCAGATTAAGGTACTTATTGTATAAGTAGACTTCCATTGCAATGTTTGTTAAAATAGAAATCCTTTGCCTAGATTAGGGCATGTGTTGGACAACTAGAAGTCCATAGAAATTATATTTTACAACCGAAGCCACCAACCCAGATTAGGATTTTAAGGCGAAATCAAATAATAATCTCGAAACCCCAGTTTGGGTATAAATAATCGTAATGATCAACTAAAACGACCCTGACTCAACCTTCGAAAATCGGCACCGAATACGACACTCGTATTCAAATGCCGCAGATCCAAACGTCGAATCTGGTTCGTCGAAGCTTATAACACAATTAAGTATAACAACACATCGGAAGAAAAATGAATATCATATACAATTCCAAATGAATACAATGTCCAAATATGGAACAATACTAATACAATATGATACAAGAATATCAGAGATAATAAACAGCAGCGGAAAACAAATAGCCAAGAGATAACTCCAATCCAATGCTCCAAAGCTAAAACTCCAAACCACAAGCCCGAACCACCATCAAGTTTCATCAAGCTAAGCAAGTATGGTCCGTGAATCCAAAGACTCCAATCTCCAAGATCTCCAAAGAATACCAAAGAGAAGGCTAAAAGCTACCAAATCGATATTTATATCTACTATCTGAAAAACCCAACTCTAGACTGCCCGTGTGGAAAATTGTGGGCACCCAGAGTTTAGGAAGGGAATAATAAACTCCGGGTCAGTCATGGGAATGGTATGAGGAAACAAAATAGTTTTATCTTTAAAACAAACAACAAAGATTTTTAAAACATTGAAATCCACAACGCTTTTTGGAAAATGAAACTACACAAGGCCTCCCATCACACACACCATGCAAACGAAGAATTGGAGGAGATTTCTCCTTATGATAGTAAAAAATGCTTGATACGTGAAAACCATTTTGATATTATTATTAGTGCATAGTGCAGAAAACATTTCGAAAGTATAATATTAATCTTAGCCAGCATAGACATTTCGAACTATGCCTACTATAACTACCATGTTTAATAGTAGGTTACCGCCATATTCCATGGCAGGTTATACAACTAAAACCGTACTGGGCACGTATTATTTCTTTGGATTTTCCAACAAATGGTCAGGCCAAGGAACTTCCCATTGCCACATGGGTACGCCTCTGGAGGGACGCCCCGAGAACCATCCCTCAATTCTCTACCAACACAAGGCCGGTGTACCCCCTGCCCGGGAGTATCACCTAAGATATTCCATCCCCGGTCGTAACCAACCTTTATCCAGGCGCTCGATACCAACAACGATAAAGTAATGTATTTGCAGTAACCACATAGGTTAAATATCTGGGCTCCATACCATGATATCACCTTTATCCAGAAGAAATAGACATACCGTAGGGGTGCGACCCCTGAAACCTTGCTGCATCTTTTCTGTTTCGACCATTTTCGGGGTGTGAGGTCCTGATGCAGTCTCGTTGTGACGCCCCACCTCTATACCCACGCTAGCCAAGAACATTACGATGAATGCTGTCAACTAGCACGGAGAATAAGGCTGTTGAGGAGCGACCATCCGTGTAATTTCTTTGCGCGAGCATCGATATGTCAGATAGTATAACATACATTTCTTTATCAAGAGGGAGATCCAACATACCGACACAAACTCAAAGCTACTGCACAGTGGCTGTAATATCTTCAGAAACAAATATAGAAATAAACATAACATAAATCAGTCACAGATAATTCATATCACAAAGGCGGAAATAGATATGAATATAACACATGAAAGTATTCATCAGAGTAGTGGTCAAAAGGATCCACAATAATACAAAGGAATAGATACAAGTGCTAGACAAAAGAATAAGTATACATCATAGAGTCTGTATCTCAAATGTATACAACAAAAACTACTAATCTAGAGTAGTTAGCCAAAAGATCAGATGAAAGTCCGATAAGGAGTCAAGCAAAAGCACCTGTAAAATCTCAGCCTGACCCGAGTATTATTTAAGAAGAAAATAATAAACGGATCAGTCTAGCTATAAATATCAGATGAAGTGATATATAATAAGAGATATGACATAAACATATAATAATCACAATGCCAAGCTGTGATAAATAAGTAATTGAAAATAAACAATAGATTAATCAATATCACAATAATCTACTCAAGATAAAAAGGAATGTCATACTCCTAATTTCATTCACCAAGCCACAATAAATGACATATATATCAATGCCCATCGTAAAAGTTGGTGAAACATAAATTCCAGAAATCAACACACGAAATCCAGAAATCACAATAAAAAGGATGGCCAAGACATTGATGTAGTACAAACGGTACATCCAATGAACCAAATACACTGATGTAGTACAAACGGTACATCCAATGAATCAAATCACTTTGAAAGTGCATGGGTCGTTAGCCCACAAAGAAATGAGACGAAGCTCAATAAAATGAGGAATAGTCCTCCACATAGACAAAGAGACATCGCACATTGCTAGTCTAAACCACAAAGATGATCATCATGATCAAAGAGAAGTGTCAATTACACTAAGCTAGTAAATATAAAAGTTTAGCTTCATGTCCCATAACCACTTGCTTAACTTAAACATTTACGAACAAACAGTAAATCTCCACTAGAAAAATGTCACATGTGGTTCAATCGAACAAGTCCAAAAATTAACCGACGAAGTAAACGCAAGCGTTTCATACCACTTGTTTTACTAAGTCGTTTAATTAGATTTCTCATACGAGTGAGGTAAAGGCTTGTATATACTAATAGGTTGGAAAACGGTTTGAGAAAACGAGCTTTGTTATAAATTAGTGTTGAAATCATTTGAAGAAAGAGTTTTAATTACTACTAGTATAGAAAACCTTTATATTTTTAAAGTGACAAATCACAAAGAAGATTGTAAGAACAATCAATCACTAAAATTCACCTTCGAAGACGTGAATAAAATCCAAAGAAACCGAGAAAGAATCCGTCGAAATGGATATTCAAAAATCCCTAAATAGGAGTCATCAAAGGCATAATAAATGATAACAACAAATAGGATCATCACGAATCGATTTGAATTGGAATTCTCAGTGAAAAGGCAAGCAGGCAAAACACTGCTGATTCAGACGTCTGAAACAAGTGGTTCAGACGTCTGAATCTGAAAATACAAAAATTTCCAAAACACAATTCAGACGTCTGAATCAAGTGTTTCAGACGTCTGAAATAGGCATATTTTAGCCTGTTTCCTTTCTGGTTCCAAATGAACCAATTCAGATGTCTGAAACCATATATTCAGACGTCTGAATCTGGGAATAGAAAACTTCCCAGGACAATATTCAGACGTCTGAATATCACGTTTCAGACGTCTGAATGAAGGGTTCAGGGCATTCCCTGAAACTAGGCCAAAAATGGCCAAACGAATATCGGAAACGATCGAACGAGCAAATGGCGATGACTAAGGAATTACGTCGAACGACAACCCAGCCTAAACGGCTCTTCGATACGCCTCAAATATCGATGTCCAATTATCCATAATAGGATTTTCATAAATTAGACCAAAACACCAAAAATTGGAATATACACGAAATCAATCCAAACCAAAAATCAATTGCACACGAATAAACGTTAGGAATTCATACCTAACAATCGAAGATAATTATAGACAAAGATGTGAGATAAAAATCTCACCTTTGAACCCACACGATTGAAGAAGAAGCTATAGAACAATAACAATGACAATCACTCTTCAATTCCAACTCAACAAGCTTGAATCTAAGCTAAAAAGAGAAACATTTCCCAAAGTTAGGTTTAGGAAATTTCTGAAATCAAGGAGAGAAAGAGTTGGAGAAGAAGAAGGAGTTGCTTACCAATGGGTTCTCATAGATTTTGGAGCAAGAACTTGGATTTTGCTATGGAACTAGGGCTTGGAGTTTTAATTTCCACTCTCTTCTACCATTGTTGCTAAAGCTTGAAGAGTTAGGAATTAGAAATGAAGTAATGAAGAGGAGAGGGGGATTGGGACTGAGTTAGTAAGTGGTTAATTGGCTCAGCCCAAACCAAAGCCCAAAGCAAAAAGTAGCAAAAATCAACTTTCTCCAAACATATCGAAGCTTATACTCAAAAAGGTCGCAAACGGCATTTTGAACTCAATGGGGGTGGTCTCGAGTCCTAATTCGGCTGTTTGCAAAAAGTAGCTTTTCGGACTAAAATCCGACTAACGATAAAATATTTAAATAAGATATTTAAATATAAAATCGATAAATATGCGGGTTGTTACAGACTCCCCTCCTTAAAGAAATTGCGTCCTCGCAATACTTAAGAAGAAAATAAGAAGTAACAACCATAGAAGCATATCAACACAAAAGAAAATTTGAAATAGGAAGTTCACCATAAAGAGCACGAAAGAGTTAGCACGAACAGGATCGCTCGATGAATTCTCTGGATTCCCAAGAGTAATCCATAGGATTTGAGAACCATTGAACTATTATCAAAAAGAATATCTTTATATCGAAGACGCTCAACCTCCAAAGCAACGATGCGAATAGAATGTTGCTCAAAAGTCAAATTTGGTGAAACTTCAATCCCTCAATAACACCGGGCTCAAGAATAAAAACCGGAAACATAAAAGCATTTCCACAGTTAAAAGACGTGGAAAACGTCAAGAATAGCAGAAAGTTGAGCCGGTGCAACGGCGTAGTACAAATACGGTACGCCCGAGAAACTAGAAACTCGAATAATTTGGAACACCGACGTAGTACAAAGACGGTACGTCCAATGAACCAAAAAGCCAAGACATTGATGTAGTACAAACGGTACATCCAATGAATCAAATAGCAAAGACATTGATGTAGTACAAACGGTACATCCAATGAATCAAAAAGCGAAGACATTGATGTAGTACAAACGGTACATCCAATGAATCAAATAGCGAAGACATTGATGTAGTACAAACGGTACATCCAATGAATCAAAAAGCGAAGACATTGATGTAGTACAAACGGTACATCCAATGAATCAAAAAGCGAAGACATTGATGTAGTACAAACGGTACATCCAATGAATCAAAAAGCAAAGTCATTGATGTAGTACAAACGGTACATCCAATGAATCAAAGACACTGATGTAGTACAAACGGTACATCCAATGAATCAAAAGCAAAGACATTGATGTAGTACAAACGGTACATCCAATGAATCAAAGACATTGATGTAGTACAAACGGTACATCCAATGAATCAAAAGCAAAGACATTGATGTAGTACAAACGGTACATCCAATGAATCAAAAGCAAAGACATTGATGTAGTACAAACGGTACATCCAATGAATCAAAGACACTGATGTAGTACAAACGGTACATCCAATGAATCAAAAGCAAAGACATTGATGTAGTACAAACGGTACATCCAATGAATCAAAAGCGAAGACATTGATGTAGTACAAACGGTACATCCAATGAATCAAAAAGCGAAGACATTGATGTAGTACAAACGGTACATCCAATGAATCAAAAAGCAAAGTCATTGATGTAGTACAAACGGTACATCCAATGAATCAAAGACACTGATGTAGTACAAACGGTACATCCAATGAATCAAAAAGCGAAGACATTGATGTAGTACAAACGGTACATCCAATGAATCAAAAAGCGAAGTCATTGATGTAGTACAAACGGTACATCCAATGAATCAAAGACACTGATGTAGTACAAACGGTACATCCAATGAATCAAAAAGCGAAGACATTGATGTAGTACAAACGGTACATCCAATGAATCAAAAAGCGAAGACATTGATGTAGTACAAACGGTACATCCAATGAATCAAAAGCAAAGACATTGATGTAGTACAAACGGTACATCCAATGAATCAAAGACACTGATGTAGTACAAACGGTACATCCAATGAATCAAAAGCAAAGACATTTACATCCAATGAATCAAAAGCAAAGACATTGATGTAGTACAAACGGTACATCCAATGAATCAAAGACACTGATGTAGTACAAATGGTACATCCAATGAATCAAAAGCAAAGACATTGATGTAGTACAAACGGTACATCCAATGAATCAAAGACACTGATGTAGTACAAACGGTACATCCAATGAATCAAAAGCAAAGACATTGATGTAGTACAAACGGTACATCCAATGAATCAAAAACACTGATGTAGTACAAACGGTACATCCAATGAATCAAAGACACTGATGTAGTACAAACGGTACATCCAATGAATCAAATAGCAAAGACATTGATGTAGTACAAATGGTACATCCAATGAATCCAAGCTCAAATATTTCGGAACACCGACGCAGTAAGAAAACGGTACGTCCAATGAACCGAAGCCCGAATTATTTCGGAACACCGACGTAGTACAAAAACGGTACGTTCAATGAACCGAACACAATAAAAGGACATCGGACGCTAGTCCATAGAAGAAATGAGATGAAACTCAATAAAACGAAGTACACCAAAACGCCCGATGAACTTGGTAAAAAGATGATTCCATTCCGACATCATCAAAGAATCACCACCTTATTGCCTATGACAAAACGTATTGGCAACACGATTTCCCCTTCGGGAACAAAAAAGAATATCAAGATCATAAGATGCTAGGAACTCGAGTCAACATGCAGTTCCTTAAGAGAACATAAATATTCCAAAGTTTTATGATCGAGGTAGAGAACAAATTTCTCATCCAAATATGATGATGCCAAATTCCAAAAGCAAAAACAATAGCCGAGAGCACTAGATCATAAGTGGCATATCTAGTCTCGATAAGCTATAATGATTTAGAAGCACAAGTGATAGCACGTTCTTTTTGGCAAGAGAACGGCATCCAAACCAATACGACTAGTATCGGTACAAATAGCAAAATCTTGGTTCCCCTTCAGGAATCATAAGAACAAGAGTATCGAAAGGAAGAGTTCTTTTAGATAATTTTCTTTCTCGAAAAGCTAAAATTTTCAAAATCACAATTATTTCAGTGTAAAAATATTTCTAGAAAAATTTACAATTTACAAGTCAATATATCGTGTCTGATTGTCACATCAAAGCGCTTAGGAAATTCCTATCGATAACGTTGATCAAGCGCATCGACCAAAATTCTTAAAGCACTCAACGGGCAATACAATCACAAAATCATCTTTTATAGGATAAATAAATCTCTTAAAAAGTTTTAAGAATACTCTTTGTTCATTTCAAGAACAAAAATCAAATTGTACTTATAAATAAATCTTATGAAAAAGATTTTCAAAATTTTAAATTACTATTTTCATCCAAAATCAATATATACAAGAATGGTCTCATCGAAATATTCATAGAATATTCGATTTATAAAATGGATGAAATAGGCTAGACAAATTGAATGACATAATAAGTCATTCATAAGAATCATAACGAGTGCGGAATGCGGTAAGTGGAATGCTAATTTCCGCAACTCATAGCAAATGAAAATCGGTGGCAAGGTCAAACTAGAAAGACCTTAACACCACACAAACGATTTCTTAGGTGATAATCCCAAGACAAATTCAAAAATACCGAAAAATTTCTCAAACTACATGAATGAGAGAAATAACACTTTCCTTATAAGTGGGCTTTAAGGAATAAAATGATGCCATCAAATTGGAATCAAAATCACAAAAGAAAAACAAAAATCTGCTTAACAGATAGAAAATGTCGAAGATGAATTGTCCACATAGAAAATAGGATATGGGCTTCACAATTAAGCCAATCCTTACAAAAATCAATTCCGAAGCCTAAGTAAAAAAATATCGGCTCGGAAAGAAAATCTCGTAAAATAACTTCGACATCAATAGAAAGCAAATTGAGTGTTGCGGATCTACCATCCGGATTCACAATCCTCAAAGAAGTCATGAAGCCAAAAATATTCAAAGAAAAAGAATCGACAAGTTCTTTTGATATAAAATAGTGAGATGGAACCCATATCAAAAAGAACTCAAATAAGAAGATCACAAAATAAATGTAATCAAGGATTAAATGAGAAATACCTTAACCAAGAGAAGAGTTGCTAGGGGCTTGCACAATATTTAGCTTTCTCATGTCCTTGTTCAAAAGTTTGGGACACGCAGATAAAAGATGACCCGGTTTCTTGCAATAGCGACAAGAATGGGGTTTTGAACACATATTCGCATAGTGTTCCATAGAATTACAATTGTAGCATCCTCCACGATTAGGGATTGGAGTCTTTGCTACAAAAGTAGCTTTCTTCACTCTCTTATTGGGATTAAGGCTCCTGAACTTAATATGCCTCTTCTTGGAAGTCCCAATATCACAAACACTTCCTTTACCAACCTCTCCATGAAGAAGAGTAACATCCACAAGATGATTGAAAGAAACTTCAAGTTTCAAAGGTAGAACCATTTCGGGGTTCTTACTCAAAGCATAGATAAACTCATGATTCGTTACAAGATCCAAAAGTTGTTGAGCAGACATGAATACTCCATCTTGGGGAGTAGCACTAGATTGACCGGCGCTGGGACGGCCTGGTCTAACCATTTCTCTTTCTTAAGAAAGAAAGAAGGAAGGAGAAGAAGGTTATTCACAAATGAATATCAAGCAAATCTTGATAGATAAAACAAGGAATCATAAAGGAAAATAGGATGAATCGGTACGAAGACTCGAATAAAATCCTAAAGCACAACTCCTAAGAAAGACTTAGGACATGATCCTTGCTAAATTATTCTATACTGTTCCGAAGTTTGGCTCTGATACCAAGCTGTGATGCCCCACCTCTATACCCATGCTAGCCAAGAACATTACGGTGAATGCTGTCAACTAGCACGGAGAATAAGGCTGTTGAGGAGCGACCATCCGTGTAATTTCTTTGCGCGAGCATCGATATGTCAAATAGTATAACATACATTTCTTTATAAAGAGGGAAATCCGACATACCGACACAAACTCAAAGCTACTACACAGTGGCTGTAATATCTTCAGAAACAAATATAGAAATAAACATAACATAAATCAGTCACAGATAATTCATATCACAAAGGCGGAAATAGATATGAATATAACACATGAAAGTGTTCATCAGAGTAGTGGTCAAAAGGATCCACAATAATACAAAGGAATAGATACAAGTGCTAGACAAAAGAATAAGTATACATCATAGAGTCTGTATCTCAAATGTATACAACAAAAACTACTAATCTAGAGTAGTTATCCAAAAGATCAGATGAAAGTCCGATAAGGAGTCAAGCAGAAGCACCTGTAAAATCTCAGTCTGACCCAAGTATTATTTAAGAAGAAAATAATAAACAGATCAGTCTAGCTATAAATATCAGATGAAGTGATATATAATAAGAGATATGACATAAACATATAATAATCACAATGCCAAGCTGTGATAAATAAGTAATTGAAAATCAACAATAGATTAACCAATATCACAATAATCTACTCAAGATAAAAAGGAATGTCATACTCCTAATTTCATTCACCAAGCCACAATAAATGACATATATATCAATGCCCTTCGTAAAAGTTGGTGAAACATAAATTCCAGAAATCAACACACGAAATCCAGAAATCACAATAAAAAGGATGGCCAAGACATTGATGTAGTACAAACGGTACATCCAATGAATCAAATACACTGATGTAGCACAAACGGTACATCCAATGAATCAAATCACTTTGAAAGTGCATGGTTCGTTAGCCCACAAAGAAATGAGACGAAGCTCAATAAAATGAGGAATAGTCCTCCACATAGACAAAGAGACATCGCACATTGCTAGTCTAAACCACAAAGATGATCGTCATGATCAAAGAGAAGTGTCAATTACACTAAGCTAGTAAATATAAAAGTTTA
This sequence comes from Allium cepa, assembly GCA_030765085.1. Taxonomy (NCBI): domain Eukaryota; kingdom Viridiplantae; phylum Streptophyta; class Magnoliopsida; order Asparagales; family Amaryllidaceae; genus Allium; species Allium cepa. The sequence goes on along the minus strand of CM060938.1, from coordinate 607,188,576 downwards.
GCTTCATGTCCCATAACCACTTGCTTAACTTAAACATTTACGAACAAACTGTAAATCTCCACTAGAAAAATGTCACATGTGGTTCAATCGAACAAGTCCGAAAATTAACCGACGAAGTAAACGCAAGCGTTTCATACCACTCGTTTTACTAAGTCGTTTAATTAGATTTCTCATACGAGTGAGGTAAAGGCTTGTATATACTAATAGGTTGGAAAACGGATTGAGAAAACGATCTTTGTTATAAATTAGTGTTGAAATCATTTGAAGAAAGAGTTTTAATTGCTACTAGTATAGAAAACCTTTATATTTTTAAAGTGACAAATCACAAAGAAGATTATAAGAACAATCAATCACTAAAATTCACCTTCGACGACGTGAATAAAATCCAAAGAAACCGAGAAAGAATCCGTCGAAATGGATATTCAAAAATCCCTAAATAGGAGTCATCAAAGGCATAATAAATGATAACAACAAATAGGATCATCACGAATCGATTTAAATTGGAATTCTCAGCGAAAAGGCAAGCAGGCAAAACACTGCTGATTCAGACGTCTGAAACAAGTGGTTCAGACGTCTGAATCTGGAAATACAAAAATTTCCAGAACACAATTCAGACGTCTGAATCAAGTGTTTCAGACGTCTGAAATAGGCATATTTTAGCCTATTTCCTTTCTGGTTCCAAATGAACCAATTCAGATGTCTGAAACCATATATTCAGACGTCTGAATCTGGGAATAGAAAACTTCCCAGAACAATATTCAGACGTCTGAATATCACGTTTCAGACGTCTGAATGAAGGGTTCAGGGCATTCCCTGAACCTAGGCCAAAAATGGCCAAACGAATATCGGAAACGATCGAACGAGCAAATGGCGATGACTAAGGAATTACGTCGAACGACAACCCAGCCTAAACGGCTCTTCGATACGCCTCAAATATCGATGTCCAATTATCCATAATAGGATTTTCATAAATTAGACCAAAACACCAAAAATTGGAATATACACGAAATCAACCCAAACCAAAAATCAATTGCACACGAATAAACGTTAGGAATTCATACCTAACAATCGAAGATAATTACAGACAAAGATGTGAGATAAAAATCTCACCTTTGAACCCACACGATTGAAGAAGAAGCTATAGAACAATAACAATGACAATCACTCTTCAATTCCAACTCAACAAGCTTGAATCTAAGTTAAAAAGAGAAACATTTCCCAAAGTTAGGTTTAGGAAATTTCTGAAATCAAGGAGAGAAAGAGTTGGAGAAGAAGAAGGAGTTGCTTACCAATGGGTTCTCATAGATTTTGGAGCAAGAACTTGGATTTTGCTATGGAACTAGGGCTTGGAGTTTTAATTTCCACTCTCTTCTACCATTGTTGCTAAAGCTTGAAGAGTTAGGAATTAGAAATGAAGTAATGAAGAGGAGAGGGGGATTGGGACTGAGTTAGTAAGTGGTTAATTGGCTCAGCCCAAACCAAAGCCCAAAGCAAAAAGTAGCAAAAATCAACTTTCTCCAAACATATCGAAGCTTATACTCAAAAAGGTCGCAAACGGCATTTTGAACTCAATGGGGGTGGTCTCGAGTCCTAATTCGGCTGTTTGTTAAAAGTAGCTTTTCGGACAAAAATCCGACTAACGATAAAATATTTAAATATAAAATCGATAAATATGCGGGTTGTTACACTCGTCCATAATGCTACGCTTTTTACAAAGCCTTTCTTTGATCAACAAATGATCAATAGCACTTCGTATGCCACATTACCAAATTGGGAATGTATCACTAGTAACCATCAACTACATAACCTCTGAGCTCGTACGTCACAGAGAAGGGTGTTAAGCTAAGAGAATAAATCTCCCCCACCAAACAGAAATGTATTTGATAGAAACCGGTTTTACATCTCAAAGTGTAATGTCAGATACACATCCATACAAGTCTTTTCCAGGTTCGAACAGAACCGAAGGCACTTCGAAAGAATTCCTTGCATATCCGGATATTCACAATCCCGATCGGACTTCCCATCACTTAGGGAATCTCTATACCGGCGCGACTCAGTGCAGAGACAATCGACGGGTTATCCTTTCGTTCTCGAAAATACCTGGTCTTCACCACCGATCTTCAAATGCTATCCATAATGACGTATCATTATTCGGAATGGGTTATATGACACATGGTCCTCTCCCGGCTAAACCGAATAATGAGCCCAATATTTAAAAACATATGGGTATGGGATTTCAGTTAAGTCACGACTTTAAACCAAAAACCTTTCTTCAAATGGTTAAAAAAATTACCATTTCAAATCTTTTAACCAAAAGATTCGTTTCACAAAGTTCACCTAGTCTCACAAAGATCTATTCGTAGATTTCAAAACAATTTCCATTTCAATTGGATTAACTCATTTAAATTAAAGATTTAACTTATAGCTTCCAAACCCGTTCCCAAAGATTTATTCATAACTTGGAAAACTATTTTCATTTTAGACTTGAAATCCTTTTAACACAAATTGGAAGTTCATTTCTTATGTAAAAGCTTATATTATTTGAAAACAAATAATTTTCGTTTCAGAAAAATCCAATTATATTTTCACAAGTCAAATCCCTTGAATTAAATTCAAATTCCCAAATTAATATCTTTAAAATGGTTTAACCCATGTATAACTTGTACAACATCTTTAATAGCTAGTTTCCAAACATAGAATTCAATTTTCAAAATTTTAATTTCAATTTAAATCAAATTATTTAAACTTCAAAACTTAATCAAGTTATTCAAAAGTAAATTTTATATTTGAAATTTCTTTTCAAAAACTTTTCTACTTTAAACCCAATCCATTTCCAAAATCATTTGGATTCAAAAATTCAATTTTTAAAACTATTTCAAAAATCTATGAATTAACCCATTTCCACGTGCAACCTATATTTATGTGTGTATAAGTGTGGACCAGGGTTTACATAATAAAAGTGCCACATCATCAATCAGCACAGATTCAAATACAGTAATATATTTGATAAGCGGTATAAACTATAACGCTTATATTTGATAAGCGGTATAAACCATAACGCTTATCTTTTATTCACAGATCAAATGTATATATCAAAGATAATAAATTACATCAAACACAGCTCAAATCAAAACAGAACATATCAGGGTATCAAACAATTCAATCATCCAATAGAATCCAAACATCCATAAGTAAAATCAGTTAATTGTCTGATTAATTCAAATCAGATTTAATACTTATGAATTACTAATCCTGGTTAATTAATATGAATAAATTACAAATCATTTTGATTAATTATTCTTCAATCATTTAATAATTAACCATTAATTAACCTTTAATTTTAATTCATCAATCTTTTAATTATTAAATAATTATCCTTTAGTTATTAGATTAACCATAGAATTGATTATCTTTAATTAACTAATTTAACCCTTAATTAATTTATTACCATTAAATTAATTATCCTTAATTAATAACACTTTAATTAATCATCCTTAATTATTTAAAATAAGTAATTACAACTTAATTACTTGATTTATCAACTTTAATTCTTAATCAATTACTTTTAATTAATAAATTATTTTCAATTCAATTACCTTTATTAATTAATCACATAAATTAATTATTCTTTGAATTAATTAGCCTTTAAACACTTGATTAATCAAGTTTTAAATCACTAATTATTCATCCTTAGTGACTTCAAATCAAGCAATTATTTTTAAGTAATTAGTCATCTTCTAATTAATCATTCTTTAATTACTTGATTTAATTAAACTTGAATTATTAATTAATTTATCTTAATTACTTTGATTTAGTAATTATATTTAATTAATAAATCAATTAACCTTTAGTTAATCACGTTAATTAATTAATCATCCTTTAATTAATTATTCTTACATAAATCAAGACTTAAATTAATTAAAGATAAATCCTATCCTAATTAATGACTTTATTTCCTTAGTTAAATCTTATTTAATTAATTGCTTGAAAATTAGTTTATACAAATATCTTTTGAAATCTTCTTAATAGTTTAATACCACGTACCTTAATTACTTTTTTATCTCATCATTTTTGCAAAACAATTTGAGATTGAATAAGAGAATCGACTTACTACATAATATTATAAACCCAAAACAATTTTTTTTAAAACAGTTAACTTTAAAATTTTAAATCGTGAAACTTGTTAAACATTTCCTGGGTTAAAACATTTAATTTGTTTTAAAACTTCAATTTTCTGGTTGCTTTGAAAACCTGGTACCAAGATTAAGATTGACAGGCCTGGTATCTGCTAAACAAACCAAACTCGAAGTGGAACCCGAGCTGGTACCTTCTTTCACCGAGACTGCCCCCGAGCCCTGATGCAGCTAAGGCCAGAGAAGAAGTTGTGCAAACTTTAATTCCTGAAAACACGAGTTGGTGGTGTAGTGTGATGACTCGTCCACGACTCAATGAAGGTTTGAGTCGTTTCCGAGCTAGGGAAGGAGGTCCACGACCTAACAAACCACGGGAGAAATCAGGCCGAGATAACAAGGCATCGGAGTTGAGTCGTCCACGACTCAACGGTCTATCCATAAGTCGTTTGCGACTTAACCAAGCTCAGGAGAAGAAGTACCGACCTAATGATATCTACATGAGTCGTCTACGACTTAGCATGAAGCAAGGGAAGGCCCTAGCTAGTGAAGGCCTTGAGTCGGAGGGAGTTAGGACGGCAAGGAGTTGAGTCGCTTGGCTTGTTGAGTCGTGTACCTTGTGTGTTTGATGAGTCGTGAGTCGTTCACGACATAAGTTGGGTCATGTATGTAATATATGAGTCGGTCGTGTTTGAGTCGTTTGTATTGTCTGTGAGTCGTAACGTGTTGAGTCGGGTGAGTTGTGGTTGAGGTAGTAAGTCGTGAGTCGTGCCTGCTTGAGTCGGTTGCGTATGAAGTGTTGTAGTAACAGTATGAAGCGTCTGTTGAGTCGGCAGCGACTTAGATGAGTCGGCAACGACTTAGATGAGTCGTAAGGTATGAGTCGGTCACGACTCAAGGGCTGTGTTGTGAAAACCCTATAAATACGCGTGTGTTGTACATTTTGAGGTGGTTGATTTTTGAATAAAATTCTCTTTTGTTAGCTTTGTGCTTTCATACCAATTGGTAGTTGAGTGTAATCTCCTATCTCCTCTTTCGGTTAATCGAGTGCGCTCGATTCAATGATCGTAGAAGCCGATTCGTGGAATCTAGTGCGCTAGATCAACGTGCGAAGAATCGTAGATCTTTGTTTCTCGGTATCGTGCGCGATCAACGAGACGAAGATAGCTAGAATCCGGTATCTTTGGATCAACGGATTTGGGCCATACAGTATTCTCAACTCACCGATTGCTACATTTCATCGATTGAAGTTTTGTTTGATTAATCCGCTGCGTCATTATTGGTATCAGAGCCATACTTAGCCAATCATAGCTAAGTTGATTCTTGGAGCCAAGTTTTTGAAGTTTTTGAGGTTGAAGTTGTTCATTGTGTTCATATTGAAGTTGCATCAAGTTTGGAGTGTTTGATCTATTCCATTTTGGATCGAAGTGTTGGACATTGTTTGAATTTGGTCTTGGGTTTTGCGCGCCAAGGTTTGAAGTGTTGGACCGAGTTACTTTGAGTCGTACAAAGCAAACCGAGACAAGGGAAGCCGTGCACTGTTGAGCCGTGCCTTGTTGTTTGTGAAAGCTTTTGAAGTTTTGTGTTCAAATTGTTGAAGTGTTTGTGAAGTTTTCAACCATGCCACCAAGGAGAGCTAATCGACATCAAAACGTTGAAGCTTTGTATCGTAGAGAAGAAGCCGAGCTTATGGAACAACGTATTAATGAAAAATTTGATGAAGGCATTGGAAAATTGGAGAAATTGATGAATGATTTGAATCAAAGGAGGAGATAACCAAACTCGAACCATGGAGGAAACCGAGTTTCGCCATCGGTTACGGAAGCGAGGAGGGTATCACCACATTCTTGTAGAGATAGAAGAGAAACATCAATTTCATCACGAAGAGATCATCATGACTATGTACATGAAGAGAGGAGAAGTCAACGTGAATTTGACCAAGAAGCATATAGAGATGAAGAGAGACATAGTCAAAGAAGCATGCATGAGCGAAGGGATGATAATGGTCGAGATCGATGTAGACGTACTTTTGATTTTGTTGAAGAAGGTGATAGAGCTAGTATTCATTATCGAGATCGAGACCAAGTTCGAAATTCTTATCGGGATGTTGAAGATGATCGTCGATGGGAATCGGGTATGAAAATGGAGATTCCGGAATTTAAAGGCGGGATGGTTGCTGAAGAATTTCTCGATTGGGTTTCAAATGTTGAAGAGATCTTTGATTTCAAGGAGGTTCCTGAGCATAGAAGAGTGAAGTTGGTTGCTACTAGGTTGAGGGGGAGAGCTTTGGCGTGGTGGCAGCAAACTAAACTTACCAGGGAGAGAATGGGGAAGTCAAAGATAGAATCTTGGGATAAGATGAAGAAGCTGATGAGATATACTTTCTTACCTTACAATTATCAGTCACTCATATATCAGAGGTTACAGAATCTAAGGCAAGGGACAAAGTCTGTTAGTGATTATGCTGATGAATTTTACCAACTCATTGCCAGGAATGATATTATGGAGACAGAAGAACAGCTAACTGCTAGATTCATTGGGGGTTTGAGAATGCAGATCCAGGATATGGTTAATATGTTCGATCCTAGATCCGTTGCAGAGGCACATCAGAAAGCGTTGGCTTGGGAGAAACAAGGAAAGCGTGGAGGTGGTGTGTTTACTAATTCCAATAATCAAGCAAGGGGTGTTGGTGGAAGTTCTAATGTTCCTAAACCTGTCAGTAAGCCAGTGGTGAAGGAGGCTGAGAAGGCGAAGGTTAGCAGTGTTTTCAAATGTTATAATTGCCAGGAGTTGGGTCATAAGAGCAATGAATGTCCGAAGCCGAAGAAGAGAACCATGGTTGCAGAAGTTGAGGAGGATGATGGTGAGGAGGCAGAATGTTCAAATACACTCTATGTTGAGGAGGAAGAAGAAGTGTCGGGAGATGAAGGTTGTAATCTTATGATGAGGAGAAGTTGTCTTACACCAAAGCAAGAGGAGGATTGTAGTTGGTTGAGAAGCAATATATTTCAGTCAACATGCACTATTCTAGGGAAAGTTTGCAAGTTTGTCATAGATGCTGGGAGTTGTGATAATATTATTTCTACAGAAGCTGTAAGGAAGTTGAACTTGAAGACTGAAAAGCATCCTAAACCATACAAGCTAGCATGGTTAAGAAAGGGTGGTGAAGTAAAAGTGTGTCGAAGAGCTTGTGTGAATTTTTCTATTGGGAAAAAGTACAAAGATGAAATTTGGTGTGATGTAGTGGACATGGATGTTTGTCACTTGTTATTGGGCAGGCCATGGCAGTTCGATAGAGTAGTTCAACATGACGGTCGTGCCAACAGTTACAGTTTCATGTTCGAGGGTACTAAAATCACTTTAGTTCCTAAGAAGCAACAGCAGAAGGAGAGCAAGCTAGAAGAGATTGAGGAATTGAAAACTCTGTTGACTTTGAAGGAGTTTGTCAAGGAAGTGGAGGAAGAGACTGAAGTATTTTTGTTGATTGGGAGAGAGAGTAGTGAAGAAGTTGAAATACCAGAAGCAGCAAAGCCAATTTTGAAAGAATTTGAAGATGTCTTTCCAGAGGAGTTGCCTAAGGAGTTACCGCCACTTAGAGACATTCAACATCAAATTGATCTTGTTCCGGGAGCAGTGTTACCACATCGACCACACTACCGAATGAGTCCGAAGGAACATGAGGAGTTACGAAGGCAGGTGGAAGAGTTGTTGGAACAGGGACGTGTTCAGGAAAGCTTGAGTCCTTGTGCCGTGCCAGCATTATTAGTACCAAAGAAGGACGGAACATGGAGGATGTGCACAGATAGTAGAGCTTTGAATAAGATCACTGTCCGATATAGATTTCCTATGCCGAGGTTGGATGATTTGTTGGATCAGTTGAGTGGGGCAACTATATTCTCGAAGATTGATTTGAAGAGTGGTTATCATCAAATTCGAATCAGACCTGGAGACGAATGGAAGACAGCTTTTAAGACGAGAGAAGGGTTATACGAATGGTTGGTTATGCCATTTGGTTTGTCAAATGCACCTAGTACATTCATGCGGGTGATGAATCAAATCTTTAGACCATTCATTGGGAAGTTCGTCGTGGTTTATTTCGATGATATTCTGATATATAGCAGGAATATGGAGGAGCATGTTCTACATTTGAGGGAAGTGTTGATTATTCTTCGTGAAGAACAATTTTATGCTGCTACGAGGAAATGTGTGTTCATGACGAGAAGTGTGTTATTTTTGGGATATGTTGTGTCTGAGAAGGGAATCCAAGTGGACCAGAGTAAAGTTGAAGCAGTCAGGAATTGGCCACAGCCAAAGACAATTACAGAAGTGAGAAGTTTTCATGGGTTAGCATCATTCTACCGAAGATTCATACCACACTTCAGTAGTGTGATGGCACCAGTTACTGATTGCATGAAAGGGAAACAGTTTGCATGGTCAGAGGAAGCGGGAGTTGCTTTTGAGAAGATCAAGGAATTGTTGACGTCTGCACCAATTCTTGTTCTACCTAATTTTCAGTTATTGTTTGAATTGCATACTGATGCTTTGAAGGTTGGTATTGGAGGAGTTCTGAGTCAGAATGGGAAACCAGTTGCTTATTTCAGCGAAAAGTTGTCAGGGGCGAAGATGAGATACAACACATATGACGTTGAATTCTATGCTGTGGTGCAAACGATTAAACATTGGAGACATTATCTATTTCAGAAAGAATTTGTTCTGTACACTGATCATGAGGCATTGAAGCACTTACAGGGGCAGGATAAAATTTCAGCGAGACATGCATCATGGATTGCATATTTACAGCAGTTTACTTTTGTCGTTAAACATAAATCAGGGGTGACAAATCGGGTAGCTGATGCTTTGAGTAGGAGGAGTCATTTATTAACGACAATGAAAGTTGAAGTGACAGGGTTTGAAATGTTGCCGGAGATGATTAATGAAGATCCTTACTTTGTGAAATATGTTGAAAAGGTGAAGGGTGAGAGTACCGATGAATTTACGTTGGTTGATGGTTTTCTGTTTAAAGGGAATCGTTTGTGTATTCCAGACTGTAGCTTGAGGTTGAAAATTGTCAAAGAGTTGCACGAGGAAGGGCATGTGGGCCGTGATCGTACTTTGCAGTTGATTTCACAGTCTTATTTTTGGCCGTCGATGAGAAAAGAGGTTGAAAGATTCGTGGAGAGATGCCATATTTGCCAGGTGTCAAAGGGAACGGCAACAAATGCAGGGTTGTATATGCCATTACCAGTACCGTCTAAGCCATGGGTTGATATTAGCATGGATTTCGTTTTAGGTTTTCCTAGAACTCAAAGGGGAAATGATTCGATATTTGTTGTAGTGGACAGATTTTCGAAGATGTCACATTTTGTGGCTTGCAAGAAGACGGCGGATGCTGTTCGTGTTGCGCAATTATTTTTCAAGGAGATTTATCGACTTCATGGATTGCCAGAGTCTATTGTTTCGGATAGAGATACTCATTTTCTGAGTCACTTTTGGTTGAGTTTGTGGAAGACGGTGGGAACGAAACTGAAATTTAGTAGTGCTTATCATCCACAAACAGATGGACAGACAGAAGTTGTTAACAGGTCATTGGGAAATTTGTTGCGATGCCTTGTACAGGATAATTTGAGAAGTTGGGACATGAAGTTATGCCAAGCTGAATTTGCACATAATCATGCAGTGAATCGTAGCACAGGATTCAGTCCATTTCAGATTGTTTATTCAAATTTACCCAGGGGACCGTTGGATTTGGCAGTAGTACCACAGGCGAAAGGAACAATTAAACGAGCTGTTGATTTTGTTGATGAGCTGACTGAATGTCATAAAATCGTCCAGGAACGATTGGAGAAATCGAATAAGAAGTATAAGCAGTCTGCAGATTTAAAGCGACGAAATGTTGAATTTAAGGAAGGTGATTTGGTTTATGCTGTATTGACAAAGGATCGTTTTCCAGTGGGTGCTTATAACAAGTTGAAGGCGCGAAAAATTGGTCCAGTTGAAGTTTTGAAGAAAATTAATGAGAATGCTTATCGATTAAAGTTACCAGATGATGTTTATACTTCTGATGTTTTTAACATCAAACATTTAATTCCATATCATGGAGGTGGGATTGTTGAGGAAGAATTTACAAATTCGAGGTCGAATTTTTCTCAACCAGGGGAGGATGATGCAGCTAAGGCCAGAGAAGAAGTTGTGCAAACTTTAATTCCTGAAAACACGAGTTGGTGGTGTAGTGTGATGACTCGTCCACGACTCAATGAAGGTTTGAGTCATTTCCGAGCTAGGGAAGGAGGTCCACGACCTAACAAACCACGGGAGAAATCAGGCCGAGATAACAAGGCATCGGAGTTGAGTCATCCACGACTCAACGGTCTATCCATAAGTCATTTGTGACTTAACCAAGCTCAGGAGAAGAAGTACCGACCTAATGATATCTACATGAGTCGTCTACGACTTAGCATGAAGCAAGGGAAAGCCCCAGCTAGTGAAGGCCTTGAGTCGGAGGGAGTTAGGACGGCAAGGAGTTGAGTCGCTTGGCTTGTTGAGTCGTGTACCTTGTGTGTTTGATGAGTCGTGAGTCGTTCACGACATAAGTTGGGTCATGTATGTAATATATGAGTCGGTCGTGTTTGAGTCGTTTGTATTGTCTGTGAGTCGTAACGTGTTGAGTCAGGTGAGTTGTGGTTGAGGTAGTAAGTCGTGAGTCGTGCCTGCTTGAGTCGGTTGCGTATGAAGTGTTGTAGTAACAGTATGAAGCGTCTGTTGAGTCGGCAGCGACTTAGATGAGTCGGCAACGACTTAGATGAGTCGTAAGGTATGAGTCGGTCACGACTCAAGGGCTGTGTTGTGAAAACCCTATAAATACGCGTGTGTTGTACATTTTGAGGTGGTTGATTTTTGAATAAAATTCTCTTTTGTTAGCTTTGTGCTTTCATACCAATTGGTAGTTGAGTGTAATCTCCTATCTCCTCTTTCGGTTAATCGAGTGCGCTCGATTCAACGATCGTAGAAGCCGATTCGCGGAATCTAGTGCGCTAGATCAACGTGCGAAGAATCGTAGATCTTTGTTTCTCGGTATCGTGCGCGATCAACGAGACGAAGATAGCTAGAATCCGGTATCTTTGGATCAACGGATTTGGGCCATACAGTATTCTCAACTCACCGATTGCTACATTTCATCGATTGAAGTTTTGTTTGATTAATCCGCTGCGTCAAGCCCCCAATACTTCGTTTTTTTCTTTTCTCTCTAAATTTTATAACTGTTTAATATATTATCCCATTCCTGAATATGCTCGAGTATGAACTGGAGCCAAAAACAAAGTTTCACGACGTCGATTTCCAGACGATCATCTTCTTCTCAATTAACATGGCTGACACCACGTAAATGCTGTGCACGTGTACCCTCGCCATGATCACTACATCCAATTCTAACACATGAAAACCCACCTGGAACCACTCAATCAACAACAGCCACTACGTGCCCATGATACTGATCATCAGAGTTCACACCTCCATGCCTGAAGTCTCGCCTATCCATCACCTTCCTAAACCCCTTGGTCCGGCTTCGATCGATCACCCCACACCTTCATAATCGCCTCGCAACCCTTGCCGAACAGGAAACGTCCTTAAACCCTAGATTAACATCGACAATCTTCAGAAGTGATAAAAAAAATTATTCACTAATTTTCTAATGATCACAAACTCTCAAGCAACCTTCAATGTCAAGCTTGTTCCACGAATTGACATTGTCACCGAGAATTGATGATAATCAATTTTTCTGTTTAACCTAAATTTCTCGATGATTATATACATAAAAATCGTGAAATGATTTTTAAAAATCATATCCTTCTAGTACAAATCAAATTATAGTATCAAAACAACATATTACGATTATCAAGTTTTAACATTTATATGATTCTTTTCTCTGTATAGTTTGAATTTCCAGATAATACTAAACAAATTTTTTTTCTCAAAAAAAATATCTCTAACCCCTAGTTCTTGATGATGCAAACCCATTTTATTTAGATCACGAAGCCTAAAATTGAATCAGAGAAGTAGGATTTAGTTTTTCTCCTATATTTTATTCGCTTTAACTGGTCTAAAACCTGTAAAATTCAGAACAGACATTCATATCTGTTCCATACATGCACAATTCAATCAATACATTCAAACATGCAAGCAAGTTCACACTATCATTCAACCATATTTCATATCATAATTCAGAAAACATCAAGTTAAAATCAGGGTTAGATGGTCTGCTCACCTGTTTTCCTGAAAGAAAAAAGAAGAACAGAGCATGCTGTTTTGATTTGGTGTGAGCTTTGATCTCCAGATTCAAAACTTGATCAGGTTGAAGTTTGAATTGTTTGTTTGTAAACTGATGTTAGAGATGAATCTTGAATTGCTACCAGGTTTAGATTTTTGTGGATCTGTTGCTTGCCTTTAAAGTGGATTACAGATAATAATTTAAAACATGATATTCCGATTCCAGATTTTGATCTGGTTTTTGCTTTTTGATCTGAGTTTTGTTTTTAAGATTTAATATAGAAAGAAGAAGACTTAGTTGAGAAAATGAAGAAAAGGATTAGCGTGGTTTTGATCTTTTGTTAACATTATGTTTTTAAACAAAAATGCCACTTGTTTATTCATTTACACTTGTACATTATTTATTTTAACACTTGTTAATATATGTTTCTATATAATTTACATTTGTCAAATTCGAACAAATTTATGTCAAGACCTTTCCTTGAGTTTATTTGCAAATTAAAATTCAAACCTTACTTCATTTAAATTTATAAATTTAGTTCTAAATATTTACATATACAATTTTAAATTTACAAATCATATTTTCATGTTTTCTTATTTATTTAAAAGATAATTTTAATTACTTATACTTATATATCTTTCACATCAAAATGCACATTTACAAAAATTAGAAAACAAGATTTTATTAGTTTCAAATATATAGAAATTTTAAATTTATGTTTAGTCCTTCTCTTTAATTTATTGTTTAAACCCTTCTCATTTTTTTAAATTTTATATTTTTATACCCTCTATAACTTTTAAATGGCAATTTCAAAAAATTATTTTATTTAATTTCAAAATATAGCTTCTCATTCAAAATATCTATTTAATATAATTTGGAAAACAAATCTTTATTAACTGAAAATATAATGTTTTCAAACCCAATATATTTATAAGATTTTTAATTTTGAATTTCTGTTTCAAGATTGAATTTACACTAAATTTATAAATATAAATAAATAACAGAACATATCTTTTGTTAATCTTAAAACTTTCAAATTCTATTTATTTAAATCTAATTTATATACATATTCATTCCCAAATACTCAAATTCATTCTAAATCAATTTATAATTTAATCAAAATTTTATATTAATTTACCAAACTAATTCTTAATTTAATCTAGGAATCAAATTAATTACAATTTAAATTTGTTTAAAAACAGGAATGTTACATATTCCTCCCCTTAAGAAAATTTCGTCCTCGAAATTTGAAAGTAGGGAGACAACCAAGGATGGATACACTATGATAGAGAAACAATTTTCAAATCAAATTGGGTATCTATTCTGCATTTGGCTTCCCAAATCAGAATATCAATAATGGATACAAGAACGAATCAAGATACTCGGGTCTTTAGAACTACTAATATACAGGTGCATTGATTAGTTCAAAGGATAACTAACCCCTCGTAGAATATATCGAGACCCAAAAGAATAGGCAGATATATGGATATAATCCCAAAAATATTTAGTTTAAACAACCAAAATATACCTATCAACCATAGCAACCAAAGCTAACAATTCATCCAAACAAACAGTTCTGACCCATCTGGAGTTTATGTCCCATGCGAAATCAAAGCTCCTTCCTGGAGCTTCCAGGAACCATCAAAGAATTGAAAAAACGAATCAAAGGAGATTGATAGAGAAAGTTGTTTCCACTATTGCTGGGTACTGACCACTTGTAGTGGTACTCCCCTGTCCCCTATCTTGTCCTATTCTCGCACTCATACTCACTATCAGTGGATAATATGAGAATTTACCGAGGCATTCAGATGGATATCTTAGGGATATACTCAATCTAGGGTATACTTCACCCTATCTCTAATGAGTCAGTTAATGTATTATACTCTTGAGCTAAAGTTTCAACCTTCAGCTCTGATACCAATTAAAATGACCATGACTCGACCTTCGAAAATCGGCCCGAATACGACATTCGTATTCAAATGTCGTAGATCCAAACGTCGAATCTGCTTCATTGGAGCTTATAACACAATTAAGTATAACAAAACAGCGGAAGAAAAATGAATATCTTATACAATTCCAAACGAATACAATATCCAAATATGGAACAACACTAATACAATATGAAACAAGAATATCAGAGAGAATAATCAGCAGCAGAAAACAAATAGCCAAGAGATATGTAACAACCCGCATATTTATCGATTTTATATTTAAATATTTTATTTAAATATTTTATCGTTCGTCGGATTTTAGTCCGAAAAGCTACTTTTTGCATATGGTAGAATTAGGACTCGAGACCACCTCCATTGAGTTCAAAATGTCGTTTGCGACCTTTTTGAGTATAAGCTTCGATATGTTTGGAGAAAGTTGATTTTTTGCTACTTTTTCCCACTTTGGGCTTTGGTTGGGCTAAGCCAATTAGCCACTTAACTCAGTTCCAACACTCTCCTCTTCATTCACTTCTCTTTTATTTTCCTAACACTTAAGCTCAAGCAAAAATGGAGGAAGAGAATGGGAAATAGAAATTCCTAAGCCCTAGCTTGCTTTGCAAATCCATCTCCTTGCTCCAAAGTTCTTGAGAACCCATTGGTAAGCTTCCTCTTCTTCTTCTCCAACTCATTCTCTCTTTGAATTTCAGAAATTTCCTAAACCTAACTTAGGAAATGTTCTTCTTTTTAGCTTAGATTCAAGCTTCTAGAGTTGGATTTGAAGAGTGGTTGATTCCCCTTTGCTTTCAAGCTTCATCTTCATAAATTTTAGTGCAAAGGTGAGATTTTTATCTCACATCTATGACTATAATTATCTTTGGTTGTTGGGTATGAATTCCTAACACTTCTTCATGTGTTGCTCTTGATTTGGATTGGTTTTGTGAATATTCCAATTTTTGGGTTTTTAAGACAAATTTGTGTAAAATCCTTTTATGGATGTTTGAACATGCTTTTGGTGATGCATCGAGGAGCATATAGGGCCGGGTTGCCGATTGGCATAAACCCTTAGAGCCAATGTTCGTCCGATTGCATTTTGGAAGAGTTTGCTCTTCATTTGAATAAGGCTAAAAAACAGCCCAGGCATGATTCAGTCGACTGAAAAACTCTGTTCAGTCGACTGAACCTGAAACCCGAGAGTTTCCAGGCATGATTCAGTCGACTGAAAAACTCTGTTCAGTCGACTGAACCTGAAACCCGAGAGTTTCCAGGCATGATTCAGTCGACTGAAAATCTCTGCACCGTCGACTGAAACTGGAAACAGAAAGTTTCCTGAACCTGGAAAATTTCCATATACAGGGTCAATCGACTGAAAAACTCTGTTCAGTCGACTGAACTTGCTGTTTGAGTCCAATTTGCGTTTTTGATTGAAATTCTAATTTAAATCGATTCGTGATAATCCTATTTGTTGTTATCATCTATTATGACTTTGATGACTCTTTTTATGGATTTTTGAATATCCATTTCGATGGATCCTTTATCGATTTCGTTGGATTTTATTCACGTCTTCGTATGTGAATTTTTGTGATTGATTGTTCTTACAATCTTCTTCGTGATTTGTCACTTTAAAAATATAAAGGTTTTCTATACTAGTAGTAAATATCAAAACTCTTTCCTCAAACGATTTCAATACTATTTTAATACCAAATTCGTTTATAAAACCGTTTTCCAATCTATTAGTATATACAAACCTTTACCTCACTCGTATGAGAAATCTAATTAAACGACTTAGTAAAACAAGTGGTATGAAACGCTTGCGTTTACTTCGTCGGTTAATTCTTGGACTTGTTCGATTGAACCTCTTGTGACAATTTGCTAGTGGAGATCTACAATTTGTTCGTAAATATTTAAGTTAAGCTAGTGGTTATGGGACATGAAGCTAAGCTCATATATTTACTAGCTTATTGTAATTGACACTTCTCTTTGATCATGACGATCATCTTTGTGGTTTAGACTAGCAATGTGCGATGTCTCTTTGTCTATGTGAAGGACTGTTCCTCATTTTATTGAGTTTCGTCTCATTTTAGAACATGGGGTGTATCTTTCTAGGTGCATCGATGTTTATTTATTTGTGCATGGGGCGTATCTTTCTAGGTGCGTCGATGCTAGAACATGGGGTGTATCTTTTTAGGTGCATCGATGTTTATTTTTGTGTGCATGGGGCGTATCTTTCTAGGTGCGTCGATGCTAGAGCATGGGGTGTATCTTTTTAGGTGCATCGATGTTCGACATTACATGGGGTGTATCTTTCTAGGTGCATCGATGTTTATTTTTGTGTGCATGGGGCGTATCTTTCTAGGTGCGTCGATGCTAGAGCATGGGGTGTATCTTTTTAGGTGCATCGATGTTCGACATTACATGGGGTGTATCTTTCTAGGTGCATCGATGTTTATTTGTGCATGGGGCGTATCTTTCTAGGTGCGTTGATGCTAGAGCATGGGGTGTATCTTTCTAGGTGCATCGATGTTCGACTGTTCATGGGGCATGTCTTTTTAGGTGTGTCGATGTCCAGTTTCTTTTGGGGATTGGCCATCCTTTTTATTGTGATTTGATTCATCGGATGTCCCGTTGTACGACGTCGTTGATCCTTTCCTTATGATTTTTGGATTTCGTGTGTTGAATTCTGGAATTTATGTTTCACCAACTTTTTCGATGGGCATTGATATATATGTCATTTATTGTGGCTTGGTGAATGAAATTAGGAGTATGACATTCCTTTTTATCTTGAGTAGATTATTGTGATATTGATTAATCTCTTGTTGATTTTCAATTACTATTTTATCACAGCTTGGCATTGTGATTATTATATGTTTATGTCATATCTCTTATTATATATCACTTCATCTGATAGTTATAGCTAGACTGATCCGTTTATTATTTTCTTATTAAATAATACTCGGGTCAGACCGAGATGTTACAGGTGCTTCTGCTTGACTTCTCATCCGGGATTAACTCCTTGACTTTTGGCTAACTACTTAGATTAGTAGTTTTTGTTGTATACATTTGAGATATAGACTCCATAATGTATACTTATTCTTTTGTGGAGTTCATGTAACTATTTCTTTTGTGATTTGTGGATCTTTTTAGACCACTACTCTGATGTACACTTTCTAGTGTAATATTCATATCTTATTCCGCCTTTGTGATATGAATTGTCTGTGAATGATTTATGTTATGTTTATTTCTATATTTGTTTCCGAAGGATTTATATAGCCACCGTGTAGTAGCTTTGAGTTTGTGTTGGTATGTCGGATTTCCTCTTGAAATAGAATGCATGTTATATTATCTGACATATCGGTGCTCGCACAAAGCAATTACACGGATGGTCGCTCCTCAACAGCCTTATTCTCCGTGCTAGTTGACAGCATTCACAGTAATGTTCTTGGCTAGCGTGGGTATAGAGGTGGGGAGTCACAGCTTGGTATCAGAGCCAAACTTCGGAACAATGTAGAATAATTTAGCAAGGATCATGTCCTAAGTCTTTCTTAGGAGTTGTGCTTTAGGATTTTATTCGGGTCTTCGTACCGTTCTATCCTACTTTCTTTTATGATTCCTTGTTTTATCTATCAAGATTGCTTGATATTTATTTTGAGAATAACTTTTTCCTCTTCTTTCTTTCTTTCTTAAAGAAGAGAAATGGTTAGACCAGGCCGTTCCAACGCCGGTCAATCTAGCGCTACTACCCAGGATGGAGTATTTATGTCTGCTCAACAACTTTTGGATCTCGTAAAGAATCAAGAGTTTATCTATGCTTTGAGTAAGAACCCCGAAATGGTTCTACCTTTGAAACTTGAAGTTTCTTTCAATCAGCTTGTGGATGTTACTCTTCTTCATGGAGAGATTGGTAAAGGAAGTGTTTGTGATATTGGGACTTCCAAGAAGAGGCATATTAAGTTCAAGAGCCTTAATCCCAATAAGAGAGTGAAGCAAACTACTTTTGTAGCAGAGACTCCAGTCCCTGATCGTGGAGGATGCTACAATTGTAATTCTGAGGAGCACTATGCGAATATGTGTCCAAAACCCCATTCTTGTCGCTATTGCAAGAAACCGGGTCATCTTTTATCAGCATGTCCCAAACTTTTGAATAAGGACATGAGAAAGCTAAATATTGTGCAAGCCCCTAGCAACTCTTCTCTTAGTCAAGGTATTTTACATTTAATCCTTGGTGACATTTGCTTTGTGATTAACTTGTTCATGTTCTTTTTGATATAGTTTCCATCTCACTATTCTATATCAAGAAGAACTTGTTGATTCTTTCTTTTTAAACATTTTTGGGCTTGTTGACTTCTTTGAGGATTGTGAATCCGGATGGTTGATCCGCAACACTCAATTTGCTTTTGTTTAGATGTCGAGATTGTTTTATGTGACTTTTCTTTCTACGCCGATATTTACTTTGGCTTCGGAATTGATTTTTTGAAAGGATCGGCTTAATCATTGTGAAGTCCATATCCTATTTTTCGAGTGAATTACTCATCTTCGACATTTTCAATCTGTTAAGCAGATTTCTATTTTTCCTTTATGATTTTGATTCCAACTTGATGGCATCATTTTATTCCTTAAGCCCACTTATAAGGAAAGTGTTATTTCTCTCATTCATGTAGTTTGAGAAATTTTTCGGTATTTTTGAGTTTGTCTTAGGATTATCACCTAAGAAATCTTTTGTGTGGTGTTAAGGTCTTTTCAGTTTGACTTTACCACCGGTTTCCGTTTGCTACAAGTTGCGGAAGTTAGCATTTCACTTATCGCATTCCGCACTCGTTATGATTCTTATGAATGACTTATTTTGTCATTCAATTTGTCCAACTTATTTCATCCATTTTATAAATCGAATATTCTATGAATATTTCGATGAGACCATTCTTGTATTTATTGATTTTGGATGAAAATAGTAATTTAAAATTTTGCAAATCTTTTTCATAAGATTTATTTATAAGTAAAACTGGATTTTGTTCTTGAAACGAACAAAGAATATTCTTAAAACTTTTTAAGAGATTTATTTATCCTATAAAATATGATTTTGTGATTGTATTGCCCGTTGAGTGCTTTAAGAATTTTGGTCGATGCGCTTGATCAACGTTATCGATAGGAATTTCCTAAACGCTTTGATGTGACAATCAGACACGATATATTGACTTGTAAAAAAATTAAATTTTTGTAGAAAGATTATTACATAAAAATAAAAATGGAATTTTGAAAGTTTTAACTTTTCTGGAAAGAAGAATTATTTAAAAGAAGTTCTTTCTTTTCGATACTCTTATTCCTTCTTGTGATTCCTGAAGGGGAACCAAGACTTTGCTATTTGTACCTATTGGTTTGGAATGCCATTCTCTTGCAAAGGAAAACGTGCTATCACTTGTGCTTCTAAATCTTTGTAGCTTATCGAGACTAGATATGCCACTCATGGTCTAGTGTTCGCGGCTATTGTTTTTACTTTTGGAATTTGGCATCATCATTTTTGGATGAGAAATTTGTTCTCTACCTCGATCATAAATCTTTGGAATAATTATTTTCTCATTAGGAACTTTATGTTGACTCGAGTTCCTAGCATCTTATGATCTTGATATTCTTTTATTCCCGAGAAGGGAAATCGTGTTGCCAATGCGTTTTGTCGTAGGCAACAAGTGGTTGATTCTTTGATGTTGTCTGAATGGAATTATTTTTCTATCAAGTTCATCGGACGTTTTGGTATACTTTGTTTTATTGAGCTTTATCTCATTCCTTTTAAGGACTAGCGTCCGATGTCCTTTTATTGTGTTTGATTCATCGGATGTACCGTTTGTACTACATCGATGTCTTTTCTTTTGATTCATCGGATGTACCGTTTGTACTACATCGATGTCTTTTCTTTTGATTCATCGGATGTACCGTTTGTACTACATCGATGTCTTTTCTTTTGATTCATCGGATGTACCGTTTGTACTACATCGATGTCTTTTCTTTTGATTCATCGGATGTACCATTTGTACTACATCGATGTCTTTTCTTTTGATTCATCGGATGTAACGTTGTACTACATCGATGTCTTTGCTATTTGATTCATCGGATGTACCGTTTGTACTACATCGATGTCTTTTCTTTTGATTCATCGGATGTACCGTTTGTACTACATCGATGTCTTTTCTTTTGATTCATCGGATGTACCGTTTGTACTACATCGATGTCTTTTCTTTTGATTCATCGGATGTACCGTTTGTACTACATCGATGTCTTTGCTATTTGATTCATCGGATGTACCGTTTGTACTACATCGATGTCTTTGCTTTTGATTCATCAGATGTACCGTTGTACTACATCGATGTCTTTTCTTTTGATTCATCGGATGTACCATTGTACTACATCGATGTCTTTGCTTTTGATTCATCGGATGTACCGTTGTACTACATCGATGTCTTTGCGTTTGATTCATCGGATGTACCGTTGTACTACATCGATGTCTTTGCTTTTGATTCATTGGGCGTACCGTTTTTGTACTACGCCGTTGCACCGGCTCAATTTTCTGCTATTCTTGACGTCCCCCACGTCTTTTATCTACGGGAATGCCTTAGGGATTCCGGTTTTCATTCTTGAGCCCGGTGTTATTGTGGAAATTGAAGTTTCACCAGATTTCTTGCTAACTCTTTTGTGCACTTTATGGTGAACTTCCTATTTCAAAATTTTCTTTTGTGTTAATATGCTTCTATGGTTGTTACTTCATATATTTCCTTCTTACTTATTGCGAGGACGCAATTTCTTTAAGGAGGGGAGTCTGTAACAACCCGCATATTTATCGATTTTATATTTAAATATTTTATTTAAATATTTTATCGTTCGTCGGATTTTAGTCCGAAAAGCTACTTTTTGCATATGGTAGAATTAGGACTCGAGACCACCTCCATTGAGTTCAAAATGTCGTTTGCGACCTTTTTGAGTATAAGCTTCGATATGTTTGGAGAAAGTTGATTTTTTGCTACTTTTTCCCACTTTGGGCTTTGGTTGGGCTAAGCCAATTAGCCACTTAACTCAGTTCCAACACTCTCCTCTTCATTCACTTCTCTTTTATTTTCCTAACACTTAAGCTCAAGCAAAAATGGAGGAAGAGAATGGGAAATAGAAATTCCTAAGCCCTAGCTTGCTTTGCAAATCCATCTCCTTGCTCCAAAGTTCTTGAGAACCCATTGGTAAGCTTCCTCTTCTTCTTCTCCAACTCATTCTCTCTTTGAATTTCAGAAATTTCCTAAACCTAACTTAGGAAATGTTCTTCTTTTTAGCTTAGATTCAAGCTTCTAGAGTTGGATTTGAAGAGTGGTTGATTCCCCTTTGCTTTCAAGCTTCATCTTCATAAATTTTAGTGCAAAGGTGAGATTTTTATTTCACATCTATGACTATAATTATCTTTGGTTGTTGGGTATGAATTCCTAACACTTCTTCATGTGCATTTGCTCTTGATTTGGATTGGTTTTGTGAATATTCCAATTTTTGGGTTTTTAAGACAAATTTGTGTAAAATCCTTTTATGGATGTTTGAACATGCTTTTGGTGATGCATCGAGGAGCATATAGGGCCGGGTTGCCGATTGGCATAAACCCTTAGAGCCAATGTTCGTCCGATTGCATTTTGGAAGAGTTTGCTCTTCATTTGAATAAGGCTGAAAAACAGCCCAGGCATGATTCAGTCGACTGAAAAACTCTGTTCAGTCGACTGAACCTGAAACCCGAGAGT
Source organism: Allium cepa (assembly GCA_030765085.1). Taxonomy (NCBI): domain Eukaryota; kingdom Viridiplantae; phylum Streptophyta; class Magnoliopsida; order Asparagales; family Amaryllidaceae; genus Allium; species Allium cepa. Next base: position 607,166,501 of record CM060938.1, on the reverse strand, counting down.
TTCCAGGCATGATTCAGTCGACTGAAAAACTCTGTTCAGTCGACTGAACCTGAAACCCGAGAGTTTCCAGGCATGATTCAGTCGACTGAAAATCTCTGCACAGTTGACTGAAACTGGAAACAGAAAGTTTCCTGAACCTGGAAAATTTCCATGTACAGGGTCAGTCGACTGAAAAACTCTGTTCAGTCGATTGAACTTGCTGTTTGAGTCCAATTTGCCTTTTTGGATTGAAATTCTAATTTAAATCGATTCGTGATAATCCTATTTGTTGTTATCATCTATTATGACTTTGATGACTCTTTTTATGGATTTTTGAATATCCATTTCGATGGATCCTTTATCGATTTCGTTGGATTTTATTCATGTCTTCGTATGTGAATTTTTGTGATTGATTGTTCTTACAATCTTCTTCGTGATTTGTCACTTTAAAAATATAAAGGTTTTCTATACTAGTAGTAAATATCAAAACTCTTTCCTCAAACGATTTCAATGCTATTTTAATACCAAATTCGTTTATAAAACCGTTTTCCAATCTATTAGTATATACAAACCTTTACCACACTCGTATGAGAAATCTAATTAAACGACTTAGTAAAACAAGTGGTATGAAACGCTTGCGTTTACTTCGTCGGTTAATTCTTGGACTTGTTCGATTGAACCTCTTGTGACAATTTTCTAGTGGAGATCTACAATTTGTTCGTAAATATTTAAGTTAAGCTAGTGGTTATGGGACATGAAGCTAAGCTCATATATTTACTAGCTTATTGTAATTGACACTTCTCTTTGATCATGACGATCATCTTTGTGGTTTAGACTAGCAATGTGCGATGTCTCTTTGTCTATGTGGAGGACTGTTCCTTATTTTATTGAGTTTCGTCTCATTTTAGAACATGGGGTGTATCTTTCTAGGTGCATCGATGTTTATTTATTTGTGCATGGGGCGTATCTTTCTAGGTGCGTCGATGCTAGAACATGGGGTGTATCTTTCTAGGTGCATCGATGTTTATTTTTGTGTGCATGGGGCGTATCTTTCTAGGTGCTTCGATGCTAGAGCATGGGGTGTATCTTTTTAGGTGCATCGATGTTTGACATTACATGGGGTGTATCTTTCTAGGTGCATCGATGTTTATTTTTGTGTGCATGGGGCGTATCTTTCTAGGTGCGCCGATGCTAGAGCATGGGGTGTATCTTTTTAGGTGCATCGATGTTCGACATTACATGGGGTGTATCTTTCTAGGTGCATCGATGTTTATTTGTGCATGGGGCGTATCTTTCTAGGTGCGTCGATGCTAGAGCATGGGGTGTATCTTTCTAGGTGCATCGATGTTCGACTGTCCATGGGGCATGTCTTTTTAGGTGTGTCGATGTCCAGTTTCTTTTGGGGATTGGCCATCCTTTTTATTGTGATTTGGTTCATCGGATGTCCCGTTGTACGACGTCGTTGATCCTTTCCTTGTGATTTTTGGATTTCATGTGTTGAATTCTGGAATTTATGTTTCACCAACTTTTTCGATGGGCATTGATATATATGTCATTTATTGTGGCTTGGTGAATGAAATTAGGAGTATGACATTCCTTTTTATCTTGAGTAGATTATTGTGATATTGATTAATCTCTTGTTGATTTTCAATTACTATTTTATCACAGCTTGGCATTGTGATTATTATATGTTTATGTCATATCTCTTATTATATATCACTTCATCTGATATTTATAGCTAGACTGATCCGTTTATTATTTTCTTATTAAATAATACTCGGGTCAGACCGAGATGTTACAGGTGCTTCTGCTTGACTTCTCATCCGGGATTAACTCCTTGACTTTTGGCTAACTACTTAGATTAGTAGTTTTTGTTGTATACATTTGAGATATAGACTCCATAATGTATACTTATTCTTTTGTGGAGTTCATGTAACTATTTCTTTTGTGATTTGTGGATCTTTTTAGACCACTACTCTGATGTACACTTTCTAGTGTAATATTCATATCTTATTCCGCCTTTGTGATATGAATTGTCTGTGACTGATTTATGTTATGTTTATTTCTATATTTGTTTCCGAAGGATTTATATAGCCACCGTGTAGTAGCTTTGAGTTTGTGTTGGTATGTCGGATTTCCTCTTGAAATAGAATGCATGTTATATTATCTGACATATCGGTGCTCGCACAAAGCAATTACACGGATGGTCGCTCCTCAACAGCCTTATTCTCCGTGCTAGTTGACAGCATTCACAGTAATGTTCTTGGCTAGCGTGGGTATAGAGGTGGGGCGTCACAAGATAACTCCAATACAATGCTCCAAAGCTAAAAACCCCTGCTCGGGAGTATCACCTAAGATATTCCATCCCCGGTCGTAACCAACCTTTATCCGAGCGCTCGATACCAACAACCACAAAGTAATGTATTTTCAGTAACCACATATGTTAAATATCTGGGCTCCATACCATGATACCACCTCTATCCAGAAGAAATGGACATACCCTAGAGGCGCGACCCCAAAAACCTTGCTGCATCTTTCTTGTTTCCACCATTTTCCGGGGTGTGAGGTCCTGATGTAGTCTCATCCACAAAGCTATGCATTTCACAAAGCCTTTGTTTGATCAACAAATGATCAGCAGCACTTCGTATGCCACATTACCAAATTGGGAATGTATCACTAGTAACCATCAACTACATAACCTCTGAGCTCGTACGTCTCGGATAAGGGTGTTAAGATAATAGAATAAATCTCCGCCACTGAACAGAAATGTATTTGATAGAAACTAGTTTTACATCTCAAAGTGTAATGTCAGACACACATCCATACAAGTCTGTTCCGGGTTCGAACAGAACCGAAGGCACTTCTAAAGAAGTCCTTGCAAATCCAGATATTCACAATCCCGATCGGACTTCTCATCACTTAGGGAATCTCTACACCGGCGCCAATCAGTGCAGAGACAATCGACGGGTTATCCTTTCGTTCTCGAAAATACTAGGTCTTCACCACCGGTCTTCAAATGCTCCCATAACGACGTATCATTATTCGGAATGGGTTATATGACACAAGGTCCTCTGCCGGCTAAACCGAATAATGAGCGCAATATTTAAAATCATATGGATATGGGATTTCAGTTAAGTCAGAACTTTAAACCAAAAACCTTTCTTCAAATGGTTAAACAAATTACCATTTCAAATCTATTAACCAAAAGATTCGTTTCACAAAGTTCACCTAGTCTCACAAAGATCTATTCATTGATTTCAAAACAATTTCCATTTCAATTGGATTAACTCATTTAAATTAAAGATTTAACTTATAGCTTTCAAACTCGTTCCTAAATATTTATTCATAACTTGGAAAACTATTTTCATTTTAGACTTGAACTCCTTTAACACGAATTGGAAGTTCATTTCTTATGTAAAAGCTTATATTATTTGAAAACAAATAGTTTCCGTTTCAGAAAAAATGCAATTATATTTTCACGAGTCAAAGCCCTTGAATTAAATTTAAATTCCGAAATTAATATCTTTAGAGTGGTTTAACCCATGTATAACTTGTACAACATCATTAATAGCTAGTTTCCAAACATAGAATTTAATTTTCAAAATTTAAATTTAAATTTAAATCAAATTATTAAAACTTCAAAACTTAATCAAGTTATTCAAAAGTAAATTTTATATTTGAAATTTCTTTTCAAAAACTTTTCTACTTTAAACCCGATCCATTTCCAAAATCATTTGGATTCAAAAATTCAATTTTTAAAACTATTTCAAAAATCTTTGACTTAACCCATGTCTGCGTGCAACCCATATTTGTGTGTGTATATGTGTGGAGCAGGGGTTTTACATAATAAAAGTGCCACATCATCAATCAGCACAGATTCAAATACAACAATATGTTTGATAAGCGGTATAAACTATAACGCTTATATTTGATAAGCGGTATAAACCATATCGCTTATCATTTATTCACAAACACATGTATATATCACAGATAATAAATTACATCAAACATAGCTCAAATCAAAACAGAACATATCAGGGTATCAAACAATTCAATCATCCAATAGAATCCAAACATCCATAAGTAAAATCAGTTAATTGTCTAATTAATTCAAATCAGATTTAATTACTTATGACTTACTAATCCTGGTTAATTAATATTAATAAATTACAAATCATTTTGATTAATTATTCTTTAATCATTTATTAATTAACCATTAATTAACCTTCAATTTTAATTCATCAATCTTTTAATTATTAAATAATTATCCTTTAGTTATTAGATTAACCATTCAATTGATTATCTTTAATTAACTAATTTAGCCCTTAATTTATTTATTATCATTAAATTAATTACCCTAAATTAATTACACTTTAATTAATCATCCTTAATAATTTAAAATAAGTAATTACAACTTAATTACTTGATTTATCAACTTTAATTCTTAATCAATTACTTTTAACTAATTAATTATTTTCAATTCAATTACCTTTATTAATTAATCACATAAATTAATTATTCTTTGAATTAATTAGCATTTAAACACTTGATTAATCAAGTTTTAAATCACTAATTATTCGTCCTTAATGACTTCAAATCAAGCAATTATTTTTAAGTAATTAGTCATCTTTTAATTAATCATTCTTTAATTACTTGATTTAATTAAACTTGAATTATTAATTAATTTATCCTAATTACTTTCATTTAGTGATTATCTTTAATTAATAAATAAATTAACCTTTAGTTAATTAATTAATCATCCTTTAATTAATTATTCTTACATAAATCAAGACTTAAATTAATTAAAGATAAATCCTATCCTTATTAATGAATTTATTTCATTGGTTAAATCTTATTTAATTAATTGCTTGAAAATTAGTTTATACAAATATATTTTGAAATCTTCTTAATAGTTTAATACCACGTACCTTAATTACTTTTTTATCTCATCATTTTTGCAAAACAGTTTGAGATCAAATAAGATAATTGACTTAATACATAATAATATAAACCCAAAACATTTTTTTTTTAAAACAGTTAACTTTAAAGTTTTAAATCGTGAAACTTGTTAAACATTTCCACGGTTAAAACATTTAATTTGTTTTAAAACTTCAATTTTCTGGTTGCTTTGAAAACATGGTACCAAGATTATAATTGACAGGCCTGGTATCTGCTAATCAAACCAAACTCGAAGTGGAACCAGAGCTGGTACCTTCTTTACCCGAGACTGCCCCCGAACCTTCCAATGCTTCGTTTTTTTCTCTCTAAATTTTATAACTGTTTAATATATTAGCCCATTCCTGAATATGCTCGAGTATGAACTGGAGCCAAAAACAAAGTTTCACGACGTCGATTTCGATACGATCATCTTCTTCTCAATTGACACGGCTGACACCACGTAAATGCTGTGCACGTGTACCCTCGTCACGATCACTTCCGGCCATCGTCAAGATAACCCGCAGGTCACTGGTGACCTCCCCTAAGCTTTCGATCATCCAGAGTTTAAGTTTGATCTCTACATCGAATTCGAAAACATGAACACCCACCTGGAACCACTCAATCAACAACAACCACTGCGTACCCACGATCCTGATCATCAGAGTTCACACCTCCATGCCTGAAGACTCGCCTATCCATCCCCTTCCTAACCCCCTTGGTCCGGCTTCGATCGATCACCCCACGCCTTCACAATCGCCTCGCAACCCTTGCCGAACCGGAAACGTCCTTAAACCCTAGATTAACATCGACAATCTTCACCAGTGATTAAAAAATTATTGACTAATTTTCTAATGATCACAAACTCTCAAGCAACCTTCAATGTCAAGCTTGTCCATGAATTGACATTGATCACCGGGAATTGATGATAATCAAATTTTCCGTTCAACCTAAATTTCTCGATGATTATATACTTAAAAATCGTGAAATGATTTTTAAAAATCATACGCTTCTAGTACAAATCGAATTATAGTATCAAAACAACATATTACGATTATCAAGTTTTAACATTTATATGATTCTTTTCTCTGTATATTTTGAATTTCCAGATAATACTAAATAAAAAAAATTCTCAAAAAAATATCTCTAACCCCTAGTTCTTGATGATGCAAACCCATTTCATTCAGATCACGAAGCCTAAAATTGAATCAGAGAAGTAGGTATTAGTTTTTCTCCTATATTTTATTTGCTTTAACATGTCTAAAACGTGTAAAATTCAGAACAGACATTCATGTCTGTTCCAAACATGCACAATTCAATCAATACATTCAAACATGCATGCAAGTTCACACTATCATTCAACCATATTTCATATCATACTTCAGAAAACATCAAGTTAAAATCAAGGTTAGATGGTTTGCTCACCTATTTTCCTGAATGAACAAAGAAGAACAGAGCATGCTGTTTTGATTTGGTCTGAGCTTTGATCTCCAGATTCAAAACTTGATCAGGTTGAAGTTTGAATTGTTTGTTTGTAAACTGGTGTTAGAGCTGAATCTTGAATTGCTACCAGGTTTGGATTTTTGAGGATCTGTTTCTTTGCCTTTAAAGTGGATTATAGATATACTTTAAAACATGATTTCTGGTTTCAGATTTTGATCTGGTTTCAGATTTTGATCTGGTTTTTACTTTTTGATCTGAGTTTTATTTTTAAGATTTAATATAGAAAGAAGAAGACTTAGTTGAGAAAATGAAGAAAATGATTAGCCTGGTTTTGATCTTTTGTTAACATTATGTTTTTGAACAAAAATGCCACTTGTTTATTCATATACACTTGTACATTTATTTTTTTAACACTTGTTAATATATGTTTCTATATAATTTACATTTGTCAAATTCAAACAAATTTATGTCAAGACCTTTCCTTGAGTTTATCTTCAAATTAAAATTTAAACCTTACTTCATTTAAATTTATAAATTTAGTTCTAAATATTTACATATACAATTTTAAATTTACAAATCATATTTTCATGTTTTCTTATTTATTTAAAAGATAATTTTAATTACTTATATGTATATATCTTTCACATCAAAATGCACATTTACAAAAATTAGAAAACAAGATTTTATTAGTTTCAAATATATAGAAATTTTAAATTTATGTTTAATCCTTCTCTTTAATTTATTGTTTAAACCCTTCTCATTTTTTTTAAAATTTATATTTTTATACCTCTATAACTTTTAAATAGGAATTTCAAAAAATTATTTTATTTAATTTCAAAATATAGCTTCTCATTCAAAATATTTATATAATATAATTTGGAAAAAAAATCTTTATTAATTTAAAATATAATGTTTTCAAACCCAATATATTTATAAGTTTTTTAATTTTGAATTTCAGTTTCAAGATTTAATTTAAACTAAATTTATAAATATAAATAAATAACAGAACAGATCTTTTATTAATCTTAAAACTTTCAAATTCTATTTATTTAAATCTAATTTATATACATATTCATTCCCAAATACTCAAATTCATTCTAAATCAATTTATAATTTAATCAAAATTTTATATTAATTTACCAAACTAATTCTTAATTTAATCTAGGAATCAAATTAATTACAAATTTAAATTTGTTTAAAAACAGGAATGTTACATTAATAATGTTCTTATACCCAGATTCGTGCATAATAAAGATAGTGATTAATGAGCCCTATAACGTGGATTTGGATTAAGTCTTGAAATGTATCTCCCAAAACCCGAACTCGGGTATTAACCGATGAAATTCATATATAAGAGTACCGAAACCCAGATTCAGGTATTTATAGATGATTTTAAGAAATTTAAGTCCCAAAACCCAGATTCAGGTAATAGTAAATAGAGTTCTGTTTCACTCCTTTGCTTCTGTCTTCTTTAATATATGTGAACTCTTCAGGTATTGACTATATAGAAATAATTTGATAAGCTGCCTCTTGAGTTTGGACGTCTTAGTCCATAATCGGATAAGTTGTTTCACTTGATTAGCCTCTCTGGGCTTTGGACATCTTTGTCCATTATTTGATGAGCTTCTCTTAGGCTTGGACATCTCAGTCCATTGTTGAATGAGATTCTCTTTGGGCTTGGACATCTTAGTCCGTTGTTGAATGATCCTCTTCTTGGGCTTGGACATCTTAGTCCATTGTTGTATGGTGCTCTTGATTGGTTCATCTTAGAGACTGGAACCAAGAACTTACCCAACCTCCCTCCAGGAGGTGCCCTTCCCTGGCCCTTTTGCGGCATGATTGAGGCTTGTTCAGTGCTTTACCATAGCCACCTTATGGGGTAGATAAAGCTTACTCCGTCTTCCCTCAAGGAGGTGCCTTACCCTTGCCCTTTTGTGGCATAGATAAGGGCTTATTCTGTGCTTTACCCTGGCCATCTTATGGCGCGGATAAAGGCTTACTCCATTCTCTCTCAAAGATGTTCCTTGACCTAACCAGAGGCGTGACCAAGGGCTTGTCCGATGCTTTAAGGTGGCCATCCCATGGCACGGCTAAAGGCTTACCCGCCCTCTCTCTAAAAGGTACTCTGCCCTGGCCATCTCGGCATGGACAGAGGCTTTTATACAATCTTAGGTAAGCTACCATCTTAGGTAGTATCCAAATATAAGAAGCATTCCACTCCAAACCATGTAAATTTTCTCTTTAAAAAAGTAGCTCTTTATTGATTCATCTTCGGAAAATACGGCCATAAATGCTCAGTATTCCATGTTCTAGGCACCATATTGCCTTCTAGGCGGCACAATTTATAGGTTCTCGGAGGGGGGGATTACTTTGCAGATGACTAATGTTCCCTCCCATTTCGGTCCTAGGGGTCCATCTGTAGGATTCTTTGTATTGGCCATTACCCTATGGGGTACCAAATCCCCCTCTTGAAATGATCGAATCATTACCCTTATATTGTAATACTTTGAGATTTTTCTCCGATATTTGGCCGTTCTTACCGCTGCTTCATCTCTTAATTAATGTATCAAGTCCAATGATTCTTTTCTCAGCTCTTTATTTTTATTGAAGTCGTAGGAAATGGTTCGGTGTGAGGGTATCTCAATCTCAACTGGTAGCATCGCCTCACACCCATAGGTTAAAGAGTAAGGGGTATGTCCCGTTACTATCTTAGCCGATGTTCTATATGCCTATAACACAATTGGTAAGTCTTCTACCCAATTTCCTTTTTCCTTGTTTAGTCTCTTTTTTAGAATTGTCTTTATGGTTTTATTCACATCCCCAACTACTCTATTATCTTTTAGATGTTCAACAGACGAAAAACTTTCAATAATTCCATTCTTATGGAAGAAGCAGGTTAATTCTTCGCTTTCAAATTGTGTCCCATTATTAGAGATTACCTTTTGAGGAATTCCAGACCTGGTTATGATGTTCTTGATAACAAATCTCAATACCTTCCTAGAAGTAATTTTAGGAAGTGGCTCCACTTCAACCCACTTATTGAAATAGTCGATGGCAACCACAGCATACTTTTCCCCTCTCTTTGAGATTGGTAGTGAGCCGTTTAGGTCTATTCCCCATACATTAAAATGCCATGGACTTGTAGCCGGAGTTAATTGGGTTGAGGGCAATCTTGGTATCTTTGAAAACTTTGAACACTTTTCGCATCTTCTCACATACTCCTTGGCTTGGCTTACCATATGTGGCTAGTAAAATATCAACCTCATTATTTTCTTTGCCAATTTTGTCCCATTTTAATGGTCTTCACATAACCATCATAAGCTTCAGTCATTAATTTTGTTCCATCATTCCTGCTTGCATAGTATATTGGAAGTTGTGTCCCATTTTCTTCTCTAATGAGTACCGAGCTGACTGCATGTTGATACTGCCATGTATAGGTATAATATTTCCCCGCTCTCGGGACTTGAAAATATCAGTGGTTTTTCCAAATGGATTTTTAATTCTATGAAAGCTTTCCTTCAATCCTCTCCCTATTCGAAGTTCTTCTTTTTCTTAATCACATCGAAGAAAGGTATATACTTATTAGTAGCTTTTGAGATAAACCTGCTTAGGGAAGCTACCCTTCCGTTTAAGCTCATTACTTCCTTGATGTTTTTAGGTTCGGCCATGTCCTTTATGGGTTAAATTTGGTCAGGACTTGCTTCAATTCCTTGAGCACTTACTAGGTAGCCTAAGAACTTTCTCGAGTGGACTCCAAAATAGCACTTTTGTGAGTTCAACTTCATTTGGTACTTCCGCAATATTCTGAACATTTCCTTTAAATCCTTAAGGTGATTCTCGGGCACGCTAGACTTTAACTACATATCATTAACATAAAATTCCATGTTTCTACCAATTTTCTCCTTAAACATTTGATTAACTAATCTCTAATAAGTGGCCCTTACATTCTTTAGCCCAAATTCCATTGCCATGTATCTATAAATTCCCTTTTCGATTATGAAGCTGGTATGATCCGCATCCGGTTTGTAAATCGGTGTCTAGTTGTACCCTAAATAGCATCCATGAGGAATACAGTTTGTATCCCCTAGTTGCATCCACTAACTGATATATCTGTGGTAGTGGGAAGCAATCCCTTGACCATGCTTTATTTAGATCCATGTAATCGATGCATGCACTCCATTTCCCATTTGACTTCTTTACCAAAACTGGGTTGGCTAACCATATGGGATAATATATCTCTCAGATTAATTCATTCTCAAGGAGTCTATCAACTTCTTCTTTTAGAGCATCGGATCGTACTTTTTCCAATTGTCTTTTTTTGCCTCCTAGATTGATATTGAGGGCATGAAAAATGACCGTTGGATAAATTCCCACCATATCGAAATGTGACCAAGAAAACACATCCTCGCTGATCTTGAGGAACCGAATATAGTCTTTAACTCACTGTCAAGATCCTTTCCCACTTTAACTATTTTAGAAACATCATGTGAATCTATATGGGCTTCCTTAAGATCTTCTATGCGTTTTATCCTCTATGTTTTGCCTCGGTGGTCAAACCGTGTAGATATAGGACCCTCCCCTATTGAATTAGCATCAATTCTCTTTCTCTTGCTTTCGGCAGGGTGTATCTTTGATACATATGTTTGTTTGACTTTTTATTGTTAATCTTTGCTTCAAATGTTGGATGTGAAAATCCATCATCCGAAGGCTGTAAAATAGTAGAAGAATCAAAGTAAGCAGAAAACTCTATTTTGTATTGGTCAAGTGTAGCAAAGCACATTTATCAAGAGCTAAATGTTCCTCTTGTACAGTTCCCCAGCCTCGCTTTGTAAGGAATTTTTCCAAGAGTTACTTTGGGGGACAAAAGCATCGATCTCATCCGTGGCTGGTCTGCCAAAGAAGGCATTGTAGTAGGAAGGTTGATCGATTGTCACAAAATAGTTTCAAATGTTCAGCAAGTTGGCGGCTCTCCCATCTGTACAAGTAGCTTTATCTACCCTATTGGAGTTGACCCTTTGTTGTTGAACCCAAATATGGGCCATGTGCACGGCTCTAATTTGTGCTCGGGGATGTTCATTTGATCAAAGGCATGTTGAAGATTACATTGACTATGTTGCCTATGTCGGCAAGAATCTTGGAGGCAATATATAGCCCAATTTGTGCAGTAATCCTGAGGGGGTCATTATGAGGATGATGGACTCCTTTGTACAACTCTTGAAGAGTGACCACCAGATTAGGCATTTGGATGTTAAGGCATGGGTTTTTTGTTGGATGCTGTTCTTGAACAGAATAGATCCCCTCTTTGGCCTCTTTTATATATCTGCTTCAGCCTCCCTTACTACTTTTGTTAGATGTGGCCCGCCATGGATTACATCAATCCTGTTGATTGGTAGGCTTAAGTTTAGAGGGACCTCATCTTGTATCACATTCACAAGGTTACCTGGGCGCTTCTGTGGAACCTTTTTTGCTCGCTAGATTTTATGATGGCGTTGGACAAATTCTTTTAGATTATTCCAGCCAGAACTCTACACTCATCAGTTTTATAGCCATTAGCTTTGTGATAAGTGAAGTAATCCCGTCCTTTTTTCTGCTCTGGATTATTCTTTTCTTTGAAGGAGGTTGGAAAGTTGACACTTTCCTTAACTATAACATATACATAAGACAATGGCTTGTTTGAAGCAACTATGTTAGGAACTGGTTCTTCCCATCTGGTCCTTTTGTGGCCATAGTCTAGGTTAAACCTTCCCTCTTCCTTCCTAGGAATTGTTTTCTTCTTGGCATAGTAAAGCTCATCCATCTGGATGAACTTGTCATCTTGAAAGTGGAAGTCCTGTAGATCTTTGCAGCCATTGACAAAGAGCTACTTTTGAAATGGGGTATTCTCAATTAAGCCAGAGTGGACAACTATGAGTTTATCACGATCATTTGTATACTTGGCCTTTAAAGCTTCAGCATTGAACCTTCTCAAGTAGTTCCCCAAAGACTCTCCTTGCCTTTGTTTTATATTTGCCAAGACAGTATAATCAACAGTAGGATTCTTGTAGATAGAGAATTGGGTTGAGAACTCGTAATAAAATTTCTTCCAGGAGTAGATTGTCTTTTTTGTATTTCCTAGACAATTTGGTTGTCTCTCCTTATAGAGTAACAGGGAACAGTCGGCATCAGACTGCCCTAGAAGCATTACACAAATCCATCGGTTGTCAAAAGCCATAAAAAGATCATTGGGTCCGTAATCCCATGATATTTCATGGATAGGATTTTGACATATGGAGGTATTACTGTAGCCATAATCTCGTCGGTGAAAGGTGGCACCCTCTCATTGTTATTGATGTTTTCGTCTATAGTTCTTTTTCCTTTGGAATTTATAGCATCTTTAATAGCCTTCTCGGCTGCGTCTTTTAGAAAAGTTTGACATTGCCATAATTCTTCTGATTTGGACTGTACTCTTTAGATGTTGAACTACCAGACTGTTCCAATGATTTGTCATCAACTCTTCCCTGATGATTGGCTCTTGTTTGGGGAATTTCTCTCTTTTACAAGGATGTCAAGTCCACTTTGTCTTTACATTTTTTGGAATTAGTCTTTAGATTCCTTCTGGGAGACACTACCTCTTCTCCTTAAGTTTTTCTCGGGGTCTTTGAAGATTTTTGACACAAGGCCATCTTCATCATCTCATGCATTTCTTGTAATTGTTGTTCCAAGCGATTGATTTGCTACATTTTCATATTGTCGTGTTGGTGATGAATTATGTCCTGGAATGGCCCCATCCAGGCTAAATGATAGAGCTATATTTTCCTTAAATGGGGTAGTGTGTATCATTCACTCCACAATTCCACTTAAACACTTTAGCCACATTTTTCCGATGCAAGAGAAATGGACCACAATTGGTCTCTATAAAGTGACAAGGTCATAGGTTCGATCCCTCCTTCTAGCGCCAAAAATGTTAACAAGAAATAGCGTCAATATCTCTAATGCTATTCGTAAGGCATTCAATTCAAACAAGGCCAATTTATTAAGAAGATCTACCCCTTCAGAAACATGCCTTCGATTAGATTGGCATAGTCGAAAGGGTTTAAAGTGTATGTTTTATCCCTTGACTAAGCTGACTTAATCAAAAGGATCGATAAAGTTATCACAACCTTTCGACCAGCTAGACTTAGTCGAAAGAGTTAATAAAGCTATTTCATCCTTTCGACCAGGTTGACTTAGTCCAAAGGCCTCAAGGAGTTAGCTTTGGGATGTAGTTTTGAGAATTACATCTGATTGAGTCTTATCCTCCAAGTGGGTCGAATGAAGCTGATCATTCATACTTTAAATACCTTTCGATCACGTCAAAAGGTATCGTTGAGTACCTTCCAATCATATCGAAAAGGGTTGCTTACTTCATTAGCATGATCTAACTGCTTTCGACTTCATGGTTTCGTTATTCTTTCTATGGATGCTCTTCTGAAGGATCACCTATGTATTTTGGGGTTGATCCCCTTCGAGTGAGTACCAATATGATTTTTATTCAATTATAAACTATGATTCCTTTTGAAAATACCCCTTTCGATTAGGTTGAGAGGGGTTTTTTCCTTTCGGTAGCTTATTATTTCCTAAAATCCACTTAGTTCTCCTTATATAAGATTGATCTAGGCATTCCATGTTTCGTGAGCTAAACTTGGTCGAAAACCCGTCATCTCTTTAGCCTTTAGTGTTAAGTATATGTTCCACTGATGATATGTATCAATTGGAAATGCCTAAGTCGATCTTATAAGAAGAAATCATGAGAAAAGGTTATAACCATGTGCAATTGATCATTAGTCTAGCTAATGATCTAAATGATCTTCCTCATCACCAATATCCTTAATAACCAAGCCATCCCTCCTTTTATTCAAAAACCAAAATGAGCCACAAGATATAGAGCTTTTTCCCTAATTTGATTTAGGGTTTCCTGAGAATACAATTGTCATTAAGAAATTAGAGTAAAGAAATTGAATTCAGGATTCTAGAATTAGGTCCCCAAAAATGGACCCATTGGGTCTTATTTATAGATGCAAGTCGGCTCCCTTCCACGCCTTTGCTTTCGACTTGGTCGGAAGGACCTCTTTTTATATGATGCTTCAAGCCTTTTGACTTGGTTGTAAGGCCATGACCCTTTTGATGTTGTCAGAAGGTGTTCTCTTGTGCTTCTTCGTTTATTCTTGCGCCTCCTTTATCTTTCCTAGACATTTTGTCTGAGTCGAAAGAGGCCTTTATCATCCTTTCGCCTTTGTTGACTTCTGATTACTGCTTTCTTCACACCACCTTATTTTCGAAAGGTCTTTTGAAAGCATTTTCCCCTTCTTTGTTGTTACTAAAACAAAGTTTGAAGTTTTCGACGTTGTCAATAAGTTGATTGTATTGGTTTCGAAAATATTCAAGTGCCAAATTTATCGCTGAGGTTGTGTAGCCTTTGAAAGCATGCCTAGGACTGGGGCGGAACCGTCTCTTAAAATTATGGGCCTCAATCGGTTTGAAAGGCTTGTATATGCTTTCGTAAAGGTTGCGTTAGGGGCGAAACCTTTGACTTCGAAAGGTTTGGCATGTAAGTGGGAGAACATTATCTATTGCCTTCGAAGGATTGTCATCCATTGTCTTTGAATGGTGTTTCTTTAACTCATTCGAAAGTTTTTCATGCATGCAAAAGCACTTGCTTCGAAAGGAAATCACTTAATTGGAAAGGATGCTTTCGACCCCTTCGAAAGGTTGTAATACTTCTAGTCTTTGCCTGTAGCATCCCTTTGACTCCTTCAAAATGCCTTGATGGTGCTATTATCTCTTGTTCTTCTTGGTCTTCCACTCATTCTTGTTTCGACAAGGTCGAAGGGTGTTTGGTAGTAACATTTGCCTCCTCTCAAAGGGATGCCCTTGAGTTTCTAAATAAGTCATTTTGAAACCCTCAATGTTTCCTTCCTTTTCATATTCCAGTGTAAATCCTGGTCATTCGTTTAAATTTGATCGAGCGGTTTGCCGTCTTTGCTAACTTTTCTATAAAACACGTTCTCCTCTTCCTTTCTTTCATTCATTTGGAATCGAAATAAACTTCGAGCAAAAATCAAAGCTTTCAAACTCTTAAATAATCTTTATAACTAACAAATAATAATCCAGATCTAAATTAAGTCTCTATTATCTTGCTTTCGAATTTTTTCATTTAACAGTGAATTTCGATTTCTAAAACTTTCAAAGTTCGAATTTGAACTATTGTTTTAATTCAATTGAAATCGTTTAAGTTTTTATTTTCCTGAAAGCATTCTATTATTTATTCCATGTGTTTGATTTGATTTGTTTCCTTATTAATATTTATTAGAAACATATCTAATTTGGATTTTATTATTATTATTTTTAAAGAATCCAAATCTTCGTCTCAAAGGTTTTACGAGTGTAGATGGTAAATTCATGCTCAAATCCATTTGTTTATTGATTTTTGAATTTCTAGTTTGAAATTGGATTTAGGGGAGAAGGTAATTTTTGTTTTGTTTGCCTAGAAGTTCTGAGCTATACGAAACAAAATTTAGTTCTACAATTTTAAATTTCTACCATTTGAAAGGGATTAAGGAGACAACTTTTGTTTCGCTTTTTTCAGCCCTTTTCGATGGGGTCGAAAGGTAACCTGTCGCCTTATTTGATTGACCTCGTCGAAAGGTTGTCTATTTAGTATGAAGTTGACCTCTTCAAAAGCAGTATTTTGCTCTAATGTACTATGGTACCTTTCGAAGAGGTTGGCTAATGCATCTTACTAAATAATTACCTGGTTTATACTTTCAAAAGCATAAACTTTGTCTTATAGGTTTCACAACCTTTAGTTCATTCTTACTTCTAATTTTTTTTAAATTAGAGGTACATATATTTTATATAAATGATTGATGAAATCATAATTTGTTTAAGTTGTAGATCAAGCCAAACATTTTGACTTTGTCAAAATATATTGTACTGATTTAAATTTAGTTGTTGGTATACTTTCAAAACCATGTACCCCTTTCGACTCTGTCGAAACCATATATAACTAATTAACATTCGAACATTATCTTATACTAGTATCATTGAAACATTCCAGGTTCCTTTAATTTTTATCAATATGACTCCAACTCAAAACATTTTGGCATATAAGGTTTCGACAACATTCATATTCCTTTAGAAAAACTAAGTTCATGGGTTTCGACAGTGTCGATTGGTACCTTTTCCTCATTTATTGAATGTTGGTAGCGTATATTTTATCGGATTTGTTGTATAGGTTTTACCAACTCCCTTTTGATAACTATTGAGGATTCACATTGTTGAAGTGTGTTTATTGGACATGTACTTCCATCCTCCCTTTCGACTATGTCGAAAGCTCGGTATACTTTATTCTTCAGCTTTCGACATTATTGAAGGGTGTTTGCTAGGCGTTAACTTCTATTTTCCCTTTGACCTTGTCGAAAGATCAATAAATTTTATTTTTCTAACTTTAACATTCTTTCAAGAATATGAAATTGCATGTTTTACTTGATGGTCAAATTATTGTGTAGGCTTTCAATATCTTTGAAAGAATGTTAATTTCATAAAGTACTATAATTTCACCTGGCAAAATCATGGGTTCACCTAAGAAGATTGAAGCCCCTTTCAAACACTCCTTAATATCCACTCAGGCTAAGGTGGATGTGATTCTCAATGATTGTGGCATTAAAAGGGTGGAAGCCATTCCCCTACTGATAATGCACCATCAAAGCCCTCCTGAGGGGTACTTTGCCTATACAACAATCCATATTTGGCATGAAGGATTCCTTGCCTTTCCAGACTTCTTATCCATGTTTCTTACCTATCTGAGTGTTGCTCCTATACAAATATCACCTAATGTGTATACATATCATCTATCCCTAGAGCTTATGGCATTGGAGTCCGGCATTCCCTCTTTTAAAGCTCAAGTGCTGAATTATCTTATTTGATTGGTCAAGCTTAGCAACTTCAACAACTAAATCTTCAGAGGAAGTCACCCTAAAAAGCTAATATTTGAAGGGGTAAATAAATTCAGGGACTGCGAAACATGGTTTTTATTTGTTAAGTGCTTTCCTAACATTAGCGGGGTTTTCTCTTCTCCCTGTAAGTTAATCTCAGACTTTATTTTTCCATTTTGTTATTTTTCTTTGCTGATATATGCTTTCTATTAGGGCTCCAAAGAGCTAAATGAACAGGATAAGAAAACAGTGGAGTCGCTAATTGCAGCTTTAAGTAGGATTAGAAACATGTTAACTTTGTTGAATCCTTCTAATTTACAAAACACTCCCTTCTGCTAGCTGGTCAGAGGTTACTTGACAACCTCCTCTAGTCTAGTATACATCTCAGAGCAAATGCTTCCTCTGTTTGGGTGATCCAAAAACCTTCTCCCCGATGTCATAAATTTGCCTCGATCACTCTAGTACGTTTAAATGTTGTAGTTTATTTTTATGTTTCTTCTCAAATTACTGACTTATAATTTGTTTTGAATTTTCTATAGCTGATCCTCAGGTTGAACACCCTACAAGTGATCCGGCTCTCTCAGTTTCAATTTCTCATGCACTATCTTTTTCCAAGTACATTGCTAGGTCAAAGATAGCTGCCAAAAAAAAATTAAGTAAAACGACTGTAGTTGAACCATCCCCCAAGAAAGTCAAAATCGTTGAAGTTCTAGATTCTCTGCCATAAGAAGAAGGGAAGTTTGTTGATGTTGGCGGAATTCTAGAGAGTTCAACTATTGAAGTTTCTCTTGATCAACCAAAAAGACTTCCATAATGGTTGATCTACTTTCTTACATTGTCATATCCAGCTCTCCAAGTATTGTCGAACAAATACAGAAAGACTTAAGGACTTTGACCCCTTCCAGGAGTTGCACTCTCCCATACTTACCTCGCCTATGCCTTTGAGTGATATTGAGAAGTTGGTGCAGTCTATTTTAAGTTTCCATCTTTTGGTTCCATCTGTCCACTTTTGCCCGTTTCTGATTCAACGGATTATTTTTAATCTCTAATTGACTAACAGCTTCTAGTTTGCTCCATATTACTTTCTCGTACTGTTATTGCTTTTCCTTAAGTTTTCTGACTTATGTTATTGCTTTTCTTTCAGATTTCCAAGAGTTGGATCTTATTGCACGAAAATGCTTCAAAATCCTAAGCTGAATCATCTAAGCTTTTGGAAGAAATTTCAAATTTAAGCAGTCAAGTTTCCTCTCTATCCACGGAGAAAAATGAAACTATGACATAATTGGAGTGGTTGAGGGCTTCTCTTGCCCAATCAGAATCTATTATTTAGGAGGAGGAAAAGCTCGTCAACTCTTCTCTAATGAGAATTTAGTAATAAAAATGGATCTGAAAGAGTCCGAGGAGGAAAAGACTCGGATGGCTGCCAAACAATCTTCCTTAAAGGATAAGATGAAGAGGAACAAAGGTTCCTTAAAACTGGCTATCGATATAATTTATGATGTGAAGAAGTAGGTGTCACAATTCCTTGATTCTTCTTTTGAAGACATTATTGTAAATTCCTTCGAAGATGTTATGATACTCGCCTATGCCAAAAATGTCGATAAGTGCCAGAATTTGAGCTTTCTCTTGCTCAACCCTACTCCTGTTAATAGGGTTATAGATGAAATTAATAAGATGGAGCAGGTGGTTAAAGTCGCCGAAAGAGAGGAGATCGACGCCTCTAAAATCCTATCTGTTGAAATCCCTTCCTTTGAAATAGAATTTGATTCCGAAGAAGAAGGTGACAAAGATGAATTTGTCGAGGAAGATGACGATAACGATGACAATGATAATGATGATGGTTATGACAATAATGACGATGATAATGTAAATGGAGGTCAAGGTTCAGGCGGCAATAGAGGTGGTCAAACTGAATCTTTTGAAAAAGATTATGATGACAACACGAGGACTTCTTAAAAGGTTAATCCTGATCCATCTTTTTATGAAGCAAGCCTCCCTCAATATCCCATACCTTGTAGCCCTCATGAAGAGCCTGCTTATGGGATTCTTTGTTTAAACGCCTTTCATTTCCAAGATAATAATAGTTTAAACCCTTTATTTTAGATAAGAAGGAAAGTTGTTCACTCCTCTAAAACTAAGCTTGAAAGAAAACAAGCAAAAATAAATAGTTTGTATAGGGAGTTAGACAAATAACTAAAAGAGCACAATATTCTCTCTGATAAATATCATACGCTTAATAGAAATACGGCACTGTTAACATCCTTCAAAAATCAAGAAGTTGCCCCACGACTGAGGAGGAGGCGCCTTCGATATGGTGCTCTTTTGAAAGAAAATCGGGAGTCAATTACACTTTTTTTGATGTTGATTGAGGAGAGAGACTTTTTGGTAGATTTCTTATACAAAGCCTATTGTAGACACATAACCATTGATATCTCATACTTATGTGATTTTAGTGGGTTCTACTTAGCATTTACACAAAGGATACTTGGACGAATTTGGATCTGACCCGCATCATGGAGCATGTTGAAACTTGCCATGGGTCAGATCAATTCCCCAAGATTTTCCTTCCAATAAACTCAAATATAGTAAGGACAAATTTATTTTAGAACTATTTACAAAGTCGATATTCTATGGACCAAATGAATAGTCATAAATATGTGATAGTATTGACTTGTGAGTTTTTGTTTCGGTTTTCCTTTTATACTTATCTACATTTTATTATGTCATCATAGACAAAATGTCCCTCAGCTAATTATGCCTCTAGGAACTATCTAAGCCATTATGTTAAGTTAAGAAGATATTATATGGAAAACGAATCGATTTTAAAATCTTCAAAACTAGGAGATACTTTTTTCCTAGAGATTTGTGAAAAATTTATATGAAATATCCTCGTCTCCACTTCAATTTTCTCGGTGAAGAAAAAAAGCTATTTATGAAAATCTGGACATATCATACCAAACTAATATGTGGTTGAGATAGTTGTCCTATCGGGGAATTGGACTATAGTAAATATCCTCTAGTTATTACTTCGAAAGGACTCAATGTTCCTTTTGACTCAATAATTATTATTTCTACTAATTCATTAAGTAAAGTTAGAAATGTAGTTTCCTACACATAGATGTAAAAAAATGTCTATTTGTACTTTTTAGTTTCATTGTTACTTGAGTTGTAATCTTTTATTGCTGTAATAAAGAGACCGATTATTCTAGTCTCGACTTCATTCTTTTTCCTTTTTTTTTAAATAGGATATACATTTATCTGCAATCCTCTCTTATTAGATTCGGCATCACGACTTATAAAAATAGGTTATTGGAGGATCTTGAAAAGAAAAAGCTTCTTGATGATATGTTATATGCTTATTTTCAAGGCAACATAGAAGCATTAAGATGGCATACGAGATTTTTACTTCAGAAAACAATTATCAGAAATCTCGGTGATCAGATTGCCAATTAAGATACGATGTTAAAAGAAAAAAATAAAACGAACTCCACACTGAAGCATGAAATTAAGTCAAATCCTTCGATTGGCTTTTACCATAAGCTATTGGAACTTTTCCAATAAGTGAGTGACTTGGAAATCAAATTTAAAGATAGTCAAGATCAATGTGAATCGCTCAAATTTATTATGGGAAGTAATATTTCAAACATCGATTCACCGCTTCTTTTATTTTTTCCCCCGTTACCAGGTTAACATGGTCTACTTCTCTTGCAATCCAAAAGTTCCCTACTATGGTAAATCCTCCTCTTGGTTTAGACGAAAAAGTTGTAGGAGAATGGTATAGAAGAGTCAAATATGTAATGATGAAGTACTTTGATGAACAATAGAAGATGAGATACTCGCAATGCATAAATGGTTATGCTGTTGGAATTCAAAAGCTTGAACGCGAGAAGTATCTTCTTTAGAAGCATATTGCTAATCTGGAAAGGGAAAATAAAACCCTTAAAGGCGCAAACAAAGCTTTTAATCGCGCTTTGAAACTAATATTGAAGTTAATGATGATGAAGACAGGATGAGGAAAAAAGAGAAGGAACTTAATGAAGTTCTTCTTATCGCTACTCATTACATTGTGGATCCTCTGATAGTCAAGAATCTGGATAAGGCTATTCAAGACTAACGAACAATTTGTCAAATGTATATATTGGTTCCATATACTTGTAAAAATTTCAAAATTTATGTAAATTATGAATTTTTTGTAAATATCACCTGATTTGTAATCCCTTTTTGTAACGTTGTTTTTTGAATTATCGCTTTGATAGCTTATACCATGATTTCTGTATTTGGTGGATCTTTCAATCCTTTTTATTGTTTTACTTTCCCTGAAAAGCATGAAGTAAACAATATTTCTTATCGTTAGCTCGAAATCTATATAAAAGTCTATCCATATCATTTGTGGAAATTAATAAATCATTATGTCAACATATGACAATAAATGAAAAGTAATCTAATTAAATGTCTTGAATAACGTCTTTGGTTTTGATGATAGATAATCAGGAACTCGAATTTAACCATATTGTTGGAATATCTTAAGTCTGATGGTAAAAAATCATAGCCTCAACCAACGGTATAAATGTTTTTAGTAATGGTCACGTAATAGAAGTCCAGAAATCATTGCCTGACAATTTGTAGTAGAAATCGAATGACCCGAGTTTGGGTGTTAATAAATGAAATTTAAAAGTTTAGAAACTTGAAACCCAAATTTGAGTATCAGTGGATGATATTTAGAAATTAAGAAATCTAAAACTCAGATTTGAGTATTTGTGGATGGTAACTGGAAATCTATAATAATAATCTTTTTAATAGAAGTCTTAGACCTAGATTCAGGCATTAATGAATTAAGTTCAATAGTGGTCCCGAAAACCAGATTTGGGTATTAGGAGTGGATTATCCTCATAATTGAAACCTCAAGACCGGATTAGGGCATTATTAAGTGAATTCTGTAATAGTTTTGAGACCTAGATTTCGGTATGATAAAGATCATAAATTGTCTATAAAGAGCCGAAAACCTAGATTCGGAATTAAAAGACATAGTCTAGAAATGAGAATTCCAAAACCCAGATTCGGGTATTAATAGGTGGAGTTCTAGTCAACCCCTTAAATTCTAACTTGTTCGACATGTGTAAACCCTATAGGCCTTATATGTTGTTACTGTTTGATTGGCTGCTTCTCGAGCTTGGAAGTCATGGTTCATCATTTGATATGCCGCTTATTGGGCTTGGAAATTTTAGTCCTTTGTAGATATGCCGCTTCTTGGTCTTGGATGTCTTAGTCCATTGTTTGATATGCCGCTTCTTAGGATTGGACTATTTAGTCTGATGTTTGATGTGCTGGTTCTCAGCTTGGACGTCTTAGTCCATTTTTTTATGAACCACTTCTTAGGCTTGGACATCTTAGTTCGATGTTTGATGTGTCACTTTTCAGGCTTGGACGTCTTATTCCATTGTTTGATGAGCCGCTTCTTGAGCTTGGACGTCTTAGTCTATTATTATATGATGCGCTTGGTTAGCTTTTTCTCCAGCAAGAACAAAGGACTTACCCAACCTCCGTCAGAGGCGCCTTAAGCTGGCTATAGCGTGGCACAACCAAGGGCTTGTCGATGCTTTAACATATCCGTAGTGTAGCAAGGATAAAGGCCTACACTCCTCTTTCCATGCGGTGCTTTGCCCTCTCCATAGCGTGGCATGGATAAGGGCTTGTTCGGTGTCTTGGCCATGCCACATCATGGTAGCACCAAGGGCTTACTCCGTCCTCCCTCCAAGAGGCGCCTTGACCTAGTCATAGCATGGTGCGGTCAAGGACTTATCAATACTTTAACCTGGCTATAGAGTGGCGCGAATAAATGCTTACACTCCTCCCTCCAAGAGGCGCTCTGCCCTGACCAACTCGGCATAGACAGTGACTCTGACCGTTAAAGGTGGTGTACAAGTGAAAGTAGTATTTCAGTCCCAACCACATAGATTTTTCTTAGTAAAGTAATTCTTTATTGACTTCATTCATGATCTCTTTATAAACTCATTAACTTTGCCTTGTCTAAAAAGTTAGATTATCATCCCTTTAAGTGCTCTGCAATGATTAGTTTCATGACCATTCATCATATGGTAATGGTAATAGGATCCTCCTTGATTCCTTTCATATTTTGGTTTCTTCTTTTGTGATGGCCAATAGTGGAGCACATCCTTAGTTAGCAAGTAGACGTTCTTTATAGACGCTGTTAGGTTGCATTCTTTAGAAAGTCTTGGCTTGAAGCTTGTTTCTTAAGGATGGCTTCTTGGTTTTTTGTTACTTAGATTTATAATTTCACCCTCATTGATTGTTTTTCTTTTTAATACCCTTTGTATTTCATGTTCTAGAAGTGTTCTAATTGTAGCTTGTCGCCATTTATATGCAAAGGCATTGTAGTCTTCCATTATCCCTTCTTCAATGATGGTTCATTTTGTATAATATTGAATTGTTTTCTCATTGGATTAAATAGGTTGTCACTTCCATTTGTCTTTTCTCCTAAGGCAAAGAGAAGGGTGTTAGCTATATAAAAGGATTTAAGCTTCATTTTTATAGATCATATGATTCTGCTCTTTTCTTTTTTATAATCCTTAGATCTTCCCATCTTAGCATTTTCTAGTCATATAGTTTGGAATCATTGGTTGTTTTTAAGGATAATGTTATTAAGGAAGGTTCAGAAGATCCTTGCTTAGATCTTTCAACTTTGCTAACCATGGTGAAGTAAGGTCTAGAGTAGATAAGCTTGAAATAGAACTAGCTTAGCAGTAAGTGGTGTTAGATGTTCAATAGAGTTGGAGGTTTGAGCCCCTCCTTCTAGTGCTAAAATGTTAATAAAAAAACTTATCAACACCCCAAAGTAGATTTTAAGGAAAAGATTAGTCCGTTTAAGTCTCTCTTGGTTAAGTTAAGAAATTTAGGATGTCAGTACTTCCTTTAATCCACCCTTTTGAATTGGTCTTATTTTTGGAAACATTCCTTTATTGACCTTTCGACTTAGTCAATACACATATAATCCTTTTTTTCCAGCCTTTCAAGTTTGTGGAAGTTATTCGATTATCCTTTCGAAACCGTCCTTTCGAAACAGTTGCAAAACTTTAAAGATGACATTAAGTAATCAAAAGGATAGTTAGTCTAGATGGGTTTCGACCATAACGAAAGCTGGTTTCTCAAATGACTTGGGTTCAATCCTAAAATCTTAAGGGAAACTAGCTAGATTTAAGATTTCGACTCTCAAAAAAGAGAGTTGTTGTTTAGTAGTGATTTGTAGTTTAAGACTTGGGTTATTCGAAAAATCAGGGGTTTTGACCTATTCAAAAGGTGCCTATCGATGAGGTCGAAGCCTGCAAAACATAATTAAATCCAACAAACGCCTTCAAAAGTTGCATAATCGAAAATACAAAAACATTTCCTTTATTAATCCAGTGAAGAATATGCTGACCAATATTCACCAATTCGATTTAAAAATTAGGGTTACAAATTTGCAAAGTAAGGAAAATACAAGTATAGAGTGGATGAATTCCGTTCCCCCAATTGAAACCCCTTGTATTTTATTTATAGATGCAGGTGGGCATATTTCGGCTTAATGCTTTCGATCTGGTCGAAAGTTTGCTTTATATACCTTCTGTCTCCTTTGATACATACGCATCCCTCTACAATGCTTTCGAATGGGCCTGAATGGTTCCATCTTCGTCGAAAGGGATGGTTGCACTTTTTATCTTTATGTTGCTTTGTTGTCATAAGAAGCAAAGTTACGAGCTTTCAACTCTGTCAATAGGTAATTTTCTAGGGTTTCTAAGATGGTAAAGTGTTGATGGTTTTGTCGTTGTAAGTAGCTTCCGAATGTATGCTTGCGACTTGAAGCTAAACCTTCTTGGATATTAAAGGCTTTGACCGGTTCGAAAGGCATAATTATGCTTTCAGAAGGGTTGTTTTGACCAAGGCATCTCTCTGAGTAGTTTGAATGAAGGAGAAACCATTGGTTTCGAAAGGTTTGACTCGTATATGAAGGGATGTCATCCATTGTTTTAGAAAGGTGTTTCTTTAAATCATCTGGAAGGTCTTCGTGCATGCAGAAGCACCTTCTTTGAAAGGGAATAACTGAAGCGGAAGGGTGCTTTCGACCCTTTCGACCCCTTTGAAAGGTTGTAATACTTCTGGTCTTTGGCTATTACATCCCTTCGATTCCTTCGAAAGGTCCTGCTAGAGCTATTATTTATGTCTTCTACTCATTCTGGTTTTATCAAGGTCGAAAGGGTGTTTGGTAGTAACAAGACGAATGTATTCCATATGGAATATCATCAAGATTCATGTATCGGACACATTTGAATTCAGAGTATATATATTTTATGTATGTATTTAATCCTTAAGTCCATTTTCTCTTTCTTTAATGTTCCATCTTTTGTATAAGTTTTACTATCATATAATTTTTGTACTTTATTTAACTTATATAATATTTTATGTATAACATCATATTAATTAAATCTTATTTAATAACAACACTTGGATTAATTATAATATTATTCAATTATAACATATTATATTGAATATATATACTATGAACTTTATAATAATACACATATATCTTATATATATTAGTTAACCTTCATTTAATTTATTTAATTAAACAATTTTGATTAAAATTTATTAATTTTGGAAATTCTTTTATATACACATATATACTTATTTTGTCTTAAATAATTAAAACAATATAACATATATCGTTATATATATTACACATGTATATATATATATATTTAATTAATTAACTTATGTACTTGATTCACTTATTTTATTAATCTTATTAACGAATAATATTCTCGAAATTAATTTTATAATATTTTCAAACACTTAAAAAAAATTTAACTTTTATAAGATGTGGTTTATTTTAAATTTAAATTTTTAATTTTTAATTTTAATTTTTAAATTAATTTTAAAAATCTATATTATAACATTTATAATATTTTCTTATTTAAAATTAAATTTAAAATTTAGCACTTCTTTTTAATTTAAAAAATATTTTAAAATTAGCCCAAGGCCCAAATCAAGTTGGACCTTTTTCTATTAGGAGCATACCTTTGGGCTCACATGGATGTTTGGGTAAGGCTGAAAATCAAGAAGGATAAGGTACTTGATTACTCAACAATCTGCCCTAAACGCTACCTCTCTTAAACACTACTAACTAGGTTCTAAGCTTAATTAGTTAGCCCTTATATGACTAATTTAGACCGCACAAGCTATTTGGCTTCGACACCACAATTGGGACTAATCCAGCCTGTCGCGGACGAATTAGATGAATTTAAAAAAATCCTTACTAGATCTTTAATGGGTTTATGTAGTCTAATATATTTAGAACTTTTATAAATTTTCTGTTAATTAAAATCAATATTTTACTTAAATTTATAAATTATGTTTTATTTTATGTAATTTGTATTAATGTATATATGTATGTCATATACACATATTTGTGTGCATGCTCGTGAAACATGATAATGTGTACATGGTTTGACATGCATGTGTAGATGCTAGGATTTAGACCGCAATGAATATGTTTGCCCCTCGTGTATACAGATGGACTGCCCATATGTATGTGTGTAAAACATAATTATATAATCATTATAAAATATTAATCATGAAAATTTGCACTAAGTATTTATTAATATACCTATGCATATAAATATATATAACTAAATTATAAAATTATTTTAAATATAATTTTGTATAATAATTTAGTATATTTATAATATAAAATCCAAACCGAGTTTTTTATATATATTAATTTAAATGTATATTACATATAAACATAAAATTGTTTATAATTATATATATAATTAAAATTTATTAATAAATATATATATGAAGTTGTTGCTTTGACCAGCGAAGAAAAATAATTTTTAAAATATAATTTTTGGCTTTATTAATTATTAATTTAAAACTAATAATTAATTAATGATGTATAGAATTAATAGAAAAAATTTAAAAAAACAATTTTTGAAACTATAATATATATTATATTAATAATAAACATACAAACACACATTTTATTTGTATAATCAATTTTGAATTAAATAATAATATTTATCTATATATATAATATCCTAAAAATAATTTCTTTATTACTTAAAGCCTTTTCGGAATGAACAGATATTTTATAAAATTTTGGATACATATATTATATGATTTATTCCTTTTGTATTTAGAATTAATTCATAAAATCATTTAACAATATTATTTTAATAAAAAAAATTGAGAACCATACAAGTATACATACAAATTATATATATATATATATGCACTTATATACACAACTATTAGCATGTGACAATTTATCAATATCCCGATTCGTGATAATTTTAACTTTCAACATGTGGAACACTAAATATATAAATATTATTATATAATAATAAACCAACAAAGCACCTTTCTCTAAAGCCAAAAATTCACACCTTAAAATGAAGAAATAGACTCTTTGAATCCAATCCCAATCTCGAAGTTGCCAACTTTTGAATTCTCTTAGCACCGACGATCATATCAAACCAAATTGATGTAAATTAGTGCTTGGAATTTTTAGGTTGTCATAGGGTGACGGTGGCCTGATATGAGCAGCAAATATAAAAATGCTAAGTCTCGATAAAAGTGAATGGAAGAGGGAACAAATAAAGGAAGGATGAGAGAATTAAACAAGGATCACGATCCTTGTTTTTCTCTTACTAGTTACCCCTTTTTAATTCAAAATTCCTCCATCTAAACCATCATATGGCCGACCCCAATTTGCTTCCCTATAGCCACCTAAACAAGCCCCAATTGGGCCTTAAAAATATTTCAAGCCCAAGCAATATTTATTGCGTTTAAATCCAATTTAAACTTGTATTGATAACGTGTATCGATTAGTGTTCATATAAGTATTATATGAACACTATTTTATATTGTTTAATTCTCACAAAATAAAAATTTGTAATAAATATTTCACAAATATTAATGAATTTATAATAATTACAAATTAATTTAATTGGGTGGTAAATTGGAGTATTCAATGTTTCAGTTAAGTGACTCTAAGACATAAATTCGATCAGTGATTAATATCAAATAATTCAAATATTAGCATTCACACTTCAGTTTGCAAGTTGTGTGATATTATGGCCAAATTTATAACTTACTTAGTTTTGGTAAAATCCAATGTTGCTTTATTAAGTGATACCTGGTAGTGATAATTATTTACACAAATTCTCTTCATCAAAACATATCGCTTTAGAGTTATGGAATTTGGTAATGGCCAAAATTCCAATATCATCCATATTCAACTCTATAGTCCAAATACAAAGTCTTTGGTACAATAATAATTATTATTATTAACCGAACTGCTATGGCCAGTGACTTTGACTTTGAGTTAACTTTGGTTGACCCTGATACTAATCTC
Organism: Allium cepa; assembly: GCA_030765085.1. Lineage (NCBI taxonomy): Eukaryota > Viridiplantae > Streptophyta > Magnoliopsida > Asparagales > Amaryllidaceae > Allium > Allium cepa. The sequence continues at coordinate 607,137,782 of CM060938.1, read as the reverse complement.
TTATAATTGAGGAGACAAATTCTCCCTTGAATAGTATTTCACTTCTAATTTTCCCACTCGACCCAGCTATAGTCGTTCAATGGATATTATGCCTATTTAACTATAATCAAAGTGGAGCTTCCACATTTAAGATCAATACTATTCTAAACTCAAGAAAACTCTGTAATATAATTATATTGATATTTTCTATTTCACCTTAGTTATATTAAGCAACAGAAAACTATCGAGCGAGTCATTCCGGAGTATTCTAATAACCTTCAATATGTAACCCTTTGTTTCCCCTACCAGCCATGAATAATACATAACCCAACGTTTGGTGAGCATTATGTACTTTAGTCTTAATGGATGTATCAATCTTATCTCGATACATCTTGATTTGGGATATTTTAAAAAATATGTTTATTTTATGATGGTAAATCACTTATGGTTACAACATACTGTAATTACTATCAAAAACATATCATTTATGGATTTTCTATTAAATATACTTTTAATAACATTAGTTAATATAACATATTATATGAATTCTATAATAGAAAGAAAGCAACTTTTATTTTGAACAAGAATGATTATTAAGTCACATATATGTAACATATTACATAATTTCCCCTAAGACATACCCCTAGCTCTATGACCTTACGCAATGGCAATAGGAATTATCACACATATTATGTAGTCTACAATTTTAAATTTTTCCTATGAGCTTGGTACATTGAGCAAGTACCAAATCCAAATTAAGATTCTTATACGATAGTTTAATGTGCTCTTGAGTATTTATGGAATATTAGAGAATTCTTTAAAGAAAACCACGAGCTTCATACAAATAAGTATTCTGGCTCGAACTTCATAATTGGTATATAGTTTACTATGTCAATATTAAATTCTTGTTCAAACCTTAGTTAAGAAGCTTTAATTTGGAAGTGTTCCAAACAAAAGGTTGTAGCTAATTAAACAAAAGGCGAAGTACATTGTCTTGAATAGTGCCATGGTAAAAGCAATGTCTAAATATAAATGCATAAATTTATCAATGATCTAGGGGTGATTCTAGGTATTGGGATTACTACATGATTATTATATGAAAATAATGCAATGATAAGAGCTCACTAGAAGTCGAGAAATATACGAAATATAATTCCACATGATAAAGGTAGTTTATTAACATCAAAGAGAGCTGATTGACAGAGTGATATTTAAACAACATAGTAGATCGATTTATAAAGGAGCTGACTTGATTAATTCTCTTCAAACCGATCAAAGGGATGGGATAAAGATTCGATAATTGACTCCAAGTGTAAGTGGGAGGTTGATAAGGTTAATGCAATGCCCTAGAGGAAATTATCTAATTTATTATAAAATAGCAACTCTATAATATAGTCTTGTTCAAAACAAAAGATGTTTTTTTCCATCATTATATACTCAATATATTGTGTTCCATTAATTGTTTATCTAATTTAAGCATGTTCAATAAAAAATCCATAATTCATATGTTTTGTGATAGTAATTACAATGCGCTGTAATCATGAGAAATTTATTACAATAATAATAAACATATCATTTTAATTTCTAGTTAAGATGTATCAAGATTCGATATCGATACATACATTGAGATTAGAGTATGTAAAGCTCTTCAAATGTTACGCAATGTATATCTCATGGCTGCTGGAGGTACCAAGGGTTAAATAATGGTAGTTCTTAGATAACATGGAATGACTCACTCGGTAGTTTTCTATTGGTTACTATAACTAATGTTAAACAAAGAATTTTGAAGTGACAATATTATATAGTTCTCTCATCTTGAGAATATCGTTAAAACTTTAGTGTGGACACTCCACTTTGATTATTGTTAAATTTTGGTACAACCTCAATCGAAAGACTATAGTTTGGCCCGAGTTGAAGCATTGAAAGTGAAACATTATTCAATAGAGAATTTGTTTCCTCGGTTATATGTGGTTAGTATCATGCTCAACTATGGTCAACTCAAAGTCGAAGTATATGGCCAAAACATTGCGGTTATAATTATTATTATTAATGAACCAAGGATTTGTATTTGGATTATACAAATTAAATACAGACGACATTGGAATTTTGACCAATATCGAATTTCGTGAGTTGTAATATGAGATAATTTTAACGAAGAGAATCAATGTAAATAACTGTCACTACCATACCAGTGATCGCTTAAAGTAGTTAAAATTGGATTTTACCGGAGCTGTGTAAGCGATAAATTAAGCCAAACTATCACAACATTAATTAAGGTGATGTGGGAACATTAATATTCGAATTGTTAGACATTAATCGCTAACTAAATTTACACCTATGTGTCACACAACCGCAATGTTGAATACTCTCAATACCGTTTAATTTAATTATAGTTGTTATAAATTAATTAAATTAAGTAGTATTTATGAAATATTAACTACAAAATTTATTTGAACTGGTATTGAATATAATGCATATTCAAAATTTATATATGTACATAATGGTATAGATAATGATGTCCACTTGAATTAGATTTAAAATGTGTAATTATTGATCGAGTTTGAAAATGCAGGTATGCCCATAAGCCTACATTAATGGCTGGACTTGTTGGAGGGTAGAAGGGGCATGATAATTAGAAAATATGGATTTGAATTAGTGGAGAAAGAAAAGGTAAAGATTAGATCTTGATCTCATTCTTTCTCTCATTTTCTTCTCTTATAAAAACCCTATTTTAAAGTTTATTTTATCCTTGCCTACATAACCCCCTTAAGCTACAAGCATTATCATTCTCCATCTCCATTTTTAAACCAAAAATAAAATAAAATCAAATTAAAATTAATAGTGCGATGATCTATTCAATTAGTTACTTCGCTAGACGGGATTGAATTCGATCCAAGGAGCTTCTTCGATTTAACCTTCGAGTGTTACATCAAGGCTACTGTTTAGATATTATCCTATTTATATCAATTTATTTACATACACATTTATGCTATTTATGTTAATACGTTAGAATCATATCCCGAGTTCATATATTTTTTTGCGGTAACACCTTTAATTTTTGATAACATTATTCAGATGATTTAGTTAGGTAAATTAAATAATGTAAATATTAAAATGATAAGGGGATTTTAGATTTGAATAAATACTTAGAGGCCGTGCTTAACTAGATAAATGGGCTTATAAGTAGTTATAGAAAATTTAATATGAATTTCCTAAGGAAAATATGAATAAATTGGGTTAATATTTAATTTCAATTATTTTATAAAGAAATTGGCTTTGGAATTTTTATATGTTAGACAACATATTGAAAGTGAATTTATGGTAATTTTTTTTGATTTTTCTAAGTGATTTAGTATGGAACTTAAATTATATTAGAAGGACTTAATTGCATTATTGGTTTCGCTTAGTGAAAAGGCTTATTTGTTAAACTAATCTTTGATTTAGATCTGAAATTACACGACAGTTATTTAGGAAATAATTTGAGAATATTAAGGAAACTAATTAAATGTTTACAAATAGGCATGTTAGTTATAATATAATTACTTTAAATAGCATTAACTCAGTCTTTACCCAGAAAAGTGGGTTCAGCCTCTTTCAGAAGCACCTTTCAACCCATTACTTCTGCCTCGACAAAGTCGAAACCTCCAAAGCTAAAAATAATACACATTGTATCAATGAGATTAGTACATAGTGGATTGGAGAAAGGTGGATGGCATGATTTCGAAACCCAAGCTTTTGATGGGGTCGAAACTTTTGTTACTTCTAAAAGATGTTCGCCTGCCTTGTTTTCAAATGAATGCTTTCTACCAAATCGAAACCTTTTTTTTTCAAAGATGTTGCTTACAAACCTGTTGCTGCCTCTTTGTTTAAGTGGAGCTTTTGAATGAGTTTCTTTGTTTATAAATCAATGGTTTCAAAAAAGGTGGTTCCGACCTAGTCGAAACCCTACTACCAATTTTATGCCTTTCGAATGCATTATGTCATTAATGCTTTCGAAAGGTAGATTTTATTTTATACTTATACTAAGTCACTTACGAAACCTTTCGAAAGGGTTCAAGGGTTTCGAAAGCAATGGCTTCGAAAGAGGTTCTGAAGTTATCCCTAAATTTTTTTTCTCAAATGATTTAAGATTTCGATGGGATGGTTCGGAAGCCATTGAATTTTTCCCCAAACCATTTTTATAAAGATCAATGGTTTTGAAAGAGTTACTTTTGTATGTATTCACTTTGACCCAAATGATAGTTTTGAGGAAAAACCCAATGGTTTCAAAAGAGATGCTATTAAAAGACTTTGATAGGGGTACTTTCATTGGTTTCGAAGCTATGCTTCCAAGAGTTAATATGCAATGCTTTAATACTTTCGTAAGGTATGTTTTGAGGGTTTCGAAAGAGATGTTTTTAAAGTGTTTCAAAAGATATGTTAGTGTTTTGGAAAGAAGATTTAAATGCTTTCGAAGGAGGTCATCCAAGAGTTTCGAAAGTAAAGTTTTAAGGTTTCAAAAGCCTTAGTTTTCAAAACAATTAACCTAATCTCATTTTGAAGGAAAACCATGTCATAATAAAAGAGTTTTGAAATGATTTTAAGTATGGAGTTTTCGAAGAAGTTTTCCTTGATTAATAGGTTAAAGGGATTAACCAGGTTTTGTATAAAATGGTTTCAAGGATATTAAACCCAAGTATTCAAGTTATTATGTTATTATGTTTACTTCTTCATATATATCTATGTTCACATTATAATGGACCCATAACTGGTTTTGGTGGAAAAGGGCAGAATAACCCATGGAAACTATGATTAGAAAGAGATATTTGTAGGCGTTAGTAGGTTTATAGTGAACCCATGAAAACTATACCCAGATAAAGTTATCGACAGAAGCTAATAGGTTCCTAGTCAACCCATGAAAATTAGGATGAGAGGGAAGTTATTGAAGGTACCAATAGGTTTAGGGAGAAAACATGAAAAATTACTGGCGGGGGCCAATATGTTCTTGGTGATCCCATGAAAACTATGACACTAGACAGAGGGTCAATAAATATTCAACAAGTTATTAGTCAGCTCATGAAAACTACTAGGTTAATGGTGATTCTAGAAACTTTAATTAAAATAGATAGTCAAAATGAATGGCGATGCAAAATTCGAAATTGATTTATTTGTTTGCGTATCATCATATTATTTTTATTTGTTATGTTTATCCATTGTGGATGCAGGAGCACAGTATATGGTTTTATAAAGTTTTAGGATACTAGCGAAGGGAAAACTCATTCTATGAAGCGGCGTTGTCTCACTAAAGATCTAAAATGGTTTGAGATGGTAGATTATTATTCATACTAGACTTCATGTCTGATTAGAAGTTTATGTTTTCCCCTTAAGCTTTTGCGTGCTCAATATATTTTGAGTAGCTTCAGAGTTAAGGTTTTTAGGTTCTCCTTAGATGAATAAGCTTCCAAAGACGTGCATGAGGCAATCTAGCTGGTAGGAGTTTCTTTCTTTTTATTTTCGATGTTTTTTGTTGTAAAGGAAAATTGGTTTTATTACCTAGTCATATACTTTGATCATCCAAAGGGGCATCTTCGTATGTCTCCCGTGGCATATGTTGTGATAGTTATATTTTATCTAAACATGGTTCTCATGTTGGGAATATGTAATGAACTTGAAAGGTTTTGAATTGGAATGTAAAAGTTGTTCGTTGATTTTAAAATTTTACATATCCATGTGTTTCCGATATATTAATCTATCTAAAATTACCGTATTTGGTCGTCGACGATTAATAACTATGGATGACTACAACATCCATAGCTATTGGTTTTGGGCCTCTAAGTGGGGGATGTTACAAGTTGGCATCGGAGCATAAGTTTCTGAAACTTAAAGGAAATTTAAACCTAAAAGATTTTTCAAAACATAATCAAATGAATTAGAAAATAAAATTAGGGTTTGCGTTAACACTAAATAACGTGCTTATATTTGATATATTGTTATATATAAATACGTATCCCCCGCTCTCTTGGACCCTTCTTCTGTATCTTGCTAAGGTTCGTATGCAGATTTACGAGGAATGAGATATGGAGACAGAAAACCGAAGAGGAAATCTCGATGGAGGAAGCACCACAACCAACGGAAATGTTCGACCCACTAGGAGGAAGTCGGGTCGACAGGCTAATGCTAACCAAAATGCTCATGCCAATATGGGTGTTGGAAATCCATCAGTAGATATGGGAAAGATGTATTAGTTCTTCATCAATCTGATGCAAGCAGGAACTGCTTCCGGTGTTTCTAGAAATGTTGGGGGAGCTAATCTTATGGCTCTAGTTAGGAATAATTATGCTAAGCTAGTAGAGATTTCACCAGTCTTGGTGGGAAGCCATTTTTGGGAATGGAGGATGCCATTGAGGTTGCGAATTGGCTATTTCATTGTTATAGAATTTTTGTTGATTTGGGTTTGGATGATGAGCAGAAGAGGTGGCTTGCCTCTAGGCAGTTGCAATGTTCAGCACTTCATGGGTGGAATAGTGTCACTACTAGAGTTCGAGAGGAAGGGTTGACTTAGGCGGATTTTAAAAGGAGATTTGTACAGAGGTTTTTATCTGAGACTGCTAAGTCTGCGTTGTTGACGAAGTTTATGGATCTAGTGGAGGGAGAGTTATTGGTTATCGAGTATGCTACTATGTTCGATGAGTTGTCCCAATAGGGGTATGCAATTATAGTAATCGTCATCAGGAGAAATGAGAATTTTATTTAGGTACCGATGCCCAAGATTGCTACAACAACACTGCCACATCTCCGTGATCCTAGTAATGTAGTTGCAGAGATGGCAATTTGCCTAGAGAAGATGCTTGCTATTTGTGCTAGAGAGAAGTCAGTTGAAATCCAAGGTTCTCAGAGAAAGAAGAGAAAATTATTTGAGAAGAAGGGAGCCCATAAGGGAGATGCTATCAAGAAGGCAAAGGAAGATATAGTATGTTTCAAGTGTGATAAGAAGGGTCCTTATGCGCATGATTTCCAGTAAGGAAAGAGAAGAAGGCTGTAGATGAGAAGAATATGAAGTGCTTCAATTGTGATCAAGTTGGACATTGTAAGAATCAGTGTCTAGAGCTAGTCAGGGAAGACGGGGAAAGGTTTTTACTGTTGGACCATCATCAGCTAGGCCAACTAGAGCTGAAAAATGGAAGTCTATGATGGAAGGTACGCTTTTGATTCAGAATATACTAGTTAGGGTACTATTTAATACCGGTGCATTACATTCATTTATATCTTAGTGTTTGGTCGATAGGTTATTCTTAGAACCCACATACCTTATTACTTCCTTAAGGGTTGTGAATCCAACAGGAGGATATGCAAGTCTAGGAACGAGATGTGAGCAGTTAGAACTTGATTTTTTAGGTCATAAGTTTTCATGCAGTTTGTATGTTTTGATTTTGTAGATTTTGGGATCATGTTTGGTATGGATTGGTTGGGTAAGTATGAGTCTAGGATACTTTGCCAAGAGAGGGAGATATCATTGAGACGTCCAAATAGTCATAACAGAATCATATTCTCAATAGAGGATTCTAGGCGTAGTGTTATGTTCTATGGAAGTGGGAGAAGAGTTAAATCTAATTCGAGTAGCAAGTGGGTTTATAGATGTCTTTAAGCGGTTACAGGCTTACCATTGAAAAAAGATATTGAGTTTCAGATAAATCTTGTGCTTGGAGCTGAACCTGTGCGTATAAACCTAGCAGGATGACACCAACTGAGATGAAGGAATTAAAGGTGTAGCCAGTGGATCTTGAAGGAAGGAATTTTATTACGCCAAGCAGTTTGCCTTGGGGAGTGGAGGTGGTGTTCATGAAGAAACCAGATAGGTCGTTAAGGATGTGTATCGACCATCATAAGTTGAGCGAGAGGACAATTATGAATATGTATCCTTACCAAGAATAAATGATCTATTTGGTCAGTTGTGCAAAGCCAGAGTGTTTTCCAAGTTCGATTTAGTGATAGATTTCCATCAGTTAAGAGTGGCAGAGTACAGTATTCCATCGACAACATTTCGGACTAAGTACGGTTCTGTGTAGTTAATATAACGCTATAACCCTGTTATATCTCATAGCGAATTTCTACTTTTTCCATATAGCCCTAAATATAGCCATTCCACTTTAAGTCCCGCTATTTCTGATATATCCCCTTATTTCCCCTATATTCCTCTATTTTCGCTATGCATTCTTTAAAAGAAATGAATTGAAAAACGACATTTATACATTATAAAAATTATGAAATTATTTAATTAAATTAAATTTTTATTATATTTTTAGAAACGAAAAAACTCTATTATTCTACTAAATTCAATTATGTTATATAACAGTTTTACTTTTATTTACAGTATTTTCGCACATGATTTTATATAAAATTATTTATGTATTAATTATAATTCAATTGAATGTTAATTTTTCATTTAATTACCATTTATATATTTGTAAAATTATTAAGTACGAGTTATATATGCTATTGTAGAGTCATCCGCTATATCCCGCTATATCCTCGCTGTATCCCTGCTATGAATTTTTGCAACTCCGCCGCATTGAGTCTGCCGAGCCCTTTAACTACACATGTATGGTTTATATGAGTTGTTAATGATGTCATTCGGGTTAATAAATGCACCTGCTTTGTTCGTGGATTTGATGAACCTAGTTTTACAATAGTACTTGGATATGCTTGTGCTGGTGTTTACAGATGACATTTTAGTATATTCTAAGGATGAAGAAGAGCATGAGGATCATCTTAGATTGGTGCTTGAGATGCCGAGACAGCATTAGCGAAAGGAGAAATTTACCAAGTGTAATTTTTTAAAGAAAGAGGTTAAGTTTCATAGTCACATGGTTTTAAAGAAAGGCTTATAAGTTAATCCAGATAAGATTGAAGCTATTAATAATTAGAAGGGACCAGAGATGGCGACTGATATCAAAAGTTTTCCTGGGCTTGCTAGCTATTACCAGAGATTCAATAAGGACTTCTTGCGGATTGCAGCACCTTTGACTCAGTTAACCAAAAAGGAGGTGAAGTTTGTCTGGTTTGATAAATGCGAGAAAGCATTCTTTAAGTTAAAGCATTTGTTTACCAACGCACCAGTATTAGTAGTTCCAGACGAAAACCATGGGTTAGTGGTGTATACCGATGCATGTGGAACTGGATTAGGAGTGGTGTTGATGTAGAAGGGTAAAGTTATTGCCTATGCTTCATGACAACTTAGACCGCATAAAGTGAGATATACTACTCATGATTTGGAATTGGTTGCAACAATCTTTGCATTGAAGATTTAGAGACATTATCTCTTAGTGGAGAGGTTTGAGCTTTATACAGATCATAAGTCTTTAAGGTATTTATTCTCTCAGAAGGAGTTGAATATGTGGCAGCAGAGATGGCTGGAGTTTTTGGCTGCTTATGATTTTGGTATAGAATATACACCTGGGAAAGTCAATAAGGTAGCAGATGCTCTTAGCACAAGAAATCATATTACGGTGTTAGCTATGTTGGCAGAATGGAAGGATTTAGAAGCCTTGACTGCTTGTTGTGTGCAGTTAAGATCAACTTCTAGTTCTACTCAGATTACCGCCATGCTATCCTTTTTAGAAGTTCGACCAGTGTTGATCGAGAGGATTGCTTCTAAGTAGAAAAAGGATCCAGTATTAGCCGAGAGGATTAGAAGGTTTGAGGTGGGATCGAAGATCGATGATTTGAAGGATTTTTTCCTTGACCAGATAAGATGGTTAAGAAAGAAGGGATGATTGTGTGTTTCGAATGTTGTGGACTTGAGGAAAGAATTTCTTAGAGAATGACATTGGTCCAAGTTTACAATTCGTCCTAGAGAGGCCAAGATGTATCAAGATAAAAAGAGGAGCTTTTATTGAGAAGGTATGAAGAGGGTTGTTGGCTTGTGGGTTAGGCAGTGTGCAAACTAGCAACAAATGATAGCCGATCATAAGTGCTGAGTGGGTTGCTTCAGCCTTTAGAGATTCCAGTTTGGAAATAAGATTTGATATCCTTGGATTTCATAGACTGATTGCCAAGGTCCAATAGAGGAAATGAAAGTATATGGGTTATGGTGGACAAGTTGACCAAGAGTGCCCATTTCATTCCAGTAAAGTCAACTAGGACGGCACCTTTTTTAGCTAAGTTGTTCTTGAAGAACTTAGTTAGACTACATAGGGTTCCTAGTAGTGTAATCAATGATAGAGATGCTTTGTTTACTAGTGAATTTTGAAAGAGTCTATAAGATGTATTAGGTACCAAGTTTAACATGAGTACTGCATATCACCCTTAGATAGATGGGCAGATAGAGAGAGTCAATAAGGTAGTCGAGGATTTACTGAGAGTTTGTGTGTTGGACTTTGGTGGATCTTGGGAAGATCAGTACATTTGGTTGAGTTTTCCTATAATAATAGTTATCAGACTAGTGTAGGATGGTGCCTTTTGAAGTTTTGTATGGAAGGCCATGTTGATCACTAGCATTTTGGTTGGAGACTAAAGACATATTAGTCTTAGGTCTTGATCTGTTTAAAAAGGCAATAAAGAAGATTGAGTTGATCTGAGAAAGGATAAAGGAAGCTCATTCTAGATAGAAAAGTTGGTTGGAGATAGGGTTTTCACTAAGGTATCACCAATTAAGGGTGTGGTACGATTTGGAAAGTCCGGGAAACTGGCCTTGAGATATGTTGGTCTATTTCATATTATAAAGAAAATCAGAAAGCTTGCATATAGAGTAGAATTGCTGAGCAGCATGGTAGGTTTCCATAATGTATTTCATGTGTCTCATCTTCGCAAGTATGTGCATGATCTAGAGACTACTATTCCTCAATAGAGTTGGAAGATTTGATAGTATTGCCTAATTTGACTTTGTCAGACGACCTGTTCGGGTTGTAGCGAGAGATGAGAAAAGATTGTTGAATAAGACAGTCAAGTTGGTAAAAGTCGAGCGACAAAGAGAAGGACTGTACTTGGGAGACAGAAGACATGATTAGAGATACTTGCCCAGATTTGCTTTGAGGTTATGTCTATATTAGATTTATATAAATAGTTGCTAGTCAAGTAGGCTAGTATATTTGTTAGGAGCTGTGATAGATGATTGCTATGTTTAGTATTTAGTCCTTACTAGATTTCGAGAATGGAATTCTTTAAGGAGGACAGTTTATAACACCCCTAATTTTTGATAACATTATTCAGGATATTTAATTAGATAAATTAAATAAAATAATGTTAATATTAAAGTGATAATGGGATTTGAGATTTGAATAAATACTTAGATGACGTGCTTAACTAAATAAATGGTCTTATATGTTAATTAATTAACGCAAAGGCATATAAGGAAAATGCCACACCTCTTATTACATGGTTAAACCTCCCATTCATGTTCTTATTCTAGAAACATAACAAACAAATCAGAAGAAAGGTGAGCTAGCCATTACTAGGAGAAAAATAGGATAAAATTTAATCTAAAGCTAAGGAATTAAAGCATGGGGATTAGTCTCAATTAAATCTCAAAGTCCTTATCCTATTCAAGGTCAATAATAATATAAATCATCTTTATTTTTACGATCATTTGTTTTTGGGTCTAAGATTAAATCCATTATTATGATGATTTTGATTGATGATATGCTTGAATTTTTACATGTTTCATTCAAACAAATTAGTTTGATAATTATTTATATGATTTCTAGGGTAAAATCAATTATAATGATTTTAGGACGCCATAGGAAAATTTCATGTTATGTAAAACATGATTTTAGAGATGGGTTTAAATTTTGTAATTTTCCAAGATATGGAAAATTTAATATGAATTTCCTAAGGAAAACATGAATAAAATGGGTTTATATTTAATTTGGTTATTTTATAAAGAAATTGGGTCTGAAATTTTTATATGTTAGACAACATATTGAAAGTAATTTCCTGTAATTTTTGTGGATTTTTCAAAAGTAATTCACTATGGAAATTAAATTATTTTAGAAGGACTTAAAAGCTTTATTAGTTTTGCTTAATGGAAAGGCTTATTTGTTAAATTAATCATTGATTTAGATCTGAAATTATGCGGCCGTTATTTGGGAAAGAATTTGAAAATTTTAAGGCAACCAACTAAATGTTTACAAATAGGCAGGTTAATTGTAAAGTAATTACTTTAAATAGCATTAATTCAGTCTATACCCATAAAAGTGGGTTCTGCCTCTTTCAGAAGCACCTTCCGACCTATTACTTCCACCTCGACCAAGTCGAAACCTACCGAAACCGAAACCAATACACATGGTATCAATGAGCTTGGTATATAATGGATTGGAGAAAGGCGGAAGGTATGGTGTCGAAACCCAAGCTTTCGATGGGGTCGAAAACTTTGTTACTATTAAAAGATGTGCGCCTACCTTATTTTAAAAAGAATGCTTTCTACCAAATCGAAACCTTTTCGTTTTTCGAAGATGTTGCTTATGAATCTGTTGCCGCCTCTTTGTTTAAGTGGAGCTTTCGAATGAGTTCCTTTATTTATAAAACAATGCTTTTAAAAAAGATGGTTCCGACCTAATCGAAACCCTGCTGCCAATTTTATTCCTTTTGAATGTATTAAATCATCAATGCTTTTAGAAGGTAGATTTTATTTTATACTTATGCTAAGTCACTTCCTAAAGCTTTCGAAAGGGTTGAAGGGTTTCAAAGGCAATATCTTTGAAAGGGGCTTCAAAGCTATCCTTAAATTTATTTCTTAAATGATTTAAGATTTCGGAGGGATGGTTCCGAAGCCATCAAGTTTTTCCCCAAACATTTTTTATACAGATTAATGGTTTCGAAATGGTTACTTGCATATGTATTCACTTTGACCCAAAAGATAATTTTGAAGAAAACTCCAATGGTTTCTAAAGAGATACTTTCAAAAGGTTTCGAAAGGGGTACTTTCATTGGTTTCGAAGCTGTGCTTCTAAGAGTTAATATGTAATAGTTTAACACTTTTGAAAGGTATGTTATGAGGGTTTCGAAAGAGATGTTTTTAAATTTTTTTGAAAGGTATATTTGTGTTTTGAAAAGAAGATTTAAATGCTTTCAAAGGAGGTCATCTAAGGTTTTTGAAAGTAAAGTTCTAAGGTTTCAAAAGCCTTAGTTTTCAAAACAATTAACCCATTCTCATTTTAAAAGAAAACCATGGCATAATAAAAGAGTTTTGAAATGATTTTAAGCATGGAGTTTTTGAAGAAGTTTTCCTTGATTAATAGGTTAAAGGGATTAAGCGGGTTTTATATAAAATGATTTCAAGGATATTAAACCATGGATGTTTGTATTATTATGTTTTCTTCTTCAAATATAAGTGTATTCACATTATAATCGACCCATAACTGATTTGGGGAAAGGGCAAAATAACCAGCTAGGTTGACCCAGTAGTAAATATAAATTTAATTAACTCTTGAATGAGTAGAATTGCATCCAGGGGGTCAGATAGACCTGAATGTAGGATGCCTAAATATTTATTAAAGAAATTATCAGGTAGGCAGGTTCATAGTAAACCCATGAAAACTATGTATTGGAAAAGTTATTGGCTGGGGCCGACAGTTTCTTAGTAAATCCATGAAAACTGTGATTAAAAAAAGTTAACGGCAGGAGCCAATAGGTTTGTAGTAAACCCATAAAAATTATATCCATATAAAGTTATTGAAGAAGTCAATAGGTTCCTAGTCAACCCATAAAAACTAGGATAAAAGGGAAGTTATTGGGGATGCCAATAGGTTCAGGGAGAACCCATGAAACAGTTAAGTTAATGGATGATGCTAATAGGTTCTTAGTGATTCCATGAAAAACACGAAACTAGATATGGAGTCTATAAATATTAAATAGGTTATTTGCCAGCCCATTAAAACTATTAGGTTAATAGTGACTCTAGAAACTTCAACTAAGATAGATAGTTAGAATGAATAGGGATGAGGGATCCAGAATTGATTTACTTGTTGCCTATCATCATATTATTTTAATTTACTATGTTTAACCATTGTGGATGCAGGAGCAAAGTATATGGTTTTATAAAGTTTCAGGATACCAGTGAGGGAAAAACCTGTTCTGTTGAGTGGCGTGGTCTCACTAGATATCTAAAATTGTTTGAGATGGTAAACTATTATTCATACAAGGCTTTATGGTCGACTCGAAGTTTATGCTTTCCCTTTAAAATCTCAGGTGCTCTATTGATTCAAAGTAGTTTGAGAGTTAAGGATTTTAGGTTCTGTTTAGACACATAAGCTTCCGGAGACGTAAAGGAGGCAGTCTAGCTAGTAGGAGTTTCTTTCTGTTTATTTCCGTTGTGTTTTTGTTGTAAAGGAAAATTGATTTTATTGCCTAGTCAAATACACTGATCATCAAAGGGGGCATCTTCATATGTTGCTCTTGGCGTACGTTGTAATGACTATATTTTATCTGAACGTGGTTTTTGTGTTAGGATCATGTAATGAACTTGAAATGTTTTGAATTGGAATGTGAAAGTTGTCCATTGATTTTAAAATTTTACATATCCATGTGTTTCTGATATATCAATGTATCTAACATTACCATATTTGGACGTCGAGGATTAATAACTATAGATGACTGATACTCTCGACAGTTGAATAAAATAGTAAATTACCATATTTGGTTGGTCATTATATCCTGTTGGGATTAATAACTATAGATGACCAATATGTCAATGTATCTAACATTATCGAATTCGGTCGACTGTTATACTAAAAAAAGTTTGAAAGTAAATTAACTATAAAACAATTTTAAAACTAATTTATGAATTTTTAATCTATTGTCAAATATATTTGTATAAATGCTTATAAAATAAATTAAAAAATTTAATATATACATTTTATCATGTATACGTATGTTTTAAAAAATTATTTGATATTATTTTATTTATAGTCATACTACAATAATAATATTAATTAATTTAAAAGTACTAAATTATAATTTATTCATATATACAGTCATACATACATATATAGTATTATAAAATAAATTTCGTATGGAAATGTTAGTTAAAAAAATTAAGCTTTAAACTTAGTTTGGAATTTTGAAATAAAATTAAATAAATACATTTTTTTCTTTCGCATGAATTAAATTTTAATAAAATTAATTTTTCCAATGCCTTTATGGTTATATATATATATATATATATATATATATATATATTGCAAATAAAACAAAGTATTATTATTTCGTACAACAAGCTGGTTTTATTATGGCCATACCATTTTACAATTTTCTATAGGTATAAAGCTAACATGCCTCAACAACAAAAAAAACATCTAAACTAGCTACAACATAGGAGTTAGACAATATGCCTAAACCGGAAAAGACCTAGATTAGCCCCCTTTAGAAGAGTAGAATCTACTACTATCATCACACGATTCAGGTCCTAGGACATGTGAAAACCTAGAAAAAAGAAAAGTGAGGTTAGGAATGTAATCTATAGAGTCTCAACTATAAATAAATTCCATAATGCAAATAACATCTGCAAAAATAATCCTATCCAAATCACCAACTACTCCGATTGATGTAATGGTAAGACCGTCTCCCACGATGTGATAGCATAAATGTCTGCTCTTACCTTCATCTTCTCCCATAAACTTGTGATATGTGTCACTCTCTTGAATGTATCTCGTTTCTAAAGCTTTGTAGATCTAAGATTGCTCTTCAGAATCCTTAGTAATATTATCATCTATGAAGGAAACCTGTATAGTAGTATAGTGCATAATGTCAATTGAAATGTTTGCTAGAACAATCTGACACAATGGAGATGAGATATCAGCCTTCACTGAATAGGAGGAGTAATAAGTCTAGCCTTGGGAATCCACTTAAAACCGAAGTCCTAGGTAAAGGGTCCTTTGGGGGAATAGGTAAAAGGAACTCGGCCATAACTAGCAATGAATGACGTCTATGCTTACAGAATTAGCAGTGTGCCCAAAGGATTAACAGGTTTTGCAAATATCTAGCTTCCAACTATAGTATACATCAATCACAGCCACCAGACCTATAGTTATTCTAACACGAAATTTGGTAGGCAATGGTTTATTCTATGTAACTTCAACAAGAGCCTTTACATATACTAGCTTTTTCCTACCTATTGTTTAGCATCAAAACATCTCTGTTTTCCTACTAGGCTAGTTAGCCAATTTAATCCAATCTAATCATCGATTGCAGCGCTAAAGGGATATGAGTGAAGTGAGCCTAAACAAAGGTTGAAAGTATTTGTGATTTCACTATATCAACCGATGTGGACCAAGGAGTAAAATAAATAATTTACCATGAATGAAAGTTGGATCCACCTCAAAGACTCATAATTTATCTTCCTTTAAGGGGAATTTGAAGAAAAACATGGAATCTTCATATTGGACCTTGAGTGTAATAACCCACCTATATATCCATACTACCTAAGAGAATTACCGGGTAATCACGTCTAGTAATATGGAGAATGATGTCTATTAGGAGTGACCACACATGAATATTCCTTTAGTTAACACCGGTATGTATCTCACCTCAAAGTGTATCAACTAAATACGCATTTGTTATCGGCCCACAGTAATAAGTACGTGGGATTACTAGGAAAGAACAATATATAACATATACAAATAAACATAGAGTCATGGATCACAGTAGAAAATATAATACATATCAACTGATATTAACTATAATGTCTTTCGCACTATGACAATACAAGCAAGTCAAGTTCAAAATAAACAACGCATAACCATCTCATCAAATATAAATACAAGGAGCCTTCCAATGGAAGATATTCATCGATACTCAAACATGATATAATATATACCCCATCTCCTCTAAAGCTTAGCATCCAAAATGACTAATGTCCTTGTACCTAAAAATACTAGGATTGGCCCGAGTATTATATAAGTAATGAAAGGTTGAGACTGTATCTAAATCCAAGTTGAGTACACAACCATAAGAATGGAAAAAAAAGTCAAGTACTAATACAACTCAACGAAACGTCCATCACAACATCATAATAATAATATACCATGCCACACATTCCAAATATCACCCAATGAATACGAACAAACCAGTGAGAATCACAACAATCTATAAATCGGGTGATAATAATCAAACATATCAAAATATTAAACTACTATAGGTAGTAAATAGTGTAACCATAAAACCCACAATAAAGGAATAAATCGCAAATCAAACCAAATCCAAGGATCAACAACCAATATATCTTTCTTAACTTATATTCCTAGCGTAAGTGTAAATTTCCAACTATCAAGCCCTAAAATATAAATCAAGAAAGGCATAATCCCAACTAAATAATCAAAGCATCAAATCTCAGTTAAAACAACTAAATTAAAAAAATGTGGAACCCAAATAGGACTCAATCCATATAAAATATAAAAATCAATATCCAAGTGTATTTTCTCGACCTTCAGTCCTAATAGAAATAAATACTCCCGATAGCTAGTCCTAGGAGATTGCTGGAAATCCAAATCCCAAATAAAACATAATCAATACATAATATCAAAAACAGTATCCAAAGAATTATCTCGACCTACAATCCTAATGGAAGTGATAACCTCTCACTATTAGGCCCTCGGAGAAATCAAGAAGTCAAATAAATAAATATTAAAATCGATCAAATAGTCATTTATAAAAACATATATCTCGACCTTCAACCTGTTGAGAGGAAAAAACCTCGATTCTATAGTCCTAGGAGATAGAAACAATAAATGAGACAAAAAGGTCTCTAGGCCATATGCTCTCATGAGAGAAAGATATATAAGATCACAACAAGCATCTAACATCATGGATAGATAACATGCAACTGTGTTAGGTTAGGATATCTTAAATAACAGACAGATATGTGGACAGTCTCTAATTCGACAATCGTATCTTTAATGAGGTGATAATATCAAATAGATCATATATAATAAATCTACCTAAGTCAGCCAGATTGGAGATTGACATACCACATCACTAATCCAAGAAAAACTAATGACTGTAGCTCATTTCCTACCGTCTCTTAGTTACTCACAGAAACATAACACTCATATCTGTAGCATGTCATAAACATGCTGCAAGACTACATTGTGCATTGGTCATGCCTCCTACTGGCCCTTGGTAACGGACCGTTGGTTCTTAAGTGAGGTTGGGGTACTGGCTCTAATGAAAGAAATAACTCTTAGTCCACAACCTTAATAATGTGACATAATGGATTTACGGCGCAACCCTATAATTAGGACCGTTAGGATGGATAACTAGCCTATCTGGTGGGTCTAATTCATATGCTCTCTATAGTGGTGTGAACCCTATGATGTTGATTTTCGATAATTACGCTTGATTATATAAGTCCCAATGAGAGTAATAACTCATAATATCAACTCTAGGAATCCTGATGAGAGTGATAACAACTGCCCTCAACTCGATAAGTCCTATTGAGAGAGATGATTGATACTCTCGAATTAATGAGTCATAATGAAAGTGATAACGGATACTATCGACTCGATGAGTCGTAATGAGCGCCACGACAAATAATTTCTACTTTAGAAGTCCTGATGAGAGTGATCGCTCTCGACTATAGGGTTCTTGATGAGTGCATTTCAATATAACAAATCTGCAACTACTAGCCCTCAGAGTAGATAACAATACTCAATTGGTTAGCCCATAGAGGATGCAACCAGATATACCCTCGATGAGGTGAGTCCTAATGAGAGTAATAAGACATACTCTCGACTCTATACATCCAAATGAGAGCATCAAAACATAATAATTCCTCGACTACTAGCCCTAAAAGTAATTAATAATAAAATTTAACTAGTTTACCCTAAAAGGATAAATCTAAAAACACAGCATATCTCCAATTTGTAGCCCTTGGAGAGTAATAGAACTATTGACTACTAAGCTCTAAAGGGTCACCTTTAGACTATATCATAATTCTCATCTTTATAATATAAATGACACCTACTCAGCAGTAGTAAGCGAACAAGTATTACTTAAGTGTCCTATTCCGCTTAGTATTATCAAACATTTACTAGAATCTGGTAAACTACACTCATCAAAAAAATTATTATATAGTATGAGTGAATATAATTACAGAAAAAATATTGCTGAATAACCCATCCCAAATGGAATTACTAATCCACTTATTCAACACCCTCAATTTATAGAATTAAATCACAAAATGATTAAATATTTAGATTTTGAACCAATAAATATATACCGAAAAGGGAATAAATGTCAAACTCTTATAACTCGATTTATATAACCAAAAATCCCATTTAAAATTTCCTTTCAATCCTTTCTTTAAATATTCAATTTATAAAGGAATTTCCTTTTACAAATATTATTAAAAACTTGTTATCTATATTTATAAAAATTTCATACATTTAATTAAGCTTGAAAATCTATATTTTCGTTTTTTAAACAACTTTTATTTTAAGAACAATTACTAACAAATCATTTATTTCTCAGCCGCTTTTAGTGATTTGTAAGTATACTTCAAATAAATTTAGAAACTACATAAATACTTTTACAAAGCTTTCAAAAATATTTTAAAAAGGGGAAAATCAATAAATTATCTGAAATAAAATTCATGGAGCAAAATTCTCGTAAATCAACAACCAATCATCAATATAAATTCTATCACATGGTCGAACCAAATCCCGTAGAATTTCGAACATCCATAAATTCACACATAAAACTTCACGGTCCATCTCGACCAACAGTTCCAGTGAGAGGAAATACTCTCAACTGTATGCACTTAAAAGATATGAAATATATAACTCAAAATGCAATCGGGCAGCATTTCCTTTGTCTTTTGGACAATCCAACATACAAAAATCCCAGTAACACACACAAAATCACAACCAATAGCACAACATTCAATCCAATATCCCAAACAAACATCTCAATTACACAAATCAAATCAATATTCCCAATAAATTCGACTAAGCAATTCAAGCAATAATCGAGATAATTATATAAATAGTGGAATACATATCCAATAACTCGCTAATGGAAATAATTATAGATGCGAGTATATAACTCATGGAAACGATGCTCGACCTCTCCATCTCAAAAACAAATGATGCCATAGCTTCTTCCATTATTGCCGATACTAGATGGAGTTGGCAATGCCTTTACCTCATCGCGATACCAATTGCCTTCACCATGACAATCATGAAAATCTTCATAACCATGCCCTTCATCAATGTCAAGAAAGCGTGTACACACTCATTTCCCATTATCAGTTTTCTAAGAATGTCCATTACCTAGCCTATGCGATCGTGCACTTAGACTTCACGACCCTTACACTAACCTCATCAAACCGCTTTGCTGCTCTAAGTCGTCGTCATTATCGCGGCCTCCTCCCCTTTCCTCGCGTCAATCAACGTTTCCAGGTCGCCTTGCACATACTCTTTTTAGAGGTCACGATCAATTTGACAGATAAGGAAAAATAGCAGAAACTAAGTGGAGTTGGTTTGGGTTTTGAATGGTGAGGGAAAGGAGGATCATTCTAGAACAAGGAAAGAAAAAATGGGCTTGGCCCTTGATTTTGGGCCTAGTTAAAATCAAATAAATTTTCCTTTCTTTTCCATTTAATAATCCCTCTTGAATTTATTTGTTAGTAAATTTCGATTTAATTTAATTTGATCTTCACTTCAATTACAAAATATATATCAATAACTGCATAATTTTATTCCATTAAATACCTATTTATTTTACACTACTTTAACCACAGTACAATTAATTACACTTTAAATATATTTTATATTCAAGTAAAAAATTATTCAACTTTAATAATTGTCCAAAAATAATTTATAGATTTAATTCAAAATTATAATATTTTATTAAATAGAATTTAATTAACTAAAAAATTATTTTCAAAATACTAATTATAAAATATCAAATTGAAATAGTTTAATTTTAATTAAATTTATTCATTTATTTATAAAGCGTAGAAAGCGGGGTTGTTACATACTTCCTCCTTAAGGAAAATGCATTCTTGGAATTTTTATACGGAAACGTTGCATACCTCGTACCCTGAACATTTTTGTATTAACTATTTTCAATCAAACTTAAACTACTCAATCCTCTATGTGTCACTTTCTCCAACTTACCTCATCATATGCTACAATTTTAGATAGATTCAATTAACAACTTCCTATTTTCACATACAATAATTATTTTGTGAAATTTTCTAATTGTCAAATTGTTGAAAATTTTCGACAGGTCTTCTTTTTATGGACAGTGTTTCAAAAAACCGAAACATAATATATCGTAATAAATATACATCCCAATTAATAGTGTATCCCGAAACATGGGGAAAATAATATAATATCACAAACATGCCGATATATCATAAAAATGCACCTTTCAATTAGCATTTAAGCGAGCAATTTCGCTTTTACATGAGCAAAAGCAAGCTAATATTGCCAATGTATCCCAATATGCTCCAAGTGTACCTAATCTCAACTCAAGTTTGAATATTGGCTTCATATTAGGAAGTATGGTAAATGTGCATTCATATAAGGTAAAATAAACATGCATCCATATTTAACCCACTTTTCAACAAACTTTCAAAGGTCAAAACCACCAAATTATGTTACAGTTTCTTAGAGTGATGCTATGGCCCAGTTTTTTGAGCCTTAAAGATCAACATTAATACATCTACGACATTTATGTACCGCGAATTCAAGTGCCCAAAAGGTAGATAATCATGGGTTTATAAGAAATAAAGGTAGAAAATAGAATAATAACAGAATCTCATGTCATATTAAACAACATAATTATACATGTGGAAAGTGCATATATTCACTCTAAGTGAATCATCAGAGTTACGATAAGTAAACCCAACCTAGATATTTATAACTGCATATCTTTCTATGGGCCGGTAGATATAAAATACATGATAGACGATATAGCGAAAAGTTGAGAATATATAACTATGGGCAAAGGACCTTATAGTCTTCATATTCTGGGCTTTTTCCAAAGTGCTCCAAGCTACTAGATTACTTGACTGCTTGAAAAATAGGGCAAAAATGTTTAAGAAAAAATAAAATGAACTCCGAGTTATTCATGAGGCTGGTGTGAAAAAATTAAAATACGGATTTTTAAAAAATAAAAGGGCATCTCATATGACCATGCCACACATTACACAGGATAGGTTTTTACCTTATGGTAACAAAAATATTTGATACACAAAATTTTGAAATATTATTATTAATGACATTCTTTGAAAATATTTTGCAAGAAAATTTATGAATTTTAGCCGAAATTGTTACCATATTAAATTCAGACCTAATCATTTAAGATTCTACAAAACAAAACATAAGTACTTGTTGGAGATTGGGTTTCCAACTGAATATTGAGGTAAGGACTACCTCCTATATAGAGCATTTATAGAGGAATGCACTCGAGGGCTCTATGTTGTTTCTCATGTGAATTAAGAATGGACTATCCAAAAATATAATATATGAATAACACCGCGTATTACATCACCTGACTGTTATCGACCTATCCATGATCCCAAGCATACGCCATATAATTTAAACCCAACGTTATAACAGGTAGAAATTTATCGATCTAAAAGGTGATTTCATACCCTGACTAGATGTGAGCCAGTTAGACTTAAAGCATCCTATGTTTCTCTATTCCCAGGTGTGAGGCTTGAGGTAACGATTACCTTTTTACATAGCACATCATTCACTTTGAAGGCCACTTTTCCATTTCACAATCATATAACTCATATTTATAAATGTATAAATCCTAAGCTTGTACATCTCACGAAAGGATATTAGGCTAAGAGAAGTTGCATTTTCCACGTCCAAACAGATGGTACGTTCATTGAGATCAATCAATATGATCTAGAAATGCAACATCAGACATTCATCCAAACAAATTGTCTAGGAATAGGACAAACCAAAGTACTTTCCCACCACATCCTATCAGGAACTGTATCTAGGATTAGTAGGGAATAGTCCCCGTGTTTTGGAGAATTCCAGAATGAAGGGACCAGCGCTATTTTTTTATCTCGGGAGCTACCTAGAGATTATCAACAAGCAGTTCTTTCGAAATGATGATCCCCTATCTTTTGAATCCATGAGCTTCAACATATATTCTTCACTTTTAAATGCATAAATTGGTTCGAAGAGGTTTTCGGATAGGGATTAGCCAAATCCGACTCTGGTTTCATTGAACCAAGCATCAATAAAAAGATGTTAAGTGGGTGGATAATGAGTATTCCATTTATTTGTTTTCTTCTTTTATCCAAAGATATCTTTTAGAAGTTTTCATCTTTTGAAAACCATTTCTTTTCAATATATATATGAATTCATTAAACCTCCTAATGAAAATTTACTAGTCATTCTAACAAATTATTTTCGAATAGATTATTGTTAAAAATGAGGTCAAACAAAAATTGTACTGCCTTTACTGAATTCTAATTTCAGTACTATGGGCAGAATAATGGTAAATTCACCTTTTAAGTTCCATGAAACTACTAGTTCCTCCTTAGAATTTAACACCAAGTATAAGAAGTTTTTTCTATACGATCCTAGTTGTTTAAATTTGAAAAGTGTAATCTTTTATACTTAACTCGTTTTCGACATTTTGACCTTAATCCCTCATGTAGGGGAGTTCATATGAGCCACGGCACTAGTTTCTCTTGAACATCTCCTTAGTTTAAGCACCTCACCAGATCTAACGAATGGAAAAATCAGGAGTACTCGTCGGCTTATAGAGCCAAGATTAAATCATTTTCTTATAATTGTTTTTCTTGAAATTAATTTATTTAACTCTTTTAAGTAAATTATAAACCCCTTAAATAATTTTTAAAACACTTATTTATTTATTAGAAAACATTTATAAAAGCTTGGAATAGAATCGTGAAGTTTGAAATTATAATTTAAAAGTTACTGAAAAAGGTCTGCAAAAAGTACTATGAAATGTGTCTTAAAAGTTATATTGATTAAAATGACCTCTATATTATTTGGAAATTTAAATATATAACTGAAATCTATTTTAAAACATTTGAAAAGATTTATAAGATTTAAAAGATTCATTTTATACTTTTAAAAATTAAAAATATGCATTTTAAATCATTTTTAAACTTTTTTCATTAAATTACAAAGTCACGATATTTTTGAAAATTTGTTTTACACTTGTTTGAAAATCTATAAGATGAAAACTTGATTTTCTTTGTTTGATTAAATGCTATGGATATAATAGTCCAAAAAATTCTTTCTACGAAGAATTCTGAGCTATATTGCACTTTATGTACTAACTTGAATTCTATGGCATGAAATTGGGAACTACCATTACGCAACGCACCTAGTTTTGAATCGATTATCCATTTTTATTTTAAAACATGTCGAGACAAGTTTAAATGATTATAAAAAATTTGTAAATATTTTGTAATCATTTTCAAGGGGTTTGATGTGCATGTAAATTTGCATATTTTTACCTTCATATTTAATCGAATTTAATTAAATAAATTAGCATATAGGGTGTTTCAATATTTTTAAACCAAAATTCAAATTATTTACAAATCATCACTTATTCAACTTCATCTAGGGGCACAGTGGTCATTTCGTGCATACATTAATTTGAGAATATTTTTTTCCACATTTATTTTTATATGGAGGAAAATTGGATGGAAATTACAAGAGGTTTTCATGGAAAATATGCATGCACCAGAGAAAAAAAGGAACGAAGATGCAAATAGTTCTAACCATGTATCATATAGGACCTCACCTACTCACTTACCATGATATACACTTAGGAGCTAATGCACATGCTAATGAAAATTAAAGCTACATGTACATTTGAGCGGAGGACTAACACATGCTAATGATTACTTGGTGGTCACACTACCTCAAGGGTAGTTGGGTAGTTCCCAAAAATAGGATTTAGGTTTCCAAACATGTATAAATACCCTATATGTACATGTAACCTCTCCCTTCCTCTTATCCTCTTGAGCCTCCTTTTGTTTAGTTTGAGGCTCACAAATAAATCAAAACACTCTTTTATTTTCATGGCTACTTAGCCATTTTTTTCTTACGTAATTTCTTTTTTACGCAACTTTAATAAATGCTCTTTTCATGTTATTTCCTTTCATGCTAGCAGTGTAGTTTATTTCTTTTACAAGTAGAATAGCTTTCATTTTCATTTTAGTTAGTTCTCTTTTTATTTAGCTCTCTTTTTGTGATAACCCGGGTTTATTTGAATTAATATTAAAATAGATTTTAAATTGAATTCGAATTTAAATTTAAATTTCAATTTAAATGAATATATATATATATATATATCTTAAAAATATTTTGATCTAAAAATATATCAATAAGTTTTATTTAAGATAAGATTTGTTTTCCTTAAGAAGAATTTATTTATACAAATTAAGTTAATGTTTATTAAATAGTAAAATAAGCACAAAAGTTTTATATTTACATTTAAAAGGGATTAAATTTATCATATATGCTTTAATTTAAATTACAATTGGTTTATATTCTATTTATCTCTAAATATTTTATTTATATAAATTTTAGAATTTTTTTTTTATTAATTTACAAACGTATTTCTTAATTAGATTAATTAATATAAAAGCTTTTAATATCATTTAAATAAATAAACATGAAATAATTACAAGTGTTCATTTATTAAAGCTTATAAAAACACATGTAAGTTAATTAATAATAGATTATGACAAGTATTAGCAATCGTAAACAAGTGTCAAATTTTATTTTTATTTTCTTTAATTCTAAAATAAATCCTAATTTTCATTATATAAAACATACTTCTTCATCTTCCCATTTTTTTAACTTCTCACTTCTAAAAAACACCGAACCATGTAAAAACTATTTTTCCAAAACCAGAAATTTCTTGAATCAGCCTGAAACTTACTCATACAAATCAGTAAATCCCCCTCAAACAAAATCGAACCTTGTAAAACTGTTTAGTCTCAAGCTTGTAACCATTCTCAAACTAAAAATCCATCTCTGTTCAATTTTTTTTCAAGTAACCTGAAAGTGTTAACCTGAAACTATTTTGCAAAACTGTAAGCAAATCAAACCCTGTAGATCATTTTCCTCAAATCTGTGAGAAATCAAGTCTGTAGCAAAATTTTAAAATGCAAAACTTCAAAATTTTCAAATGCAACCTGAAGGTATAATGTCAAACAATTCTCTCAAGCCTGTAAACCTTCAAAATGCGAAGCCAAGAGTATCGAGACTTGCATTATCAGAATGGTTTCAAGAGTTTGAATTATTACAGTAATCAAAAGGCTTCAGTTTCAAGTATTCTCTTCAGAAATTCAGAATCTCAAGTCTTTCAGTTTTCAATCCAGTTTTGAAACCTCTGCTTTTTAAATCTGTGAGTAAACTTAAAACAGTTTTAAATTGGTGTATATAGAAATGATGGATGAAGATTTTGTGATGCATGTTTAAATATATGGATGCATGCTTGTTTAAATATGAATACATGTATATATATAAAATAAATATACAGGTATGTTGGATGTGATCATCTCTGTTTATGTTTCACAGTTAAAATATTGATAAAATTTCCAATCCTCTTCATCTAATCTCTGTTAGACTTAGGAATTTATAAAAAAAATGGTTTTTTTAATCATAATCAAGGTTATAAATTTTTATTTATATGAAGTAAGTTTGTAATTTTCTAGAAAACAAAAAGAACGGTGAAAACTTGGTTTTTATCCAAATTTCAACATGATTAAATTGTAGATTCAAGTTTATAATATGATGTATGTATAAAAACTAGGATTTTTAAAATGAAAATCTAGATTTTTAGTTGAGTTTTGACTGAGAATTTCGAAGATAATCAGAAACTGGATTTCGACCTTTTTTCGTTGATCGAAGAATTTTTAGGGGTCGGGGTTTTGGTCGAAGGTGACCATGGGGTTGATTTGCATGGAAAAAATGGTGATAGATGTTATTGATCATCGGAGGAGTCGAATAGCGACGATCTATGGTTTTGAAAGGGTGTTTGTTGAGTGTAATGGCGAGGTGATCTCGTCTAAATCGAGGCTTCTAGTTCGATCGCGAGTGGTCGGATAGCTGCGTGGGTCGATGATGAGGCCGATGACAGAGGGACGTGGATTCCAGTCGCCGTGGCGAACGTCTTATTGGTCGAGGAAGTTTGTGTCTGGGTTGTTCAGAATTGCTCGATTTGAATTGGCGTAGTGATTTTTCGATCTGGGTGGTCGGGATGTGGGTAGGGGTCCTTAGCGACTAGGGCACATCGTCAGAGGTGATTGGATTAGTGGCACTCGTGTGTACATGTGCACGGTGGTGACACGAGAAACTGGGTTTGGGGAAGATGGCTTTGTCTCGGGTTGTGCTCGTGTGTTTTTATACGTTCACTCGAAGCAATTGAAGATGAGAGAAACTCGTGAGTTTCCTCGGGATTTTGATGCATGAGCTTGGGTATGTCTTGATGCCCAGAGTCGTAAGTTTAAATAAGCATGTATAGGATATTTAAGTTAAAGATAAGCAGAACCCAGATTTCTTTTGGCGAGGAAATCATGGTTATGTTCTACTGGTAATTATGGGAGATAAAAGGGTTTTGAAGAATAATTTAATGAAAGGTTGAATTACTTAATAAAGTAATTAAATAATAGTAATTGTTTAATAAAAGTAATTCAATAATAATTGTTTGACGGAAGTAAATCAAAGAATAATCACTTAGTGTAAGGATTAATTAAGATTAATCAATTACTAATTTAAGGTTTATTAATTTATAGATAAAGAATAACTAATCTATAATTAAAGATTGATTAATTAATTATGGATAAATTAATTTGTATTGAGAGATATTGATTAATAATTAGGGTTATTCATCAATAGTTAATGGATAATTAATCAGTTAATTAAAGGTTAATTAATTGATTTTAAAAGTACTTGAGGATTAATTACTTTGTATTAAAGGAGATTAATTGACAATTAAAGTTTATTAATTAATAATTAAAGATTAATTAATTGGTTTATATGGTAATTAAGGGATGAATTACCAGTTGTAATTAATGAAATGAATGTGATTAATTAATTTGTTAATTAACTAAAGACAGTAACTTGGTAATTAATTAAGTATAATTACTTAAGGAGATTGATAAGTGTAATTACTTAGTGAAGTAATTGATGGATAAATTACTAGATATAATTAATATAAGGAAAATTACATAATGTGAAGTAATTAAAGGTTAATTACTTAGGAGAAGTAATTAAGGATTAATTACTTAGTGTAATTAATTAATGGATTAATATAATTAATTAAGTGGTGAATTAATTAAGGAAAGTATTACAGGGTGGTTAATTACTATCTATGATTGATTAAGGCTGAAAAATGGAAGTAATTACTTAAGGACCATTAATATATGTAATTAATGAAAGTAAATAAAGATTAATTACTGTAAGTGGTTAAGGGTAATTACTTTATGATTAATTAATTGATTTGTAATTATTGAGTAAACGTAGTCCAAGTGATTAAAAGATTAGTAATTAATTTAATTAGGGATAAATTAAATTAATTTTGGAAATGATCCATCTTGCTTATGAACGATTAAATGATGATTAAATGCCTAGAATTGATTGACATCTCTGATATGAAATGTTTTGTGATATGATATGTTTGGGTGGAAAATGATAACGTGGTTATCTATCAATGATCAATTGCAGGGTAAAAAGGTAACATCTTTTATTTAAAGTTGAATTGCATTTCACTTGAATAACATGGGTTAAGATGGTATTGAATTCGAAGAGACCGGAGTCGGTACTAGTAAATACCCGAAACCACTTCGATTTGTAATCTATAATAATTCTATATAGATTTGATGTGTGAAATCAATAGGCTAGATTGGATGATTTAAGTGAATTGGACCTATTAATCTAAGTTTTGGTACTTAGAACTTGATTTGTGAAATAAGCGATGTCTATAACAAATTGAGAATTTGTAAATTGATAGGAGTTACCCGGGTTTTAAATAAATTTTATATTTTGGTATTCCTTGTTAGTAGGGTTTACTCGGGCTGGTTTCTGGCCTGACCCAGGTTTTACTTTGATGTAATGCTCGGGTCAGACCGGGTATTACAGATTTACAGGTAAGGACATTTTGGAGCTCAGGAGGCGAGCTAGATGGAAGGAACGTATGGAGTCTTTCTGCTGTATTATTTGTTGTATATCTGAGACATGTTGATTGTATATGTCCAGTGTTTGTATATATGGTGTAACTCTGATGTATTAAGTGAAATTTGACAAGTATAGTTTCTTTGTATAACTGTTATTTATATGATACTATATTTTGATCCGCTGCGAATGTGAGATTTTGGTGTTTCTATTCTTCTTTTTCTTGTTTCTCTTTCTTCTTTTTCTTTAACTATCTGGAATTTTCGGGATCGAAATTTCCGGGTTTACATTTGGTATCAGAGCGAGGTCAAGTGAGAACCTTGGCTCTAGTGGGATACTCATTAAGGATAGGGTCAATGGTACCCTATGCTGAGTTGAGTGTATATATATATGAGAACGTACTTGTTATTTTCTTATATAAAGATTTTAAATGATTTTATATAAGAAAATATTTTGATATATAAAGAAATATTTCTTTCTAATAAATATTAAGGTAATTGGTTATTAAATTATTGGAATTGAAAATAATCTGAATTGTGAAGTTTTAAATCTGGATCCAGAATATGAAAATTGTTTCAAAGTGATAAAGAAATGTTATTAAATGTATTTGAATGAAGGGTCCTGTTTTAAACAAAAGTTGTTTAAAATTTAAAGGAATTTTTTTTGAATATAAAAACCAAAGGTGGGTTAAAATTTAAGGATAACTTGACATGTAAAGGAAAATGAATATTTGAAATAAACTCTAAGGTTGAGTTTTGAATTTTCCTCGGAATGTGATGTGAAACCCAAAGTGAAGCAAGTTTTTAAACTTAAGTGGGAAGATTATTAATGTGAAGTTTATAATTTTGAAATTTAAAGCGGGAATTCAAATTTGAGTTGGGTTGGCTGGATTAAGTAAATTGAGTTTAACTTTGGGAAAGTTAAATAATTTAACAAACAACCTGAATTGGAAATTTTAAGATGAAATTGGGATTCAACTTGGGAAGTTAAATGGTTGATTTGAATGGGGTGTGGTAATATATCTATTATTAAGATAAATGGAATCATTTTGGACTTAAGATTTGAACGTTTAAGATAAAACTTCAAGGTTTGGTTTCAAAATTGAAATTTGATGATAAATTGAATTTCAAAGATGTAGCTATTTAAAAAGGATTTGAATTATTTGAACTTTAAAATAGGTTAAAATGGATTTTGAAATCTGAATTAAATGGTTTAAAGATATAAGTTGATTTGATTTGAAGGATTAAATCAACATCTAAAATTTTAACTCGAATTTATATAATTCGGGATGGTTTAAATTTGAAATTTGAATTGAATTAGTTCAAATTGAATTTGATTTGAATTAATTGGAATTGCGATTGAAGATGTATAAGTTTAAAAATTCAAATGGAAAATTTGAATTTGATTGTTTTGAAACGAAATTGAGGATGAATGAGTTTAAATTCAAATGGGAATTGGCATTAATTTAAACTAGAATTGAAATGATTTGAAATTGAAACGGGTTCAATTTGAAATTAATCCAAATTGATTTGAATAATTTGGAATTGTGATTAAAGTTAAATAGGTTTAAAATTCAAATG
This sequence comes from Allium cepa, assembly GCA_030765085.1. Lineage (NCBI taxonomy): Eukaryota > Viridiplantae > Streptophyta > Magnoliopsida > Asparagales > Amaryllidaceae > Allium > Allium cepa. The sequence goes on along the minus strand of CM060938.1, from coordinate 607,107,118 downwards.
GAATTTGATTTGAATTTTGAAAGAAATTGAGATTAATTCAACTTGAATTGGGTTTAAATCAAGTTCAATGGGAATTGAAGTTATTTAAATTGGAATTGAGTCAATTTAAATGGAAGTGAAAATTTAAATTAAGTGGATGAAAATGGAGATTGGGAAGTTGAACAGTTTGATATGGACTATTTTCAAAATAACTTGTTTTAATATAAATCTAATTTTCCAAACTATTTACTATACAACTTTTCTTTTTAAACCTAAAACTATCTTATACTTGTTTTACAATTATTTTCAGAACTATTTAACTATTTTACAACTATTTTATAAATTAATTACTATTTTTCAACTATTTTACAAATTAATTACTATTTTAAAACTATTTTGCAATTATTTAAAATTTCTATAACTATTTGACTATTTTCCAACTATTTTACAATTACTTAACTATTTTGCAGCCATTTTACAAACCAATAATTATTTTTCAACTATTTATCTATTTTTAAACTCTTCAAGCTATTTTCAAAATTTAAACTTGTCAGAGTGCAAACTGTTTATGATTAAATACCCAATTGAGATAAGAATAAAGGTGATAATCCAAATGGGATTGAAACAAATGTGAGTTAGTGGATAGAAAATAAAGTGAATGTGAACAGAAAGGATAATTGATTTGGCTAATAATCAATAAACATGGATACGTAGGATGAACGTATATTATTCTGTTCGCATGGTGATTTGATCCAGATTCGAGCATAGAATTTCGAGATAGTCATATCGATCCGAGTTCGGATTTTTCACTCGATTTTCGATGGTGAACCTGGATATGGGTTATTGATTGGTTTTGGATATTCTCTATCATAGTTATGGCTATGCGAGGAGAATGATGGTTTCTGATCAAGAAACCAGATCTTAGTCCGCACTAGAAAGTTAAGGGACGATGCTAGTTTGGAGGTGAAATTGTATGATCGAGTGAGCGATCAGATTGATATAGCGTACGGATGATATGTGTACATCACATGGATTTGAATGAAACTGATAATGGGAATTTGTGGATAAGAAATGTGAAATGGTTTTTGAAATGAAAGGTATCTTTTGTGAAATATATGATGAAGTGAAGTGGAAATTGGATTTCTATGGTAAAAAATTACTTTATGGAAGTAAGTAATTTGGTAAGTGATTTTATAGAAGTAATCAAATTTGAATATCTGATTTGGAATAAATAAAGTTATATATCTTTGTTATATAAGATAAATCTCCCCTTGTTGAATCTAAAGCCAGAAGAAAGGGTTTTGAAAAATATTGGAAGTATAAATAGGGTTTTATACGAGTTTGAAGTGATCCAATGATTTTTAAAGTTATATATATATATATAAATATAAATATATATATATATATAAAGGATCTTATGAGAAAGATTTTGGAGGAAAGGGTTTTGGAACCTACGGATTTGGAAAGGCTTTTGATATTTAGGAAAAATCAATTTTGGAGATTTGAAAAGCCTATTTGAGAATTATCGATTTTGGGATAATCGATTTTGTGAAAAGGAGATTTGAGATTCATACTAGGTGCATGATTTGGAAGATACTATATGTGTAAAGTATAAAGTGTTTTGAAAATGGCTCTGGGGAAAAAGACGCTCCCTTGAAATGAACTTCTCAGGAGTACCATAGGTTGGTACTGCCTTGAACCCTAAGGGGGGGTTCTGCAGTTGATCCTGTGAGGAGTCCAGACAAAACTAGTTCCTGAGGATTTTGTGTAGTGTGTAGCGGAAGTCGAGGGCGCTGATGCCTACAGAGGCATTTGAGTTATGCTGTGACTATAGTTTAACTCGATGTCACTCTGATCTACTGCAGACCATAGCGAAAGTCGTGTGTGCTGCTGAGAGCCAACAGTCTACGTTTGATTTTATATCGGTAGACTGCGACCTGTAGTGACATAGCAAAAGTCGTGTGTGTCGCTGAGAGCAAGCAGTCAACGTTTGATTTTACATCGATAGACTACGACCTATGTGGCAGAGGAGAAGTTTCATTCTTTTGGCAGTGGAATTCGAGGGCGCTGAGGCCTACAGTTATATGGGTTTTTGCTGTGACAACAACGTAACCCCGGTTGTTGCTGCAATCTGTAGCGGGTTCCATGGCGTAATCGAGGGCCGCGGAGGCCTATAGTTATCGATGGATTTTGCCGGGACGGCAACGTAACCATCGGGTTAATTGCGACCATGGATGGGAGTGATGATTTCCAGAGCATTCCACCAAAGATATTTCCCCTATTTTCAAAAATACTTTCTATATTTTCAATAAAATTATTTTCTAAAGTATTTTCACTGAGTGTTGAAAATGGGTCTGCTAAGTACTTATAGATCTTCAGTCCTGCGCCTGATCAACGTATGATCGAATTTCTGTGAGAGCAAAGATGGACTTGGGGAAACATCGAGTTATAAAAGTATTTTTATAAAACTAGTTTGATAATATTATATAGATTTTAAAGTATTTTAAAAGGTTCAAAGAGAAATTTATCTAAGCATTGAATTAATTCTGGCTTCGTTCCTTTTCGAGGGCGAAAGGATTCAATGGGGGGAGGAATTTGATAACCCGGGTTTATTTGAATTAATATTTAAATAGATTTTAAATTGAATTTGAATTTAGATTTAAATTTGAATTTAAATGAATATATATATATATATATATCTTAAAAATATTTTGATTTAGAAATATATGAATGAGTTTTATTTTAGATAAGATTTGTTTTCCTTAAAAAGAATTTATTTATACAAATTAAGTTAATGTTTATTAAATAGTAAAATAAGCACAAAAGTTTTATATTTACATTTAAAAGGGATTAAATATATCATATATGGTTTAATTTAAATTATAATTGGTTTATATTTTATTTATCTTTAAAGATTTTATTTATATAATTTTTAGAAATTTTTTTTATTAATTTACAAATGTATTTATTAATTAGATTAATTAATATAAAAGCTTTTAATATCATTTAAATAAATAAACATGAAATAATTACAAGTGTTGATTTATTAAAGCTTATAAAAACACATGTAAGTTAATTAATAATAGATTATGACAACAAGTGTTAGCAATTGTAAACAAGTGTCAAATTTTATTTTTATTTTCTTTAATTCTAAAATAAATCATAATTTTTATTATATAAAACATACTTCTTCATCGTCCCATTTTTTTTAACTTCTCAACTTCTAAAAAAAACTAAACCATGTAAAAACTATTTTTCCAAAAGATGAAATTTCTTGAGTCGGCCTAAAACTTACTCATACAAATCAGTAAATCCTCCTTAAACAAAATCGAATCTTGTAAAACTGTTTAGTCTCAAGCTTGTAACCATTGTCAAACTAAAAATCCACCTCTGTTCAAAAAATTCAAGTAACCCAGAAGGGTTAACATAAAACTATTTTTCAAAACTGTAAGCAAATCAAACCCTGTAGATCATTTTCCTCAAATCTGTGAGAAATCAAGTCTGTAGCAGATTTTTAAAATGCAAAACTTCAAAATTTTCAAATGCAACCTGAAAGTATAATGTCAAACAATTCTCTTAAGCCTGTAAACCTTTAAAATGCAAAGCCTGGAGTATCGAGTCTTGCATTATCAGAATGGTTTCAAGTGTTTGAATTATGGCAGTAATCAAAAGGCTTCAGTTTCAAGTTTTCTCTTCAGAAATTCAAAATCTCAAATCTTCTAGTTTTCAATCCAGTTTTGTAGCGTCTTTTTTTAAATCTGTGAGTAAACTTAAAATTAAAACAGTTTTAAATTGATGTATGTGGAAATGATGGATGAAGATTTTGTGATGCATGTTTAAATATATGGATGCATGCTTGTTTAAATATGAATACATGTATATATGAAATAAATATACTGGTATGTTGGATGTGATCATCTCTGTTTATGTTTCACAGTTAATATATTGATAAAATTTCCAATCCTCTTCATCTAATCTCTGTTAGACTTAGGAATTTAAAAAACAATTGTTTATCTAATCATAATCAAGGTTATAAAATTTTATTTATATGAAGTAAGTTTGTAATTTTCTGGAAAACAAAAAGAATAGTGAAAACTTGGTTTTTATCCAAATTTCAACATGATAAGATTGTAGATTCAAATTTATAATCTGATGTATCTTTAAAAACAAGGATTTTAAAATGAAATTCTAGATTTTTAGTTGAGTTTTGAATGAGAATTTCGAAGATAATCAGAAACTGGATTTCGACCTTTTTCTGTTGATCGAAGAACTTTTAGGGGTCGGTGTTTTGGTCGAAGGTGACCACGGTGTTGATTTGCATGGGAAAAATGGTGATAGATGTTATTGATCATCAGAGGAGTCAAATGGCGACGATCTAGGGTTTTGGAAGGGTGTCTGTTGAGTGTAAGGGCGAGGTGATCTCGTCTAAATCGAGGCGTCGAGTTTGATCGCGAGTAATAGGATAGATGCGTGGGCCAATGACGAGGTTGATGTCAGAGGGACGTTGATTCCAATCGCCGTGATCGCCATGGCGAACATCTTCTTGGTCGAGGAAGTTTGGGTCCGCGTTGTTCAGAATTGCTTGATTTGAATTGGCATAGTGATTTTCCGATCTGGGTGGTAGGGGTCGTTAGCGACTGCGGGACATCGTCAGAGGTGATTGGATCGGCGGCATTCGTGTGTACACGTGCACGATGGTGATACGAGAAACTGGGTTTGGGGAAGATGGCTTAGTCTCGGGTTGTTCTCATGTGATTTTATGCATTGACTCAAAGCAATTGAAGAGGAGAGAAACTCGTGAGTTTCCTCAGGATTTTGATGTATGAGCTCGGGTGAGTCTTGATGCCCAGAAACGTAAGTCTAGATAAGCATGTATAGGATATTTAAGTTAATGATATGCAGAACCCAGATTTCTTTTGGCAAGGAAATCATGGTTATATTCAAATGGTAATTAAGGGAGATAAAAGGGTTTTAAAGAATAATTTAATGAAAGGTTGAATTACTTAATAAAGTAATTAAATAATAGTAGTTGTTTAATAAAAGTAATTAAATAATAATTTTTTGATGGAAGTAAATCAAAGAATAATCACTTAGTGTAAGGATTAATTAAGATTAATCAATTACTAATTTAAGGTTTATTAATTTATTGATAAAGAATAATTAATCTATAATTAAAGATTGATTAATTAATTATGGATTAATTAATTTGTATTGAGAGATATTGATTAATAATTAGGGTTATTAATCAATAGTTAATGGATAATTAATAAGTGAATTAAAGGTTAATTAATTGATTTTAAAAGTACTTAAGGATTGATTACTGTGTATTGAAGGAGATTAATTGATAATTAAAGTTTATTAATTAATAATTAAAGATTAATTAATTGGTTTATAGGGTAATTAAGGGATGAATTACCCAGTTGTAATTGATGAAATGAATGTGATTAATTAATTTTTTAATTAATTAAAGATAGTCACTTGGTAATTAACTAAGTATAATTACTAAGGAGATTGATTAATGTAATTACTTAGTGAAGTAATTGATGGATAAATTACTGGATATAATTAATATAAGGAAAATTACTTAATGGGAAGTAATTAAAGGTTAATTACTTAGGAGAACTAATTAAGGATTAATTACTTGGTGTAATTAATTAAAGGATTAATATAATTAATTAAGGAGTAAATTAATTAAGGAAAGTAATTACAGGATGGTTAATTACTGTTTATGATTGATTAAAGCTGATTAATGGAAGTAATTAATTAATTACATTAATTAATGTAATTAATAAAAGTAACTAAAGATTAATTACTGTAAATCGTTAAGGGTAATTACTTTATGTAATTAAAGATAATTAATCAAGGATGATGAATTAAGATGGATGATTTAAGGTTGATTAATTAATTGATTTGTAATGATTAAGTAAAGGTAATCTAGGTGATTAAAAGATAAGTAATTAATTTAGTTAGGGATAAATTAAATTAGTTTTGGAAATGATCCATCTTGCTTATGAAGGATTAAATGATGATTAAATGCCTTGAATTGATTGATATCTCTGATATGAAATGTTTTGTGATATGATATGTTTGGGTGGAAAATGATAATGTGGAATGATGAATTGCTGGGTAAAAAGGTGACATCTTTTATTTAGAGTTGAATTGCATTTCACTTGAATAACATGGGTTAAGATGGTATTGAATTCGAAGAGACCGGAGTTGGGTATTAGTAAATACCCGAAACCACTTCGACTTGTAATCTATAATAATTCTATATAGATTTGATGTGTGAAATCAATAGGCTGGAATGGGATGATTTAAGTGAATTGGACCTATTAATCTAAGTTTTGTTACTTAGAAATTGATGTGTGAAATAAGTGGTGTCTATAACAAATTGAGAATTTGTAAATTGATTCGAGTTACCCGGGTTTTAAATAAGTTTTATTTTTTGGTATTCCTTGTTAGTTGGGTTTTCCCACGCTGGTTTCCTGCCTGACCCGGGTGTTACTTTGATGTAATGCTCTGGTCAGACTGAGTATTACAGATTTTTAGGTAAGGACATTCTGGAGCTCAGGAGGCGAGCTGGATGGCAGGAGCGTATAGAGTGTTTCTGCTGTATTATATTGTTGTATATCGGAGACATGTTGATTATATATGTCTAGTGTTTGTATATATGGTGTAACTCTGATGCATTAAGTGAAAGTTGACATGTATAGTTTCCTTTGTATAACTGTTATTTATATGATATTATATTTTGATCCGCTGCGAATGTGAGATGTTGGTGTTTCTGTTCTTCTTTTTCTTCTATCTCTTTCTTCTTTTCCTTTAACTATTTGGAATTTTTGGGGATCGAAATTTCCGGGTCATTACACTTTTTCTTCTTGTTTTTGTTTCATGTTGCAATCTACAATTGTTGATATGATAACAAATATGAGAGGCCAAGCCCCTACAATTTAGGGGTAATGAAGCTCTATAATTATGTATATTCAACATATTTGATAATCTATGATCTCTTTTTGTGCTTAATGTGAATGCTTGAATGGGTTAACTTGTTGTTTTAGCTTTGAATTTGATAGCCTATATTGTTGACACCAAATAGGCTATACTTTAAAAAACAACAAACATAAATTACTTCTTCATCAACATATGATTACGGTAATGAAGTGAATGTTTAAATCAAAATTTGGTAGTCGATATTTCTAATCAATAGTTATTAGGCCGTACTTAAAATCGATTTTGTTTTCAACTTCATTGTCATTTTTAATATGAGAGTTAGCTAGTGGTTTAAGGGGGTGTGTTATGCTTTGATGGCTTATGTTGAGCTAATTAATAGCATAAATAGGCCATACTTATGATAAACACATTAATTAAACTCACTAATGACCAAAAAAAAGATCGCAATTTCATGTTGTTTTGATTTATGTGATCTAAAGAGCGGATTTATCTCTAAATTGCCTTCTACTCTTATATTTTTATCACTTTTAATTTTTGTTAGTTTCTAGAATTTTTTAACTTAACACTGTCAAATCTTGGTTAATTTGATTGGATATAATTTCAAAATCTAAACAATTCACTACGGATCTACCCGTACTTGCCACGTACTATCATTATAAGCCATGCGCTTGCGTTTATTTTCTAATTTAAATTCAATCGGCCGTTTTCTAACACGATACAGAATTGTTCGACGAACATGTTTTTGGCACCGTTACTTTCTTTGTTTTTTTATTTTTATTAATTTTTTTTCTCCTTAAAAAAACCGTGTATATATATCTTGTTTTTTTTTTTCAGGTTGCCAAAGAGGATAGGAAAAGTTACTTGCTTTACTTAGCTTGCGAAAAATATAACTGCTTGTTGCTTAAAAACATTGCTAATAAATTATACTTGCTATGGTATCATGCCTTTAGCCCTTGTTTTTATTTGCTTTGCATTGTTGATTGATCGTATTTTAAAAAAAACATCAAAAAATTCCATTCGTAATTGCATTGTTAATACATGTTTAATTTCTTCTTTGAATTTAATTTTAAAAATTTTATTAATAATAACAGTTAGACATTGATAATGCTTAATTGTATATTGATAGTATTCCGCTTTCGAAAATTTAATTTCTCGGTGTCTCGGCTACGGCAAAGCAATAAACAGTTATAAATATTACGGTGATTCATAAATATTATAGTGGTTGTTTCTCTGAAGGTACATAAACCTTCTACTGCATTGCTACAGTGACTCGTGATGAAACAATAAATCCTGTCTGTAACCTTGTTGAGAACTATCATGTTGATTTAAGATAAAGTGTGATTATACTATTTTGGGTTAGGAGCTACTTAAGATAGATAATTTATAATTAACCCTTGCATTCATTTAGTTGCATTAGTTCGTTCATAATTTAAAATAATATCAAAAATCCAAAACCAAAAGAAATTGTAAATTTAACTTAACTTAGTTTTTTTAATTAAGAAAAGAATCCTTTTGAATTCTTTCCTTTTAAAATTTTCAATCAAAAATTTAAAAATCCAAAAAAAAGTTAAATTTAGTTTTTTAAAAAAAACAATGATCCAAAACAATATAACAACCTTTTCCAAAAAAATATGAAAATCTAGAAAAAAAATAGAATCGAATTTCCCTTTGAAAAAAAATTCTTTTGGGAAATACTTTTCTTTTTAAAAAATGCAAAAAAAGAAAAAGAAAAAAAAAATCATTCTTGAAAATGTCCGAGTTTCCTCGCTCGCCGGAACTTTACAACCATTGTGAGAATCAGTATAATCCATATAGTTTCACATCAAACTCTTATGGATATTTTAATGACAACTTTTGTACAAACTATTCGAATTTTGAACCACAAAATTTACAAAATTATGATCAACCCTCAAATTTTGAAAAAAGCATGGAAATGATTTTTTTTCTTTACTTGAACTCCCTACACAACAAAATCAAATGATAAATGATTTTTGCAATTAACATTTGTGCCCCAAGTCAAAGATTTCAAAATAATCAAAATTTGAATTCAATTCAAAATTCAGACGATTTCGAGTATAGCTCATGCTAATATAATTTCGAACTCCAAAATGAAATTCAAAATCAAAATGGAAACAATAATTTAAATGATTTTTTGCAACAAGAATAATCTCGACTTTGCTTCAATGGAAAATTTTTGTTCTCAACAAGTTTAGAGTAAAAATATTTAGTTAATAATTATAAATTTGATTTTGTTGAAAAAATAGACGAGATTTATAATGATCACATGAATTTGTTATTTGAAACATATATGAAACAATGTGAGAAAGAAAATCAAATCCCAACGTGTTACAAGTCAAATAATAATCCAACTTTTACCCAAATTGACGATTTTCAAATATCAACTTTTGAAATTGAAAATGACAATCTTAATGAAGTTGTTGAAAATAAGGTAATTGAGTTGGATTTCAATTTTTTCATGGTGAGAAACTCGATTTAAAGTATGATCTTTTTTTCTGATTTCGAAAATTTGAATACAACAACTTTGGACTTTGAAAATGATATACGCAATGAAGTTTTTTATAATCCAACAAAAGAAGACGAATTTAACGAACACGAATTTTTTGAACTTTTCGATGACAAGTTGTTGAATTCCGAAGAGGAAGATTTTAATCACCATTTTGATTTGGAAATCGATAATTCTGAAGAAGTTTACAATAATGAATTTGAATTTCGATTTAGTGAAAATAAACTTGAATTTCAATCAATTGTTTTATCAACTCCAAAAATCATCGGAAAAAAAAGCTCGCACGGTATTTAATAAAACAACATTCGTTTTTCCAAATCAACAATAAACTTCGAAATCTTTTATGATCTGGCTTTCTGTGCTTAACCTGTGTCTTGCTTATTTGATGAGACAAATGAACTGGTCTTTGAAAGACAGTTTCAATTATTTTTTGACAATATATTTTTCGAGTCGTATAAATAATAATCACTTTCATGTAAATATAGGCCATAGTTTTATTTTTTATTTTTCTCCTTTCACTTTGGTTGACTGTGGGGACACAGTCAAAATCAAGTGTGGGGGGAGCCTCGTCTTCCTTTTATTTTATTTTTCATGGTTATTTTTGCATTTTCTTTCCAAAACTCAAATTATAAAAAAATTAAAAAACTAATAAAAATCCCAAAAACAAATTTTCTTTTTAATTATCTGAAGAAACGCTATAGGATAAATTTATTGTTTTGGTTAATTAAATTGAAATTTTTGAAAATATATTCGTCTCAACAAAACTTAAAATCAAGTTTGATTACAAGTAACGATGGTTTATCTAGTATATAGGGAGCTTCATAGGTGATAATTATGAAGTATATCCTAATTGAAAATCATTGTTTAAAAAAGTGGTGGATTTAAAAGAAAAGGATATAACATTTTTATCTTTTAAATTAAGTAAGGCTAAGATGATTTTGCAAAACTCTCTCTTCAGAAACCAATATATATATATATATATATATATAACCAAAAAAATGTATATATGTACAATTTTTATATTAACACCTACTGTCGTGTGTTCACACGTAAGTGTGTTCACTCACCATGCTCTGTACCCTTCTCACATAAGCCTGAAAGGCAGTGCACATTGGTATATCTGGCTTTAGTTTTCTGAGTTAGGAATATGTAAATATTGTTAATATCAATAAAATTTTCAAATAAGAGAGAGTAAGAAATTGAAATCCAAGCACTATGTTTACTTATTTGATTTGACCTGCTATTCAAAAGAAATAAAAATACCTCTTTGATAAACTTCTATAATCAATTAAGGATCCATTTAATAGTTACATTATGCTACTAACTGAAACAACTCGCCAAACTAGATTCTATTTGTCATGATAACTTGATTCATATTGAAAATTTTGATGTGTAAAATGACTAAAACTTCATGATGATGACCAAAACCTATATTTAACTTATTTGTGTCAATATGAAAGTAAATCCCTCATTTGTAAATATTTTCAAAAAAATTGCATCCATATCTGTAAATAAATCTTGCATTTATGAATTTTTCACTTTGCGTTTGGATTTTGTGGGTAGTATCCACTGAAACCCCTCACAAGACAACAATCGTCCTACTAGGGACACCTAGAGGTTTAACGTCTTGTTACATATGCTCAACGCAATCATGCTCCTTACAAAAATAGAATTATTTTAGTTTATTCGAGGACGAATAAAAAGATAGGTGTGGGGGTATTTAATGTGCATTTAAATGTGCATATTTTTGCCTTCATATTCAATCGAATTTAATTAAATAAATGAGCATATAGGGTGTTTTAATACGTTTAAACCAAAATTCAAAGTATTTTCAAATCATAATTTATTCGTCTTCATCTAAGGGAAAAATTGTCTTTTTTGTGCATATATTTATTTGAGAATATTTATTTCCACATTTTATTTTTATTTGCAGGAAAATTGGATGGAAATTACAAGAGGTTTTCATGGAAAATATGCATGCACAAGAGGAAACAAAGGAATGAAGATGGAAATAATTCAACCCATGTATCATGGATGACCCTACCTACCCACTTATTACGATGTACACTTAGGAGCTAATGCATATGCTAATGGAAATTAAAACTACATATACATTTAAGTGGAGGATTAACATATGCTAATGATTACTTGATGAGCATACTACCTCAAGGTTAGTTTGGGTAGTTCCCATTAATAGGATTAGGGCTTCCAAACATGTATAAGTACCCCCCATATGTTCATGTAACCTCTCCTCCCTCTTCCTCTTAGCCTCTTAAGCCTCCATTTTTTTTAGTTTGAGGCTCACAATTAAATCAAAGCTCTCTTTTATTTTCATGGCTACTTAGCCATTTTCTTCTTATGTAATTTCTTTTTTGTGCAACTTTAATACATGCTCTTTTCATGTTATTTCCTTTCGTGCTATTAGTGTAGTTTATTTCTTATGCAAGTAGAATAGCTTTCATTTTCATTTTAATTAGCTCTTTTTATTTAGCTCTCCTTTTCTTCTTGTTTTTGTTTCATGTTGTAATCTGGATTTGTTGATATGATAACAAATATGAGAGGCTAAACCCTTTCAATTTAGGGGTAATGAAGCTCTCTAAATATATAGATTCAACATAATTTGATAACCAATGATATCTTTTTATGCTTAATGAAAATGTTTGAATGTGTTAACTTGTTGTTTTACCTTTGAATTCGATAGCCTATATTGTTGACACGAAATAGGCAATGCTTAAACAAACATAAATTACCTCTTCATCTACATATGATTACTGTAATGAAATGAATGTCTAAATCAAAATTTGATGGTCTATATTTCTAATCAATAGCTAATAGGCCATACATAAAATAGATTTTAATTTCAACTTCATTTCCATTTTTTATATGAGAGTTAGCAAGTGGTTTAAGGGGTGTGTTATAGTTTGATGGCTTATCTTGAGCTAATTAATAGCACAAATAGGCTATATTTATGACAAATACATCAATTATACTCACTAACGACAAAAAAAAGAGATCGTAATTTGATGTTGTGTTGATTTATGTGATCTAGAGAGTGGATTTATCTCTAATTTGCCTTCTACTCTCAAATTTTTATCACTTCTAATTTTTATTAGTTTCTATAATTTTTTAACTTAACACTCTCAAATCTTGGTTAATTTGATTGAATAGAATTTCAAAATCTAAACAATTCCCTACAGATCGATCCATACTCGTCGCGTACTATCATTGTATGACGTGCGCTTGTAGTTATTTTTTAGTTTAAATTCGATCTACTTGATTCATAATTTACTTTTATAACTTGATTCAGAATGTGATTTCCTTGTGTAATATCGATGTGTGTTTAAGGTGACTTGTTAAATAACCATATTCAACAATTAATACTTAATGAATAACCATCATCGCATACACACATATATATAAAATATAGTTTTATCACCTTGGAATAAAACAATTTACCAGAAAATGGATTAGCTTCTCTAACTTGAATCAGAGCTCTCGAACACTCGTATCTCGTATAGGGCTTAGCCTTGCTTGTGAAGGGGGTAGGGGTTCCCAGCCTTGGTTTATGAGGGTAGTAGGCTCGACTAGGGTGGTTCGCTGTGGGTTTGAAGAGAAAGAGGAAGCGTTTTGGTGAGTTTTGAAGTGCTATATGTGTGTGTATACTATATGAATTTAGATATATTTTGCCATAATTTTCTTTATATATTTTCCTTAGATGGAGGCCATTAAAACGTGGAGGAAGCTTTAGAGAAATGAAGAAGGAGATGAATGAATGAAGTGAAGAAGAGAAGTTGTATTTATAGGCAAATGGAAGAGCGTAAACATCTCCTTCTTACATCACCACACATCACCATGCCACCTCCTTCCATCACCATGCACCAGCAACCTCCACCTTAGGTACTGCCGTTGTCACATCATGTAGGGGCAAAGCCATATGCATCTTTGATTTGATATTTGATGGTGAAAATATGTGATAATTATCCTAGATTCTTACTCCACCACCACATGCTCCACCTCTTTCCATCATTACCCTATCCATGGCTACCTTATTCCACCACCCCATTAGCTCGGCCATGTCACATCAAGGCATGTACTTGCATAGATTTGATGTTTGATTGTAAGTGTTGGTTGCTTAAGTGAGAAGAAGTTGTTCCTATATTTAATATATATGTAATTATGTATATATGTGTGTGTATAAGTTTTCGTGTACATATGCACATGTTTGCTTGGATAGGTATATGTATGTGTTCATTTGGATGTCACATAAAATTCACAATGTTCTATCACTTCTATAGGTTGAATCGCTATGAATTTCCATTTTGATTTCCGGTCATATTTTCGCTTCTAATCTAATATACATATATTTATAAATAAAAGAGCTTAATTTTATTTAAAAACGATTATTTTAATCTTTTAAACTATATTTTTAAGTTTAATCAAATTTTTATAAGTGATGAATTTATGGGTCGTTACAATCTCTCCTGCTTAAAAAAATTTTGTTCTCGAAATTGAAGATGATCAGAAGAAGAAAACTCAAGAGAAATGACATATGATGAAATATATATAACATATGATAAGTGACTACACCACAGGCAGTGAGTACACTATATTGATACAATATTTACAATCTATTCATCTATCCTAAAATTGGGATAGGCTTTCTTCATTCCATCCTCCCTTTCCTATGTATAATCATTAGCATTGCAACTCCATTGTGCTTTAACTAACCGCACAACCTATCACCTTAATCATTTCTCGTTGTGATCTATGATTTGATTTGGTTGTTTGATGACGGTTAAATTTGGTTCCACTTCCAGGGCTTCTTGGGCAGCAATCTCTATGACTTGGTCTGGATCATACACATACTTACATAAATGGGATACACGGAAAACATTGTATGCCTGACAATCCTTTGTGCAGTTCTATTTGATAGGCTAATGGGCCAATTCGCTCAAGAATAGGAAAAGGTCCAATATATCGAGGAGCCGACTTACCAGTTCTTCTAAATATTACCATTCCCCTCATTAGAAAAGATCATCAAAAATACTTTGTCTCCAGCTGAGAATTTCAAAATTCTACACCTTTGACTAGCGTAACTCTTTTGCCTACTCTACGCCTCCTTTAGCTTCTTTCTAATCATGTCTACTTTCTCTATAGCTTCTAAAATCATGTAGGGGCCATGTGCCAACCGATCTTTGGTTTCAATCCAACATGGTAGGGATCTGCATGGACGACCATATAAGGATTCATAAGGTGCCATATTTATGCAGCTTAATGGTTTTATTGTAAGATAACTCTACTAAATGAAGGTAACATTCCCAAGAACCTCCAAAGTCTAATACAAGTGCTCTTAAAAGATCTTCGAATGCCCTATTGAATCTCTCTATTTGCCCATTAATTTGGGTGATATGTGGTGCTTACATCTAGCTTCATTTCCAAAGCTGTCTGTAAGGCATCCCAGAACCGACTGGTAAAGATTTGGTCTCGATCGATTATGATGCTGGTAGGAACTCCATGTAGTCTGACAATCTCCTTCATATAAATCTCAACTAAGCTCACGACTGTTCTTGTGAGTCTAAATGGGATGAAATGTGCAGTTTTAGTTAATCTATCTATGATAAACTAGATCCCTTCATTCCCTTTCCTTGATTGAGGCAAGCCATCGATAAAGTCCATGGATAACTGGTCTCATTTCCACTTTGGAGTCATAAGTGGTTGGAGTCGTCCAGCAATTCTTTGTTGGTCACTCTTTTTACGCCGACAATTTGCGCTTCTACTCACATGGATGGAAATGTATCTCTTCCTACCTTTCCATCAAAATGATTACTTTACATCCTTATATTTTGTTCGCATCTAGATGAATACTTAGTTTACTGGCATTCGGTCAAAACTTCTTATCTGAACCTATCTATCTCTGGAGCACAAATTCTTCCATTCAACTTTAACAACCCATGCTTATCCAGTTCTAGATCTTTGTCCTTTAATTATAGTTTTGATAATTTTCCTTATCCACCTATCTTTTGTTTTCCTACTGATAATACTTTCTAGAAGGATTGGAGTTACCACCACATAAGCTATGATAGCATGTTTACTGCTTAGTGCATTTACCATAACATTAGCTTTTCCAAATGTATACAGAATATCCAAATCATACGATGCGAGAAATTCTAACCAAAGTTGTTGCCTTATATTTAAATTCTTCCGAGTGAAAGGGTATTTAAAAGATTTGCGATTTGTGAAGAGATCAATCTTTCATATATTTAAAAAGGACTATTATTTACTAGGGAAAAATTAAATTTCATTACAAATATACCATAGGGATTCTTACCCAGTAAATAATGTCTCTACATTTTTAATGCAAACACCACGGCTAATAACTCCAACTCGTGTATTGCATCGTTTCGTTCATGGATCCTTTGTTATCTACGCATAAGCGATAATCTTCCTATATTGCATTAAGACTACACCAACTCCTTCTCCATAGGCATTAGTATAAAAGGTTAAACCGCCATTTTAATCGACAATAGCTAATACAGGAGCAGTGATTAACCTCTTCTTGAGTTCCTACAATGCTTCTTCACATTTCCACCCACTCAAACGTAGCTTCCTTCATAGTGAGTTTTGTAATGTGAGAAGAAATTTTAGAGAAATCTTGAATAAATATTCGATAATATCCAGCTAATCCTAAGAAGTTGCGGAAGTCCTTTGGATTCTACGGTTGCCTCCAATCCTTTATAGCTAAAATTTTCCCTAGGACTACTAAAACTCCATCTCCTGGCATAATAGAGGTCTTAGGAATCTCGCCTCTTTTCGCAAAAATGTCATTTTGAGAACTTTTCTTTTAGTACATTCTTTCTTCATATCTCCAACATGATCTCCAAATGTCTTTTGTGTTATTCTTCATTCTTTGAGTATATGGAAATGTCGTCAAAAAAGACTAACATGAATTCATTAAGTACATCTCCAAATAGTTTGTTCATAATATCTACAAAGTAGGTAGGTTCATTGGTTAGCCCGAATGACATAACTAACCATTCATAGAAACTCTCTGGCCCTCGGAATATAGTAAAGGGAATGCAGTCTTCTGCTATACTTAACTGATGGAATGCCGTAGTTAGGTCCATCTTTGAGAATGCCCGAGCACCATGTGATTGATCTAATAAGCCATCAAATGCGGGGTAGAGGATATTTGTTTTTACCGGTTGATTATTTAAGTCTATATAGTCTACACAAAATCTAAGGGAACTGTTTCACTTTGCTACAAAAACTACAGCTATGCCCCAACATGAGCGACTTGGTTTAATTAGCCCCTTCTTTGGCAATTCATCGGTTTGGTTTGCTAGCTCAACTTTTTCCTTTGGATCCATCCTACAAATAGAGTATATAACTGGTCTGGCACCATGGATTAAGTAAACTCCAAATTTTGTTTCCTAATGCGAGGGCAAATACTTTATTTCCTTAAAAACATCTTGAAAGTATTTAACAAATGATATCCTTTCTAAAACCATTTCGGATGAATCCAATGCATACATGAAGTTGTCTCCTACTAGATTAGGTCCCTCACATATTATTTTGTCCATCGTCCTTTCGATTGTGGTTTCTAATGTGACTACTCGATTGTTGCAGTCCATAATAGCTCTATCTTCGATAGCCAATCCAATCCGGGTAAAATATCAAACCCAATGAAATCAAGGACGAATGGGTTGCAAAAGAATAAATGGATTTGGTAGGTAACTCTTGCATTTTCACAGGACATACAGAGATCGGTCATACCGCCTATGAGATTAGATACACAGAGAGGGATTTCTATTATTTTTGGGATAAGGTTTGATTTATCGACTAACTTCTTAAAAATAAAATTCCAGGAAGCTTCGGTATCAAATAAATTTCTAACTAAAATATCATTAAAGCATATGTTACCATTAGGACTCCCTTGCCCTTTACGTCTTTAGCGGTCGAAGGCTCGACTATTATAGCATTGACCTTAATCTGTTCTCCCTTCTTCATCAATGGGCACTTGTTCTTGTAATAACCCGGTTGATTGCAATTGTAACAAATAATTTTGTAAATTATAGGATAAACTGTTTCCTGCTTCTGCATCTTGGGACTCCTATAGTGTTTTGAGAGATGACCTTTCTTATGGCAATTGAAATAAATAGCATCCTTATAACGATTCTCTTGGGACCTCTACCATTCTTTCCTTGCCATGACTTCTTCCTCTTGTTTTGATTATTAGTATTTCCTTTGGCTACCTCCAGATTCCTTTTGTCCAATGCTTCATGCCAGAAACCTATATCCAATAGGTCATAAAGGTTCCCTTCACATGGCCAGTCATTCTTTCCTGATATTGTTCTTTCATTCATGCAATAAACGTTTCATTCTTCTTCAAGGTTGTGTTTACTAGTACCAGCCTAAAACAAGATAACTCCACGAACTTATTTAAGTATTCCTCTATAGATATATCCTTTTGTCTAAGTCCGTGAACTTTCTACAAAGATGATATTTTCCTGCTGCAGGTATATACCGCTCCTCGAATACTTCCTTAAATCAGGCCAATAAGTAGTTGTCTTCAGATTTATTCAAAGTACTGGATTCCCACCATGCGAGAGCTCCTTCCTACAACTGCCAAGAAACCAAAAATCTCCTTTGCTTATCCCATACATTGAATCTTTCCAATATCCTCTGACAAGAAAGCACCCATGCTTGTACTTCAACAATAGACTTGGTTCCTTAGAATGGTTTCCCTTCTAAGTTAGTGTAGTTCTTCCAAAAACAGTGAAATTTGTTTAAGGCTGAACTGGAATTACTACTTCTTCTATAGCCGTAGTATTACGACCATTAGTGTTTGCCGTGCTGCTGCCTCCTCATCCTCATCCTCTATGATTGCTAATTTTTTACTATCTGAATTTAGTAAAGCGACAATTTAGAATACACAGACGAGATTATTTAAGGAATGGCATTAAGCATTTGAATGATATTTTGATGGATTTATTTTGATAAATACACTCTTTCATAAACTAAACTCATTCTCAGGTATTACTAACCATATCTTTAGTGATTCGACTCCATCAAGGCTTATGTACTCACTAACCCAGCTTCGGTACCAGCCATGATGGCCCGCCTTTTTTACTTTTGAAGATCGACATTAATACGTCTACGATATTCATATATCACAAATTCAAGTGCCAGAAAGTCGAATAATCATGGGTTTATAAGAAATAAAGGTAGAAAATAAAAATAATAATAGAATCTCACATCATATTAAACAGCATACTTAAACATATGGAAAGTACATATAATCACTCCAAGTGATTAATCAGAGTAAGGATAACTACTAACCCAGCCTAGGATATTTATAACCACATATCCTTTATGGGTTGGTAGATATAAAATACATGATACATGATATAATGAAAAGTTCAAAATAGATAATTATGGATAAAGGATCCTCTAGTCTTCATACTGCAGGCCTTTTCCAAAATGCTCCAAGCTACCTAACTACTTGGCTGGTCGAAAAATAGAGAACCCAGAGTTTAAGGGAAAGGAAGAATAAACTCCAAGTTAGTCATAAGACTGGTGTGAGAAACTCAAAATACAGATGTTTTGAAAATAAAAGATATCTTATAAGATCACACCGCACAAAATACAAAATGTGTTTTTAGCTTATGATAACCAAAACCTTTGATACACAATATTTTGAAATATTATTTTTAATGACATTGTTAACCATAAAATCTGAATGAAGGTAAAAGTATGAAAGAAGGATAATAAAAATGAAGTTTTGATGAAGAGACAGTCCAAGTCATCATGGAAGACCTAAAAAGGATGTTGAGAAAGTCCAATTACTCATACAGTGCAAAAGCCTTCGATAAAGATGAAAATAAATAGAACCTCCTGCCATGATCAACCTTTCGATACAGATTAACAAGCAATTATGAATTTAGAACTCCTTTTAAAAGTAATCAACGGTGATCCCTCGACTACATATCAAACCTTTCAAAGTTGAATGTTTCACCCTAGAGTGACTTTTTCAAAAGAGTAGCAAGCCTTCTGAACCGGTAAAGGCAAATCCATGATACATTTTGACATCGTCGAAAGGTTCTATGAAGAAAGTAACACTCAAAAATCAGCAAAGAGTGAAAAGCAACCACTTGACAATATTGAAGAGAAGCACGGCTCTCGACAACATTCAAGTGAAGACAAACTTTTCAATAAGGTTGAAAGGTTCACAAAAGATGTAAAAGGAAAACCTTTCAATGAAGTCGAAAGGTTAACGAAAGCATAAGAGTGGCAAAACTTTTGACAAAGTCGGAAGATTCATAATGGCATATCAAGAATAAACCTTTCAACAAGAACGAAAGGTTCAAAATGAGGCAAACCTTTTGATGAGGTCAAAGAGTTTATAACAGCATGAGGGAGGCAGACCTTTCGACAAGGTCAAAGGTTCACAAAGTATGTAAAGAGGAGACCTTTAGACAAGGTGGAAAAAAGGAAGCAAAAGAGATAATCCAAGAAGCACAAGAGACTCCTAACCTTTCGACACAGTTGAAGGGTTCATAACCTTTCGATGAGGTCGAAAGTTTTAAGGCAGCTTATAAAAGGAGGACATTTTGACTAAGTTGAAAGCATGAAATCAAAAGGAAGGCCACCTGCATTTATAAATAAGACCCAAGGGGTCCAGTTTTAGGGGTCGAATTCTGGATACTGAATTCATCTTCTTTTCTCCACTTTCATTGAGATTATTCTACTTGTGAAAACCCTAAATTGAATTGGGGAGAGAGTTCAATTTCTTCTAACTCATTTTGGATAGAGTTGGCTCGTTCATGATGGATATTGGCAATGAGGAGAATCATTAACATCATTAGCTAGATTACTAATCAATTGCATATGATTCCAACCTTTTTCTCATAATCTCCTTTAATCTGGGCTCTACATATATAGAATCGACTTAGGCATTCCCCATCACAGCACGTCATCACTGAAACCGATACTTAATGTTAAGTGATGATGACGTGTTGCATAAACTAAATGCATGGTTATGGGAATAACTAAATTGATCTTATAAAGGAAAAGTAAAAAGGGGTTATAAATATAATCTTGGACTGTTCAAAAGAAGGAAAACCTTTTGACTTAGTTGAAAGGTTTATTTCCTAATGGAATCTTGGGTTGTGTGTGTGTGTGTGTGTGTATATATATATATATATATATATATTATAACGGCTCATTATTGACTTCATTCGAAGGCTGTCAACTTCCTTAAGAATTAATAAACCCTTCAAATTTATTCCATAGAAAGAAAACGAACATCAATGGGCTATAAGCAATTAATGTTGGCAATGGGCTTTGCATCTCCTTAGAACAATGTTGAGAGGTTTCATGCTTTACCTTTCGACACAGTTAAAAAGGAAGTAGTAGACGTCGACTATAATTGCTTTCGACTCTAAGGGGAAGTGGAACTCATCAAATAGTTTCTGAAAGCTAATACGACTAAGAATTACTTCAATCTAGTCAAAAGGTTGGAGAAGTCTTGTCACATCTTTCGACAAAGTCGAAAGGTCTGGCAAATTACATCCATTCCAACCTGGTCGAAAGGCTAGAGCAATGGTCTAATTCCCATTACCCCAACTTAAACGAAAGGTTGGAAGGGCCATGCCTATAACCTTTCGACAAGGTCGAAAGGTTTGACAATGAAGAATGTCATCGACTTGCTCGAAGGGTTATAGTAGCCTCATTAACCTTTTGATAAGGTCGAAGGCTATGGCTACTCGCCGTTCTTTCTCCCAGATTAATTTGATTAAGATAATTTATTCAAAGATACACTTTTAGAAGTGATACTCATCTCAACCACATGGTTATGTCCAAAAAAAATTATCTTACCAAAGCATTGGGGATGCTGAAAAGTTTTCTTGTTAATATTTTTGGCACTAGAATGTGGGCTTGAACCTCCAACCCTATCACCATGTATAATCTAATTGTAGCTCATTTCTATTTCCTAGGAAAAATGAGATCAAAATGCTTAAGTGGACTCAGTGATGGAGTAGTGCACACTTCCAATCTTAGGGAAAATGTTGCTCCAACTTTTAATCCGGATGAGGCCATCCCAGGTCAAACTTCATCATTACTGTAGCAGGATGAGAATATAGAGAAAATCAAGCACTTGGTGCAGCAATTACAAGAAATGCAAGATCTATTAAAGATGGCTTTATCTCAAAGATCATCAAGAACTCCAAGAAAAACTCAAGGAGAGGAAGTAGTTTCTCCTAGAAGAAATCAGAAAACTAGTTCCACGTAATGCAAAGATAAGATAGACTTGACCTCCTCAAAGAAGAAAGAGCTTCCATAAGTAAAAGCTAATCATCAAGGAAGAATTCTTGATAAATCATTAGAGCAGTCTCGCAGCTTAACTTCTAAAGAATATCACCCGAATCAGAAAAATAATGATAATGTTAAAGCTTTCGTTAAGGACGCCGCCGAGAAGGATATCAAGCACACCGTGGACATGAAAGGCAAAAGAACCATGCACATAAATGTAAATGAAACCAAGAGCATGCCGCCAATTATTGATGAGATCATGGCAACAGTAATTCCTCCTTATGTCAACACCCGTCTATGAAATACCATAGGAATACAGATCTTGATGACCACCTAATGGCTTTTGACAGCCAGATGGACCTATACATTGCTTCTGGGGCAGTCAGGTGCCCACAATTCCCCGTTACTCTCCAAGGGGAGGCAGTCAAGTGGTACAGACAATATAGAGGAAAAACCATCTACTCTTGGAAACAGTTCTCTTATGAATTTTCAGCACAATTCTGTATTTTCCAGAACCCAACCATTGAATATATAGTCTTGGCAAATATAAAGCATTGACAGGGTGAATCTTTGGGAGATTATTTGAAAAGATTCAATGCAGAAGCTATAAAGGCTAAGGACATGAATGACCGAGACAAACTCATAGTCGTCCATTATGGTCTAATCGAAAATACTCCTTTATGGAAGCAGATGTTTGTCAATGGTTGCAAGGTCTCCAAGACTTCTACTCTCAAGTAGATAAATTCATCTGAATGGAAGAGCATTACTATTCTAAGAGAAAGGCACTTCCCAGAAAGGAAGGAGGAAAATTTGGCTCTGATCGTACCCATAAAAGGGTCGAGTGGGAGGAGCTAATTGCTAATGTAGTGACTTCCAACAGGCCACTGTCTTACATATGCGCTACAACAAAGGAGAGGGTTAACTTTCCGACCTCTAACAAAGCTAAGAATAATCCGAAGCAGAAAAGGGGGAGATTAATGTTCCTATCATAAACCAAATGACCATAAAACAGTTGAATGCAGAGGCTACCAGCATAATTCAAAAGTTAATCCGAGAAGACCATCTCAAAGAGTTTATCCAAATCAGCACAAGGTACAAAGAACTGAAAGTGCTCCCTAGAAGCGTCCGAGCAAAGCATTAAATGTTTTGGAAGATGGAGACCTCCTTAGCTTAAGCTCATCGATTAACAGGATCGATATGATCCATAGTGGGCCATATCCGGCAAGAAATACTAAGGAAGCTTGAAACAGATATATCAAGGAAGCTAAGGAAAGAATTTATTATGTTCATGAAGAGCCTCCAATGAAGAGCCCTCGACTTAATATCGGATGCCAAATTTAGTGGTCACTGCGCAGGAGCTGCGCAAGGGAATCCATCGTCCACAAAATGACCCCCTTATGATCATTGCACAAATTGGTATGTTAATTGTCTCAGAAATTCTGGTCGATACGGGTAGTGTAGTCAATGTCATCTTCAAATATGCTTTTGATTATATGAATATCGAAGAACACAAGCTAGAGCTAAGCTTCGAACCGATATGTGGGTTCAACAACAAGAGATCAACTCCTATGAGGCAAATAAAGCTTTTAGTACAATTAGGTGTACCTTCCACATGCCGAACATTAAAACCATATTTCTGATAATTGACCAACCCTCCTACTACAATGCTTTCTTTGATACGCATGCCTTGGATGAAATTGAAGCCTTTGTCTTGCCAAAGTATCTCGTGGTGAAGTTCTTGACAAAACGAGGCTGAGGGACTATGCTAGAAGAACAATTCAGCTCCCGCGAAATGTACTTTTCCACTCTTGATTAATATGAAAGGGAGTATTCTACTTATTTTGATTCTTCTATACTTTACAAACTTCAGATGATGGATCTTTACATCCAACATTCAAAGCAAAGATTAATGATAAGAAGTCTAATAAGCGTATGTATCAAAAGTATATTTCTATAGGAAACAAGAGAAAGAGGGTTGGTATTAATTCAGCAGAAGAAGGTCCAATATTAACAGAGTTTGATTGTCGGGGTGAGACAAAAAGAATAGGCCCATAGAGGACCTTTAGGAAAACCATATAGATTCTGAAGATGTTTCTAAAGTGGTCAAAGTAGGAAAAGATCTTGATGGAGTGTTAAAGAAAGATCTGATTCAATTCCTCAAAAACAAAAAAGATGTGTTTTCTTAGTCACATTCCAATATGGTAGGGATTGACCCGACCGTTATGTGTCATGCCCTTAACATCAACCGAGAAGCATCCCCTATAAGGCAAAGAAAGAGGCAATTGGATAAAGTTCGAATAGATGCCTTGAAAGAGGAAGTTGATAGACTCCTTAAAAATGGATTAATCCGGGAAATATATTATCCTAAATAGTTAGCCAACCCAGTACGGTGAAAAATTCAAATAAAAAGTGGAGAACATTTGTCGATTACATAGATTTAAACAAAGCAAGTATGAAAGAATGTTTCATGTTGCCACGAATAGATCAGTTGGTAGATGCAATGGGTGGATACTAGTTGTTATGTCTAATGGATGCATATTCAGGCAACAATTAAATACCGATGTTTAAGCCAGATGAAGACATACCAGCTTTATAACAGAGTGGGAAATTTATTGTTACAGAGCCATGCCATTTGGTCTAAAGAATGCATGGGCCACTTATCAGCGATTGGTTAATCGAATGTTCAAGGAACAGATCGGTAGAAATATGAAGGTTTATGTTGATGACATGCTGATAAAATCAAGCAAGCTTGAAAACCATCTCAATGATTTAAAGGAAATGTTTGATACATTGCGAAAGTACCAAATGAAGTTAAATCCACAAAAGTGCTCTTTTGAGTCCATTTTGGAAAATTCTTAGGCTACATGGTAAACGCTAAAGGAATAAAGGCAAGTCCCGGTCAAATTCAAGCTATAAGGGATATGGCCGATGTAATAATCCAGATTTTTGGACATCTGTTAATTGGTAATTAAAAGGATTAAATTTATTAAAATACTAATTTGTAAATTGAACAAATAAATTCTGGCAATTAATAATATCTGGATGTATATAAATGGATTTGAGTTATAATAAATGCTGGATTATAAATATCTGAAAATTTATAACTCTTGTAGTAAATTAATAAAAATATATAAATAGATATATGAAAATCTTATGATTTTAAATTGTAAGTGTTTACATATGCAAGTATAAGTGTGTGTGTGTGTATATATATGTGATTACTAATTTAAGTATTAATGACTTAAGCCTATAAGAATCAAATTAATATAGGGTTTTAAATTATTTCTTCTAAATTGTATCTTAAAAATAATCTACAACTAATATTTATATATATGATTATTAATTGGTTTTAAATCTTTTTTTTAAAAGTTATAAATATAAATAAGAGAATTTTTTTTAAAACATATATAAATTTAAAGCAAATAGAAAATATTATATAAAAACATTTGTACACAATGTATGCATGCATATTGACATGTGTAAGTTAAAAGATATCATGCAATTACAAATGGCCTTAGCTTTCGTTAATTTGAAAAAATGTGTTTATGGACCAGGTTGGTGCTTATTTTCTGGATCTTCTTTCTTCTTCCACTAAATAAAGAAAGAAAGAAAAGAAAAAAATGAACTGTAACTATTTCAAAAACAGAGAAGAGCTTCAACCTGAAATCCAGTAAACCAGAAAATTCAAAAATGGAAATTGAAAAAAGAAAACAAATCAAATCAAAATCGTCAACCTGGAAACTCGAAGACAAGAAGCAACTCAATAAACAAAGTTTCCAGATCAATTTAAACTTGTCGTTCCAGCTGCAGATCTGCTCCCAGGCTTTCTCTGATTCATACATAAGTGAGTAAATCTTTCCTTTTAAATAGTTTTGAAAATCTATGATTAACTTGATGCATGTGACAAATTATGTTGTGATGATGTGAATTTGTTTATATGTTGACTGTGAATGCATGTTGAGATATGAAATGTCCGTGTATTCATATAAGTTTCCTGTATACATATACATTTCTCTGTTCTTACTTACAGAGTTTAACTTTCAAAAGAAAATTTCATATCTCTTCACTCAAGCAAATTAAAGCTTGGATCTTTGAAAAAAGTATGATTATTTCTACATAATAACAAATCTAATAGGGGTTACACGAGTTGTAACTTTGTAATTAATTCAAAAACAAGGAAATATAGTGATGATCAGAAATAGGTGAAAAATCGATGTTGTTATTTTCAAGTTTTGATTTTCAAATCTGATCCAAATTCGTAAATGATGAATTTAGGAAGAACAATCACGATTTTTATGTTAGTATTCATCGAGGAATGTCGAGATGATCAGATTTTGCTTATTCATTGATTTTCGACGATCAATGATGAAATTAACGGCGTGTCTGGGTTTGAGGGTTGAGTGAGGTATGAGGATCATTTGAAAAATGGTGCTCGAATTTTTAAGCCATCTGTATGGCCATGTGATGTCGGGTTAGGGTTTAAGGACCTGTATATGTCAACGACATTGTCGAGATTCGTGTGACATTGACAGGGCATTAGGCTCGATCGCGAAGTGTGGAAACGATGAGGGGTTATGTGATGCTGATTTGGACGGAAGGGTATGGGTTTCGGTGGAGAAGGTTGACGTCGGCAGGTGAAGATGTCGACATAGGTTGAATTCTTGCTTGTGATGAAGTGCTTGTTTTTGATTTTCTAGGTAATCATAGGGACTAGGAGATCGAGAGGATTGTCGAGGCCATCATCGACTGGTCTGAGTCTGGAAAGATGGTCGGAGATGGGAGGAAGCGACGTGCACGTGCATGGTGCATTTTTGGTTCTGGGTTTCATGAGTTGGGGGAAGAAGTAGGGTAGCTCGGGTCAAACTCGAGTAGAATGCGCGATCGTCTCGAAATAGCAGTTGGGTTGGGTGACTCCGTGTTTTGTTTAGGTTGCTCGAGTTTTTGATATTTTTGCTCGGTTTAGTTTTGAATTGTTAGCAGGATTCCAATTTTTTAGGAAAGTGAAACCAGATTTCCAGAGGATGAAGAAGAACAATTTTTTTTTAATAAAAACAAGTTTTTTTCCCAAGTTCAATTCTTTTGTTTAAAATTCTTAAGTGAAAGGTTCAAACATACCTTTGTCTGTTTTGTTTAATGATGTAATTAAGTCAAATCAAATTTAAGAATTTATTTTAATTAGAGTTATGAATGATTAAAAGATAATTAATTTGGAAAGTTAATTTAGAAGTTAACCATTCAATGTAATTAATAAGGGTTATTTGGTTAATGTTAATAATCAAAGTAAAATTATTTAATAATGGGTGGTTAATAAATAATAATTGATGTAGGTATCATTAACTAATTAGTTAAGAATAATTAATTAGGGTAATTAATTTAAGATAAACTATTTGAATATATTAATTAAGAATAATCTCTTATGATGTGGATTAAGTATTAATTACTTAATTAAGTGGTTACTTAGTATAAGAGATTAATGTATAATTTTGGGATATAACTAATTAAAGAGCATAATTACTTATGGAAGTAATTAAATGGGAGTAATTAAGGATTAAATACTCAGTGTGATTAATTAAAGAATTAATTAATTTACGGATTTATTAATGTAAGTAATTAAGATAAATTGGTTAAGGATTAATTAATTTAATTGGTAATTGAAGGCTAAATTAATTAATGATTAAAGGTTAATTGATTAGGGATAATTAACCAATGAAATAATTACTTGATGATAGTAATTAAAGGTAAATTGCTTGAGGGAAGTAGTTAAGAATTAATTACTTAGTATAACTAATTTGATTAATTAAAGAAATTAATTAAGGGTTAGTCAATTAATGGGTGCGATTAATTAAAGGATAATTAGTCAATGTAAGTGATTATAGTATAATTAATTTGAGTAATTAATCAAGGATAAATGTAATTAAGGTGAATGGGTGAAGGTTAATTAATTTGTGTAGTTAATTTAAAGGTTAATTAATGTAATTAAAGAATGATTAATCAAGGTTGATTTATCATGATGAATAATTAAGGGGTGATTAATTAATTGAATATAATTAATTAATGATAAATAAGAAAGACTTATACGTAATAAGTAATCAATTTAATTCATTGGTAGATAATTAAATTAATTGGAAATGGTATGACTAATTTTTCTTGCTTATGGATGATGGAATGATATTGGATTACTTGGGTTGCTGATGTCTCTGATAGGCAATTTATATATGCTGTGATATAATAGGTTAAACAATAATATTGTGAGTTATCTATCGATGATGAATTGTTATGTGGTATGATACTCTGAATATGAATTGTATGTATTGTTTTAAACTTAACAACTTGATTTAGAAATGACATTGGATTCGGGGAGGCCGGAGTCGGGTATTAGTTGATACCTGAAACCACTTCAATTCTTTATAAATTGATATGTGGAATCAATAGGAAGAAATGGAATGATTTAAGAAAATTGGACTATTTAATCTAAGTTTTGGTACTTAGAAATTCATGTGTGAAATAAGTGATGTCTATAACAACTTGTGAAGTTGTAAACTGAGGCAAGTTAACCTGGATTTATATAAGTTGTATGCTTTTGAAACTTATGTTAGATGGGTTTACTCACGCTGGTTTCCAGCCTGACCCGGGTGTTACATTGATGTAATGCTCGGGTCAGACCGAGTATTACAGATTTTCAAGTAAGGACGTTTTGGAGCTCAGGAGGGAGCTTGATGGCAGGAACGTAAGGAATGTTTCCGTCGTGATTTATTTCTATTTATCGGGACACGTTGTTTTAAACTGTCCAGTGTTGTGTAAATGTTGTAAATCTGATGTATTCAAATGTAATTGACTGATATAGTTTTCCTATGTAAACTATTATTTTACGTGATATTATATTTTGATCCGCCGCGAATGTGAGATTTCTGCGACTTGTCTCTGTTTCTTCTTCTTTCTTTTTTCTTCTTTTCCTAACTATTTGGAAATTTCGGGATCGAAATTTTTGGGTCATTACATTTGGTATCAGAGCAGAAGGTTAAGCGAGAACCTTGGCTCTGGTGGGTTTACTCATCAAGTATAGGGTCAGTGGTACCTTAAGATAAGTTGAGCGTGTGTGTGTGTGTGTGTGTGTGTATGAGGGCGTACTTGTTATTTTCTTATATAAAGAATTTTAATGATTTTATATAAGAATCTATATTTTGATATATTAAGCAATGATTTTTCTAACCATTATATATTAAGGGAATTGGTTGTTCTATTATTTGAAAATTTTAATAATGAGAATTAAGTGGTAATAGTAATACAACCAAATTGAAATTAAATGAAGATAAGTTTGAAATAGATTCAAACTAAAATTAAATCTTGAATGTGGGAAAGAGATTTAGAATAAGATAATAATGAATTGGTTTCCAGATATGATAATCTTGGGTATCATCATAAATGGTTATTGTGTTTAAATAGGATGTTGTTTTCCAATAAACAATAATAAAGCAAAATGAAAAATGTTTTAAGGAAGTAACCATTAGATGAGAATAACTTATAAATTGAGAGGTTTTGAATTATGAGTCTAGAAACATTTGAAATTTGTTTTCAAAATGTTAAGAGAAATAATTAATAATATTCAAAATAGTTTGAATGTGATCTTATTTTAAAAATAAGAGTTGTTCGAAAGCCTTAAAGGAAACTGTTTTGAATTAAAACCAAAGGTGGTTTAAAAATTTAAGGATAACTTGGCGTGTAAAAGACATAATATGTATATATGAGGAATATACCTAATATCAAAGATGGTTTGAAATAAACTCTAAATGTTGAGTTCTAAATTTGGGATGAGATGTGATACCCATAGTGAAATAAGTTTTTGAACTTATAAGTGGGAAGATTTTTAATATGAAGTTTGAAATTTGAAATGGGAATTCAAATTGGGTAAGGTTGGCTGGATTAAGTAAATTGAATTTAACTTTGGGAAAGCTAAATAATTTAACAAGTAACCTGAATTAGAAATTTCAAGATGACATTGAGATTTAACTTGGGAAGTTAAATGGTTAATTTGAATTGGGAGTTTGTGTGATCTCAGAATCGGTTTGAGATCTGGAAATTGGCAATGGATGGATGTTTTAAAATATTTTGAATTATACCATCTTGTTGTTATTAATAATCTTTAAGCCGAAATTGGATTTGTTTAAATGGATGAAGAAATGGGGTGTGGTAATGTATCCATTATTAAGATAAAATGGAATCATTTTGGATTAAGATTTGAATGTTTAAGATAAAACTTCGAAGGTTTGGTTTCAAAATTGAAATTTGGTGATAAATTGAATTTCAAAGACTTATTTGTTTAAAAAGGATTTGGATTATTATTATTTGAACTTTGAAATAGGTTAAAAATGGAATTTGGATTCAGAATTAAATGGTTTAAAGATATAAGTTGATTTGATTTAAAGGATTAAATCAGCATTTAAAATTTAACTCGAATTTATATAATTCGGGATAGTTTAAATTTGAAATTTGAATTGAATTAGTTCAAATTGGATTTGATTTGAATTAATTGGAATTGTGATTGAAGGTGGATAAGTTTGAAAATTCAAATGGAAAATTTGAATTGGATTTTTTGGAATGAAATTGAAGATGAATGAGTTCAAATTAAAATGGGAATTGGGGTTAATTTAAACTAGAATTAAAATGATATGAAATTAATCTAAATTGATTTGAATAATTTGGAACTGTGATTAAAGTTGAATAGTTTCAAAATTCAAATGGAATTGATTTGAATTTGGAAATAAATTGAGGATTAATTCAACTTGAATTGGGGTTAAATCAATTTCATTCGAAATTGAAGTTATTTAAATTGAGATTGAGTCAATTTAAATGAAAGTGGAAATTTAAATTGAATTGATAGGATTGGAGATTGGGAATTGACCAGTTTCACTCTGGACTCTTTGTAAAATAAATTGTTCTAATATAAATGTATTTTTCCAAACTATTTACTATACAACTTTCCCTTTTAAACCTAAAATTATCTTATACTTGTTTTACAATTATTTTTGGAACTATTTAACAATTCTTCAACTGTTTTATAAACTAATTCTTATTTTTCAACTACCTTATAACTAATTACTATTTTACAGCTATTTTGCAATTATTTAAAATTTCTATAACTATTTGACAATTTTCCAACTATTTTACAATTACTTAACTATTTTAAAGCTATTTTACAAACTAATAATTATTTTTCAACTACTTATCTATTTTTAACTTTTCAAACTATTTTCTAAATTTAAGCTGGACAGAGTTCAAACTGTTTATGATTAATTACCCAATTGAGATAAGGATTGAGGTGATAATCCAAATGGGATTGAAGCAATTGTGAATAAGTGAATGAAAATTAAAGTGAATGTGAATAGAAAGGAGATTGATTTGGCTAATAATCAATGAAGATAAACACGTAGATGTGCGTATGTTATTCTATTCGCATAATGATTTGATCCGGATTCGAGCATAGAATTTCGAGATAGTATATCGATCCGAGTTAGGATTTTTCACTTGATTTTCCACGGCGAACCTGGATATGGATTATTGATTGGTTTTGGAAATTCTATATCATTGTTGTGACTGTGTAAAGAGAATGACGGTTTCTGATCAAGAAACCAGATCTGAGTCCGCATTAGGAAGTCGGGTGAACGATACTAGTTTAGAAATAAAATTATGTGATCGAGTGAGCGATCAGATTGGTATAGCGTACGGATGATATGTGCACATCATACGGGTTTGAATGAAACTGATATTGGGAATTTGTGGATAAGAAATGTGAAATGATTTTTTGAAATGAAAGTATATTTTGTGAAATATACAATGGAGTAAAATGGGAATCAGATATTTCTATGATTAAAGGTTCACTTTATAAAGAAAAGAAGTGAGAAATCATATTTGAATATTTGATTTGGAATAAACAAAGTTATATATCTTTGTTATATAAGATAAAACTCCCCTTGTTGAATATTTTGCCAGAAGAAAAGGATTTTTGAAAGTGTTTGAAGTATAAAAGGGAATTTATACAAGTTTGAAGTGATCCATAGATTTTTAAAGTTAAATATATATATGTGTGTGTGTGTGTGTGTCTGTGTGTCTGTGTGTGTGTGTAAATGATCTTATGAGAATGATTTTGAGAAAAGGTTTTTGGAACCTTTTGATTTGGAAAGGCTTTTGATTTTTGGGTAAAATCAATATTGGAATTTGGAAAAACCTAATTTGAGAATTATCGATTTTGGGATAATCGATTTTGAGAAAGGAGCTTTATATGGAATTCATACTTGGTGTATGATTTGGAAGATACTATATGTGTATAGTGTAAAGTGTTTTGAAAATGGCTCTGGAGAAAAAGGCGCTCCCTTGAAATGAACTTCTCAGGAGTGCCACAGGGTGGTACTGTCTTGAACTTTAAGGGGGGGTTCTAAAGTTGATCCTGTGAGGAGTCCGGACAAAACTAGTTCCTGAGGATTTTGTGTAGTGTGTAGTGAAAGTCGAGGGCGATGAGGCCTACAGAGGCATTTGGGTATGCTGTGACGACAGTGTAACTCGATACCACTACGATCTATTACAGACAATAGCGAAAGTCGTGTGTGCCGCTGAGAGCTAACAGTCTGGGTTTGATATTATATCGGTAGACTGCGACCTATGGCGACATAGCGAAAGTCGTGCGTGCCGTTGAGAGCCAACAGTCCACGTTTGATTTTACATCGGTGGACTGCGACCTATGTGGGAATTGAGAAGTTTCATTTGGCAGCGAAAATCGAGGGCGTGTATGCCAACAGTTACATGGACTTTTGCTGCGATGGCAACGTAACCCTGGAATGTAACTGCGATCTGTTGTGGGTTCCATTGCGTAATCGAGGGGCGTGGAGTGCCTACAATTACATGGAATTTTGCTGTGATGGCAACGTAACCCAGGATGTAATTGCAACCATGGATGAGGGTGATGATTTCCAGAGCATTTTCACCAAAGATATTTCCTCTATTTTCAAAAATGTTTTCTATATTTTCAATAAAATTATTTTCCAAGTATTTTTACTGGGTGTTGAAAATGGGTCTGCTAAGTATTTATAGATTTTCAGTCATATGCCTGATCAACGTATAACCGAATTTCTATGAGAACAAATATGGACTGGTTGAGACATCAAGTTATAAAAAGTATTTTTATAAAAAATGTTTTGTAATATTATATAGGTTTTAAAAGTGTTTTAAATTATTAAAGAATAAATTTATCTAATTTTGAGTATTGAATAAATTATGGTTTCGTTCCTTTTCGAGGACGAAAAGATTCAAAGCGGGGAGGAATGTAATAATCCAGATTTTTGGACATCTGTTAATTGGTAATTAACAGAATTAAATTTATTAAAATACTAATTTGTAAATTGAATAAATAAATTCTGGCAATTAATAATACCTGGATGTATATAAATGGATTTGAGTTATAATAAATGCTGGATTATAAATATTTGAAAATTTATAACTCTTGTAGTAAATTAATAAAAATATATAAATAGATATATGAAATTCTTATGATGTTAGAATTGTAAGTGTTTACATATACAAGTATAAGTGTGTGTACATATATATGTGATTATTAATTTAAGTATTAATGACTTAAGCCTATAAGAATCAAATTAATATAGGGTTTTAAATTATTTCTTCTAAATGGTATCTTAAAAATAAATTTACAACTAATATTTATATATATGATTATTAATTGATTTTAAATCTTTTTCTTTAAAAGTTATAAATATAAATAAGAGAATATTTTTTAAACATACATAAATTTAAACAAATAGGAAATATAATATAAAAACATTTGTACACATTATATGCATGCATATTGACATGTGTATGCTAAAAGATATCATGCAATTACAAATGGCCTTAGCTTTCGTTAATTTGAAAAAAATATGTTTAAGGACTAGGCTGGTGATTATTTTCTGGATCTTCTTTCTTCTTCCTCTAAATAAAGAAAGAAAGAAAAAGAAAAAATGAACTGTAAATATTTCAAAAATAGGGAAGAGCTTCAACCTAAAATCCAATAAACCATAAAATTCAAAACTGGAAATTGAAACCAGAAAACAAATCAAATCAAAATCTTCAACCTGGAAACTCGAAGATAAGAAGCAACTCAATAAACAAAGTTTCCAAATCAATTTAAGCTTGTCGTTCTAGCTGCAGATCAGTTCCCAGGCATTCTTTGATTCATACATAAAGTGAGTAAATCTTTCTTTTTAAACAGTTTTGAAAATCTATGATAACTTGATGCATGTGACAAATTATGTTGTGATGATGTGAATTTGTTTATATGTTGACTGTGAATGCATGTTGAGATATGAAATGTCTATATATTCATATAAGTTTCCTGTATACATATACATCTCTCTGTTCTTACTTACAGAGTTTAACTTTATAAAGAAAATTTCATATCTCTTCACTCAAGTAAATTAAAGCTTGGATCTTTGAAAAAAGTATGATTATTACTACATAATAACAAATCTAATAAAGGTTACACGAGTTGTAATTTTGTAATTTTATAACTAATTCAAAAACAAGGAAATATAGTGATGATCAGAAATAGGTGAAAAATCGATGTTGTTATTTTCATGTTTTGATTTTAGAAGCTGATCCAAATTCGTAAACGATGAATTTAGGAAGAACAATCACAATTTTTAAGTTAGTATTCGTCGAGGAATGTCGAGATGATCAGATTTTGCTTATTCGTTGATTTTCGACGATCAACGATGAAAGTGACGGCGTGTTTGGTGATGTGCATGTAAATGTGCATACTTTTACCACCATATTTATTCTTTTTAAATTAAATAAATGATCATATTGGGTATTTTAACTTGTTTAAACCAAAATTCATATTATTTGAAATTGTCACATATTCATCTTCATCCAGGGGCAAAATGGTCATTTTTGTGCATATATTAATTTGAGAAAATTTAATTGGAAATTTTTATATTATTTTGTAGGAAATTACACTCAATTACAAGTGGGTTCATGAAGGAATATGCATGCACAAAATGAATACAAAGGAATGAAGATGGAAATAATTCAAAGTGAAGATCATGGAGGACCCCAGCTACCCACCTACCTTAATGTACAAATTAAATGCTAATGCACATGCTTTTGGACTTAATGGCTTCATGTACACTTAATGGGGGATTAAGACATGTTAATGATTACTTGGCCTCCACACTTCCTAAGGGGCATTTTGGGCATTCCCCAAAAAGTGAATTAGGGTTTTAAAACTTGTATAAATACCCCTTATGTTTCATGTAGCCATCTTCCTCTTAGTGAGTTAGTTTTTAGTTTAGAAAATAAATCAAAGCTCTCTTTCTTTCCATGTCTACTTAGCCATTTTATTTCATGTAATTTTCTTTTCTTTTATGCAATGTTAATTTTGTTTTATTTACATGCTTCTTCTCTTCTTATGTAATAGTGTAGATCTACCTTTATGCAATTAGATTAATTGTCTTTTCCATTAGCTTTCATTTTCCTTTCTTTTTGATTTCATGTTGCTTTCTACATTTGTTGATTTGATAACAAATATGAGAGTTAATCCCTACAATTTAGGGGTAATGAAGCTCTCTAGTATGTAGATGCAACATTTTGATGTTTACGACCTCAAGCTCGCTACCAGAATACCTTCACCTGTGAACACTCAATTCCATAAACCACCTCCTCGAACCACATCATTGTCACCGACCATCTACAAACAACCAATAGTGACCATCAATAGCACAATACTGCTATACATTTAACTTGCATCTGTCACTGCAATTCCTATTTGTAGCTACACTGCATATATCTTCAAACTGCTGCAATTAAAACTACATATATCTTAAAAACTCAGCACTTCAAGCTGTCGATTCACCACAGCAAGCACTGCCCTGACTCGACCACAGTTCCACTTCCACATCAAATCAATTGATCAACTTGCATGTTCGACAAACCACGAAACCATATCAGAAACTAGCATCACACCCCACTGTTCTGTCTGTTTCCCTCCCTCTCTGTTTCTGTTACAATCAGTACCATCTTTCTTCATACAACCTGCCACCATCTCTTCTTACAACTTACTGACCCCCCTTGGACTGTCGACTGTCTGGCTTCTCCTCAATACAACATCCTACAACATACTTCAATACTTCCCTCTAAAACTCCAAGTCCACACTACCATACATACCGACTACTGCAGTTCATCCAAACTTCCTCCAGCCATCTATTCAACTGCCAATCCCACTATTACAGTCACATCCTTCAGACACCTCCTACTCCTTACCACTACCATACTTAACATTGCCGTCAAACTTACTATCACATTCATAACCACCAACATCTCCATTACCACACTTGTTTCAGACTCCTCCACAAACCATACAACATCTCACTGTTCTAACTCTCCTCAAAACAACTCTCTTCCTTCCCCTACCGCTTCTGTGCATATCAGGTGCACAAACACTCAAACAATCCTACCCCTTTGCACTTTCATCAAACAATTCAACTCCTCGAATCATTGCATTCCAATCCAGATACTCCCACCTGACCGCTCTATTAGCGCCCGCACATACAACATTCCTACCTGTCAACACTGGTACTTGCCTCGACTCTCCACCGTCACTACAAATTCAAAACCACTCCGTACAAACTACTGTGCATCTCAATTCATTCACACTTCTGCAACAATCCACCACAGACTACTCACAACAGTCTCTCCTGAGAATCCAGAACCCATAACGAACCACTGCAGAACCTCAACAAATCACGAATACCCACCAAAGCAATCGCAACTTCCCAGAACAGCAACCACTCCCCCCCAAATCGCCAACCAGACCCAAAACAACCCTGCTTCCTCCTACATCGCCCAATCTCCAATAACCCCAATCGCGCTTCGATACAACCATCACCTGAAATCGAACGCGCAACCCCTGTCACCTGAATTGGGCATTCTCTGATAAACGAAGTCGGTTGAACGAATTTAAAACCATTTGGGAATTTCGAATTTATGAATTTGGGAAAGGGAGAACGAATTGGAAGAGAATCGATTTTGGTTTCTAAATTTTAGTCTAGTTCGAAGATTTTGTGACGATTCACGTGTGAGGAGAGGAGTTGAACGGTGAAGAAGTTTTCTCTGTTGCGTGCATTTGTGAATTTTTTATTATTATTATTTTAACTGGGCCAGGCCCGTGTGTTCCCAAGAAAAAAAAATACAGTTGTGTTAAAGCTTTGATTTTTGTCTTCTTTTCCTCTTCTTTTATTTCTTTGTTTCTTTTAAGTGTCTTTAAAAAAAAGGAATATAAGAAAAATAATAACAAGTTACAGATTGTTTCGTTTTCATTTGTTTGGTTTCTACAAGTTCAAAGAAAAAACACCAAAAAAAATATTGTATATATCTTAGTTTTTAATTTTCAGGTTGCCAAAGCAGGAAATAAAGGAAAAATAGCTTGCTGAAAATTGCTTCCATAGCTAGCCAAAATAAATTGCTCTGCTTGCTAAAAAATTCTGCTTTCATTTCTAGTTTTATTTGAATTGAATTGTTGGTTGCTTGCATTTGCATTTTAAAAAATAAAAAAATTCATTCGTAGTTGCATTGTTAATACACGTTTAGTGTTTGTTCTGCATTTCATCTTAGATTTTGATTAATAATAACGGTTAGACATCGATAACACTTAATTGTTTATTGACAATTTGTCTTTTTTTGAACAATTTAATTTCTTGGTGTCTAGGCTACGGCAGAGTAATAACCATTTATAAATATTACGGTGATTCGTAAATATTATAGTGGTTGTTCCTCTGAAGGTACTTAAACCTTCGGCTGCATTGCTACGGTGATTCGTGGTGCACCGATAAATCCTGCCCGTTACCTGGCTGAGAACTATCTTGTCTATCTAAGATAATTTGGGAATATACAATTTTGGGTTAACTTAGGATAAATCATTTGTAATTAACCCTTGCATTCATTTAGTTGCATTTGTTCATGCATATTTAAAAAAAAACAAAAAACAAAAAAAAATTCAAAATTCAAAATTAATTTTTTTTTAAATATTCCTTTTCTTTTTCTTTGAAATTTTTAAATCCTTTTCCTTTGAAATTTCAAAAATCCAGAAAAATTGGAAAAACAAAAATCCAAAAAAAAAATTATAAAATCTTTTCAAAATCCAAAAAAATTGAAAATTCTAAAACAAAACAAAAATCAATTTTCCATTTTGAAAAATAAATTCTACTTGTAAATATTTTCTTTATAAAAAAACCAAAAAAAAAATCTTGAAAATGTCCGAGTTTCCTTTTTCTTACTCACTTGAATTTAACGGTGAAAATCAATATAATCCATATGAGTTTACTCCAAATTCCTATGGATATTTTAACAACAAATTTTGTGTAAATAATTCAAATTTCGAACAACAAAATTTTGAAAACGATGACCAACCTTTGACTCTTGAAAATAGCATTGAAATGATTTCATCTTTACTCGAACTTTCTACACGAAAAAATCAAGAGATAAATGATTTATCTAATTCTTATTTGTGTAATAACTCGAGTCAAGGATTTCAAAATTTGAATTCAATTCAAAATTCAAACGATTACGATTATAACCCATGCCAATTTAATTTCGAACTCCAAAATGAATTTCAAACTCAACATGAAAATGGGAACAACTTTTCAAACTAATTTGGCAATGGGAATAGTTTCAATTGCGATACGATTGAAAACTTTGGTTATCAACAAATTCAAAGTGAAAATTTTCAAATTAATAATCATGAATTTGATTTTGTTGACGAAAAGGAAAAAGATAACTGGGATTTATTACTTGAAAAATACAAAACTTATCGTGAAAATCATAATCAAATCTCAACCCATGAAGAATCAAATAATAATCTACAGTTTATCAAAATTGACAATTCTTATTCTCAACAAGTCCAAATCGAAAATTTTCAAGTTAATAATTACAAATTTGACTTTGTTGAGCAAATGAATGAAATTTACGATGATCACACGAATTTGTTGATTAAAACATTGGAAAATTTTCGTGAGAAACAAAATCAAGTTTCAATGTGTGACGAGTCAAACGATAATCCATCTTTTACCCAAATCGATGATTTTCAAACAACTTTTGAAACTGAAAATGATGATCTTAACGAAGTTGTTGAAAAGACGGTAATTGTGTTGGATTTCAATTCTTTTGAGGGTGAGAAACTCGATTTAAATTTCGATCTTCCTTTTTCTGAAAATTTGAATACACCAACTTTGAATTTTGAACTTGAGACATGTAATAAAGTTGTTGATAATCCAATAAAGGAAGACGAGTTTAATGAACATGAATTTTTTGGACTTTTAGATGACGAGTTGTTAAATTCCGAAGGGGCAGATGAAAATCACCATTTTGATTTTGAAATCAATAATTGTGAAAATGTTTTCAATGATAAGCTTGAATTTCAAATTGGTGAAAATAAACTTGAACTTCAATCAATTATTTTGTCGACCCTGAAAATCATCGAAAATAAAACAACTCGTACGATTTTTAATAAAACGACATTCGTTTTTCCAAATCGACAATCAACTTCAAATTCTTTTACGATTTGGTTTTTCGTGCTTAAGCCATGTCTCACGCATTTGACGAGACAAATGAATTGGTCTTTGGAAGACCGTTTCATTTACTTTTTGACTATATACTTTCTCATCTCTTGTAAATAGTAATCTTTCATGTAAATATAGGATTTTTATTTTATTTTTCTCCTTCCATTTGGGTTGACTGTGGGGACACAGTCAAAATCAAGTGTGGAGGGGACTCATCTTCATATTTTTTTCATGGTTTATTTTTGCTTTAAAATCAAAAAAAAATCCCAAAAACAAATTTTCTTTTGATTTATTTTTAAAAGAAACACTATAAGATAAATATATGGCTTTGGTTTATTAAATTGAATTTTTTGAAAATTTATTGGTCTTAACAAAAATAAAAATGAAGTTTGATTACAAGTAATAATGGTTTAACTAGTATCTAGGAAGATTCATATGTGTTAATTATGAAGTACAACCTAATTGAGAATCTTTGTTTTAAAAAGTGGTTGATTTAAAGAAAAGGATATAACATTTTTTGTCTTCTAAGTTAAAGGGTGCTAAGATGATTTTGCAAAACTCCCTCTCAAAAAATATAAAAATAAAAAATAATAACATCCAAGTATTCACTCTCATTTAAAAGTCCTCACGGTTATTCATGGGTGATTACTTGGAATTTTTGATTATGTGATTTCATACTCATTTAAAAGTCCTCACGGTTATGATGTATGGAACACATGTAAAAAAAAGACTTAATAAAAACCACATACGGTCGATAGTGTATGCATGAAAGTGTGTGCACTCGCCATGCTCTGTACTCCCCTCACATAAGCCCGAAAGGCAGTGCATGAGTGGTATATCTGGCCTCAGTTTATCTGAGCTAGGTGAGTAATTTTTCTTGCAAATAATGAGAGAGCAAGCAATTGAAATCCTAGCACTATTTTTACTTAGTTGATTTGATTTGTTATTGAAAAGAAATGAAAATACCACTTTGATAAACTTTGATAATCAACTAAGGATCCATTTCATAGTTACACTTTGTTATTAACCAAAACAACGAGTTAAACTATAGTCTATTTGATATGATAACTTGATTTTTGTTGGAAATTTTGACGAGTAAATGACATAAATTTTCAAGATAATAACCAAAACCTATATTTAACTTATTCGTGTCAATTTAAAAATAATTCTTTCATTTGTAATATTTTCAAAAATTTGCATTCATCTCTTTGTAAATATATCTTGCATTTTGTAAATATTTTCATCATGCATTTGGATTTTGTGGGTAGTATCCGCTGAAAACCCTCACGAGACAACACTCGTCCTACTAGGGACACCCAGAGGTTTAACGGCTTATTGCATACGCTCAATGCAATCGTGCTCCCTACGAAAATGGATTTACCTTAGTTTTAGTTTATTCAAGGACGAATAAAAAGATAAGTGTGGGGTATTTGATGTGCACGTAAATGTGCATATTTTTACCACCATATTTATTCTTTTTAAATTAAATAAATGATCATATTGGGTATTTTAACTTGTTTAAACCAAAATTCATATTATTTGAAATTGTCACATATTCGTCTTCATCCAGGGGCAAAATGGTCATTTTTGTGCATATATTAATTTGAGAAAATTTAATTGGAAATTTTTATATTATTTTGTAGGAAATTACACTCAATTACAAGTGGGTTCATGAAGGAATATGCATGCACAAAATGAATACAAAGGAATGAAGATGGAAATAATTCAAAGTGAAGATCATGGAGGACCCCACCTACCCACCTACCTTAATGTACAAATTAAAGGCTAATGCACATGCTTTTGGACTTAATGGCTTCATGTACACTTAATGGAGGATTAAGACATGTTAATGATTACTTGACCTCCACACTTCATAAGGGGCATTTTGGGCATTCCCCAAAAAGTGAATTAGGGTTTTAAAACTTGTATAAATACCCCTTATGTTTCATGCAGCCATCTTCCTCTTAGTGAGTTAGTTTTTAGTTTAGAAAATAAACCAAAGCTCTTTTTCTTTCCATGGCTACTTAGCCATTTTATTTCATGTAATTTTCTTTTCTTTTATGCAATGTTAATTCTCTTTTATTTACATGCTTCTTCTCTTCTTATGTAATAGTGTAGATCTACTTTTATGCAATTAGATTAATTGTCTTTTCCATTAGCTTTCATTTCCCTTTCTTTTTGATTTCATGTTTCTTTCTACATTTGTTGATTTGATAACAAATATGAGAGCTTAATCCCTACAATTTAGGGGTAATGAAGCTCTCTAGTATGTAGATGCAACATTTTGATGTTTATGCTCTCTTTTTGTGCTTTAATGGAAACACTTGAAGTGGTTTAATGATGTTGTTTAGATTTGAATTTGATAGTCTATGTTGTTCATAACAAATAGGCTATGCTTAAACAAACATAACACAAATTGCCTCTTCATCTAAATATGATTATGGCAAAGAAGTGAATGTTGAAATTGAAATTTGATAGCCTATATTTCTAAACAATAGTTAATAGGCTATGCTTAAAATAGATTTTTATTTCAACTTTGTTGTCATATTTCATGAGAGTTAAATGTGTATTAGTGGTTGTGTTATAGTTTGATGGTTTATATTGAGCTAATTAATAGCACAAATATACCATACTTATGATAAGCACATCAACTAATTCACTAATGACAAGAAAAGAGAGATCATAACTTCATTTTGTTGATTTATATGATCTAGAGAGTGGATTTATCACTAAATTGTTCTTTTAACTCTCATATTTTTATCATTTTCTTTTGCTAGTTTTTGTTAGTTTCTTACATGTCTAACTATTCACTCTCGACTTCGGTATAATTTGATTGAATAGAATTTTAAAATCATCAATTCCCTGTGGATCGACCCGTATTCGCC
This sequence comes from Allium cepa, assembly GCA_030765085.1. Classification (NCBI taxonomy): domain Eukaryota; kingdom Viridiplantae; phylum Streptophyta; class Magnoliopsida; order Asparagales; family Amaryllidaceae; genus Allium; species Allium cepa. Next base: position 607,064,872 of record CM060938.1, on the reverse strand, counting down.
GCGTGCTACATTCGTACACCGTACGCTTGCGGTTATTTTTATTTCTAAATTCATTCGACGGCTTTCTAAACCGATAGAATTTCCGTCGACAAACATCTGCGTCTGAGGGTAGAGTGAGGTATGAGGATCATTGGAAAAATGGCTCGAATTTTTAAGCCATCGGTGTGGCTAGGCGACGTCAGGTTAGGGTTTAAGGACTTGTATATGTCAACGATATTGTCGAGATTTGTGTGACGTTGACGGGGCATTAGGCTCGATCGCGAAGTGTGGAAATGACGAGGGGGTATGTGACGCTGATCTGGACGGATGGGTATGGGTTCGGTGGAGGAGGTTGACGTCGACAGGGGAAGATGTCGACCTGGGTTGAAATCTTGTTTTTGATGAAGTTCTTGTTTTTGATTTTCTACGTAACCATAGGGACTGGGAGATCGAGTGATTGTCGTGGCCATCATCAACTGGTCTGTGTCTGGAAAGATGGTCGGAGATGGATGGAAGCGACATGCACGTGCACGATGCATTTTTGGTTCTGGGTTTCGTGAGTTTGGGTAAGAAGTAGGGTAGCTCGGGTCAAACTCGAGTAGAGTGCATGATCGTCTTGAAGTAGCAGTAAGGTTGGGTGACTCGTTGTTTTGTTTGGGTTGCTCGAGTTTTTGATAGTTTTGCTCGGTTTGGTTTTGAATTGTTAGCAGGATTCTAATTTTTAGGGAAAGTGAAACCAGATTTCCAAAGGATGAAGAAGAATAATTTTTTTTTAAAATAAAAAAAAGTTTTTTTTCCCAAGTTCAATTTTTTTGTTTAAAATTCTTAAGTGAAAGGTTTAAACAAACCTTTGTTTGTTTTGTTTAATGATGTAATTAAGTCAAATTAAATTTTAGAATTTATTTTAATTAGAGTTATGAATGATTAGAAGATAATTAATTTGGAAAGTTAATTGAAAATTTAATCATTCAATGTAATTAATAAGGGTTATTTGATTAATGTTAATAATCAAAGTAAAATTATTTAATAGTGTATAGTTAATGAATAGTAATTGACGTAGGAATCATTAACTAATTAGTTAAGAATAAGTAATTAGGGTAATTAATTTAAGATAAACTATTTGGATAAATTAATTAAGAATAATCTCTTATGATGTGGGTTAAGTATTAATTACTTAATTAAGTGGTTACTTAGTATAAGAGATTAATGTATAATTATGGGATAATTAATTCAAAGAGCATAATTACTTATGGAAGTAATTAAATGGGAGTAATTAAGGATTAAATACTCAGTGTGATTAATTAAATAAATAATTAATTCAAGGATTTATTAATGTAAGTAATTAAGTTAAATTGGTTAAGGATTAATTATTTCAATTGGTCATTGAAGGTTAAATTCATTAATGATTAAAGATTAATTGATTAGGGATAATTAACCAATGAAATAATTACTTGATGAAAGTATTTAAAGGTAAATTACTTGTGGGAAGTATTTAAGAAATAATTACTTAGTATAATTAGTTTGATTAATTAAAGAAATTAATTAAGGGTTAGTCAATTAATGGGTGTGATTAATTAAAGGATAATTAGTCAATGTAAGTGATTATAGTATAATTAATTTGAGTAATTAATCAAGGATAAATGTAATTAAGGTAAATGGGTGAAGGTTAATTAATTTGTGTAGTTAATTTAAAGGTTAACTATTTAATGTAATTAAAGAATGATTAATCAAGGATGATTAATCAAGATGAATAATTAAGGGGTGATTAATTAATTGAATATAATTAATTAATGATAAATAAGCAAGACTTATAAGTAATAAGTAATTAATTTAATTCATTGGTAGTTAATTAAATTAATTGGAAATGGTATGACTAATTTATCATGCTTATGGATGATGGAATGATATTGGATTACTTGCGTTGTTGATGTCTCTGATAGGCAATTTATATATGCTGTGATATAATAGGTTAAACGGTAATATTGTGAGTTATCTATCGATGATGAATTGTTATGTGGTATGATACTCTGAATATGAATTGTATTGTTTTAAACTTAACAACTTGGTTTAGAAATGACATTGGATTCGGAGAGACCGGGGTCGGGTATTAGTTGATACCCGAAACCACTTCGATTCTTTATAAATTGATATGCGGAATCAATAGGCTGAAATGGAATGATTTAAGAAAATTGGACTATTTAATCTAAGTTTTGGTACTTAGAAATTCATGTGTGAAATAAGTGATGTTTATAACAACTTGTGAAACTGTAAATTGACGCTAGTTAACTCGGGTTTATATAAGTTGTATGCTTTTGAAATTTATGTTAGATGGGTTTACTCACGCTGGTTTCCAGCCTGACCCGGGTGTTACTTTGATGTAATACTCAGGTCAGACCGAGTATTACAGATTTTCTGGTAAGTGTGTTCTGGAACTCAGGAGGCGAGCTGGATGGTAGGAACGTATGGAGTGTTTCCGTCGTGATATATTTCTATTTAGTTGGGACATGTTGTTTTAAACTGTCCAGTGTTGTGTAAATGTTGTAACTCTGATGTATTCAATTGTAATTGACTGATATAGTTTTCCTTTGTAAACTGTTATTTTAGTGATATTATATTTTGATCCATTGCGAATGTTAGATTTCTGTAACTTGTCTCTGTTACTTCTTCTTCCTCTTTTCTTCTTTCCCTAACTATTTGGAAATTTCGGGATCAAAATTTTTAGGTCGTTACAGCCGAACCAAAAATTGGTCAGGAAGTAATGAGCCAAAATGGAAAAGTAGCCGCCCTAAGCAGGTTTATCTCCAAAGCTACTGATAAATGCGTACCTTTCTTCGATATAATTAAGAAAAGGAATAACTTCGAATGGGGAGAAGATTGCAAAAAATCTTTCTTGGAATTGAAAATCCATTCAGAGAAACCACCAATACTCTCAAGACCTGAGAGTGGAGAAACTTTGTATCTATGTATGGCAGTATCGGAACATGTGGTCAGCTCAGTGCTCATTCGGTATGATAAAGGGGCACAACTCCTGGTATATTATGTAAGCAGGTAGTTAAAGGATGCAGAAGTCTGATACCTAGTTATAATGAAATTAGTTTATTGCTTGATTCTTATAGCTTGAAAGCTCAGAGCATATTTCCAAGCACATTCAATCAATGTATTAATAAATTTTCGTCTTAAACAAGGTTTCAGTAAGCCCGAGACTTCAGGGAGATTGGTAAAATAAGGGATTGAACTCAGCCAATACGAAATAGATTTTCAACCAAGGGTTGCAATCAAAGTCCAAGCACTGGCAGATTTCATAAATGAATGCACCAATTTTATAAAGGAACAATCATAAAAGGGGAAAGACCAAAACCTATATGGCAGTTATTTATGGATGGGGCATCACATGTGCAAGGTGCCGCAGCAGGACTTGTTATCGATTGTAATATGCCATGAAATTTGGATTTCCTACAACCAAAAATGTGGCAGAATATGAGTCAATGGTAGTGGGACAAACTTAGGCATCAGAACTTAAAATTCCTCAAATACAGATTTTAGTGACTCACAGCTAATGGTCAATCAAGTGAAATAGATATATCAAACAAAGGATCCCGATTTTTCTTTATATTTAAAGAAGATATTGCAAATGCTTGCCTTGTTTAAGGATTTTTTAGTAAATCTAGTACCAAGGACAGATAATGCACAGAAAAACTCTTTAACAAAATTGACCAGCTCAAGGGGAGCCCTACAAATACGAATTGTTCCCATTGGATATTAGGAAAAGCCAAGCATTGAAAAAGAAACATCTGATCAAGGAAAAGATTTGCTTGCAATGACTAGATCTCAGGCCAAATTCCAAAGGGGAGATGAAGAAGGAAATGGTCAAGAATTAGCAAATGAAAGGGTGAATCAACCCAGTCCAAAAATTATATATATGGTACATGGATAGCGTACATTGTTGAGTTTTTAATTAAAGGAACAATGCCATTCGATAAAGGAGATGCAAGAAAAATCAAGAGGTAGGCTCCAACCTTTGTCTTGATAGATGACATCCTCTATAGGAAGGGATATGCTCTACCTTATCTTCGGTGTGTGAGCATAAATAATGGGATTTGCTTAATGACTGAAGCACGCGAGGGATTGTGTAGCGATCATTCAAATGGAACAAAACTTGCAAAAGAAAGTAATAAGGCAAGGATTTTATTGGCCGTGCATGGTAAGCCTAGCTATAGACTATGTGAAATGATGTGAGAAATGCCAGAAGTTTTCAAAAATACCAGGTTGCCTCCAAGTCAATTAACTCCGATCACAAGTCCATGGACCTTTGATGTTTGGGGAATATATTTGATCATCCCATTGCCAATTTCAAAAGAAGGAGCTAAATATGCCATAGTGGCTATCGACTATTTTACCAAATGGGTGGAAGTCGAACCACTTCCAAAAATCACTTTGGGAAATCTATTGAGTGTTTTATTAAGCATATCACAACCAGATTTGGAATTCCCTAAAAGATAATCGCTGACAACGGGATACAATTTGAAAGCGAAGAATTCTCTCGATTTCTCCATAAAAATGGGATTATTAAAAAAATATCTCTCACACATCCAAAAGCTAATGGTACAGTTGAAGCTGCAAATAAGACCATAAAAACTATTCTGAAGAAGCGACTGAATAAAGCAAAAGGAAATTGTATAGAAGAACTACCACTAGTGCAATGAGCCTATTGAACATCTGCTAAGACAGCAACGGGACATACCCTATATTCTTTGACATATGGGTGTGAAGTAATGCTTCCAATTGAGATTGAAATACCCTCATACCGAAGAATTGCCTATGCGTTTGACAAAAATCAAGAATTGAAGAAAAACTCCCTAGACTTAATACATGAGCTAAGAGATGAAGCAGCGGTAAGAACCGGTGAATATCAAAGGAGAATCACTAAATATTACAACTCAAGAGTAAGAGCCCAGTCATTCAAGAGGGGGATTTTGTAACGACCATGGTTTGGAGATTACCATAATTATTAAATTATAATGAGACTTATAATTTAATAATGGAGAAAATAATTTAATAAGGAGAAAATGATGTGAAATATTATTTAATTGAAATAAACAATATTGTATGAATAAATCTTGGATGAATGTAATAAAATGAGATTTTTATTTCAATTTTTAATGGTTGAAATAAATTTAAGATGGAGGAAAATAAAGTTAACTACTTTATTTGAGAATTTGGGTGGATAAATATCAATTGTTGGTATTTATTATTGTTAATAAAAGGATATTGGTGATGTATACCAATAATCACCTTTTATTGATTAATAATAAAAATAAAAGAATAAATAATTGTGAATGTGCCTAAACATGATGAACATGTATGTGAAATAAAGTATTTATTTTATTTCATGAATTCGAATGTAGTTAGTGGCAACATTTGATTAAATTGAATAATTTGAACAATATTGTGTTTGTTGCCAACATTGTCATTTTATTTAATTAATATATATATGAGAATGGGTAATAAAATATTTAATCATGATAAATATGATTAAAAATGTGAGAAATAATTTAATAATGTTTAACCATGTATTTGTTTTGTTTTGGGTGCATAACATCTTTTTATTTAACCAATTGTATTAAATTCGCAAAAAATTGCAATTATGGGAAAATTGGATAAATTGAGTAATAAATGGAAATCTAATAACAAAATTGTTAAAAATTATGTTTTGATAATTTTATTAAAAACTTGATGACATAACGAATCCAACGCATCCAAAATCATTAAAAACGGATTAAAAATGTAGAAGTTATGAAGATTTAAACATTGTATAAGTGTAAATAAACTTAAACAAATTTTTGCCTAAGTAAAATTAATATGGGTCATTGGGTTAAGACCAAACCCAATATCCACTAGAGAAACTTCTGGAGCCAGGAAAGAAGTACGTACACTTCTTCCTCCTTCAGCTCATTTTGAGAAAAGGAACGACAAAAGCTCAAAAACAATAAAAATGGCTTCTTTGCTCAACTAATATCAAAATTCCAATTAAAATCCACACCAAATTAAATTATTTTCATGCTAAAACCAAATTCAGGTAATCTCCTAACCCATTTGTCTCTCAGTCCATGTAATTTGCCAATTTCATTTACTGTTGTTTTTTGTTTTAATGAAATCTTCTCTTGCATGCCTATTTTCAGCAATCACAGGTCCGGCAAGGGCGAATTCGAGTTGAAAGCTTCCATCTTTAGCCTAAATCATCATATTTTTGCCGCTAACTATAAGTTAAAATCTTATGCAGACTAAATTGGTTATCTATCAAACAAAAATAAAATCTGAAGCCATAATGTTGGTTTATGCATAAAATTTTGCTCTTAGTGTATGTTGTCTTGCTGAAAATGGTGCAACTTTGTTGCCCATATCTTGTTCATCCGGCGTCGGATTGCCGTCAAATTTTTTTTGTCAGTTTGTAATGCATTTGCTAAAATTCATTGCTGCAAATTTTCATCGATTTTTGAGTCCGTTTGGACCTTCTTTTTTTGCTGTCAAATGCGAAAATCCTAGAGGAAATATGCATAGAAAATTCCATTGGATGAATAGTATTTTCGGCATAACTTTTGCGTTTCTAATCGGAATTTCGAAATCTTAGATGTTATGAAATCCTTGTGAAATATTCCACAACTTTTATGTTTTAGCTTTTGAATGATCTGGAAGTCTACATAGTGTAAAATAGATGTTTTTGTCGCTGGCCTGTGTTAATAGCCCGCGCGCAAATTTTCTTTTCTAGTAGTATTTCACTCGTAACTTATTCGTTACTGACCAGAATATCGAAATTTTTGAAGTTTGGAAAACCTTAGGCTATAGAATACAAATTTTATGTTTTATACCTCGTGGAATTTTGAAGTTTGCATGCTGAAAAATTGATGTTTTCATTGTTGGGCTGTCATGGCAGCCCCAAATTTTGATATAATTGTCCGATTTTGACGATTTCATTTGCATTCTTTTGCTAGAATTTTATTATGAAATTTATTTATTAATCCATTTCTACTAAATTATTTTATGTAATAACTTATTAATTTTCATCATCTTTATACTTTTTCGGACGTATAAGAAAATAAATTAAAACATTTAGTAAATCCGCGAGGTATGGGACTTATGTATTTACTTTATCGGTTAATTTCGGACTTGTACGATCGAAACGATTTTGAGGAATCGTTTGATTTCCTCCTTGATGTTAACCACACTGTAGTATGGGTTTGAGATTATATTAGTCCACTAGACTAATACGTATGCTCCGAGATCTCCTATTCGGGAGTATATACGAGATTAGGACTATATTGATGGAGATGTACTTGCCAATGATATGAGGTAAGATTTTGATGGAATTTGATGAGTTTGATGATTTATGAAATTTCTACTCGTCGATGAGATGAGACGAATTTAGCATCTTATACCATACGCCGATGACATGAGGCGATTCTTTTGATGATGTTGATGATTTCTTAGTGTGGCACGAACTAGCGGCTAGAAAACCGCTAAGTGAGAGCGTATGGTATGGGACATACGTTACCACTTTCTGGGTTACTATCCGAGAGTTGTTGACACATTCTGGGAGAACTACCAGTACTTGAAGTACCGATCGGGTTAAGTAATACTTGACTCGATCACTTTTGATGGCGGGGACTCGGCGGACACCTACTGGAGTGAGGTGCTCCAATCACTTTTGATGGCGGGTGTTCGTGGGGAATATAGATGACGTCATAGACCGGATTAATTCGAGATGAGGATTCCGGTCGAGAGATGGATATGGTACCATGATGGTGAAAAGTACTGGTAAATAGCACATGCAACATGCTTTTTCATGTAATATTTGGCTAATATGAGATTTCTTTTATGAGTTATGATGATTTCGATTTCACTATTTTTGATGTGTTTACCTAGCCTTATAGATGTAAATAAGGCAAATATGATTTCTTTGAGGAGTTTGGTGATTTAGAATTTTATGGATTTATTCTTGGGAATTATATACGACTTGAGAGATTTATTTATTCATGGATAATGTTTGAATGTTTTCCCTTATATCATATACATGAATTCCCTCAGATTGACCCAAGTATATGTATATGCAAACCACCATATAGTCATAGTGAAGCTACTTGATATCAACCCTAGATGTTCATGCCTACTTATGTTATCCCGTTGCGAAGCTCTTCTCTTTACCTTATCGTATTTCCTTTCTAATGATAAGATTCAGTTGCCTGACCCGTGTGTTTATCACTCGGGTCAGACCGAGTTGCAGGTTAGGTGGAAGTCGATCTTTTATGTTGGATCTATGTTGCTTTTTGTGTAGGACGCATGACTATGGACTGGACTCCTCTTTTTAGTGTTATACCTGTTATCGACACTTTGTATATATACTTTTATGGGATGTGATGTATGTATTTGATATTGGCATACTATTATGTAGTGGTGTATGACACTTGATGTTTGGGTTTGTAGCTATATATATACATACATACATGTGTGTGTGTGTGTGTGTGTGGCTGTTATTCTGTGATATGTATGTTTTATTTATTTCATTTTGCTTCTGAATAGATCCTATAGCCGAGTAGTATCGTATTAGATAAATATTGGATATGTCGATTCCATGAGGTAAAGAAAAAATATATCGACGTACTCGGTCTTTAGCTAATGCATTACTATACCGGTCGCCCTTAACCAGCCCTATTCTCTGCGTTAGTAGACAGAATTACTTGTTAATTCCTTTTACTAACGTGGGTCTCGGGGTGGGGCGTCACTGCTTGGTATCAGAGCGTGGTTTCAGAACAAAATGGAATAAACACAGAACAGTGAACACGATATACCATACATCAAGTATAATACCCTTGTACATCTCATCCCGTAAACAAGGCCAACCTAGTCATGACCCAATCCTTTTCGATTCCTTTGGGGTAGATAAAAAGGAATACGTCTAGGAATGCTAAATATTATTCCGTAGCATTCCTTAAGTGTTGAATTTCTATTGTTATATATATGTCTACTCAATGAATGATCTTTTCTTATCTTATCCTTTAGTGATGGCTGGAAGAGGTAGAGCTCGCCCTTCGGCATCGGGACCGTCCAGTGGTTCACGACCCGAAGGTGTTTATATGACTACTGATCAGATTCGTGAGCTTCTTGGGAGCACCCAACCTCCCGCTCCTATTCAATCTTCATCTCCTCGCAAGTCAGTGTTTGCGTGATTTTGCAGTGATTTTGTTCATCTCGGAGGCAAGTCGTTCAAAGGCTTCGAGTCGGTTCTTGAGGTGTAAGCCTGGCTTCGCATTTGTGAGTTTGTATTCCTTCGTATGGACCTTTCAGACCATCATCGAGTTTTTGTAGCATCTAGTATGCTACAAGAGCGTGCTTTAGACTGCTACAAGCTTCTTATCGCTGAGGTGGATGAGACTACCCTCACATGGCAGCAGTTTCGAGATAGATTTGAGCTCAAGTTCATACCCGAGTCTGAAAAGGCTCATCTCACCAGTTGCTTTATTGAGTTGAAGCAAGGAAATTCTTCGGTATCAGATTATGTTTCCTCCTTCGAGTCTCTATCTAAGTATGGGTTGGAATTCATTAGTACCCCATACAAGAAGAATTGTAAGTTCATGTCCGGACTCAAGAAATATCTTAAGAAGTCTTTGATGCTTCAACTCAGGTTACCCTTCGAAGAGTTAGTGGATGCAGCATTCAATCTGGAGACAGTCGAGAATGAGAAAGAGAGTGATGGCGAGGGTGGTTCTCAGTCCAATCCTAAGAAGAAGAAGTTTCATTTCCGCAAGTCTAGATTTCCTCCATCCAAGAAGAAGAAGCAAGGTGGATCGTCTTCTTCTCAATCTCAAGCTCCTTCTCAGCCTAAGCCTTTTGCATGCTACAACTGTGGTTCTCCTAACCATCCAGCCCGTGAGTGTCCAAAGCCCATGAGGTGCAACTTTTGCAAAGGCGAGGGACATATGGCTTCTTCTTGTCCTAAGAAGAACAAAGGTTCTCATCCAAGGAATCTTAATGTAGAAGCTTCTAGTGATGTGACTCAGCCGAAAGGTACTTTTTCTTCTATTCTTGAAGGTTCCATTCTTTTTTAATGATCGATCGATTAGAGTGCTCTTTGATACGGGTGCATCACACCCATTTGTGTCAAAGGAACTCGTGGATACTTGTGCTTTGGATGTTTCATGCTTGCTTACTTCTTTACGGATTGCAAATCCTGTCGATGGGTTCGCAACCCTTAGCTTATTTGGTGATGATATTGAAATTATGCTTTGTGAGTTTTCTTTCTGTGCGAATCTGCACGTGATTCCATCGCTTGGATTTGATATGATCTTCGGTATGGACTGGCTAGTTCGATACGAGGCCAGGATTCTTTGTTCTGATAGAGTTATTTATCTTCGACATCCAGACTCTTCTTCTCAGTTATCTCTTGTTCTTTGCAATACCGATTGTGATTCCCTAGCCACCTTATATGATCTTGATTCTCAAGACGACGATGATGATGATGCTTCTTGTATTCCGATAGTTTGTGACTTCGCTGATATTTTTGAGCCTGTTTTGGGTTTGCCACCCAAGCGGGCCATAGAGTTTCGTAATGATCTCATTCCTAGTGCTCAGCCAGCTAGTCGTCCTCCCACGAGGATGTCTACTAAGGAGAATGAGGAACTTAAAAAGAAACTCCTTGAGCTCGAAGCTAAACACTTCATTCGATCTAGCTCTTCACCGTGGGGTGCCTCGGTGGTATTCGTGAAGAAGTCTGATGGTACTCTTAGGCTTTGCGTCGACTATCGCAACCTTAATGAGCTAACCATCAAGAATTGCTATCCCTTGCCAAGAATTGATGACATGTTTGATCAGTTGAGTGGTGCAAAGGTCTTTTCTCAACTGGACCTTGCAACAGGTTTTCATCAACTCCGAGTTGCGGAAGATAGCATTCCCCTTACGGCCTTCCGCACTCGATATGGATCTTATGAGTGGCTCGTCATGCCATTCGGTTTGATGAACGCTCCTACCTACTTTGTCGATCTTATGAATCGGGTATTCCGGGAATATCTCGATAAATTTGTGCTAGTATTCATCGATGACATCTTAGTTTATTCCAAATCCAAAGAGGACCATGCTCGACATCTTAGAAAATTATTGAGTACTCTCCACAAACATCAACTCAAGGCAAAGCTTTCTAAATGTCACTTCTGGGAAAGGCAAGTGAAATTCTTAGGTCAAGTGGTATCTTCCGATGGTATCTCAGTTGATTCTTCTAAGATCGAGGCTATTCAGAATTGGAAGAGGCCCGAGAATGTTCATGAGATTTTTAGCTTTCTTGGATTAGCGGGTTATTATCGTCGTTTCATTAAGGTTTCTCTTACATCGTGCCTCTTACAAATCTCACTAGAAAGGGTGTTCGTTTTATCTGGTCTGACAAGTGTGAGGCTGCCTTCCAGCGATTGAAGGAGCTTCTCGCACATGCTCTTTTTCTTGTGGTTCCTGAAGGGAACCAAGATCTCCTTGTTTATACCAATTCAAGCCACAGTGGTCTTGGTACGGTTCTTATGTAGAAGGACCAGGTTGTTGCCTACGCTTCAAGGCAATTACGTCCGAACGAGGTTTGGCACGCGACCCATGATTTAGAGCTTGCAGCCGTCGTCTTCGCCTTGAAGATATGGTGTCATTATCTCCTTGGTGAGCATTTCGTTCTTTATACCGATCATAAGTCTCTCAAGTACCTCTTTTCACAGAAGGAATTGAATATGAGGCAACAGCGATGGTTAGAGTTTCTTACCTCATATGATTTCGATATCGAGTATACCCTTGGGAAGGGTAATCGTGTAGCTGATGCGCTTAGTCGCAAGCATTCAGCCGTTGTTTCTATGATGTTAGCCGAGTGGGATGTTCTTGAGACCTTATCAAACTTCGATATTCATGATCGAGCACCGTCATCTGACTCACCGGTCTCGTTATTCAGTATGGTGGCTCGACCTTCTCTTCTTGATCGTATCTCTGAGGCCCAGAGACGTGATACTTATATTATGTACCTCATTCAGTCTTGCTCATCTGAGTCCCGTGATGAGGAGTTGCGGGATTATTCGATTGATTCTCACAGTTGCCTTCGTTTGAAGAACCGTATAGTTGTGCCTCCTGATTCAACACTTAGGTGTGACATACTTGATGATTGTCATCGCATTAAGTATACCATTCATCCGGGTAGCAGTAATATGTATGCGGATATGCATCGCCTTTATTATTGGGATGGTACGAAGCGGATATTGTAAGTTATGTAAGCAATTGCATGACTTGTCAGCTTGTCAAGGCCGAGCATCAACGGCCATTCAGTCTTCTTCAACCTCTTGAGGTTCCATAGTGGAAGTGGGACCAAGTATCGATGGACTTCGTTGACGGCCTACCTCGTTCGAGGTTGGGTCATTCTAGCATTTGGGTTATCGTGGATCGTCTTGCTAAATCCGCCCATTTCATCCCTATTAAATCTAATAGGAATGCTCCTCTTTTGTCTAAGCTCTACATTAAAGAAGTCGTGCGATTACATGGTGTTCCTTCTTCGATTGTATGTGATCGTGATCCCTTGTTTACCAGCCATTTCTGGACCAGTTTTCAGCAAGCTTTGGGTACAAAGCTTAATCTTTCTACAGCTTATCATCCCCAGTCTGATGGATAGACTGAGAGGGTGAATCGCATTCTTGAAGATCTTCTCCATGCATGTATTCTTGATTTTAATGGTTCATGGGAGGATCATTTTCCATTAGTAGAGTTCTCCTATAATAATAGCTTCCAATCCAGTATTGGTATGGCTCCACTCGAGGCACTATACGGAAGGCCATTCCATTCTCCTTCTTATTGGTTAGAATCTGGCGAGAAGCTTATACTCCATCCAGATTCAATTCGTGATTCTTCGAAGAAGATATCCCTTATTAGACAGAGAATGAAAGAGGCACAGAGTCGCCAGAAATCCTACGCGGACAACCATATGAAACCTCTTGAGTTCTCCATTGGTGATCTTGTATTTATCCGTATATCCCCAATGAAGGGAGTAATGCGCTTTAGCTCCACAGGGAAATTGGCTCCACGCTTTATAGGACCATTTTCGATTATCGAGCGCATTGGTCCAGTTGCTTATCGATTAGCTCTTCCATCTCATTTATCGGGAATTCATGATGTCTTCCATGTCTCTCAACCTCGGAAATACATTCGAGATCCCGATTCTGTCATTGATCCATCCAAGCAACTTGAGCTTGAGATCTCACTAAGCCAATCCACTGTTCAGCAGCCTATTCATGTACTTGATTCGGAGGTGAGGCGCCTTTGAAGCAAGAACGTTCCTCTTGTAAAGATTCAATGGTTGGAGAATCCCAATGATTACACTTGGGAAACCAGAGAATCTATCGAGCATTCTTTTTCGGGATTTCTATCTTCACTTGATAATGGTGAGAATTATTATCTCAAGCTATTTCTATTCCTTCGTGTTGGATTGTTAATTGTGTTATGGATTTTCCTTAAGAATTCCGTGGACGCAATTTATTTAAGAGGTGAGTCTGTAATGACCCTGGTTTGGAGATTACCATAATTATTAAATTATAACGTGAATTATAATTTAATAATGGAGAAAATAATTTAATAAGGAGAAAATGATGTGAAATATTGATTAATTGACATCAAATATATTATATGAATAAATCTTGGGTGAATGTAATAAAATGAGATTTATTTCAATTTTTAATGGTTGAAATAAATTTAAGATGGAGGAAAATAAAGTTGACTACTTTATTTGAGAATTTGGGTGGATAAATATCAATTGTTGGTATTTATTATGGTTAATAAAAGGATATTGGTGATGTATACAAATGATCACCTTTTACTGATTAATAATAAAAATAAAAGAAGAAATAATTGTGAATGTGCCTAAACATGATGAACATGTATGTGAAATAAAGTATTTATTTTATTTCATGAATTCAAATGCAGTTAGTGGCAACATTTGATTAAATTGAATAATTTGAACAATATTGTGTTTGTTGCCAATATTGCCATTTTAATTAATTAAATATATATATATATATATATATATATGAGAATGAGTAATAAAATAATTAATCATGATAAATATGATTAAAAATGTGAGAAATAATCTAATAATGTCTAAACATGTATTTGTTTTGTTTTGGGTTCATAACAACTTTTTATTTAACCAATTGTATTAAATTTGCAATTTATTTTGCAATTATGGAAACATTGGAAAAAATGAGTAATAAATGGAAATTTAATAACAAAATTGTTAAAACTTACGTTTTGATAATTTTATTAAAAACTAGATGACATAACGAATCCAACGCATCCAAAATCGTTAAAAACGGATTAAAAATGTAGAAGTTATGAAGATTTAAACATTGTATAAGTGTAAATAAACTTAAACAAATTTTTGCCTAAGTAAAATTAGTATGGGTCATTGGGTTAAGCCCAAACCCAATATCCACTAGAGAAACTTCTGGAGCCAGGAAAGAAGTACGTACACTTCTTCCTCCTTCAGGTCATTTTGAGAAAAGGAACGGCAGAAGCTCAAAAACAATAAAAATGGCTTCCTTGCTCAACTAATATCAAAAATCCAATTAAAATCCACACCAAATTAAATTATTTTCATGCTAAAACCAAATTCAGGTAATCTCCTAACCCATTTGTCTCTCAATCCATGGAATTTGCCAATTTCATTTACTGTTTTTTTTGGTTTTAATGAAATCTTCTCTTGCATGCCTATTTTCAATTTGTAATGCATTTGCTAAAGTTCATTTTTGCAAATTTTCATCGAGTTTTGTGTCCGTTTGGACCTTCTTTTTTGCTGTCAAATGCGAAAATCCGAGAGGAAATATGCATAGAAAATTCCATTGGCCGAATAGTATTTTCGGCATAACATTTGCGTTTCTAATCGGAATTTCGAAATCTTGGATGTTTTGAAATCCTTGTGAAACATGACACAAATTTTCTGTTTTAGCATTTGAATGATCTGGAAGTCTACATAGTGTAAAATAGACATTTTTTCGCTGGCTTGTGTTAATAGCCAGCGCGCAAATTTTCTTTTCTAGTAGCATTTCGCTCGTAACTTATTCGTTACTGACCGGAATATCGAAATTTTTGAAGTTTTGAAAACCTTATGCTGCATACTACAAATTTTATGTTTTATGCCTCGTGGAATTTCGAAGTTTGCATGGTGGAAAATTGATGTTTTCATTGTTGTCCTGTCATGGACAACCCCAAATTTTGATATAATTGTCCGATTTTGACGATTTCATTTGCATTATTTTGCAAGAATTTTATTATGAAATTTATTTATTAATCCATTTCTACTAAATTATTTTATGTTATAACTTATTAATTTTCATCATCTTTATACTTTTTCGGATGTATAAGAAAATAAATTAAATGATTTAGTAAATCCGCGAGGTATGGGACTTGTGTATTTACTTTATCGATTAATTTCGGACTTATAAATCGAAACGATTTTGAGGAATCGTTTGATTTCCTCCTTGATGTTAACCACACTGTGGTATGAGTTTGAGATTATATTAGTCCATTTGACTAATACGTTTAGTCCGAGATCTCCTATTCGGGAGTATATACGGGATTAGGACTATATTGATGGAGATGTACTTGCCAATGATATGAGGCAGGTTTTGATGGAATTTGATGAGTTTGATGATTTTATGGAATTTCTACTCGTCGATGAGATGAGACGAGTTTAGCATCTTATACCATACGCCGATGACATGAGGCGATTCTTTTGATGATGTTGATGATTTCTTAGTGTGGCATGAACTAGCGGCTAGAAAACCGCTAAGTGAGAGCGTATGGTATATGACATACGTTACCACTTTCCGGGTTACTATCCGAGAGTTGTTGACACATTTTGGGAGAACTACCGGTACTTGGAGTCCCGATCGGGTTAAGTAATACTTGACTCGATCACTTTTGATGGCAGGGACTCGGCGGACACCGATTAGAGTGTGGTGCTCCAATCACTTTTGATGGCGAGTGTTCGTGGAGAATATATATGACGTCATAGACCGGATTAATTCGAGGCGAGGATTCCGGTCGAGAGATGGATATGGTACCATGATGGTGAACAATGCTGGTAAATAGCACGTGCAACATGCTTTTGCATGTAATAATTGTCCAATATGAGATTTCTTTTATGAGTTATGATGATTTCGATTTCACTATATTTGATGTGTTTACCTAGCCTTATAGATGTAAATAAGGCAAATATGATTTCTTTGAGGATTTTGGTGATTTCAAATTTTATGGATTTATACTTGGGAATTATATATGACTTGAGAGATTTATTCATTTATGGATAATGTTTGAATGTCTTCCCTTATATCATATACAGGAATTCCCTCAGATTAACCCAAGTATATGTATATGCAAACCACCATAGAGACATAGTGAAGCTACTTGATATCAACCCTAGATGTTCATACCTACTTATGTTATCCCATTGCGAAGCTCTTCTCTTTACCTTATCGTATTTCCATTCTAATGATAAGATTCAGTTGCCTGACCCGTGTGTTTATCACTAAGGTCAGACCGAGTTGTAGGTTAGGTGGAAGTCGATATTTTGTGTTAGATCTATGTTGCTTTTTGTGTAGGAAGCATGACTATGGACTGGACTCCACTTTTTAGTGTTATACCTGTTATCTACACTTTGTATATATTCTTTTATTGGATGTGATGTATGTATTTGATATGGGCATACTATTGTGTAGTGGTGTATGACACTTGATGTTTGGGTTTGTAGCTATATATATATGTGTGTCTATATATATATATATATATATATATATATATATATATATATATATATATATGGTTGTTATTCTGTGATATGTATGTTTTATTTATTTCATTTTTCTTCTGAATAGATCCTATAGCCGAGTAGTATCGTATTAGCTAAATATTGGATATGTCGATTCCATGAGGTAAAGAAAAAAAATATCGACGTATTCAGTCTTTAGCTAATGCATTACTATATCGGCCGCCCTTAACTAGCCCTATTCTCTGCGTTAGTAGACAGAATTACTTGTTAATTCCCTTTACTAACGTGGGTCTCCGGGTGGGGTGTCACAGATTTGGTACTTCGCAGAGTAATGGCCAGTGTTAAGAATCCTACAGTTGGACCCCTAGGAAAAAACTAGGAAGGGCCATTAATTATATGCAAAGTAATCCCACTACAAGCTTACAAACTATGTCGCCTTGACGACAATATGGTGCCTAGGACATGGAATACCGAAAATTTAGGGCCATATTTTCAAAAAATGGACTAATAAAGAACTTCTTTCCGGAGAGGGAAAATCTACATGGTTGGGAGTGAAATGCTCCTCTAATTTGGATACTACCTAAGATGATAGTGTACTTAAGATGGTAGAAAAGACTCTATCCTCGGCAAGATGGCCAGGGCAGAGCGGCCCTTGGAGGGAGAACGGAGTAATCCGCTATCCGCACCTAAGATGGCCAGGGTAGAGAACCGAACAAGCCCTTACCCATGCCACGCTATGGCCAGGTTAAGGCATCTCCTGGAGGGAGGACGGAGTAAGCCTCTATTCGTGCCATAAGATGGCAAAGGTAGAGCACCGAACAAGCCCTTGTCCACTCTGCAAAAAGGGCAGGGCGCATCATGGAGTGAGGTCGGGTAAGTCCTTGGTTCTAGCCTCTAAGATGAGCTTACCAAGAGTATCGCACATTGAACAAAGATGTCCAGGCCAAAGATGAGGCCCATCAAAAATTGGACTAAGATGTCCAAGCCCAAATGAGGACCATTCAATACTGGACTAAGACATCCATGCCCAAGAAGAGGCTCAATCAATAATGGACTAAGATGTCCAAGCTCGAGAGGAGGCGCAATCAACTAAGGACCAAAATGTCCTAGCTCAGATAAAGGCGGCTTATCTAATTATGGACTAAGACTTACAAGCTTAAGAGGCAGCTAATCAAATTATTTCTACGCGAAATCTGAAGGGTTCTTATATGTCGAAAAGGAAAAATGCAAAGATGTGAGACAAACCTCCATTGGTTATTACCCAAACCTAGATTTCGGGCTTTCTTGACGTCGTCTATTAATGCTCGAATCTGGGCTTCAGGCTTCTCGTATATGAATTTCAAAATCTAAGACCCGAATCTAGGTTTCGAGATTTTCTTAACATCACATATTGATGCTCGGATCTGGGTTTCGAGATTTTCGTTTATGAATTTCAAAATCAAATACCAGAATCTGGTTTTCGGGATTTTATCAATCGCCATCTTTACTAAGCCTAAATCAAGGTATGAGAATATTATTGGTTACTATGGCTCGAACTTGACTTTCAGAATTATTATTTGACTTTGCCAAAATACCCTGATCTGGGTCCATGGCATCTGCAATAAAGACTATTTTCATGAACTTCTGGTTATTCAAAATACGCCCTACTACAGGCAAGGGAATTCTATTTTAAAAACATCTGCCTATACAAATATGTGCCCTAATCTGGGCCAAAGATTCTTTCTGCAAAAAAGAATTTTCTCAAATATGTTCTGATCTGGACTCAAAATTTAATATGGGAGTCATACTACTAATTCGTCTTTAATTGACTATAAAAACCTAAATCTGGGTTTAGAAATTCCATATATAAAACTATTTTTGGGATACTGCTATTTGGATTCTAAATATCACATTATCAATATCTAAACTTCATAAGTTAATGCCCTAATCTGGGTTAGATTTTAGGGTTGATATGATTGAGTCTATTGCAAACAACCAAAAATCCCAAACTGGTCTTCTTAATGGTAAAATTAAAAGTGGGCATCTTTGAATTTCAAATAATGCTTATTAGACGGATAAGAACATTAATATGCAGATCAACTATTGAATATACATGTAAGAATGATAGTAAAAATGGAACTTTTTACTTTGAATTTTGCAGGAAACTCAAAATTATGAAAAATAAGAAACTTATGAGAAACTTTGTCCTAAAGAACAAAAGCATCTTTCATATGGGGAGGGGGCAAAATGTTAACCAAAAAATCTATATGAAGGCAGAAGTATGAAAGAAGGATAATAAAAACGAAGTTTTGATGCAGAGATAGTCCAAGTCATCATGAAAGACTTAAAAAGGATGTTCACCAAGTCCAGGTATTCATATAGTGCAAAAGCCTTCGACTCGGATGAAAACAAATAGAACCTCCTGCCACGATCAACCTTTTGACACAGATTAACATGAATTTAGAACTCCTTTAGAAAGCAATCAATGGTGATCTCTTAACTACACATCAAACCTTTCGAAGATGAAATTTTCACCATAGTGTGACTTTTTTGAAAGCATAGCAAGCCTTTCAAACCGGTAAAGACACATCCACGGTATCTTTCGATAGGGTCGAAAGGTTATATGAAGAAAGCAACATTCAGAAGTCAGCAAATAGTGAAAGGCAACCTCTCAACTACATTGAAGAGAAGCATAGCTCTCGACAACATTCAAGTGAAGATAAAACTTCCGACAAGGCCAAATGGTTCACAAAAGATGCAAAGGCAAACCTTTCGATGAAGCTGAAAGGTTAATGAAAGCATAAGAGTGTCAAACCTTTCGAAAAAGGTGGAAGGTACATAATGGCATATGAAGGATAAACCTTTCGACAAGAACGAAAGGTTCATAACAAGGCAATCCTTTCGATGAGGTCGAGGGTTTATAACAGCATTAGGGAGGCATACCTTTCAACAAGGTCGAAAGGTACACATAGTATGCAAAGAGGAGACCTTTCAACATGGGGGAAAAAAAGGAAGCAAAATAGCTAAGCCAAGAAGCAAAAGAGACTCCTAAACTTTTGACACAGTTGAAGGGTTCATAACCATTTGATGAAGTCAAAAGGTTTAAGGCGGCAAATAAAAAGGGGACCTTTCGACTCATTCGAAAGCATAAAGTCGAAAGGTCGGCCGCCTACTTCTATAAATAAGACCTAAGGGGTCCAATTTTAGGGGTCGAATTCTAGATACCGAATTAATCTTCTTTTCTCCACTTTCATAGAGATAATTCTACTTGTAAAAACCCTAAATTGAATTGGGAGAGAGCCAAATCTCTTGTAACTCATTTTGGATATGAATTAAAAAGAGCTGTCCCGTTCATGATGGATATTGGTAATGAGGAGAATCATTATGATCATTTGCTAGACTAAAGATCAACTGCACATGATTTCATTCTTTTTCTCATAATCTCTTTTGATATGTGCTCTACATATATAAGATCAATTTAGATATTCCTCATCGCAGCACGACATCATTGAAATCCATACTTAATGAAAATTGGCGATGATGTGTTGCATAAGCTAAACGCATGGTTATAGGAATAACTAAATTGATCGTATAAAGGAAAAGTAAAAAGGGGTTATAGATATAATCCGGGACTTCTTCGAATGGAGGAAAACCTTTTGACATAGTCGAAAGGTTTACTTCCTAATGAAATCCAAGGTTTTATATATATACATATATATATATATATATATATATATATATATATCTTATAACCACTCATTATCGACTTCATTCGAAGGGAATCAACTTCCTTAAGCATTAATAAACCCTTCAAATTGATTCTATAGAAAGAAAATGGACATCATTGGGGATAAAAGCAATTAAGGTTGGCAATGAGCATTGCGTCTCCTTAGAACAATGCCGAGAGGTTTCATACTTTACCTTTCGACATGGTTAAAAAGAAAGTCCTAGACGTCAACCATAACTGCATTTGACTTTAAGGTGAAGTGGGACTCATCAAATTAATAATTTCTAAAAGCTAAATGACTAAGAGTTACTTCAACCTAGTCGAAAGGTTGGAGAAGTCTTGTTACACCTTTCGACAAAGTCAAAAGGTCTGGCAACTTGCATATATTCCAACCTGGTCGAAAGGTCAGAGTGATCCTATTAACAACCTTTCGACAAGGTCGAAAGGATGGACTAATTCCCATTACCCCAATTTAAACGTAAGTTTGGAAGGGCCATGCCTATAACCTTTCGACGAGGTTAAAAGATTTGACAATCACGAATGTGAACGACCTGCTCAAAGGGTTGTAGTAGCCTCATTATCCTTTCGACAAGGTCGAAAGGTACGACTACTCACCGTTCTTTTCTCCCAGATTAGTTTGATTAAGAAAATTTATTCAAAGATACACTTTCAGAAGTGAGAATCATCTCAACCACATGGTTATGTCCAAACAAAATTATCTTACCAAAGCTTTGGGGATGTTGACAAGTTTTCTTATTAACAGACATTCGTTTGAAAACATTTTGCATGTGAGCTTACGAATCTTAGTCGAAATTGTTACAATATTAAATTCTAGACATAATCACTTAAGATTCTGCATGTGAATTAAAATCAGCATATCCAAAAATATAACATACGAATAGCATCGAGTATTACATCACCTTACCATTAACGACCTATTCAAAATTCGAACGATAAACCACATAATTTAAACCTAACGTTATAGCAGGTAGAAATTTTATATATCTAGAAGATGATTTCATACCTTGATTGGTTGCAAGCCAATTAGACTTAAATCGTTCCTTATTTCACTATACCAAGATGTGAGGCTTAAGGTAATGATTACCTTTTTACATAGCACATCTTCCACTTTGAATGCCACTTTTCCTTTTCACAACAACACAACCAATTTCTATAGACCTATAACTCCCGAGCCCGTACGTCTTAAGGAAGTGTGTTAAGCTAAGAGAAATTGCCTTCTCCACCACTAAATAGATGATACATTTATAGAGATCAATCAATATGATCTGGAAATGCAACATCAAACATCTATTCTATAAGTTCCCTAAGAATAAAACAAACCGATGGTACCTTTCTACCACATCCTATCGAGAATCATCCGTAGGATTAGTAGCGAATAGTCCTTGTATTACAGATATTTCCAGAATAAAGGGACCACTGCTATTTATTTATCTCCAGAGCTACCCAAAGATTATCAACAAGTAGTACTTTCGAAATGAAGATCCCCTACCTTTTAAAATCTTGGTCTTCAATATATCATCCTTACTTTCAAACGTGTAAATTGGTTTGAAGTGGTTTTTGGATAGGGATTACCCAAATCTGACAGTACTTTTTAAAAACCAATCATCAATAATAAAGAAGTTAAGTGGGTGGATAACAAAAATTCCATTTTTTTTATCCAAAGATATCTTTTAGTGATTTTTTTTTTGAAAACAATTTCATTTCAGTATGTATGGAGTTCATTAAACATCCTTATGAAAATTTACTAAATCATTTTCATAAATTATTTTAGAATACATTATTGATAAAAATAGGGTTAAATAGAAATTGTACTACTTTTACACCATTTTAATTTCCGTATTCAACATGTACTATGGACAAAATAATGGTGAAATCGCATTTTAAATTCCATTAATAGTACTAGTTTCCTCCTTGGAATTTAACACCAAGTATAAGAAGATTATTTCCATACGATCCAACTTGTTTAAATTTGAAAAGTATAATCTTTTATACACAACTCGTTTCCAACATTTCCACCTTATCCATCCCTCATTGGGAGGAGGCAAGGTGAACCAAGGCACTAGCTCTTCTAAACATCTTCTTAGTTTAAGAACCTCACCAGAACTCACGAATCGAAAAATCAGGTGTACTTGTTGGCTTATTAGAGCCAAGATTAAATCATTTGCTTATAACAGTTTTCTTCAAATTAATTTATATAAAATATTTTAAATAAATTATAAAACCTTTGAATCACTATTAAAACACTTATTTATTTATAAGAAAATATTTATAAAGTTTGGAAAAGAATTGTGAAGTTTGAAATCATAATTTAAAAGTTATTAAGAAAGTGCTGCGAAAGGTGTTGCGAAAGGTGTTTTAAAAGCTATATCAATTAAAGCAATTTTATATCATTTCAAAATTTATATACAAAATTCGAATATCTTTAAAAAATTTAAAAGATTTATAAGATTTATTTTATAATTTGAAACATTGAAAATATCCATTCTAAATCATTTTTAAACTTTGGTCATTAAACCACAAAACAACGATATTTTTCAAAAATTCTTTTGGACTTGTTTAAAAATCTATAAGATGAAAACTTAATTCTCTTTCTTTGAATGAAAACTATGGATATAATAGTTTGAAAATTTCTAGGTATGAAGAATTCCGAGCTATATTCCACTTTATATGCTCAATTGAATTCTACGGCGCAAAATCGCGAACTACCGTTATGTGACTCGTCTTATTTTGACTCGATTATAAGTTTTAACTTTAAATTTTTTGAGACAAGTTTAAATGATTATAAAACATTTCTAATCATTTTCAAGGGGTTTAAAGACTCTGTATTTAATTTTATAACTTGATTCGGAAAGTGATTTCCATTTGTAGATGTGTATTTAACGTGATTTGTTAAACAGCCATATTCAATAATCGATACTTGATGATCAACATATAAACAAGAATCCATGGTAGTCATTTCACGTCATCACACACACACACAAATTTATATATTAAAGAGAGAGGGAAAGGATTTGGGTTAGTTTTGAAGTGCTATATGTATGTGCATCTGTGTGTGTGTGTGTGTGTGTGTGTGTGTATACGCACACTATATGAATATAAAAATATGCTGCCATAATTTTCTTTGTATTTTTTTCTTAGATGAAGGATATCAAAATTTGGAAGAAGCTTTAGAAAACTAAAGAAGAAGATGAATGAATGAAATGAAGAAGTGAATTGGTATTTATAGGAAAATGGAAGAGTGTAAGCATTTCCTTTTTACATCACCACACATCACCAGGCCACCTCCTCCTCCCATCACCAAGCACCGACCACCTCTCCCTAGGTACGCTTATGGTCACATCATGTAGTGGCAAGGCCATGTGCCTCTTTGATTTGATATTTGATAGTGCAATATGTGATGATTAGCTTATATTCTTACTCCACCACCACATGCTTCACCACCTTCCATCATTACCCTATGCATGGCTACCTCCTTCCACCATCCCCTTAGGTTGGCCTTGTCACATCAAGGTATGAGCTTGCATAGATGTGATGTTTGATGGTAAGAGTTGGTATTTGAAGTGAGAAGAAGTTTTTTATATATTTAGTATACATGTTTATATAAAAGTGTTCGTGTACATATGCACATGTTTTCTTGGACAGGTATATGTATGTATTCATTTGGGTGTCACATAGAATTCACAACGTTCAACCACTTTTATAGTTGAATTACTATGAATTTCCATTTCGATTTTCGATCATATTTTTCACTTCTTATTTAATATACATATATTTGCAAAAAAAATTGAAAATAATATTTCTGTTGTTATTTATAAATAAAAAGAGCTTAATTTGACTTACAAACATTTATTTTAACCATTCAAACTAAAATTTTAAATTCAATCATAATTTTATAAGTGATGAATTTACGGGCCGTTACAAGTGATTTGTTGCATAATGTTTTAGCTTTGCAAAATAATTTTTGGGTCACAAAAGTGTCATGTATAACTTGAGTTATGTGTGTTTTTTCGAAGAAAGTGAAAAATGGAATTAAATTATAAATGCAGGCCCGCTTTACAAACATGTATATTTAGCAAAGATAACTTTAAAAAAATTCAAAACACTTAAAGAAAAAGTAATTTCTTATGTTATTAGCTTTTCGAAATGAGCAAGATCGTTAAAATCGTATAAACCGTTCAAAAGTTACTATGAAATGAATTTCATCATTTTGACATGGAGTTTGATTTTTAGGATAGCAAAACACCACCTTCCTAATTTTCATTTAAAATTAACTGAGTTTAAAATTTTACAGTAGTATACAAAATAGAAGTTATTCTCTAGAAATATAGCTTTCTAATAAAATCAAATCCGCAGAAAACGAACCTATTGTTTGAGATTTATGGTCAAAACAAGTCATGCTTAGACTTGAAATTTTTTACGTATTAATAAAATCTTTAATCTACTTCAAATATATCTTCAATAACAAATTTCAAAGTTAAGTTTCAAAATTTCAAAAGTAAAATTCCATTTATAAATACTTTCCTCAACTACTCACTACAAATTTAATTTACTAAAACTGCAAAACTAAAAATTCATTTAGCATTTATTACATAATATTACCCCTCTTTTTTCAACGAATTCGTTTTTTTTCAAAATGATTTCAAACATCATTACATTACATTACATTGGTAATATACATATTCCTTTAGCTTTATATATTTTTAAGTGGACATTTAACATTCCTATAAAGTTCTAAATCAAGTATAGGAAATATACACACTTTTTTGGTTCTCCAAAATCACTTCTTTACTTCATTAATCACTCCGTTATATTATCGTACATACTCAAACCCAAAAAACTTCCCAAATTCAAACAATTTTAAAAATAAATCAACTTTGTTTCTTATAAGCTCTTTAACACCAAAATCCAAACAATTCTTCCGTAATTATACTTGCCTTCAGAATACTTCCATAGTGTATATATTCCGAAGATGTGTAGAAAATTCTTTATTTTCACCAAATTTTATTCTTTTAAAATCCTTAAAAATATAAATTGAAACCTATTTTTAATGACAATATTTAGATTTAAAATAGATTTTAATAAAAACTAACAAAAGATGTCCATCTAATAGAATAACTTAAGAATTTTATAAAACTGATATATATTTATATATTTATCTATTTATTTTTTTCCAATATGTTTTAAAATACTTATCATCTTTTCACAAACTCATTACTAATATTTATTTTCCAAAATTGCAATTTCTGTCAAATAATAATTGAGCCTATCTTAAATAATTAGTTACTTTCCAAAATATTATATATAACACTTCAAAATCTTTACACCTTTTTTTCAAAATAGTAGTTCTTTTTAAATCATTTTGTTGAGATGCCTTGTCCTAGTTTTTATTAATCTTTATCAGTTACGTGTGCATCCACATAGATCGAAATTCGTAAAGCACTCGACTGACAAATTAATGCCAAAACAAAGTAATATAATAATTTCAATAACTTTATAAAATAAAGATCATTTTTTACCAAATCATTTGCTTGTTTGAATAAAAATATTTATTTTCAAAATTCATATATGCATCCAATTTATCAATCATTAACAACAATGAAAATCATCACACAGAATCCATCTATAAAATCAAACAAGCATCAATTCAACAATACATACATCTTCGAACAAGCAAACAAACGACTTCAGCTGAAAGTTATCTATTAGTTTTCACAGTGCAAATATGATCACTATGGGATCCTTTACTCAAACTCAACTCATCACTATCTAGAATAATGATGTATTTATAATGCGAGATTCAAATTAGAGACTTTTATAGCTTTCCTAACTTAATTACTTCATTTGTAATCAAGCCAGATAGAGGTTTACTCATCATCATCAATGCTAACATTACTCGTCATGCTAACCACTCCTTTCTTCACTACCTTACTCAACAACTTGCATTTCATATAGAAACAAATACATACAGAAGAGGTAGAGATAAGGAATATAAAAGGAAAATAACAAGTATGTCCCTAGATGATTCCTTTAGTAATCATCATATACTCCTACTATCCTTTAATACAGAGTAACCACCACACACCAGAGGGAAATAGGGACTCTAAAGTCACTTTAAGGTGCCAAGACTCATGTCACATGTAATCTATATTGTTTTGAACCTGCCGTGATAATAAACTTTGACACCACACCTCTATACCCCTACTGCCAAAGAGAATTATCAGGCAATCCTATCTAGTAATACGAAGAATAAGGCTTGTTAAGAGAGAACACACGTGAATATTCTGTTGGGCTAACACCGGTACGTATCTCACGTCAAAATTTATCAACCAAATACTTATCCAGTATCGTCAAAAATCAACAAACATATGGGTTTAACAAGGCATAACAATATATAGCATTTACAAATTAAAACAGAGTCACGGATCACAGCACAAAAATATATAATACATATTGAACTAATACCAACTGTAATGTCTTTCGCACTATGACAATACATACCAAGTCAAGCTCAAATTACATAGCTCATAGTCATCAAATCAAAATATAATTACAAGGATCCTTAAAAAGGAAAATATACATCGTCACTCAAACAAGATTAATATACCCTGTCTCCTTTAAAGCCTGACATTCAAAACAACTAATGTCCTTATAACTAAAAAGGCTCGGACTGACCCGAGTATTATATAAATTATAAAGGGGTCAGACTATATCAAAATCTAGGATGAGTGCATAGCCATAAGCAAGGAATAAAAAAGTCAAGAAAGAATACGACTCAAAGAAACATCCATCATAATATCATAATACTAATATACCATTAACACATTCCAAATATCACCTAAGGAGTACATATAAGAAACTGAGAATCACGACAATCTATCAGTCGGGTAATAACAAGCAAATACATCAAAATCTCAGAATACCACTGATAGAAAACTGTGTATCCATAAAACTCACAATAAAGGAATAAATGCCAAATCAAACAAAATCCAAAGGGTCAATAACCAAAATATTTCTCTTGACTTGCGGTCCTTATATAGAATGTAAACTTCCAACAATCAAGCCCTACAAATATAAATAAAGAAAGGCATAATCCGTACTAAATAATCAAAGCATCAAATATCGACTTACGGCCCTAATGGAAGTAATAACTTTCGACTGTTAAATTTTAGAAGATAAATCAAGAAACATGGAACCCAAATAAAACTCAATCCATATAAAATACATAATTGAATATCAAATATCTCGAGTTTCAATCCGAATGGAAGTAAATACTCCCAACCATTAGTACTAAAAGATAGCACAAAATCCAAATTCCAAATAAAACACAATAATTATAATATATAAAAAACAGTAGCCAAATAATTATTTCAATCTACAATCCTAGTTAAAGTGATAACTTATAAAGGTTATGCTCTTGGAGAAATCAAGAAACTCATGCTCAATAGATATAAAAATCAATTAAATAATCATTTATAAAATCATATATTTTGACTAACAATTCTTAGAGAGATGAAACTCTCCACTGAATGGTCGTAGGAGATAGAAACAACAAACTAGACAAAAAGGATATCTCTCGGCCATATGCTCGTATAATAGAATGACACACAAGCTTACAGCAAGTCTCTAATGTCTAGGATGGATAACAAGTAGCTCTCTTAGGTTAGGGTTTGCAACAACCCGCATATTTATCGATTGTATATTTAAATATTTTATTTAAATATTTCATCATTCGTTAGATTTTAGTCCGAAAACCTACTTTTTGCAAACAGTCGAATTGGGACTCGAGACCCCTTCCATTGAGTTCAAAATGTCATTTGCAACCTTTTTGAGTATAAACATTGATATTTTTGGAGCTAGCTAAAAATTTGACCTTTTTCGCTTTGGGTTTGGGTTTGGGTTCAGCCCACTAGCCAACTTAATACCCCAAACTGAACCACTTCTCTTCATTCATTCCCTCTTCCTTATCTTTTCAGTTTTAAAGATAATAATGGGGGAAAAGAAAACGAATTAAAATCCTAAGCCCTAGTTTCCATTTGCAAATCAAGTTCTAGCTCCAAATTCAAAGAGAAGCATTGGTAAGTATCATTTCCTTCTTCTCCAACTCATTCTCTCTTTGATTTCAGAAAATTCATAAACCTAATTTTGGAAATGTTTCTCTTTTAAGCTTAGATTCAAGCTTCTTGTGTTGAGATTGAAGTGTGGTTGATCTTCCCTTGTCTTCAGGCTTCTCATTCATTTTTTTTGGGTTTAAAGGAGAGATTTTTATCTCACATCTAAGTCTATGATTATTTTTGATTGTTAGGTATGAATTCCTAACACTTATTCATGTGCATTTGATTTTGAGTTGGATTGATTTTGTGAATATTCCAATTTTTGGTGTTTTGAGTTCAAATCTTCAAAAATCATAGCTTTGTTGTTTGAACATGCTTTTGGTGGTGCATCGAAGAGCCTATTGGGCTAGGTAGCTGATTCGCGTAAACTCCTAGTGTCGTGACTCGAGTGATTGTAATTTGGAAGGAAATAGCCTTCATTTACATGGGCTTAGAAGTGAAGGACACTTGTTACAGTCGACTGGAATTTTGGGCTAGTCGACTGACCTGCTACCTGAGCACATCCCAGGTTCTGGTCCAGTCGACTGGCATACTGAGTCCAGTCGACTGACCAGCATCCCGCGAATATTCCGAGACTGAGTTCGGTCGACCGAACTCATTGAGCCAGTCGACTGACCTGCTCTTAAATGCCTATTATGCCTATTTTTGTTTATTTCTCTTGTGTTTCCAAATTTAATCGATTCGGGTTTATTCCCACTTGTTGTTATCAATTGTTATCCACTTTGATGGCATTTTCTTCGGGATTCATGTGAACATACGTTTTGATGGATTCGAAATCGATTTCTTTGGATTTTATTCACGTATTCGAATGTGAATTTTAGTGATTGATTGTTTCTACAATCATTTCTGTGATTTGTCACTTTAAAAATATAAAGGTTTTCTATACTAGTAGTAAATATCAAAACTCTTTCTTCAAAATGATTTCAGCACTATTTTATTACAAGGCTCGTTTTCTCAAACCGTTTTCCAATCTACTAGCATATACAAACCTTTACCTCACTCGTATGAGAAATCTAATTAAACGATTTAGTAAATCAAGTGGTATGAAACGCTTGCATTTACTTCGTTGGTTAATTCTTGGACGTGTTCGATTGGATCTCTTGTGACAATTTTCTAGTGGAGATCTACAATTTGCTCGTAAATATTTAAGTTAAGCTAGTGGTTATGGGACATGAAGCTAAGCTCATATATTTACTAGCATAGAGTAATTGACACTTTCTTGATGATCATTGAGGATCATTTTTGTGTTTTAGACTAGCGCTATGCTATGTTTCTTTGTCCACAAAGGGGACGGTACCTTGTTTTATTGAGTTTCATCTCATTTTTATTATAGGCTAATAACCTATTTATTTCTTGGGGTTTTGACCCAATTTTTGTGGGCTAGCGACCCACGTTTCTATGGAGTTCCGATCTTCGGGCGTACCGTTGTACTACGTTATTGTTCCGAACTATTCGAGTTTCTGGTTCCTCGGGCGTACCGTTGTACTACGTCGTTGCACCGACTCTATGGTTAACGACCATGCGATAGCGTCCCGTTTGTGATACACGTGTCGGTGAGTTTTCAGGCTCCCGTTTTGTGATATACCTCCCCTTTTTTTGTGATTCTTGGATTTCTATTGGTGATTTCTAGAATTTTAATTTCACCAATTTTATGATTGGCATTTATGTGTTGTCAATATTTGTGGCTTGGTGAATGAAATAAGGAGTATGACATTCCTTTTGATCTTTGAGAAGATTTTAGTGATATTGATTAATCTCTGGATGGTTTTCAATTACATACTTATCATAGTATGGTATTATGGTTTTTATATGTTTATGTCATATCTCTTATTCTATATCATTACATCTAATATTTATAGTTAGACTGATCCGTTTATTATTTTCTTATTAAATAATACTCGAGTCAGACCGCGATGTTGCAGGTGCTTCTACTTGACTCCTCTTCTGGAGTTATTATTCTGACTTTTGGCTAACTACTTAGATTAGTAGTTTATTTTGTTGGATACATTTGAGATATAGACTCTGGGATGTATACTTATTCTTTTGTCTAGCACTTGTAACTATTCTTTTGTGATATTGTGGATCTTGTTTGACCACTACTCTGATGTACACTTCTATGTGTAATATTCATATCTATTTCCGCCTTTGTGATATGGATATCTGTGACTGATTTAGGTTATGTTTATTTCTATGTTTCTTTCCGAAGAATATATAGCCACTGTGTAGTAGTTTTGAGTTTGTATCGGTATGTCGGATTCCCTCTTGAAAAGAAAATGCATGTTATACTATTTGACATATCGGTGCTCGCACTAAGCAATTACACGGATGGTTGCTCCTCAACAGCCTTATTCTCCGTGCTAGTTGACAGCATTACCCCGTAGTGTCCTTGGCTAGCGTGGGTATAGAGGTGGGGCATCACGGCTTGGTATCGGAGCCAAACTTCGGAACAATGTAGAATAATTTAACAAGGATCATCGTCTTAAGTCTATCTTAGGAGTCGTGCCTTAGGATTTAATTCGTGTCTTCGTGCTGTCCTATCCTATTTTCTTTTGTGATTCCTTGTTTTATCAATCATTATTGTTTGATATTCATTTTGTGAATAACCTTTTTCTTCTTCTTCTACTTTCTGAATGAAGAGAAATGGCTAGACCTGGCCGTCCCAGCATCGGTCAATCTTGTGCTACTCCCCAAGATGGAGTATTTACGTCTGCCCAGCAGCTTCTTGATCTAGTAAAGAATGCTCAAGAAGACGGTTCTAATCTGGTTGGTGGATCCGCAACACTTAGTTTGCTTTCTAAAGATGTGGAGATTATTTTGTGTGATTTTTCTTTCCTAGCCGATTTGCATGTTATGCGTTACTTTGGCCATGGAATGATTTTGGGAATGGATTGGCTTAACTGTTATGAAGCTCATATCCGATGTCCTGAGAGGACTATCCATCTTCGACATCCTCAACCTGTCAAGCATATTTCTATTATTCTCAAAGATTCGGATTCCAACTTAGTTGCCTCTTTATATTCTTTAAATCCTCATGATGACGATAATGATGATGAGGAAGATGTCATTTCTCTTATTCACGTTGTTCGTGAATTCTCCGACATATTTGAGCCTTTTTAGGACTACCACCTAAGCGAGCAATTGAGTTCAAAATTAATCTCATCCCTGGAGCTCAACCTATCACTCGTCCTCCTTATCGCATGTCCAATAAGGAAAATGAGGAGATGCGTAAACAATTATCTGAATTGGAGATGAAGCAATTTATTCGCTCTAGTTCCTCGCCTTGGGGAGCTTGGGGTATTTTCATGAAGAAATCCGATGGTACACTTAGGCTTTGCGTTGACTACCGCAAGCTTAATGATCTTACCATCAAAAATAAATATCCTTTACCTCGGATTGATGATCTATTCAATCAACTTAATGGTGCTAGAGTCTTTTCACAATTGGACTTGGCAACCGGTTTTCATTAGCTTCGTATTATAGAGGATAACATTCCTTTGACATCGTTCCATACTCGTTATGGATCATATGAATGGATGGTTATGCCATTTGGTTTAACGAATGGTCCGGCTTATTTCATTGACCTTATGAATCGAGTTTTCAAAGATTTCCTCGATCGATTTGTTCTCATCTTCATTGATGATATTCTTGTTTATTCAAAAACCAAGGAAGAGCATAAAAAGCATCTTCGGATTGTGTTGGAAACTCTTAGGAGTAATCAATTAAAAGCAAAATTTACTAAATGCCACTTTTGGCAATCTCGTGTGAAGTTTCTCGGTCATATTATTTCTGAATCCGGAATATCAGTGGATCCTTCAAAGATTGAAGCGATTCAAAAATGGAAGAGACCGGAGAGTGTGACGGAAATCTGTAGCTTCCTTGGATTGGCGAGCTATTACCATCGTTTTATAAAAGACTTTTCCAAAATTTCCGTGCCTCTTACTAATTTGACGAAGAAGGGAGTTAAATACATTTGGTCGGACAAATGTGAAGCTTCTTTTCAGAAATTAAAAGAACTCCTTTCCGATGCTCCTATTCTTGTGATTCCTGAAGGAAACCAAGATTTTATTGTTTATACCGATGCTAGTCGCGTTGGTTTGGGTGCCGTTCTTATGCAAAGATAACATGTTATTGCTTATGCTTTTAGGCAATTGAAGCCAGTCGAGACTAGATATGCCACTCATGATTTAGAGCTCGCGGCTATTGTTTTCGCCCTTCGAATTTGGCGCCATTATCTTTTGGGAGAAAAATTTATTCTTTACACCGATCATAAATCTTTGAAGTATCTATTTTCTCAGAAGGAACTTAATATGCGTCAACAACGTTGGCTCGAATTCCTTGCATCTTATGACCTTGATATTCTTTATACTCCCGGAAAGGGAAATCGTGTTGCCGATGCACTTAGTCGCAAGCAACAAGCGGTTGTTTCTATGATGATATCTGAATGGAATGATCTCGGGGTTTTATCCACTTGTGAGATTCGAGATCGTGTTTTCGATTTATGTTCATCTCTTGTTTTATGTAGCCTTAAGGCTCATCCTTCTCTTTTAGACCGCATTCTTGAAGCTCAAAAACTAGATCCCGAATTGGCTCTTCTTGGCCAAAATTTTAGGGATAAAATTGATATTGAAGGTTTGAAAGACTTTGATATTGATTCTCGTGGCGGTATTCGAAAATTTAATAGACTTATCGTGCCAAATATTAGTGATCTTCATAAAGACATTTTAGAAGATTCTCATCGTTCTAAATTTACCATTCATCCCGGTATTAGTAAAATGTACGCGGATACGAAGGGACTTTATTATTGGGAGGGAATGAAATCTGATATTGCTAACTTTGTTAAGTGTTGCATGACTTGCCAACTTGTCAAGGCCGAGCATCAAAGGCCCGGTGGGTTATTGAAACCTTTAGAAATTCCAATTTGGAAGTGGGGTCAAATTTCCATGGATTTTATTGACGGCCTTCCCCGTTCTCGTTTGGGTCATGATAGCTTATGTGTGATAGTTGATAGACTTACTAAATCCACCCATTTTATTCCCGTTCGGTCCAATCGAACCGTTCCTCTCTTGGCCAAACTCTTTATTAAAGAAATTGTAAAATTGCATGGAGTTCCTTCTTTTATTATTAGTGATCGTGATCCATTGTTTACTAGTGGATTTTGGAAGAATCTTCAAAAAGCTTTGGGAACGAAGCTTAATTTTAGCACCGCTTATCATCCTCAGTCCGATGGACAAACCGAGCGTGTGAATCAAACTCTTGAAGATCTTCTTCGTTCATGTGTTCTTGATTTTGGTGGAAGTTGGAAGATCTGTTTCTCTTGTTGAGTTTTCCTATAATAATAGCTTCCAATTTACTATTGGTATGGCACCTTTTGAGGCTCCTTATGGAAGGCCATACCGATCACCTTCTTGTTGGCTTGAGGCCGGTGAGAAGCTGGTTTTAGATCCAGATTTTATTCGTGATTCCACAGAAAAGATTGACCTTATTCGTCATAGGATGAAAGAAGCCCAAAGTAGACAAAAACCTTATGCCGATAACCGTAGAAGGAAATTAGAATTTTCTGTGGAAGATTTTGTGTTTATTCGTGTTTCACCTATGAAGGGTGTTGTACGTTTTAGTCGATCGGAAAAGTTAGCACCACGGTATATTGGTCCATTTCCTATCACCGAACGTATTTGTTCCATGGCTTATCGCCTCTTATTACCGGCTCAGTTTTCTGCTATTCATGACGTGTTTCACGTTTCTCAATTACGGAAATACCTTCGAGATTCCGATTCTATTCTTGAGCCCGGTGTTGTGGAAGAAATTTAAGTTTCGCCGAATTTAACTTATGAGCAACATCCTATTCGTATTATTGCTTCGGAGGTCAAACGCCTTCGAAATAAAGATGTCTCGCTTGTGAAAGTTCAATGGTCCTCAAATCCTAAGGATTGCTCTTGGGAATCTAGAGAATTCATCGAGCGAACACATCCGGACTTACTTTCTCGTGCTCTTTGAGGTGAACTTTCTATTTCAAATTTCTTTTATGTTGATATGCTTTTATGCTTGTTACTTCTATTCATTTATTTCTTAAGATTGCAAGGACGCAATTTCTTTAAGAATGGGAGTACGTAACAATCCGCATATTTGTCGATTGTATATTTAAATATTTCATCGTTCGTCGGACTTTAGTCCGAAAACCTACTTCTTCCAAACAGTCGAATTGGGACTCGAGACCCCTTCCATTGAGTTGAAAATGCCGTTTGCAACCTTTTTGAGTATAAACATTGATATGTTTGGATCTAGCTAAAAATTTGACCTTTTTCGCTTTGGGTTTGGGTTTGGGTTCAGCCCACTAGTCAACTAAATACCCCAAACTGAACCACTTCTCTTCATTCATTCCCTCTTCCTTATCTTTTCAGTTTAAGAGAATAATGGGGGAAAAGAAAATGAATTTAAATCCTAAGCCTTAGTTTCCATTTGCAAATCAAGTTCTTGCTCCAAATTGAAAGAGAAGCATTGGTAAGTATCATCTCCTTCTTCTCCAACTCATTCTCTCTTTGATTTCAGAAAATTTCTAAACCTAATTTGGGAAATGTTTCTCTTTTAAGCTTAGATTCAAGCTTCTTGTGTTGAGATTGAAGTGTGGTTGATTTTCCCTTGTCTTCAGGCTTCTCATTCATTTGTTTTGGGTTTAAAGGTGAGATTTTTATCTCATATCTAAGTCTATGATTATCTTTGATTGTTAGGTATGAATTCCTAACACTTATTCATGTGCATTTGATTTTGACTTGGATTGGTTTTGTGAATATTCCAATTTTTGGTGTTTTGAGTTCAAATCTTCAAAAATCATAGCTTTGTTGTTTGAACATGCTTTTGGTGATGCATCGAAGAGCCTATTGGGCTAGGTAGCTGATTCGCGTAAACTCCTAGTGCCGTGACTCGAGTATTTGTTATTTGGAAGGAAATAGCCTTCATTTACATGGGCTTAGAAGTGCAGGACACAGGTTCCAGTCGACTGGAATTTTGGGCCAGTCGACTGTCCTGCTATCTGAGCACGTCCCAGGTTCTGGTCCAGTCGACTGGCATACTGAGTCCAGTCGACTGACCAGCATCCCGCGAATGTTCCCGGACTGAGTTCAGTCGACCGAACTCATTGAGCCAGTCTACTAACCTGCTCTTAAATTCCTATTATGCCTATTTTTGTCTATTTCTCTTGTGTTTCCAAATTTAATCGATTCGAGTTTATTCCCACTTGTTGTTATCAATTGTTATCCGCTTTGATGACATTTTCTTCGGGATTCATGTGAACATACATTTTGATGGATTCAGAATCGATTTCTTTGGATTTTATTCACGTCTTCGAATGTGATTTTAGTGATTGATTGTTTCTACAATCATTTCTGTGATTTGTCACTTTAAAAATATAAAGGTTTTCTATACTAGTAGTAAATATCAAAACTCTTTCTTCAAAATGATTTCAGCACTATTTTATTACAAGGCTCGTTTTCTCAAACCGTTTTCCAATCTACTAACATATACAAACCTTTACCTCACTCGTATGAGAAATCTAATTAAACGACTTAGTAAAACAAGTGGTATGAAACGCTTGCGTTTACTTCATTGGTTAATTCTTGGACTTATTCGATTGAATCTCTTGTGACAATTTTCTAGTGGAGATCTACAATTTGCTCGTAAATATTTAAATTAAGCTAGTGGTTATAGGACATGAAGCTAAGCTCATATATTTACTAGCTTAGAGTAATTGACACTTTCTTGATGATCGTTGAGGATCATTTTTGTGTTTTGGACTAGCGCTATGCTATGTTTCTTTGTCCACGAAGGGGACAGTACCTCGTTTTATTGAGTTTCATCTCATTTTTATTATAGGCTAACGACCTATTTATTTCTTGGTGTTTCGAGCCAATTTTTGTGGGCTAGCGACACACGTTTTTATGGAGTTCGGATCTTCGGGCGTACCGTTGTACTATGTTGTTGTTCCGAACTATTCGAGTTTTTGGTTCCTCGGGCGTACTGTTGTACTACGTCATTGCACCGGCTCTAAGGTTAGCGACCATGGGATAGCGTCCCATTTGTGATACACGTGTTGGTGAGTTTTCAGGCTCTCGTTTTGTGATAGGCCTCCCCCTTTTTTTGTGATTCCTGGATTTCTGTTGATGATTTCTAGAATTTGAATTTCACCAATTTTGTGATTGGCATTTATCTGTTGTCAATATTTGTGGCTTGGTGAATGAAATAAGGAGTATGACATTCCTTTTGATCTTTGAGAAGATTCTTGTGATACTGATTAATCTCTGGTTGGTTTTCAATTACATACTTATCATAGTATGGTATTATGGTTTTTATATGTTTATGTCAGATCTCTTATTCTATATCATTACATCTAATATTTATAGTTAGACTGATCTATTTATTATTTTCTTATTAAATAATACTCGAGTCAGACCGAGATGTTGCAGGTGCTTCTACTTGACTCCTCTTCTGGAGTTATTATTCTGACTTTTGGCTAACTACTTAGATTAGTAGTTTATTTTGTTGTATACATTTGAGATATAGACTCCAGGATGTATACTTATTCTTTTGTCTAGCACTTGTAACTATTCTTTTGTGATATCGTGGATCTTGTTTGACCACTACTCTGATGTACACTTCTATGTGTAATATTCATATCTTTTTCTGCCTTTGTGATATGGATATTTGTGACTGATTTAGGTTATGTTTATTTCTATGCTTGTTTCCGAAGAATATATATAGCCACTGTGTAGTAGTTTTGAGTTTGTATCGGTATGTCGGATTCCCTCTTGAAAAGAAAATGCATGTTATACTATTTGACATATCTGTGCTCGCACTAACCAATTACACGGATGGTCGCTCCTCGACAGC
Organism: Allium cepa; assembly: GCA_030765085.1. Taxonomy (NCBI): domain Eukaryota; kingdom Viridiplantae; phylum Streptophyta; class Magnoliopsida; order Asparagales; family Amaryllidaceae; genus Allium; species Allium cepa. Next base: position 607,027,353 of record CM060938.1, on the reverse strand, counting down.
CTTATTCTCTGTGCTAGTTGACGGCATTATCTCATAGTGTCCTTGGCTAGCGTGGGTATAGAGGTGGGGCGTCACAGGGTTTCTCAAATGACAAAAGGACACGCAGCCAGTCTTTAATGTCAACAATCATTATCTTTAATGAGGTGACAACATCAAATAGCTCATGTATAATGGATCCACCTAAGTCATCCATATGGGAGACTAAGGTACTGCAGCACTGCTTTGGGAAATGCTAATGAGTGTAGCATGTTTCCTATAGTCCCTTGGTTATCCCATAATCATGAGACTCGTACCCATCGCATGTCAAAAACACGCTGCAAGACTACGATGTATGTTGACCACGGCTCCTACTTGCTCTTTGTAATGAACTATTCATCCTTAAGTAATGTCAGGGCACTGGCTCTACGAAGAGAAATAACAGTTAGCCTACCAGATCAATAAGGTGATATCACGGATTCAAGGCGCGACCCTGTAACCAGGACTGCTGGGATGGATAACTAGCATATATGGTAAGTGTGTCGAATTCACATGATCTCCATAGGAGCATGTACCCTATGACATAGATTCCTAACAATTACTCTTGACTATATAAGTCCTAATAAGAGTAATAACATGTCCTCTTGAATCTAGGTATCTTGATGAGAGTGACAACATCTGCTCTCGACTCGATAAGTCTTATTAAGAGTGATAACTGATACTCTCGACTCGATAAGTCCTAATAAGAGTTATAACTGAAATTCTCAGCTCAATGAGTCCTAATAAGAGCTATGTCAAATACTCTCGACTCTATAAAACCTGATGAGAGTGGTCGCTATTGACATACGGGTCCTGATGAGTGCATTTCAATATAATAAATCCTCGAGTACTAGCCATGAGGGTAAATAATGAAACTCGACTAATTAGTCCAAATATACTCTAGATAAGATGAGTCCTAATGAGAGTAATAATAAGTACTCTCGACTCCATAAGTCTAAATGAGAGCACCAAAACATAACAATTCGTCCACTACTAGCCCTTAGTGTAAATAATAATATAATTTGGCTAGTTTGTCCTAAGTGGATAAATCTTTACCCAACATATCATACACTTGTCGCCTTGGAGATTAATAGAATCTTGACTACTAATCTTTAAGGAGTCACCTCTAAACAATATCAAAATTCCTAACCTATCTCCAGAATATAAGTCACACCGAATTGCCAATAGTAATCGAACAAATATTACTTGAGGATCCTATTCCACTTAGCACTACTAGAAGTTTGCTAAAGAAAATCAACTACACTCATTAAACAACAGTTATTTTATAATATGAGTCAGTAGAATAACTAGAAAAATATTACAAATGCCCTTTCCCAAATGATGTTACTAATATGCTTATTTAATATCTCATTATATAGAATTAAATCGCAAAATCATCAAATATTTTGATTTTGAACCAATAAATATAAAAAAATGAAATAAATATCAAACTCTTATAAGTAGATTTACATAATCAAAAATCCTTGTTTGAAATTTCCTTTTAATCCTTTTATTAATCTTATTAAAATCCATAATTTATATTTTAAAAAATTCCATACATTCAATTACTCTTCTTAAATCTCGATTTTCATTTTTAAACAACTTTTATTTCCAAAACAATTACTGACAAAAAAAATTATTTCTTAGCCATTTTTATTTGTTTATAAATATACTTCAAATAAATTTAAAAATGCCTAAATAATTTCCCAAAGCTTTCAAGAATATTTTAAAAAGGGGAAATCGATAAATTGTCTAAATAAAATTCGTGGAATAAAATTCTCTAAAATCAACATGAAATCATCAATATAAATTTTATCATATGACCGAATCTATTTTTATCGAATTTCGACCATCTAAAAATGCATGCACAACAAACAAAACTTCATAGTCCATCTCGACCAATAGTTCTAATGAAAGGAAATACTCTCAACCAAATGGTCCTAAAAGATGTGAAATATACAACTCAAAATTCAATTGGAAAGCATCTCCATTGTGTTTTGAACAATCTAGCATATAAAATTCCCAATAACATGCACAACATCAACTACCAATAACACAACAATCAATCTAATATCCTGAACAAACATCTCAATCAAGAAAATCAAACTAATATTCCCAATCAATTCAACTAAGCAAATTCAAGCAATAATCGGGATAATTATATAAATAGTGGAATATATATCGAATAACCACTAATGGAAATAAATATAAATGTGAGTATGTAACTCACTAGGACAATGTTAAACTTCTCCATCTCATAAACAAACACAGCCATCGCTCCATTCGTTATGGCCAATACTAGATAGAGCCAGTAATGCCTTCTTCTCACTGCTGCTTCAACTGCCTTTACCATGATGATCACGAAAATCTTCATATATGTGCCTCTCGTTAATGTCAGGAAAGCACGTACACACTCATCTTTCCTTATTAAGTTTCCAAGCCTGTTCATTGCCTAACCCACAAGATCGTGGACTTGGACTTCGTCGCAACCCTCATGCTTACCTCATCATATCACTTTGCTGCTCCAAGTTGTCGTCGTTATCGCGACTTCATCCCCCTTCCTCATGTCGATCAACTTTGCCAGGACGTCTTACATGTACTTTTTTTAAAAGTCATAATCGATTTGTGGACTAGGGAAAATAGTAGAAACAAACTGGAGTTGGGTTTGGGTTTTTAACGGTGAGGGAAATTAGGAGCTTTCGAGAAGAAGGAATGAAAGAATGGGCTTTGGACTTGATTTTGGGCCCTAGTTAAAATCAAATAAATTTTCCTTTGTTTTCCATTTGATAATTCCTTTTTAATTTATTTGTAAATAAATTTAGATTTAATTAGATTCGTTCCCCATATTAATTAAAAAATATAATTCGATTACATAATTTTATTCAATTAAATACCTATTTATTTTACACTATTTTAATCACATTGTAATTATTTATATTTTTAAAATATTTTTATTCAATTGAATAATTTATTCAACTTCAATAAATTACCGGAAAAGAATTTATTAATTTAATTCAAGTTACTAAATCAAAATCCTTTGTTAAATACAATTTAATTTAACAAAAAATTATTTTCAAAATATTAATTATCAAATATCGAATTAAAATAGTTTTATTTTAATTTATTTGTTTATACAGCATAGAAGTAGGGTTGTTACATCGAACAAACCACTTAGTTGCCAAACACGTGTACTAGTCAAACGACATCGTACAGAGGGTTATAATCCAGGAAAATAACCAACCAAATAATCAAACCAAAATTCTTTTCCAGCTTGAATCGCCGCTTTTGAAGGATTCATTACCCCATCCTCTTCCATGACTTCAAAACCAGAAGGAGTGTAGTAACCAGCATTACTTGGCAGTTAAAGAATAAAGAACCGTAACGACTCAAATTTTAGTCATCCAAAATCATAATATTTAATTACTTTTAAATATTTAAAATTTAAAATTTATATGTTGAATAACCTATATTTATAATATAATGATTTATTTGATAATTAAATTGTTTAATTAATAATTGAAAGTGCTTAAATAATTGAATCCTGAATTCAATGAGAATGAAAAAGATTTATACAGTTGATTTAAATTCTATTTGAATCAAAATGAAGTTAGTAAGCTTTTATTTTGAATTAAATATGAATAAACAAAAATTAGAAATTACCTGATCTAATTAACGTGTAAAAATAGTCATTTTGGGCACTGTCTTTGATTTCGACGAAATCAGTTTTATTAGATCCGTATAGTGAATTATAGCATGCTGTCGAATTTCATTGCGACTGGATGTATCGTTTGATCTTGCAATTTCAAAGCAATAGAAATTATTTAAAGGAAGTTAATTAAAATATTTTGATTATAAAAAGCTATCTTCTATATATGATGGAATCGGCTCCTGATACATATTCCACTATGTTTGGAATAGTAATATATAGAATTCCAAGCGACACGCTTCGTTTGGAGTTTGGAATTTTCATCGATGAATAGTGCCACGTGAAATTTTTTATAAATAAAACTCATCTCTTCTCATTTGTAAACCAAAACCAAAAAATAACTCAGCCACTATGGCTGATGTTGATTGGAACCACTAGGAGTAAAATTAGCGAATGACTTCAAGTAGGAAAACGTAGAGGGCAATGATACAAAGCTAATTTACGGATGGATCATCAAATGGTCGACGCCATCGACCAAAATCTCAGTCCTTTCATCGCTGCAAATTAGATCCAATTGATCTTTTTCACGCATGTACGCACGGGGCTACGGCTGGTCTAGGTAGGCAGAGGTAGGCACGACATAAGGGAGGCGAGCGGCAATGTAGGCGGAGCGTCGTACGGCCTGGGCAAGCGCGCGATTCACGTTCGATGTGAAATTAAAAAAGAAAGTCACGGTTTCCTATAATAAGCACAAGAGGGTTTAACTTTAATGAACAGTGAGAATAAAAGGTTTAAACTTAAACTAAGTTAAAGTTAATTACATTATTAATTATCGAATGTTTATTAATTCATAACTTTCTCATGCAAGGTCCGTTTCAAGCGCAGCAAATTGTGTTACGTTCGTATCGATGAGCACTACGCTATGGAGTTGATTGAAAAAATTCGGAGCTCATAGGAATTTTGAGCTAAATTGAACGACTGTTTAATTTTAATTCAATCACGAGCGCTTATGCGTTTTCTAGCATTTTTGTGAGTAAATTCACCTCTCTGGCCTGCTTATATTTTTATATAAGTGGGAATAATTTTATTTGTGATGATTGATGCTTGTTTCGATGATGTATTATATATATTAGTTGGTTAGGATATATTCTCAACTATAGGAGCAGATGAGACCCTATTATGTTCCCGTGTAAGAGCGGATGACCCTTTGTACTTGAATCCCGCATCGAAGCGGTTGATTTTATTATTATGATTATATAATGTATTTGATGCAGGGGACAGGTTGGAGGGATCCAAAAAGATTCCTCGCCGTTGTTGATTTATTTTCATATATACGCTGATATATGATGTTTTGGATATCATGATGATGCCTTTGATGTGATTTACTTATTTAGTGCTATGGTAGCACTGGGCCTCATTTTTGATATTTTGAAATACTGAAATGATGATTTTGATTTTAAAAGGATTTTAAATTTATTTTGGAAGTATACATACTTTATGATTTTTGATTTATTAAAAAGAAAGGAATTTGTTTTTAAACAAAAGTTATGATTTTTGATGTTATAAAAGTTTAGTTTTATGAAGTATTCAATTTGATATTTTTGAATAGGTTATTTTGTAAATGGGTTTGAAGTTCTTTTGTAAAATGGATTTATAAATACATTTGATTTTTAAAGAAATGGTGTATGATTTTGATAGTAAAATGAGTTTTTATAAAAAATGGACTTATACATAGAATTTTGTAAATAAAGTGATTTTAATAAATTAGAAGTCTTATAAAAGAGAAAGGAGATTTATAAAAATAGTTTTATGAATCTGGACGTGACTTATGTGAATCAAATTGGATTTTTATTTAAAGGAATATTGAAAAAAATATTTTGATGAAGTTAGATGTTTTAAAGTAATTTATCTTTTGGAAATAAAGGTTTTGGAAGTAATGGTTTTAAATGAAATTTAATGGTTTTAAAAAAGTGATTTGCATCAGAAACATAGATTTCAACATTCGTTGTTGCAATAGACGTTTTCGAGAAAGTAAGCATGCACTATAACAATGTTGTTATGGTAAATGATTTCCGAAAGGAAATAATTTATATAGTATATAGGATTTATTTATATATATTTATTTTACCTAAATCATATACTAATGTTTTGAGCTGTCGTAAGGATGTTTTATACAACATTCATTTTAATCCAATAAATTATGTTTTGGCCTTCCATAGTGAAATACATGAATCTGTTCTTATGATCGTACTAAATGTTAGTGGTGTAGGAGCAATGCTTCCTGTACTTAACACCCGTCTAAAGGAATACGAATTCTGGAGTTGTATGCTTAAGAAATTTATTTGGAATGTCTCCAAATGATAGTGTTATAAAATATGCTTATACCGTTGATATAAGAATTTAAAATATTTTCTAAGTGTTGAGAATGAAGTAATTTGTGAATATGCTCATATTGTAGAAACAAATATATGGAAATGTTTTCCAATATAGAAGTTTAAAATGGTTTTGAGAACATATCATTTTAAGGATAATTTGAAGTAAATATTTGGAGATTGATATAATGAATGAAAGATTAATTAAATGGCCTAGTGATTTCTTATGGTGCTAGATATTATTGGTTCACTTTGGTTGTTAAATAACCGACTATCAAATAAAAGGCCTCTTTATCGTTGTTGATCTATAGAGACCGGGGTCAGATTTTTCGGAGAACCACTTTGAATTAATGTATATGCATTCGAATATGCAGGTTTGGAAGATACTGATATTTGGTATTTTCGTAGTGAAGGACTACATGTTGATCGTTTGGGGATATGCTTCCAATATACATATAGTAGAAGTAATCTCTTCATTATAGAATATCTAATGCAAGGACAATTCGCTACTAATCTTAAGGGTAACTCCCGATAGGATGTGGTAGAAGAGTGCCTTCGGTTTCATTTAGTACCAAAACGAATTTGTATGGATGGATGTCTAACAAGGCATTTTTGAGCTTACATCGTTGACTTTTCTAAACATACATCTGTTGGTGGTGGAGAAAACAAATTTTATTAGCTTAACACCCATCTCTGAGACGTAGGAGCTCGAAGGTTGTATGTTTACAAAAGTTAACAAGTGATCGAAGGATTGACATTGTGGCATTCAAAGAGAAAGATGATATATGCTATGTAAAAGGTACACGCAACCTTTGGCCTCACACCCGGAAATGACCAAAACAATGTATATGCAACAAGGCTATGTGGTTCGCAATCAATAGGGTATAATCTCCCCATCTAGATATATTGCTTCCCGCTATGACGTTCGGGATGTAAATTATTAGGGATGTATGCTATGAAGGTCCTCGGATAGGTTGGTAACGACCAAGATGATGACATATTCGATATTATCTAGTGAGAAAGGTAGGCCCGTCTTTTGATGGTAGAGGTGCAGATGTTCTATTGACCTCGGTGCATTCCTCTAGAGATGTACTACTGGAAGGTAGTCCCTTCACCTGGTCATTTGTATGAAAATCCATTCTCTACATCATGCCTGCCAATTTGTTTCTAGAGCCTAATATGCTGGAATTTAATAATGGTAAAAATTTTGGCTCTTTGAATTGTTATTTATATAATAGACATTACTATAATATAATAGGATTTGATATGAAAGGATTTGGTTATCGTAAGGTAAACCCCGTCCATGTTTATGTGTGGGCATATCTTACGAGATACCTTTATTTTGATAAAAGAACGTTTTATAACTTTAAAATAAATTCAGTTGAGATTATTTTTTCACGCTGGTTTACAGGATTGATCCGAGAGTCACTCACTTTCAATGCTTGGGTCAGACCGAGTATATTTACAAATTCAGATTTGGATGCTTTGGAGCTTCAGGAGGAGAATTGGATGTCTTCTGGTCGTATTTCACGTATATGTTTATTTTTCTGCTCCATTGTTGTTTAAATTATCAGCAAATTCTATAGATATATTATTATAACTATCCAGGCTGATGATTAGTGATTGACTATTTCACTTTGATGGATGAATGTATATTATATTATAACTATCCAGGCTGATTTGCAGGTCGTGACATGTGGTATCGGAGCTTGGGATTTTGCAAACACTAAGGCTTTTATGGGTACTCATTAAGGTTAGGATTAATAGTGCCCTAGATTGAGTTTGAGTGTATTATATATACGAGCACGTACTTGTTGGTTATTATAAAATATTTTATAACATGTTACTTTATCTCTTGAAGTGGCTTATGAATTATAGACGATATGTGGGACGCCATGTCATCGGTAGGGGTTTCTAAACGCTTGAACAAGGCAAACTGATACAATATTGTTTTGAAGTGGATCAACGAAATAATTTTACCTAAATGATATTTTCACATATAAAGGAATAATTTTTCATAATGATTATAAGTTATATATGGATTTCTTGGTTGTTAGAGAATGATAATGCTTGATTATTATCATTTGTTGGTTGTGTCTAATAAAAATTGTTAATATAAATGTAAACAAACATAAACAAATAAGAAATGGTTTTATTTAACCAAAGTGAAATAAATGAAATTATATATAATTATAATTTAAAAAGGAATTTAAAAGATAAAAATAAAAATACTCACTTTAGTCGCTGCGAATAATTCGGGTAATGACTACAACATCATCAGCATTCATTTCTGAGTCTCTAAGTGATAAATTGTTACCCTTACTAATTTTTCATTGAATTTTTGTTTTGATGAAACAAGTTTTGATTGTAAAATATTACGAGTTTAATTTGACGAATACCTGAATATAAGTTTTTGAACTTATAAATTGAAAATAGTATAGATAAGAAATAAGTTTACAACTTATGAATTTGAACAAGAAAGTAAATCCAAATTTTAAAATGATTAAACATTTTGGTTAAGCAAACAAAAGGATATTTGGAATTGAGATATGAAATAAAAGAATTAACTTAAGTAAGTAAATAAAATGAAGTTTATCTTAAGAAAAGTTAAATGGAAGCGAATTGAATTTGATTTCTAATGAATTAATGAAACAAGCTAAATGAAATAGAATTTGACTTTTGAAATGAAAATGAACTTAAGTGTAAAGTGAAATAAACATAAGAAGTGTTGTATAACATGTTTGAAATAAACTTAAGTGAATAATTGTATAAAATGGTTGTTAAATATTGTTAATATTAATAGAAAATAAACTAAGTAAATTGAATATGAAATGGAATGTTGTTAAACATGAATTTAAAGTGAATACTAATAAGTGAATGTTAATAAATTGAATGTAAGTGAAATTAATATGAATAACTGAATATAAATAAAAGAATCAGGAATAAAGAATGGGATATAATAAGAACTCAATTAGAATGAATATGTAAGTTATACGTATATTGTTTTATTTGCATAACTGTTGATCCAAATTCAAATATATGATTTCGAGGTGATTTACATCGATCCTAGTTGGGATTTTTCACTATGTTTCCCTGGATGTAGATTTTTGGTTTATTCTGATGTTCTCTATCATAGCATATTTCTATAAAAGAAGAATGATGGTATTCTTATCAAGGAACCAGATCTGAGTCCGCGCTAGAGTGGTAGTGTGAACGATACTAGTTCAGAAGTGAAATTGTGTGATCAAGCAAGTGATTAGGTATGGTTTTGCGTATGGATGATATATGTACATCATATGGGGTTTAAAAATTATATGTTGAATTAGAAAATGTAAATTGATTTGATTATGAATTAATTGGATGAATATTAATTGTTTGACTGTTTCTTTTGTTACATTTTCTATATTCTCATATACGTTGTTGTATTGGTATACGTTATATATTGATACTACTTTCCATATACATATTCTCATTTGTTGTTGAGTGATTAGTAGGTGCGAATGGCATACACTTCGCAATTGGTGCTCGCTTTTGTGCTATATTAGTTATATATGCTCGCTAATATAATAAAAGGTACATATCTTGGATTACATATCGCACTTTATATTTTTCCCTACGGGATACCTCATCCTCGAAGATGAGATGTATATTTGTGATATATATGTATTGTGATTTTACTACGATTGAACCGCGCAAAGGAGATGTTAGTGAAATTTTCCATAAATTTTAGTGTTAGAAATTTTCTGAGAATTTTGGAAAAAAAAAATTAGAACAAAAAAAAAATTGATTTTTAGTTATGAGTTGAAATTGTATTAGTTGATTTTAGTAAATAACTTTAAATGAATTTGAAAACATAAAAAAAGTTTTTATAAGAAGTTTAACTAGTAGTACTTTGGAAAAGTTAGAAGGTTTAAATGAGTTTGGTAATCTATTTCCACTAATTTATTTTTGAAAAGTTAATGAGTTTTGTGGCTTTTTCTTACTTAGTAATTTCAGGGACGAAATTCTTTTAAGGAGGAGAGAATTTGATGACCAAGAATTTTAGTCATTCGAATTTAGAATATTTAATTGATTTCAAATATTGAAAATTTAAATTTTATAAGTTGAATAGCTTATATTTCAAATAGAGGAAAATAGGGAGAAGGACAAACATTAAGAAATTTTTTAGATGCAGTCTCAAACTTTTCAAATTTAGGCTTAAGGACAAAATCAGGTTCTCTCTTATCAACGTCGATCTCCATATTTTTTCAACTTCTCTTGCCTCTATTCATCTGCCAGCATGTCCCTCATCTCTCATCACTATCGTCTTCAACGTCTTTGTTGTCGTCGTCGATAGTCCCTCCCCCCTTATCACCATCGTCTTTGATTCCTTCACCGTCCCCGTCGATAGCCCCTCTTTATAAAGTTCCTTCCTTTCAGACTCGTCGTCCTCTCCTGAATCAAACATCTACCACCTCACCACAGTCGTCCTCTGTTGTCCATGCACCATCATCATTGATTTGAAATTTAAAAAAATCAGTAATAGACGAAAATGCTAAATTAAATTAGCATTAAAACATGGCAATGCTATATTCATTTTTTAAAGTTTAAAAATGCAAAACTATACTATCGTTTTGCATTCTTTAAACATGATGGTGTACTTCATAGTTAAAGTACTATCAATCTCAAACATGATAAACATGCGATGCTAACTTAAATTAGCATGATACACACACAATGCTATATTCATTTTTTTGTTCAAAAAAATGCTAAATTAAACAAATATGAAATCAACATAATGTTATTCAATTTTAAAGCATAAAAAATGATGAATTGAACTAGCAGTATCATATTTTTTATCCTTTAAAAAAATGCTAAATTAAATTAGCATTATAAACATATAATGCTATATAGTTTTCACTTACAGATAATGATAGTTCTATATAGCATTTTCGACTGTTAACTGTAAAAAATAAAAAATCGATCAGTAACCTGTCACACCTCGACTCGAGCATCGCCTTCCAATCCACCTTGATCAACCACGTCGTCGCCTGCTAACTTGGTGCAACATCGTCGTTTTGATCAACCATCGTCGCCATCTCTTGACATGCTGCTATCTCGTTGTTTCGACCAACCACCTCCTCTATTTCATGTCACTGCCACCCCGTCGACTCTCAAACTATCGGTCGTTATGTCATCGCTTGCCAAACCTTCATAATTTCAGTCCTCTCTTAAGTTTGGTGTTGCGATGTATATTGACAGCAGCTTTGGCCTTCGTATGGAAAAATAAACTTAATGTCCTTGCGTCTAAAAATTTCTTAAAGATTGTCATTATCCCTATTTTCCTCTTTCAAATATAATGATTTATTTGATAATTAAATTGTTTAATTTAATATTTAAGATTTTTTAAATAATTGATTCTTGAATTTAATGAAAACAATGATGATTTATAAAGTTGATTTAAATTCTATTTGAAGTAGAATGAAGTAAACTTTTATTTTGAATTAAAAGTGAATAAAAAGAAATTGGAAATTAATCGATTTAATTAATGCACAAAAATATTCATTTTGGGCACTGTCTCAGATTTGGACGAAACAAGTTCCATTGGACCTGGAATAGTGAATTATATCATGTTGTCAAATTTCGTGGCGACTGAATGTACCGTTTGATCGTGCGAGTTTGAAACGCGTAGAAATTATTTAATGGAATTTAATTAAAATAATTTTATTTCGAAAAGCTATCTTATGTATATGATGGAATTGGCTTCCGATACATATTCCATTGTTTTCAAAATAAGGTATAACATACAGAACGCTAGGTGGCATGCTTCGTTTGGAGTTTAGAATTTTCATTGATGAATAGTGCCATACGAAATTTTCTATAAATAGACCTCAACTCTTCTAATTTGTAAACCTAACCCTAAAAATAACTCAGCTTCCATTGCTAAACTTCCATCCGATGGCCGACGTTGATCTGAGATGCTAGGAGCAAAGTTAGCCAACGACTTTAGCTAGGAAAATGTAGAGGGCAACGATAAGAAGCCAGTGTATGGATGGATCGTAGAATGATCGACAATGGCGACAGAAATTTCAATGCATTCCTCACTGCAAAGTGAGTTCGGTGGAGCTTTTTCACTCGTGTACGAGCGATGCTAGGGAGAGAGGTGGAGGTAGGCACGACACTGGGGAGGCAAGCGGCGATGTAGGCGGCGTGGTGTAAGACCTGGGCTAGCGTGAGATTCTCATTCGACGCGAAAAAATTGGAAAGTCGTTATTTCCTGTAGCGAGTAGAAGGGGGAAATGGACATGAACAGTGAGGGTAAAAGGTTTAAACTTAAATTAATTTAAAGTTAATTATATTATTAATTATCAATGTTTAATAATTCATAACTTTCTCATACTGGATCCGTTTCGAGGCGGCAGGTTGCGTTGCATTCATATCAGTGAGCACTACGCTATGGAGTTGGATTGGATGAATTCGTAGCTCGTATGAATTATGAGTTAAATTGAATAGCCATTCAATTTTAATTCAACTCGAAGCGCTTATGCCATTTTGCATTTTCGTGAGTAAACGCACCTCTTTGGCCTGCTTATATTTTTATATAAGTGGGAATAATTTTGTTTATGAGCATTGATGTTTGTTTGGATGGTATATTATATATATTAGTTGGTTTGGATATATTCCCGTCTTTAGAGCGGATGAGACCCTATTACGTTCCCGTGTAAGCGTGGTTGACCATTTGTATACGAACTCCGCCTCGAAGCTGTTGATTTTATTTTTATAATTATATGCCTTATTTGATGTAGTGAATATGTTGGAGGGATCCAACATGATTCCTCACCACTATTGATTTATATATATATATATATATATATATATATATATATGTGTGTGTGTGTGTGTGTGTGTGTGTGTGTTGATATTTGATGCTTTAGATGTCATGAAGACGTCTTTGATGTGATTTGACTTATTTAGTGCTAAGGTAGCACTGGGCCATATTTTTTATATTTTGAAATATTGAAATGATGATTTTGATTTGAAAAGGATTTTGAAGTTATTTTGGAAGTATATATGTTTTATGATTTTTGATTTATTAAAAAGAAAGGAAATTTTTTTAAATAGAAGTTATGATTTTTGATATTATAAAAGTTTAGTTTTATGAAGTACTTCAATTTGAGATTTTTGAATAAGTTATGTTGTAAATGGTTTTGAAGTTGTTTTGTAAATTTGATTTATAAATTCATTTTATTTTTAAAGAAATGGTTTTTAAATTGATCTTGATAGTAAAATGAGATTTAATAAAAGAAGGGACATATAAATAGAATTTTGTAGATAAAGGTATATTAATAAAATAGAAGTTCTATAAAAGAGAAAGGAGGTTTATAAAAATAGTTTATAAATTTGGAAGTGACTTATGCAAAATAAACTGGATTTTTGTTTAAAGGAATTTGGCAGAAATATTTTGACGAAGTCAGATGTTTTAAAAGTAATTTATCTTTTGAAAGTAAAGGATTTGGAAGTAATGGTTTTTAAAAACTGATTTGCATCGAAAATATAGATTTCAACATTTATTGTTACAATAGATGTTTTCGGGAAATTAAGAAAGGCATGGACTATAATACTGTTGTTATAGTTAATGATTTCCAAAAGGAAATGCTTTTTATATTATATGGCATTCATTTACATATATTTATTTTATCGAACCCCTACACAAGTGTTTTGGCTTGTCGTAATGATGTTTTACGCAACATTCGTTTTGACCCAATAAATTATTTTTTGACCTTCCATCGTGAAATACACGAATCGGTTCTTATGATGGTACTAAAGGCTTGGTGGTGTAGGAGCATTGCTTCCTATACTTACTACCCGTCTAGAGGTGTACAAACTTTGGAGTTATATAGTTAAAGAAATCTATTTGGTGAGTTTCCAAATGGTAGTACTATATAATATGCTTATACCATTAATATAAGTATACTAAAATATTTTTTAAGTGTTGAGAATGAAGTGATTTGTGAATACGCTTATACTGTAGATATAAGTATATAGAAATGTTTTCCAATATAGAAGTTTGAAATGGTTTTGAGAACATATCTTTTGAAATATAATTTGAAGTAAATATTTGGAGATTGGTTTAATTAACGAAAGATTAATTAAATGGGCCTAGTGAGTGCTTATGGTGTTAGATATTATTGGTTTCATGTCATAGTTAAATAACCGACTATCAAATAATAGGTCTCTTTATCCTTGTTGATCTAGAGAGATCGGGGTCGGATTTATCTGAGAACTACTTCAGACCAACGTATATGCTGTCGAATGTGCAGTTTTGGAAGATATTAATATTTGGTAGTTTTTTAATGAAGGACTACTTGTTGATCATTTAAGGAAAAATACCCAATACATATATAGTACCATTGGTCTCTTCATTATGGAATATCCGAGGCAAGGACTACTCACTACTAATCCTAGGGGTTACTCCTGAAAGGATGTGGTGAAAGACTGCCTTCGGTTTCGTTTAGTCCCAGAATGAACTTTAATGGATGGATGTCTGACAGTGCATTTTTAAGATCACGTTGTTAACTTATATAAACTTACATCTGTATTGTAGCGAAGAAGGCAACTTCTCTTACCATAACACCCTTCTCTAAGATGTACGAGCTTAGAGGTTATATGTTTGTCGAAGTCAACAAATGATTGAAGGAATGGTAGTGTGGCATTCAAAGAGACAGATGATACATGCTATGTGAAAGGTAAACACAAGGCTATGTGGTTCGAACCATTAGGGTATGATCATCCCCTTCTAGATATATTTCTTCTCGCTACGACGTTCGAGATGTAAATTACTATGAATGCATGCTATGGGGGCCCTTGGATAGGTTGGTAAAAACAAAGGAGATGACATATTCAGTACTATCTAGTGAGAAAGGTAGGCCGGTCTTGTGTTGGTAGAGGTGCAAATATTCTATTGACCTCGGTACATTCCTCTAGGGATGTACTTTCGAAAGGTAGTCCATTCACCTGGCCATTTGTATGGAAATCCATTCTCCGCTACGTGTCTACCAGTTTGTTTATAGAGCCCAACATGCTGGAATTTAATAATGGTAGCAATATCAGCTATTTGACTTATTATTTGTATACTAAACACTACTATAATATAATAGGATTTGATATGAAAGGTTTTGGTTATCGTAAGGTAAAAACCGGTCCGTGTTTATGTGTGGGTGTGTCTTATAAGATACCTTTGTTTTGATAAAAGAATGTTTTACAACATTTTAGATGTGATTTCTCACGCTACTAGACTGATCAGGACGTTCTTCCCTTTTAATACTTGGTTCAGACGGAGGACATTTATAGATTCAGGTTCGGATGCTTTGGAGCTTTTGAAACACCCCACACCCTTAATATACCCTAAAGGTCACATTAAAAGGCATGGTGCATTGTATGTATAGCCGAAACTAATAGAGACTAAGATACACAAGACAAAAATAGGTAAAAACAGTGTAAACTAGAATAATAACCCAATTAAAACAAAGCTTCATAATTATTTAATAAATAAGTCAAATACCAAATACAACATCCATATCTCAAAACCCATCATGTCTTATGTAACAAAAACTAATAGTCTTAAAATCAAAGTACATAATATCCCACAAAATAAGCCAGTACATAGAAAGAACAAAAGCTGAAATAAAAGAAATACATAGAATCCCCTCCAAGAGAACTCCAAGCTGCAAGTATCTACTGAATTCACCCTTGATTGCCTAGGGGGGAAGGGGAAAATAGAGGAGTGGGTCAGACTAAAAGTTTGGTGAATGATATTAATTACTAGAGTCTTTAAGCAAGATAAAGTAATAAACTCTACAACAGTTCTAGCATAAATAAGGGTAATAAATGAAATGGAAAAGAGATAAACTGAAAATGAGTACGATTAATATTGCTCAATTTATAAAATAGGTTAACTTTTGCTTGCTTGCACTTGTCCTAGATTTCTGCTTTGATTAAGCTGAATTCCTAATCCTGCATTAGGATGTGACCCTAGTCCTATCCTTTTTGATCGGTCTGCTACTCCATAGTACATTTCTATGGACCAGCTGCTATATAACTCTCTACACAAAATGTTACTTTGGCTAAGAAGACATATATAGCCCCCTTACACAGAAGGCAATGGTGTCTATGGAAGACACCCACACTAAGCGCTTGGAACTCATATCTATTACTGAGCATTCGAATGAAAATCGCATTTGTAACTGCCACAATGCCCATGCTACCTTTTTCACTACCTATTGGGTCTTCATATTATCTCAACATTTAGTAAAAGTGTGCCCCTCATCCTACTTCAGCCTAACGTGAGATCATCATGTGTCCATGAATCTATACAGGAAATATTGTTGGCACTGGCCCTTCATCCAAACAATATCTAGTTGCGCCCCTTATCCAAATCCCGGCGTGATTTGGACTTCTATTTGACCAATTACTACCATTCTTAGCATAAGTGTGCCATATAGAATGCTATTTGGTATAGGTCCTACTTTCATCTTTGCTTATTAACTTAAATAAATTATTTTAAATAAGCCTTTACAGTTTATCCCTACTATCTTTGCTTATCAATTTATCCTAGGCCTTAAAATAAGCCTCATTTTGTTCCATTTCTTATTATAACCTACGTTATAATCATGCTTATTATTTAACCCAAAGCCTAAGTGTGAAAATAAGTTTCTTTCACCTTTTACTCTATTTAGTTATAATTCTAAGTTATAACTACGCCAATTATATTTAATTAGTCTAGTTCTAACTAGGCGTAATTTCAATTCAATTCCATTATTTATTACAGTCCAACTCCATTATTAATTGCAGTCTTTATAATTTACATCTTATTTTCTTCGTTCAGTATTCTTACTTATATAATCCATAGTCGCATTTAATTTATTCTAATTCATATGCGAAGAAAAAGGGGGATGAACAGAATAGACGCTTGCATCAAATCGGAAACGTCAAAAAGATGTAAATATCAGTAAATAAACTTAAATACTGTAAATCAATTAAAATCCATGTTTAGAAAAATAAACCAAAATTACTGGAAAGAATATCTGAAAGGAAATAGAATGAAAATAATTGTACAAACTGTAAATAAACTACTGAAAAGGCCATTCCAAAAATCGTAGTAAAACTACAACCATTGGAAACCCCATTATTTTAAATTACTTAAAGAAATCTTAAAATAATTATAATCACTCACAGGTCCTAGGCTTTTCCTTTGGTCATCCTGGATCCACTAGGAGTTCTAAAAATAATTTTATTTATAATGATGTTCTCCTTTGGTAAAATTATTCCGTTTAGGATCCTCCTTCCTAGAAACATGAACCCAATTGGAGAAAACCTAGAATGAAAAAGAAGTGTTAGGTCTAAGGGTCTATTTATAGGTGTAGAAGTGGATTTCGAACCGTTGGATTTAGAGATTGAATAGGATGCAACCATGTCCTAGGCAAAATAGGGGCCATCGGATGTAGAAACGGAGGGACCAAATCGGTTTAACCGATGAAAAAGACGTGTTCACCCATCATTGAATGACACTTTTTATTTCTACTTATTTAGTTTATTTTATAACTTGGTTATATTTGCTCGGTTTTTAACATTCTATATATGGAAATTGTCCAAAAATTACCACAGACACAATGCTGCAACTTCCATGGGTTGATTCTGATAATTTCAAAAAGTTATTTTATTATTTAATTAACTAATCAAATTAATTATTACGAGTTAAATTTCGGGTTGTTACATTCTCCCCTCCTTAAGGGATTTCGTCCCCGTAGTCTCTAAGGATAAAAGAACGTACTAAATGTTTTCATCCAATTCTACAACCAACTACTCGATCATCAACCATTCATCCATTGTCATTAAGTTTTTCTAATGCAATTTATGATACTTATGCAATTAGTGTAGCGTAAATGTTCCTTACTAATGCAAAAGATTAGGCCGTCTATTGTTTCAGTCGACCTTCTTTTATGCAATAATGTATGTGCCATGTATCCAAATGAATGCAAAAATTTCCTAATGATAACTAATAGTTCTATATGCGTGCTACAAACATCACCCAAATGCAACAATCAAGTGATAAACATCCGTTTATAACAACCATGGAAACAGAATAAAAATGCACACGCATCCATATGCATATGCTACAGTGACCTAGTTAGGCCGATCCCTAAGGAATAATAGTGCTTAGTGTACCTATATGCATTCGTTAGCATCCACTAGAAAACACTTGCAACCACAAGCACACATCATTCACAACATGTTCTATTAACATGCTTACATCAAATCCTACCATTCATAGATCAAATCCTAAGTTCTACCCTCCCAAAAGATAATAAAGGAAAGAACCTATTCAAATCTAAAGATGGAAAAAGGAATTCTAGAACTTACTATCAAAAGGACGAGGATAGGAAGTTCGAATCTTCTCTTCTACTTCCCAAGTTGCGTCACAACATCATCTCCCCATTGCACCTTCACCAGTGGAACCTCCTTATTTTTTAGTTGCTTGATGTCTCTTCCAACAATCTTCTTGGGGATACGCCAAATAGAAGCTTCCCTTTCTACCCCATCTCCTCCAACTGACTAGGCTCCACAACCTCGGTCGAGTCATGTAAGCACTTTCGCAAGTGCAAAACATGGAAAACGTCGTCAACTCCTGCAAACCTATCAGGTAGCCTTACCGGGTAAGCCCTCTTCCCAACTCTCTCAATGATAGGAAATGGCCCAACAAATCTAGGAGCTAACTTTCCATTTCATTCGAATCTCACCACCTTCCTAAGCGAAGATACTTTGATAAAAACTAAGTCTTCTACCTCAAACTCTAAGTCTCCTACCTCAAACTCTAAGTCTCTCCTCCGATCTGCATACGGTTTCTGTCTGTCTTGAGCCATCTTCATCCTTTGCCGAACCAAATCCACCTTCTCAAAGGTCTCCCTAACCATATCGGGTCCAAGTAATAACTTCTCCGTAGACTCTACCCAACATGATGGGGACCTGCAAGGTCTCCCATATAAAGCCTTAAATGGTGTCATTCCTATACTTGTTTGGTAACTATTATTGTACGCGAACTCAACCAATGGAAGATGCTCCTCCCAAGTACCTCCATAGTCCAAAATGCACATTTGCAGCAAATCCTCAAGCATCCTATTTACCCTCTCTGTTTGGCCATCAGTCTGAGGGTGATAGGCCGTACTCAACCTAAGTTGCATCCCTAGCGCCTCTTGTAACCTTCTCCAAAACTCACTAGTGAAAATGGGGCCTCTATCACTAACAACGCTAGAAGGAACTCCATGCAGGCAGACTATCTCTCGAACATACAAGGACGCCAAATATGAAGCCGTACGCTTACTCTTAATTGGGATGAAGTGAGCACTTTTGGTCAATCTATAAACAACTACCCAAATGCTAGTGTTTCCTTTCCTAGAACGGGATAAACCATCAATGAAATTCAAACTATCCCACTTCCACTCCGGCATGTCTAAGGGCTGAAGTAACCCACCGGCCTTTTGTTGCTCTGGTTTTACCCTTTGGCATATGAGACACTTAGCTACGAATTCCGCCATGTCCTTCTTCATGCCACTCCAATAGAACATCCTCTTCATATTCTGATACATTTTGTCATACACCCGGATGAATAGTCATACAGGAATGGTGCACCTCCTCCAAAACTGCTCTCAAAAAGTCACTAGCGTGTGGAACACAAAGCCTTCCATATCTCTTAAGCCACCCTCTACTATCAATAGAATAGCATTGGAGATGTCTTGAGACCTCTCCTCGGCTAGTCCAATCCATAATGTCCATCTGCTCTGATTCTTCCCGTTGCCTCGAGCCAGTTTGATCCATAAGGGTAATTCTCACTTCTAATGTTGCTAACAACCCGGGAGTAATGTCCATAATGGGCTTAAAATAAAAAGAAGAAATATACTCCAAGCTCCTTCAATCTACGAACAAAGGGTTTAAAGGTTGCTTTCTTTCTACTCAATGCATCCGCGACCACATTACACATGCCGAGGGTGTAAGCTATCTCAAAATCATACAACGCTAAAAGCTCCATCCACCTCTGTTGCCTCAAGTTCAAGTCCTTCTGCGAGAATAGGTACTTCAAAGACTTGTGGCTAGCAAAAAGCTCAAACCTCTCTCCAAGCAAATAGTATCTCCAAGCCTTAAGTGCAAAAAATGTGGCAGCCAACTCCAAATCATGGGTAGGGTAGTTCTTCTCATGCGTTCTGAACTGCTTACTACCATAACACACTACCCTCCCTTCTTGTGTCAACAACGCTCCTATACCCGTTTTGCACGCATCAGTGTATACAGTGAAGGGCTTAGCTCCGTCGGGTAAAACTAACACTGGTGCACTAGCAAGGGCTCTCTAAAGCTTCATGAAGGAATCGTCATAATCGACGTCCCACACGAAAGCTTTATTCTTCTTAGTAAGGAGCGTGGGTGGTGCTAAAATCTTGGAGAAGTCTCTAATGAACTTCCTATAGTGTCCTGCTAAACCTAGGAAGCTTCTAACCACGATGACTTTCTTGGAGGCCTTCCAATCTTGCACTGCAATAACCTTGGCGGATTAACAGCCAAACCTTCCTATGAGACTACGTGCTCCAAGAAACGAACTTCCTCTCTCTAAAAATGACACTATGAAAACTTAGCTCTTAAATGATGACTACGAAGTGTGCAAAGAACTTCTTCCAAATGAACAACATGCTCCTCCATATTCTTGGAAAATACCAAGATATCATCCACAAATTCCACCACAAACTTATTTAGGACATCCCCAAAGACATGGCTCATCAAATCAACGATATAGATTGGAGCATTGGTTAGCCAAAAATGTAGAAACAACCACTCGAAGGATCCATTTAGTGTCCTAAAGGCGGTCTTATCTATACTGCCATTAGCGATTCTAAGCTGATGGAATCCCATGGTTAAATCAAGCTGAGAGAAAACCAAAGAACCTACCAACTGGTCAAAAAGATCATTAATCCTAGGAAGTGGATATTGGTTCTTCTTGGTGAGCTTATTTGATTCCCTATAGTCTATGCAAAGTCACTAGTACAAAAAGTGCATATTGCTTCGCCTCATTTGCATCGGTTGAAGTAAAAACTGATGCAAATAGAACTATTTGCATCAGTTCTATTTTAATAACCGATGCAATGGGTACGTGGAAAAAAATAGGTAATAAAAAATCAAATTTGCATTGCTTATTAAGATATATAGAACTGATGCAAATAGTTTTAATCGCATCGGTTTTAAAGTCAACCGATGCAACTACATGTTGATGGCAAAGATAAGAAATTTAGGTGGAAAAATAATGAAAAATTGGCTCCAAAGTTACTACTTTGGAAAAATCTACTCCTTCCCCCTCAATAACCCACTCCAAAAAAATAATTCTTCTCCTCTTTGTTTAACAACAACTAAAAGAAAGGGTTAACAAATTCTGAAAATCTAAACAAAGCAAGAAACTGGTAAATCTCAAATTGCAAATTCATTCAAACCTAAAGCTATTGGAGCCATCGCAGATT
Organism: Allium cepa; assembly: GCA_030765085.1. Taxonomy (NCBI): domain Eukaryota; kingdom Viridiplantae; phylum Streptophyta; class Magnoliopsida; order Asparagales; family Amaryllidaceae; genus Allium; species Allium cepa. Next base: position 607,005,787 of record CM060938.1, on the reverse strand, counting down.
AGAGTAGTGATATGGCGGAGGTCGAGCTGCGTGGCCGAAGGTGTGGGCGTTGGTAGTGGCTGCATTCAGATGATGGCGGGCTAGGCTAGGCGTCCGGTGGTGATGCAATTATTTAGCGTTGCTATTTAATTAAGGATCTAAGGTGAGTAATTTCTCACAAATCTATCTCTAAATTTATGAATATGGTTTCTAGGTGAATTCTTACTGTAATTGCTTGGACTTGATTGTTAAATTGTGTGTGCTGTTTAAAGATTTTGTAGCATTGAATTGAATGCGTCTCTGCCCTTACTTTGAAATTGATACACATTTTCTTATTAGCTTTGGTTCACTGCATGCTAAAAAGAAAATGTCGCTGATACTTTTCTTCTTAGTATGTTGCCTTAGAGAATGATGACTACACACTATTGTTTTAATTTGCACGTCTCTGCCTGTTGCCCTGTACTTGCTCATTCATGAACTAAAAGAAGTAATGGTCTCAGCCTTACTTATTGCACATCTTATCTTATCTAATTTGCACGTCCTGTACATGTACTTCGCCTTGGAAAATGGCCACCCACTCAAACATTTTTGCTTGAATTATTTCGTCCTGATGCCAAAATTTGTTGCCATGAATTGAGTCAAGCCCAAAGTCAGCTGCCTCCTCTTTGTTTCGTTCGCCACTGTCATGATATGCACATCCTATATTGTTTAATTTCTCTTTGTTCCATAGTCTACTGTTAAGACTCTTGTGCATAATGCTTGTCAAAGGAATCATAATTCTTTTATTGATTTTATTTGTTGTCCGCATATGCAGGTCTCATGCCACTCTATATGATTTAAAAGTTAGGTCATGAGTACATAATAGGTGCTCTATTACGCATAGCTACGTTTGTTGTCAAAGAAAATGTAATTAATTTATTTAATAGTTTCTTAGATGTCAAATGATATTTAATGTGCATAGCTACAGGAATACAGAACTATAATCATATTAACTATGTTTACTTGACTGAATTGTACTTTTCTAGAGCAGTAAGTGCATCCTTAAAAATAAACTAACGAACATTGTTAAAAACAAAACTTTATGTAATTAATATGTGTATCATACATGGGTCATGGTCTGATAGGTACTCAAATCAGTTGAAGTAAATTTCTTTCAACACAATGAAAATATAATAGGATAGATTTACAAAGTATCACTAAATATTGATATATTATGAACGAAGTTTCATAAAAGGTTTTGAGTTTGAATACCAAACACTGTATCCCTATTTGCTATCTAAGCTCACATATATCAATAAGTAATGCACCATCTAACTTTGTAGTGGATTAAATCATCATCATTATTACTAAACTAACTACACAGATATCTAGAAAAATTATAACTAATACAGTAATAGAAAATGAGACATATTGTACCAAACATTGTCTTAAGTCGGTAGGAAATATTTAGTGGCACCTTTTATTATTCATGAACACATTTTACACCCTAACAAAATGCAAATACTCCCAAGAAAACTCACTTTATCCAGTCAGCTAACAATGCACTATCGTGCCAAATTAAACACATAGTCCATAATTTGGGTTGTAGTAGTGGAATTATTGGTACTGCCATCTTGAGTTACTATGCATAATTCTCTTTGCTGCAGGCATGTAGTGTCAAGCATTGCTGTCTGCAGCAGCTGCAACTGAGCTGATGCACTAATTGGTAATTGTTGTTAAAGGGTATTATAGTAGTTGTATCCAGTTTGCAGTGGTGAATAGCCTTATACTAAGGACATGATACCGAGCGTAGCAGTGGCTGCTGCTGCTGCATTTGCTGTGGGGAATCCCACATCGACAGTTCAGATGGTGAATAGTAGCAATAAATTGTCTTTGGTTTATTTGTACATCGGTACATACTAGTTGCCTTGAAAATAGATTATAGACATATTTCAGCCTCTTGCATCTCTAATGGAAATGTGCATTGCTGACCGCTTAAGTGACATCCTTCAGCCTCTTGCATCTCTAATGAATTTTGGCATGTCGCAGTTCCAAGTTCAATCTAAGCGTTATAATTATCTTATTTTGCCTTGTTATTTGTTTCATTTGAGTGTTGACTTGTTTGTTCCGTGTTGACTTGAGCGTTGAACTGCACCTTTTTTGTTTTATAGACTTAAACCAGGATTTTGAACTGCTTTGGTTGTACTATTATTGCCTTGCTACTTCTGGCTTTGTCAGATGCAGTTTTACGTCAGTTGAGTTTGTGTAACCGAGCTATTTTTTTGTCGTTGCCCTGTTCCTTGTATTGAAGAATGTTTGGGCTGTTAGTTTTAGTTGGTTCATGACTAGTTGAGGGGGTAGTGTGGAATTTCTACGAGTCAGTATCCATGTTTGACGTGTTTTCTCATTGGTTTAAGCATTTGGAATCCATTGTTTTTCAAATTTGCAATATCTTGGTGGGTGGCCAAAGCATTTACAGTTTGAGAAAATACCGAGCTTCCACTCGTATTCTACTCTTTACGTTGAGATTTCAATCTTCTTATTAAAAATTAGTACTTCCAGTGGGAAGTTGAATAAATTAGTACTAGCACGTCCCTTCCTTACTATTGTTAAGAAAAAAATGGACATACCCATGCATTGTTATCTATTCTTAGGTTAGCACGTCCCATATTGTCAAGTTTCATAGCTTATCTTATTCTTTTTAGTTAATGCCTGTAGCCATAGTTTTATCTTCATTTGTGCAACTATACCCATTTAGTTAGACTTAATTGCAAAACTTTTGTCTGTGAATAGTAGTAATATTTATTGCTTGACATTATTACCTCTTTTCCCTGTAGCTTAAAATTCCTTCATGTTGTTATGAATAAAAGCCATGTATTAAGGTTTTGTAAATATAAAAGCCACCGTATAGTTTTTAACTTATACTTGTATTCTTCTCCTCTCTCCTTTCATGTTTTTCTGTTTTATTGTTCACTGTTTATTGTTTGACAGTTAAATGAATAATTTTAACAATATCAGCCTCTTACCAAATTTGCCTTTCTTTTATGTTAATGTTATGCAGCTCGATTGCTGGGTTTTCGACAACTAGTTCCAGCCTATGCAAATGCTAGAAGAACTGAAGTACTGAGAGGCTTCAACTTTGCTTCTGGGGCTGCAGTTATCAGAGCAGAGACTGGAAACAACCTGGTAATTGCCATTATATTCAAAGTTGTATAGTAATGCATTCTCATAATATTAACCTAAGAGATAATTGCCTAAGAAATGAAATATTATGAAATTCAGGGGCAGCATTACCATTTTGAAGAGCAAGTAGATCATTTCGAAGAAGCGCTACGATTCATGGCAAGAATGTTCAGAGGAAATAGAACAGCAGTTGCTGAGCACTTGAGTAAAGTCAAGTTCCACATTCATTAATCGAGGTCAATAGTTGCTCAGGATATCTGCTAATGGATTTTGGGAAGGAAAACACGACTTCAATTTCAGATTTGATCATCTCCAAAATGTCCAGGTGGCTTCTTTTACTGGGAATGAAAACGAGCTCAAGTTTATGAAATTTGTTCTTGGTAATGCACCAGTTCTTAAAACAATGGAGATCAAATTTTCAGCTGATAAAAATGTTAAGGACTTGTTTTGCATGGTCTCAAAGCTTCCTCGGTTCCGTCGTATTTCACCTGATGCTGAACTTATCTTGCCAAAATATGAATATTGGGATGAATGACTATGACCCTGGCTGCTCTAGATTGTTTAGCTCTTGTGAATAATTGTTGCAAACTCTACTATGTTGCTGTTACCTGTTGCATCTCCCATTTTCATGTCTAGAATACTATGTTGTTGTTGCCTGTTAAATCTGTTTTGGTTTTACTCTTCTTGTTCCATGTAGTTTACAGTACTTGGATGCAGTGCATAACACATTTAATGGCAAAATTCTTGGAGTAGTGTGGGCATATAACTTTCTAATATCATTCCAATATCTATTGCAGATTTGGAAAGCAAGCAGCTAGCAGAAGGGATGGCTTTACTATTGCAGTAATTGAGGTTAGATTTCACCAAATGCTTCGTTATCAAACATTTAATTTTCCAATACCGTTTGTGTTTTCATATGCAATATACCAATTTGGAATGCTCTTTTGCGTGATGACAACTACGAATATAAGCTAAAAATATATAACAAATTTAAAAGAATATTACTAAAAAAATGATGTGGCGTAAAAGAAAATGAAGATTTGATGTACATTAACATTTACCTATAACATATGGCATGGCTTTCCAACCCATGTATTTGACATTTTGTTCTTCACCAATTTCCTCTTTGTCCATTCCACTTTTATGTTCTTCATTTGCTAGCTTTGACGCCATTGTTGCAAATTTCTTTTACACTTACTTCCACAATATAATATTTGTTTATAGAAAAATTCTAGAAAAATTCCTATACCAGAGGGAAACAATTAAGTTGATTGTACAGCAGATTCATGGGTGATGGATTTTGAACCAGTTTTTCTTGTGTCTGAAGCAAATCGGGGAAACAATGTTCATATTGTTGAGCTGATCATAGCATGAGGACTAGGCCAAGTAATCAGACACAAAGATTTTGAAGAGAGACAAACTTTTATGATGCTCTATTGGCCATTGAAACTCAAGCTATTAGTGGAAAGAAAGGAAAACATAACATAAATAAAGACCTAGCCATGCATATAAATGATTTGATAGTATTAAGAAAACAAAATTCTTTTTATGGGATTTAAGTTAAGAAATTTGTAATTTTGTATACAATTTACTCCTTTCATTGTCTGTAGGCTTCAGCGAAAAAAGCCTGAGATTTTTTATCATTCATACAAAGAAATAGAAGGCAAAAAGCAGTTGTGGAATATGTGCTCAGTGGGCACCGCTTTAAATTATACCTTCCTAAGGAAACATGCAACCTGGCCTTCTCTTTTTCTGGTGTCAGATGCCCAAGTCGTAGTCAGCCTTATTCTGATGAAGCTATTGCATTCATGAGAAAAAAGGTAATGCAAAAAGATGTTGAGGTGCTAATATCCCCAATAGAGTATGTATTTATTTTATTTTATTTAATTTAGTGTTATGAACCGTGAAGGATTGTTTGTGCGAAAATTAAGTTCATATCTAATTCACTGCACCTCTTTACTTCATGCAATTGTTTCACTATGCACAACTAACATAAAAATGACACCCTACTCATAACCTAATTTCGAAGCATATGCGACGACTATAATATTTAATTCTTAATCTGCTGATAGAAGTGGAAATAGTTGGTAGGGCATGGACACTTTTGGGTTCAATATGGGATTCAAAAACCAACGCTGCTGCAACTCTTCTTGAATCTGGATTAGCAAAACTCAAAACTTCATTTGGTTCAGATAGGATTCCAGATGATCAACTTCTTGAACTTACTGAGCAATCTGCAAAGCTAAAAAGGCTCAAAGTAACTTAAATGATAAACACGCATTTTCAGGTGATTCTTCTTCTAAAGTCTTTATTACTAATTATTGATATTCCCTTATCAGGTTTTGGGAAAACTACGTTGAAGGACAAGAGTTAGAAGTTGATAATGGATCCACTAGTGATGTGAAGCAGAAAGAAGTTCTGAAGGTGAGATATTGATATGACCTTTTGCTAAATAATGAGTACATAATGATAGCTTATTATATTTCAAGCATTTAGGCAATTGCCAACTCATATTTATCAAATATCAATCTAGGTTGTTGTTACTGAAGTTCTTGGTGGTGGCAAATTTTATGTTCAAACTATTGGCGACCAAGTGGAAGCCATATAGCAAAAACTCGCTTCTTTAACTCTTTGAGATGCTCCTATGGTTGGAGCTTTCAATCTTGCAAAGGGTGCACTTCTCCTCGCTCATTTTAGTGCAGATAATTCTTGAAATAGGGCCATGGTAACAAAAATACGAAACTTTGACTTTAAGTTTCTAGTTACATTACACTATAATATCTAGTTCATTTTTTTTGCTACGTTAAACAAAGTTATTAGTGAAAGAGGAATAAAAATGCATGTATAACAACGATCTTATGAAAATGGAAAATCAAAATAATAGAAATACAAGAATTTATAAGTGCTAAGGTAACTTTATAACTATAGAACAACCTACTATGTACAGCCTGATAATTATCGGAACAGCCTATGCTACCGATTACAGCCTATTTACAAATGCTTATAATAATTGATGCTTATATTAATTCAACAACCAATTTACACACCTGATTGTTTTGTAATTGGGGGTTCTAGCAAAATTATATAACTACTAGTAATTAGTAATTACAGCCTGCTTATACCTTATGAAGACTGTAATTGTTCTTATAGACGTATATTACAGCCAATGCTAGAACCTCATAAGCATTACAAGCTTAACCATTATAGCATTTTGTATTCACATGTAGCAAGCTTTTCCATTTGTGTTCACCTGTAGCCAGCTACAGGTTTCAAAATATAATACTGTGAGTTCCTTCATGTCTCATTTTTTGTTCACCTTTATCTAACTTTCCAGTTTTGCTAAAATTTGCTATGGTTTGGTTTTAATGTTATATATTATGTGATTTTAATATAGCAGTTGTGATTTAATTTTAATTCTGTTTAAGGATTCTATTGATTGTTCTTAGTATATAGTGTGTTAACTCTTTGAGTTACTAAAAGACTTATTACATCAAAACACTTCATCAAATATTTTAAATTTTGTGCAGGTAATGCACAATGCAGAACATGAGAGTACAGGGTATGAAGAAAAGCAAGATCGTCCATTACTTAAATGGAAAAACCTATTATAGTTTGTTTCTTAGACTAAGTCGGCGTCATCATGAGGTAAATTGTTAAATTTTCTTAGTCTAGAAACATGATGGCATAATTTCTTTTACAATAATCTCATGCTAGCTTACCGGCAATCAGTTGCTTCTATTGAATTTTATGAAATATGGACTTTTATGTACAAGTGGACTTGAAGCAAGTGAACATAATAAGGAAGAAATTACCAAGTTCCATGTTTGCATGGGTATCTATGTGAATATGATTATATCATGTAATAGCTACATGTGCTCAAACCTTATGTACATCGACTTGATGAAAATAGGAAAATAATAATAAATAACAAACTGCTGTTATCATGTCCGAGCTGCAATTATATGAGTTCATGTTAAGATAATTTTGCGTATATTCTTAAAAAGATTTCTGAATCATAATACATATTGTCTGGAATTAAAGAATCAGATGTCCCACTTTGATTGACTGTTTTGTAGTTTATTCTGGGAACAACATAGTAGGCAACATTTTTGCCCGGCATATTCTGTTTGTCATGAACTCACATAAGGCTGCATATGATACTACATTAATTCAACTCTCCTGGGTTGTTTTATGTTATTGTCTTCCAACTAATTATCTACCATAGCATTCCGCAAATTGATGATGTCATGGAAAATTTCTAGCAGAATGAAGATTCTAAATGGGAAAGAAAGGAAACAACCAAATACTTATAGTATGGAGACATTGAACAAAAAAGCAAAGATGCAGCAAGCTTTGGACAAGCACAGTATACGATGGGCAGATATGTGGCTTGCGTTGATGATGGCTGTAGAGATGGTTTCCAACTTAGGCCGTGCTGTATGAAATGGGAACCGTTGTACTGTCGACACCTTACTGGGCAAATAAGGTGCAACTTTTTAACTGTAGGAAAACCAAAAACCAAACTTTTAGTCTTTTCACAATCAGATGAATAATATAGCAATTATTTTAATTAAATACACAAAACAAGGGAGAGAAGACTCATTACAAAAGAAACTGGGACAGTGATGGATAAAACATTGAAAAGGTGCATTGTTTAATCTCTTGTGCAAGTTTAAAATGCTTGAAGTAGTGTAATAGATGTAGAAGTTCAGGTTGGAACGGTGGTTCGATAAAAGCGTATCAAAAATAGATGTAGATAAACATCTTTGATAGGGCACAATCATGGCAATTTTATCACATATAAGGAAAAAAAATACATTAGTCACATGAACGGTCATGATTTCATTTTAAATGTGCACTACTTAGCAATTCAGTCAACAAAGCATGGAGTATTTGATTTAGGAAAGCACCATATTACATTCTCTGGCAGTTAAATAATACAGCTGGTGTAGGAAAATAGTATATCATTTAAAACAGTATGTTACAATCAGGAGTAGATGCATTAAAATTAAGGAAAATCAAAGTAGTATATAGCAACAATGTTTGTTAATATGGATTTCCTAACCATTAAAACCTAGAAAACAACAAACTACCAATCAATGTTTATGGACAAGAGATGCCTTTGGGTGATATAACTTGCATTTGGTGCCGTTGTCTTGAGTATATCATCATTGCTTCTAGCTTGTACGAAGTATTTCATAGCTGCTCTGAAATTGGGACTTATAACATAAATTCATAAAAGTTCTATCAAAACAACATACAGGGAAGCTGTTTGAATTGTAAAAGCTTAGTTAGAAAGAAAACATAGTTGAACCAAGATACCAGGCAGGAAAAAGAAAAAAAAACAGACAGAGAACTTCGTATAAAAAAATAGATGGCGCTGCAGTTACATATTTAAGGATTTCGTGCTATAAGTATCAAAATCAAAGAGCCAATATCTATGTATTTGTAACATTGCAGCTGTAAAGAATGCAGAGAATCGATGTGACGCAGTATTCCATCTACTAAATTAATAGTAAGTTTTTCACCGATAAATTGAAAATCAGATCAATGTTAGTTGACTTTCAGAGTTTTAAAATTTTCGTATCATATTATTGTAGATGAATGGAGAAGGGAAGGGCAGTACAGTAGTAAGCAGATATGTCTGTTGTGAAATGTAAGTTAGTGGTCAGATGAAGGCTTATTGTGAAGTACAGTGGGTGCTGATGGACAATGTAGAGGTGATGGGGGATCGTTTGAATTATGGTTGTGATGGTTTGGGAAGTTAGACAGTGTTTGTAAATGATAATGAAATTTGTAAATTTGTGATGGTTCGGAAGGTGAAAATTTGTAAACCAAAGCAGAATTTGTAAACGATAATGAAATAATCTCTTTTTTTTAATTTTTTGTGTATGTTTTTTTATTTTTTATATACATGTAAAGATTATCAATAATATATATATATAGTCTATTTGAGTACTGTAATAATGGTTTCTGAGGGATTAGTTTGCATCAATTGTTATAAAAAACCGATGCAATAGAGGGATTAGTTTGCATCGGTTTTCAACAACAACTGATGCAACAAGTTCCTTTGTTGCATCGGTTTTCATTACAACCGATGCAACATGGGGGCTGTGTTCAAGCAACCAACCATGATATTTTGCATTAGTTGTTAGTAACAACCGATGCAAAAAGGACCTTTTGCATCAGTTTCAGAACTGATGCAAAAGTGTTATGTCTGTTGCATCGGTTGCATATGCATCGGTTGTTGAACTGATGCAAGAGGGGGGTAAACAACCGATGCAAATGGCCTGTTTTGTAGTAGTGAGTGGTGGAGAACCATCTGCCTTTGTGGCAAAGACGATTGGTGTTCTCCACTTCGATATGCTCATTCTTATGAACCCCTTCTCCAAAAGCTCAGAAATCTATTTCTCAATTCTTTCCTCTCCTTAGGTGCCATATGCCTCACAAGTAATGCTACTGGCTTAGCATTTTCGATCAAATAAATCCTAAAGTCAACCTCTCTCTTGGGGGGTAGTACCCTAACCTCCTCCAAGACAACTGCAAAGTCTCGGACGATAGGAATCGAATGCCACTTTGATGACGATGAATGGAGGGAACAGAGAAAACTCAACCTGACTAACCCTTGTGGGTCGCAAGATACCTCTAGAGTCCTACTACTGCAAGTCTCAAGTCTAACGACTTTCCTCTCGCAGTCTAAGATAGCGTCGTATGTGGATAGCCAACCCATCCCTAAGATCATACCATACCCCGAGAATACCAGAACATAGGCATCGCAGTCAAACTCTACGCATAGGATAAAGATTTTCAAACCCTTACAAACCATAGATAAGTGTGTCGATACTCCTATAAGGTTTGAAACAATAATGGGGTCTACTACTAATGATATGTCCAAGTGCAAACAATCTACTAGAGAGCTAGAGATAAAAGAGTGTGACACTTAGAATCAAATAAAGTTCGAATTGGAAAATCAGACATAGAAATCAAACCTTCAACTGTGACATTCCTACCTCCGTCTCGTATACTACCGAAAGGTGCTATCTCTAATGCCTGAATCTGCACAGTTGGTGCACTCGCTCCTTGGGGACAACTCCTACTCATAAGACCGGGTTGCCCACAAGTATAACACTCCCTTTATCCTCTCCTTCTAGCAACCTTTGACTATATGTCCAAACTTCCCATAACCATGACACTTTATTCCTTTCTTAATTTGCTTCTATGGACCATCACCTTTCTTCTTCTTCTTATTATTTTCCCACCACTTCTTCTTTGGACCTTCTGACTTAACCTCCTCTTTATACTCTCCCTCCTTGACTGTATCTGACATAAGCGCCATCTCGAACAAAGACTCATAAGTAGCTCCCATCGGTAAATGAGTCAGCAATAATCCCCGAAAGGGTTTATTCAATCCCATCGTAAACTTCATAGCTTTCTTATGTCGTGTGTTCACCAAATCCATACCAAATTGCGACAGCTCATTGAATTGAGTGATGTATTCCTTAACAGACAAACTCCCTTGCTTCAAATTGATAAACCTCTCTGAACACTCTCTTCTACCTCCAACTCGATCACCTCCCACCAATAAGATGCCTCATCCTTCAACTGCCAAGCGACCAGTTGAACTCGCTGTTGTCCATCCAGTCCCAAAAGACCCAAATCCCTCTCTATGTCCATAAGCCAATCTCTCACCTCCATAAAAGTCTCCTTGCCGAAAAAAGTCTTCCCATCCAAACTCGCAAAAATCTTTACAAAGTTTAGATAAATTGAAGGTAGCGGATGGGTTAATGGGATTCCCACCCATTGGTGAAAAATTTGGTGCACACTCACCATTGGAGTCGTAGCTTGTAAGTACCTACGAAACCAGGCTGGAGCTGGAATACCCTCAGGAAGGTTCAGGGCATCAGCCATTCTATGAAAAGAAAACGATAGCTTAGGAAAGAGTCAATTGGAAATTTAACTGGACTTATTAGGGGATTTTTATCAAAATTCTTTTATACTTAAAAATTATTCCTAAAAGTTCATTTCTGAAAAATACCATTAAATCAAGTTATTTTGAAAAAAAATAGTTTACTTTATTAAAAAAATTGGAATCCTATAACCTTAAGCTTTAATACCAAGTGAAACACCCTACACCTCTTAATATACCCAAAAAGACACATTAAAAGGCTTGCTGCATTATAGGTATAACTGAAACTAACAAAGACTAACATTCACAAGACAAAAATAGGTAAAACCAACTAAAACTAAAATAATAACTTAATTAAAAAAAGCTTCATAATTACTTCATATATAGGTCAAATACCAAATACAACATCCATATATCAAAATCCATCATGTCTTATGCAACAAAAATCATAGTCTCAAAATCAGAGTACATAATATCCCACAAAATAAGCCGGTACATAGAAAGACCAAAAGCAGAAATAATAGAAATACATAAAAGAAATCTCCTCCAAGAGAACTCCAAGCTGCAACAATCTACTTATTTCTCCCTTGATTTCCTAAGGGGGAAGGGGAAAATAGAGGAGTGGTCAGATTAAAAGTCTGTTGAATGATAGTAATTACTAGATTCTTTAAGCAAGATAAAGTAATAGACTGTACAACAGTTCTAGCATAAATAAGGGTAATAAAGGAAATGGGAAAGAGAAAAAATGAAAATGATTACGATTAAATATTGCTCAATTTATAAGATAGGTTAAATTTTGATTGCTTGCACTTGTCCTAGATTTCCGCTTTGATTAGGCTTAATTCCTAATCCTGTAATTAGGATGTGACCCTAATCCTACCCTTTTTGATCGACCTACTACTCTATAGTACCTTTCTGTGGACCAGCTGCTATATAACTCTCTACACAAAATGTTACTGTGGCCAAGAAAACATATATAGCCTCATACATAGAAGGCAATGGTGTCTACAGAAGACACCTACACTAAGCGCTTGGAACTCATATCTATTACTGAGCACCCGAATGTAAGTCGCATGCGTAACTGCCACCATGCCCATGCTACCTTTTTCTTAACCTATTGGATCTTCTCATTACCTCAACATCTAGCATAAGCGTGCCCCACATCCCACTTCAGGATAACGTGAGATCACTGTGTGTCCATAGAATCTATAAGGGAAATGCTGTTGGTACTAGCCCTTCATCCAAATAATATCTAGTTTCTCCCCTTATCCGAATTCCCCTATGATTTGGACTTCTATTTGACCAATTACAACCATTCTTAGCATAAGCGTGCCCTATGGAATGCTATTTTGTACAGATCCTACTTTCATCTTTGCTTATTAACTTAAACAAATTATTTTAAACAAGCCTTTATAATTTATCCCTACTATATTTTCTTATTAATTTATCCTAGGCCTTAAAATAGGCCTCATTTTGTTCCATTTCTTGTTATAATATACGTTATAATCATGCTTATTACTTAACCCAAAGTCTAAGTGTGAAAATAAGATTCTTTCACCTTTTACTCTATTTAATTATAATTCTAAGTTATAACTGTGTCAGTTATCTTTAATTGGTTTAATTCTAATTAGGCGTAATTTCAGTTCAATTACATTATTCATTACACTCCAATTCCATTATTTAATGTAGTCTTTATAATTTACATCTTATTTTCTTCATTCAATATTCTTACTTATATAATCCATATTAACGTTTAATTTATTATAATCCATATGCGAAGAGAAAGGGAGATGAAGAGAATAGATGCTTGCATAAAATCCGAAACGTCGAAAAGATGCAAATATCAATAAATAAACTTAAATCCTGTAAACCAATAAAAAAAAACCATGCTTAACAAAATAAACCAAAATTACTGAAAAGAATAGCTGAAAACAATTTGTATTTGTACATACTTTTAAACAATACTGGTATTATTTTCCAAACCTCGAAAACCTTTTTTCGAAACACCGAAATTTAAAAATCTCAAATTCTCAATTGTATATTCATTTTTCTTTCAAAATATATTTTGTAAATCACATTTATACAGTTTCATTTTGTTATAACCATATAATAGCTAATACTTTAGGAATATTGACTAATCAAATAATAAACGATAATGATCAATATGATCAATTTTCACATTATAAATACCATAATAATTTCTGAAGTTATTCTTTATATACAAATATAATCAGGGTAAAATTATTTCATTTACCCAATTTGAAAACAATATCATGTCGAATTGTTATATTCAAGTGTTTAGAGATCCTTATCAATAAAGTTAATTACTCGTATTGACCAAAATCCATAAGCCACTCAACAAATTAACCAACACAATATAAAATAACTTTTATATCCACTAATAAATACGTGCTCATATCTATTAATACACTCAAACTCATTCTATGGTGCTACTGACCCTATCTCTAAAGAATTACCCCTCAAAGCCAAGGTTATCGCTAAACCAAAGCGCTAATACCAACTGTGACGATCCACATTTCGGAAGTTTTAAACCGACAATAATCCATACATGTTCGACTTAAACAATCCAAAACATAGATAATCAATGAGGTTAATTAAGAAAAATAAGAAAAGAAGAAGAAAAAAACACAGAATCTCACAGCGGAATGATATCATAATAATCAAATAAACAGCCCATAAAGCTATTTAATGTACTTTTTATTATAATTTATACAACATCTATTAGAGTTATATACACAAAAGAAAAAATAAAATAATGCAGCGGAACAAATAATGATGGAATAATACTATAGTAATAATATCAAATCTTCATCTTCGTCCTTCAGAGAATAATCTTTGATAACCTGAAAACTCATGACAGACCCGAGCGTAATGAAATGACAATACACTCGAGTCAGGATTAAGATATCCTTATATAAGTCAAATCAATATTGCATATAACATGAGTGTAATAGCGTCAGAGATGTTTCTGGGATTTCACATCTCATATCTAGTGTATAACGCGTGTGCAATAACTTAAGAGATGTTAAGGGATTTTCCATTTCTTAAGGATCCGTCAAAATATTTATATGCAGCAGAATATGCAATATATGTAATGTCTAATCGATAAAATAAATATTTTTCTTCGTGTTAAGGCTTTACATTAACCCCCCCTTAGTGCGTTTTTCGGCATTGGCGTACACTTTGCATTTAACACCACCAGTAGCACGTCGGGAGTTAGTGATGTGCCATGACACAACAACACTAAACCAAAATTGTATGGGTCTGATATAGGAATAAAAGTATGACAAAGCACGTTAGGAAATATCCAAGGTAGGATACTACCAGTTTACCCTTCCTGTTTGGTGGTATCGCATCATAGCCATGATCGCCAAAGCGTCCAACACTCCTAGAATCCGAGGGTGCGCACCAGTCAATCACAATGTAAATGATGGTAAAAATGAAAAAGTGTGTCCGCTTAAGGTAGCTAGCCAACTTGACCAGTACGGCTGCTGTTATAGTCATTCAAATTGGCACAAGTGCCAAGCTAATCCATCATCGTTCCCTTTCTTCAAATCTAGAAAACATACTCCTAATGCAACCACTTTATTCTAGATCATCACTCTACGTACACAGTTGTTAAAGTGGTTCCGGTATCGGCAGAGAGTATTCCCATATCCAGCCCCACTCTCTTTAACAAACAAACGTCGTTTTACATACCAGTTGGTACTTTTATATTTCGAAAATAGTTCATAATTGATATCAAAATATCATATTCGCTTCAAAATCAAATCCATTTTGAAATCATCATATTTACTCAAAATATACCATTTCACTTCAAAAATCATTTTCACCTCAATATTTTCGATTTCGCTTTCAAATTGTTTCGAATTTCAATTTACGTTACAACTTTACTTTAACCCAATTTGCAGTTAAATATAAGATTTAATGATAAACATTTCATCCCTTGACCTGTTTGAATTTTTGAAAAATAGTTTGAATAGTTTTAAGATGGTTTAAATAATTAAAATAGTTAAAAATAGTTTAAATGGTTAAAATAGTTAAAAATAGTTTAAATGGTTAAAATATTTTGATATAAAATAGTTTAAGTATTAAAATGGTTTATATAGTAAAATAATTTGGAAAATCCAGAATAATTTGAATATTTTAAAAGATCGATATAAATTTTTTATAGTAAAATAATTTATTTGAAAATAGTTTTGAAATCAAACTGATTAAATTTCTAAATTTTCCAATTTGAATCACTTTTAAATTTCCATTTCAATTTTTATCAATTCTGAGTTCGATTTACAGAACATCGATTCAAAACATTTAAATCAAAGTTACTTTAATTCCCGATTTGAAATCCAGATCCTCAAATATAATTCAATTCCGAGCTTAATTTCGATATAGTTCGATTTCCATAAATTCAGTTTTTCATTTTCTTAGAATCAAATCTTTTAAACAAATTTCAAATCAAAATTTTTAAAATCATTTAATTTAACTAATTCGGTGTTTGTATATAATTTCTACCCTATAGCCAAGCAATCGGTTATTTCAATTTAATTTCAGGGATTGATATATATCATTTTAACCCAAATCACAGTTCCATGGGTATATATCATTTCGACCTATTTCTTAATTTATTTGAAATAATTCAATTTACTTTTTATATACTGTAAATAATTTACCATATGATAACAAAATATATATATTAAAATAAATAAACATCCAATCATCCAAGTATCAGTCAATTGGCATTCATCACAATCAACATCCAAATCAGCCAATAATTCACAACAATTCCATAATTATCAATATATATCAGGTATTTTATTGACATTAAATTACTATTTCAAATTCAACCTTCAATTTTAATTTTTAACAGTTAATACGAATGACAGTTAAATTTATCAAGCAATGATCAATAAATTTAAATCATTGCATAATTTTGAATTTAACTAGCAAAAAATATTTTAGTACGTTGTGAGCATTATAAAGCACTCACCTTTTAATTGAAACTAAAAATATTTCAACTCCAAATAAATGCCACTTCGATTCCATGCCGAAGCCTTTGTCAATACGAATCCAATGCAATTTGTTTCGTTCGAATGCGACCTAAAACGAGTGAGTTATCATGTTTATAAGAATTCGAATTTATTAAACAATTTGTATTACTAAATTTGAATTTAATAATTTACCCAGCCCAAAACAAAATCTGGCCCGCTCCCCTTTTTCCCCCGCCTTTTTCTTTTTCTTCCTTTTCTTTATATTTTTTTCCTTCTTTCTTCCCACGACCCAAAGCCCACTCCGACTCCTTCTTCTTCTCCATCCTATATGCCTGCACAGAAAAGAAACTCCCTAGCCGTGCACGTTTGCAAGTGATATGGCATTCCACAACTCGAAACAAAAATCTGACAATGTCGTCAGCCTTCACTCGACGTTCTCCATCCGCCTGCACCCTAAAATCACAGCCCGGACCTCCATATAAAAATGGGACCTGCTCCTCTAATCAACGCTACAGTGTCATGTCGCAAAGGCCAAGATGATCGGACCTCACCATCTCCAAGGCGCCGATTCTCCTCCACCTAACGAACACTTTCCCCATGCCCAAATCAAACAATACACCCCAAATCGAAGGCAGTATGGAACCCTAGGCAAAACTACCATTCGACTTTCACAATCATGATCATCAACTCGGCGCTGCACCTCTCAAACCTATACCAGATCGAAGCACAAGTTGAATTTTAATTTTTAAAATTGGTTTTACATTTTTATCGTATAAATGGAGCGATCGATTTTTGAAATTTCCATTTCTCGTTTTCTCTTTGCTCTATGTGATTTTGAAATGAAAAGAGGGAATGCAGATGATTTTGAAATGAAAAGAGGGTTGGCGCAGTTGGTTGATGGTCCGGACTGCGTGATCGAATGTCACGAGTTCGAGCCCCGAAACTGACAATCCTGTAACAAGTACCCGAAGTATGTGTTTGGCAGGCACATACTTCCCTAGAGTTTACAAGCGAAGCTTGGTTCTCTAGGTAATTCAAAAAAAAAAGTATTATAGGGTGGTTGATGTACAGATAGGGTGGCTGAAGAGATAAAAAACGGCTGATGTTAAATAAACTAAAAATATATTATTTAAAATTTCAAAATATCTAGCTATTAATTTTGAACTTCGATTGTAACGTGCCGCCAAGCGTTCATAATGCCATACCCCTATTTCAAACACAATTGAACAAGTTTTGAGACCTAATTCGATCGTATGGAGAAGATAGCTTTTTGGACCCAATTATTATATTGAATTTTTGATATTAATTTCAGCGTGTTTCTACCTCGCACGACCAAACGGGAAGTTCAATTGTTACGAAATTTGAAATTGGATAATATACACTATTACGGATCTAATGGAACTGGTTACGTCGAAATCTGAGACTGCGGTCATAATGGCTATTTTCACTCATCGATTAAAATACAAAATTTTCAAATTTTAAATTAATCACTTAAATTCAATTTGCAAGTGTTGACAATCTTCATCCATATTTAAGTAACATCTAAATCAACTTCTGAAATCATTTAATTCATATTCAATATAGAATTTAGTTATTTATATAATTTTCAAAATTAAATTTTAAATAATTTAATTGTCTAATATTTAAAAAAATTAATATTATCTTTCACATGAATTTTAGTTATCAACCAATTTCTTTATTTACATCTAATGAATTCGACATTTAATATTCAATTCAACTATTGGTTGTAAACACATTCAATACATAACATCTTCTTTCAATACTTGTTATTACTTAAATCTTCGAAATTTGTTTATTTTAAAATCATGTTCAAGTTCATATTCAATAACTATATTAATATATCATTAAAAAATTATTTTTAACCATTTTTGTTCATTAATAACACTAAATTTAATAATTTAAAATAGTTAAAAATACGGATCGTTACATGCACATAGACATATACATGTATTTGATAACCTTTACGCACTATGTATAACATATATAATCAAGTCAAATCTTTTTATTAATCAATTACATAAAACAAAAAATTTATTTAAATTTATTTAGATTGGCTCCAAATTAATTTGGGTTTCATAGTCCCGTTAAGATTTAAAATCGTTATCCAGCTTTTTGACTAAGCAACATTCCGGTAGACTGGACGAAACTAATTTGGAGACTATCAAGGAAGGAAGCCCAATGAGATAGCCTAAAAGTCTAGAAATCAAGCACAAACAGAGTCATGGGGCACATACAAACCAACCACAAGGGAAAACGAAATACATCCATATAACTGGTGCATCGTTACCGATCCAATCACCTGGATTGGTACCGATCCGTATTTCTTCAACCTATGGTGCCCATCTTCTACCTACCTACTCTACTCGATGCTAGAAGCCTATTCAAGTTTCATTTTTTTGATCCAATGCAATCCTCTATCGATCTCTACGAGCTCTTGAATCGACAACTCTACTTCTCCATCGATCCATTAATTAGACTCCAAAATAAGCTAATAATGGTGGCAAAAACTATGGAATCATAAAGCTAACAACAAATCGATCTAGGGAAAGGATTTCATGAAGATCTATACATTATCTTTATGGATTGATACCGATCTAGCTCTTTGGATCGATACCGATTCAGGAAAATTAATGGCATGGCCGCTATTTTCTCCAAAGGACTTGGTCTTGGCGCAGAAATTGATGTGAGAATGTAAAAGAAAGTATTTTTGGCTTTCTATATCTATAATTTGAGAGGTAGGGCTCATTTTTAAGGATCTTTTGGTTCTCTCTTTCTAATACTCTATTTTCTTGTAATCACACTCAGATTTAAACCAATATGTAAGAACAACTACCTATAATCAGCAATCAAAACAATAAAATCATCGTAGTGGACGTAGGCCAAGTTTAACCGAATACTATAAACGTTGTATGTTCTTTGTTTGCTCATTTTTTCATTTATTTTCTTTACTTTTTATTCTCTACACGATCTCTAGGGTGTTTGTGCCATTTTTTGGTTCAAACATTTTGGTGCTTTCATTGAGAAAGATATTCTCAAGCTGCTTAGATCCATCATCTACTATTGGATTTCTTAGTTTCGAGATATAGATCCAATTTCCCACTTTACAGTTCTACTATTCAAATTTCAGCATCTAAGAGAAGTTATTCTCCATGGCCATCAAGAAGAGAAAGTGTTATAACTTTTAGAGCTACTAATGATACTAAGAACCAAGACACTCACTATGTGGATGGAGTTGCCTAACTAGAACAATTGAGATCTAGAATCCAACTGAACTCATGACCAGAATAGAGATGGATCATACGATAAAGCAGATGGAGGAAAGATTCCAAGAGGATCACAATGAGATTAACTAGCATATGTAGCAGAGCTTGAGGTTGCCAAATGAATTAACTAAGAACAACCGTAGGAGGAGTAGGAGGGACATAGACCATTTAAATATAGAATCTGAATGTTCCTCATCACCAGAGCAAAGATGGAGGGATTGGAAGCAGAAGAAGACTCAAAACACGAATGGGACCTCAAATCAAGGGATGATACAAACCCATGGCTTGGGTTTGTGGATTAGTACCAATACGAGAGGATGGTTAGGTATCAATCTAGCATATTTTGGCTATAAGGATCAGCCTCTGGACGGTGGGGTGGACTTGGCCTCTGGACATGTTATCGATGGTCAGATAAAATAAGGGAGATTGTAGGACAAATGAATTTCTTGGAGTTTGGAGAGCCTAGGTATCGAGAGCCTATCCGAGAGCATTCGTCGGGCCTAAATATTCAAGGCAGACCTCAGTTACAGCCTTTCAATCGAACCTATAAGCCCAGCACAAAGAAGTTATGGCTGAGAGACTTGTGAGTGAAAACTGATTTAGAAGCAATAATGAATTGGTTACTTCACCTAGTCGAAATCCGTTTACTTAGGAAATTCTATTTATACAGTATTCATAGAGGTTTGTAATGCCAACAATGCGGCTACATGGTGGAAAGACAGATCCAAGGCAGCACTTTACTAAGTACGAATGGCGTATTGACTTTGCCAGAGCATTTGATGCCTTGAGATGTCATTGTTTTCCAATTTTCCTACAAGGGGTAGTGATGATGTGTCTAATCAACTCCCTTTGAGATCCATATCGTCTTTTTCTGAGTCGTCAAGAAAATTTATAGAGAAATTTCGTTTACACGCTATATGTTCGAAAAACGTGACGTCGTTATCAAATCTCTTCTTGGAAGCGGGGGAGTCATTAAATGATTTCTTAACTGGTTTCATACAGTAGTGACATAAGTAACAGATCCCAATGATGATGTAGTATTGATGGCAATGATCTGGGGAATTCTTCTCGAGACCGACTTCAAGAGATGATTGGAAATGAATCTCCCATCGACAATGGATATTTTCTATAGGAAGGCTAATCAGTTTTTGCATTTGAAGGAGGCATATAATTGTCCTTGAAGAGGTAAGATTGGGAGTTTAGCTGAAGTGATATAGAGAAAAATTGTTGTAAAATAGACTGGAGGAAGTTTTGGGAATGTGTATGTAAATGATGGCAACATGGTGGCTAGAAATAAATGATAATGTGGCTAAAAAGCAAAAGCCGAATAATGGAAATCATTCCATAATTCCTAATATGATAATTATTTTGAATGGAATATCTCAATCATAAATATTTATCTGGCAACTCTAGGTACCTAGATGTATAAATGTCGTCTCCGAGGAAGTTGGCTATAAAGGAGAAGAGATCTAGCAAGTTCTGCAGGTTTCAGGAGACTGACAGTCATGATACCAATTAATGCAGGTACTTGCGTGATATGATTGAGGAGCTGATTCGAAAGAAGAAATTGTAGCATGTCGTTAAAGCGTCATAGAGTAACGGCCAAGGAAATTTTTACCCCCTAAGATGACATGCCAACGGGGGCAAGCTGGTCCTAGTGGTAAGGAGCTTAGGCATTTTGAAAATGTTTAGTGATAAATACAATCATCAATGGACCATATCCAATCGATAGGAGTTTGAATGGGATGGGGAGGTATGTTGGTGCTTTGAATAATGCTAATAATGAGAGCGCTTTGGTAATAGAGGATGGAACGCCAGTGAAATAATTTATAACCAAGATAGATGACATTATTTTTTGGAACAGAAATGCTGATGGAGTGGAAGCCCCAACGATTTATCCATTGGTCATAACGACCACAATTAGACATGCTATTGTATGAAAGGTGCTCGTTGACTGTGGGAGTTCGGTCAATATTCTATTCAAAATAGCATGCAACCATTTGCTTTTGAAGGGCAAGGAATTGAAATCGTCTAAATCTCGAATTCAGCAATTCAATGGGATAACTATAGAGCCATTTGCGTATGTGGAACTACCGGTGGTACTCAAAGAGGGTGACCGTAGGTGTGTGTGTGTCATGCCTTTTATGATGTAGGATGTTTACTTTGCTTGCAATGCATTTTTGGGCTAACCAGTCCTGGCTAAATTTAGAGCGGCTAAAGCTCCCTGGTTTTTGACGCTTAAATTTCCTACGGAGAACGGCATGGAAGTAGGATGGAGATCAAGGGAATGGACGTGAATGTTATGTCACCGAGCTATAGGAGGCAAGGCAAAGAGAGAAAGTAAAAGGTGTAGTGAGGACTCCCTACATTAAGGTGTAGAAGTGAAAGAGCAGCTCCTATCGAGTTAACGATCTACATTTCGATTAGTCAGGATGACCCGATATAGGTCTTGAAGGTCGGATCGTAGCTCCTTGTGAGAATGATGAAGGAGTTAGATAGTTTTATTTGGGCGAACCTGGATATATTTGCCCAGACACACTTTGATATGTGTGGAATTCATCATGGATAGCGAGCCATGCACTGAACATATATCCCAAATCCATTCCAATGAAATAGAAGCACCATAGCCTGTGTCCAAAGAGATCTTCTACATTGTAGGAAGAGTTGGATAAGCCAAAGGATAATGGCTTCATACATTATGCCTTATACTTGGAATGGGTGTCAAATCTGGTCTTGGTGAAACGTTGAGTGGTAAGTGAAGGGCATGCGTTGAATATTCTGATCTGAATAATGCATGCCCAAAGGACAGCATCCCTCTTCTGAGGAATGATGGTTGTTGGATTCGACCTCCACCACGATTTACTTTCATTTATGGATGCGTACTATATATACAATTAGATTCTAATGCATGTCACGGACCTGGAACATGCCAGCTTTATTATCAACTTGGAACATTATTACTATTTGGTCATGTCTTTTGGACTAAAGAATGCTGGAGAAACCTACCAGAGGCTAGTAAACAAGATGTTCTAAGACTAGATTAGGTGCTTGATGGAAGTCTATGTGGATGACGTGCTCGTGGTGTTTCAGCGATTCAGAAACCATATTGATGATTTGGCTGGGATGTTCAACGTTCTTCGAAAATACAGAATGAAGCCCTTTAAAGTGCTCATTCGGCAACGCGTTAGGGAAGTTCTTAAGCTTTATTGTATACTCCCATGGGAATGAAGCCAATTCGGAAAAGATAAATGCATTAAGGGAGATAGAGGCCCCAAAGACACTCTAGGAGGTCCATAGTCTGAATGGAAAGGTTGTCGTCTTAAGTTGATTTATCTTCAGAGCCATCGATAAATGCAACCCTTTCTTTGGCGCAGTTAAGAAGGGAAGAAGTTCCAAGCGAAAAAGGAACTTCGCTTGGAATCCGAAGCTTAAAGATTCATTCTATGCTCCGGTGGATCACTTAGAGAGACCCCCATTCTCTCAAAGCCAAGGATGATAAGGATTTGTTTATATATTTAACATTGTCGGTGCATGCATCACAAGACACACTCATGCATAACGCATGAGGAATCCCACGTCCAAAGACTGGTTTATTACATCATTAGGAATTTGACAAGAGCAAAAAGAAATTATCCAAACTGGAAAAGCTTGTTTACAACCAATTGATTGCTTTAAGAAAACTTCGCCCCTACTTTAAGGCCCATCATGTCAAAGTTTTTATGGGCCAGTCTTTGCGAAAAGTCTTGCAATGAAGTGAGACTTCTGGAAGGCTATTGAAACGGAACATTTAATTGAGCCAATACGATATAAAATATCATGTTCGGAGAGCTATCAAAGGTCAAGGTTTGGTGGATTTCATAGTGAATTCACTGTGTGAGACGATACCCTGGAGAGGAGTAGTGAGCAAAATGTTAGGTTGAAGATGTACACAGATGGTGTATCAAACGAATGATGTTTAGGTGCTAGAGTTGTACTTGCCACTCTCGAAAACTTTTCAATCTATTATGCTCTAAGGCTTGACTTTCCTGCAATAAAAAACGAAGCATAGTAATGAAACGTTAATTACGAGACTCAAAATTGCCAGGGAACTGGGAGTCAAACTTTGCATATCTTTTGCGATTCCTAGTTGGTGGTGTGTCAAGTTAGGAAGGAGCTTCATGTGAAGGGAGCGAGGTTGGATCCTTATCTAAACCAGTTCCTTCAGCTGTTTAGTGGCATTAAATATTACATAATAACACATATTCCCAAAGTGGAAAATGTGAAGGCCGACTCACTATCCAAGCTGGCTAGTTCAAGAGATACGCAGCTCATGGGCCTTGTTCCAGTGGATATATTGTTGACTTCGTGCATCGACCATATAGAAGTAGACTGAATCTTGAAGGCCGAGTATGAGAAGGAGTCTTGGATACCTTCCATAAAGAATTATTTGCAAAATGGTATCCTTCTAGATAGAAAGAGCGTGATTGAATCGCCTTGCCAAGTTTTTAGAGACATCTTTCAGTGGGAAATGCTTTATAGGAAGGATTCTCAGTTCCATTTCTATGATATGTTGCCAATGACAAGGCCGAATAGGTCCTGAGGAAAGTGTATGAAGGGGCCTATGGCGATCTTACAGGCGGACAAACCCTAGTGAAGAAGATTCTTGCTATGGGTACTTCTGGCCAACTATCAACTGAGACGCAGCTGATTACCTAGAAAGTATGACAAGTGCCAGAGGTTTTCTAAAAATCCCCGAGCTACATAGACGGAGATTACTCAAATGGTCGGTCCTTTGCCGTTTGTAGTCTGGGGAATTGATATTGTCGATGTATTGTCGATATTGGAAGGTGGTGCAAAGTACGCCATCGTTACTATTGATTACTTCACCAAATAGGCCAAGGTGGATCCATTAGCCATAATTACCATAAAGAAGGTAATCAAATTCGTGGTTCGAAATATCATCTGTCATTTTGGAATTCCACAAGCAATCATTACCAAAATGGAACCCGATTCCATTACAACAAGTTTAAGGATTTCTACCACCAACATTGCATAGGGAAGAGATTTGGTGTTATAGCATACCCCGAGGCAAACAGAAAAGTTGAAGCTGTAAATATGTTTATCAAGTCCCTTTTAAAAAGCGATAGGAAAGGCTAAGGGCAAGTGGATTGATGAACTTCCATTAGCACTTTATGCTTGTCGAAAGACCCACAAGTCAGTGACTAGCCACTCTCCATTCACCATAGCCTATGGATCAGAGGCTATGATTTTAGTTGAATTGGAAGTACCTTCTTGAGTGATTCACTACAGTGCATGGATGAATAAACAACTCATTCGGGATTCCCTTGACAGGATCAATGCAATCGAGATGAAGCTGACTTAAGAGGAGTTGTGCATCGAAACCAAATCATTCGATATTAAAATGCCAAGGTCGGGAATCAGACCTTTGAGATTGGCGACCTGGTACTCAAACGAATCTTTCTAGGCCCTAGGAACTTGGACAAGGCACGGGAAGGTCCGTATGCAATAGAGAAAAAGCTTGGAGATTACACTTTCAAGCCCACTATGGTTGACAGGATCTTACACTTGAGGGCATGGAATAGCAAGCACTTACGATGCTATTTCACTTAGAAATAAATTTATAAAGATATATAATAAGACATAATATGTCATTTAACGCCTTTAACAAATAAATGGCTTTTTCAAATCTGTGTCTCTGTCTTTACGTAGCTTAAAAGCTGTGAAATGTGATCGACTTGAATGAACCTGCATGTATATAATGTAGGTATGCAGGTACTCGGAGTTAGATGCCAACAAAACTTCCACAGTTAATGATTGGACCTCAAAGTACAACCATTCTTGGTGCTCGAAGATGGATGCCAAACTACTCTTCCCTTTGAAGTGGGGGCAGAAGTTTAAACCAAATAGGAAGTGATTTGACCATCCACCAACTAACTCCTGTCCTTGCTGTAGTGGAAAGAGTATAAGCCAAATAGGACGTGATTTGACCGTTTATCAGCTCACTCTTACCCTTGATATAAGGGCATGAGTATAATTAAAAATGGATGTGACATTACCATCAATTCACTAACACCTTCCCCATAGTAGAAAAGACGAAAAACACAACCTAGTGTAAGGTGGGATCTTACCAACAAACATTGACTTGTGCCTAGAGTTAGGCATGGTTGCAAGTAAAAGTCATGGATGAGGATGTGTAAACTACGATCTTAAGTAGTTAGGTCAAACTAATGCTTAGAGCTTGGCATGATTAGATGTCATTATCCTGGAAAAGGATACCTGAACCGTTATACTAAATGGCTTATCCCAATCGATGCCTAGAGTTGGGTACTCCAATGATTACTTTTCATTCACTAGAATGATGAAAGGTCAACAAATCATGAATTGGACTAATAACATAGTCCAATCGTAATCATGAAAAGAGATGGATCGTGAGTACGTATAATGGAAAGTGCATTTCTTAAGTACTTAGACAAATTTTCATAGATATTTGGCAAAACAAAAGTCTTTATTATTCCCAGTCAAAATAAGACTTGGAAGAAAAAGTGCAAGTTTTATGTATGCCTAAGCTAGAAAGAAAAAGAAGAGGCGAAATCTACTCAACACTAGCCGAAAAAACAAAAAAGAAAAGCTAGAAAGTGCTTAAATATACAAGGAAAACAGAACAAACTAACAATCACTTTTTATGATTCTGCTTCTGGGACTTCTTCTCTTCCTCAGAAGGAGGTGTCACTTGATTAATTTTCCTCCTGCCACTTTCAGAACCATTACATCGAGTGCTTTGTGAAGACCCAACAGGCACACTCTGGGTGCTCCCGGGCGGAGGAAGGGTGACAGGAACAAAGATAGTCTAATCATGTTGATATATGGATAGAGGAGGAGGAAAGTTCTCTATTTTCTCTAGCTTGAACTTTTTAGCTAGGACCAGTACCTGATCAACCATACTCATGGTAAGTTTCGCAGGAGCTTGGAGGACCTAGTTATAACAACATCGTTGTCGGTTAGAGCACTTTGAAACTCAATGGTCCCATCATCCTGTAGAGCGTTTATCATTTGCTCACCAAGCCTAGGAGTTTGACCAATCGGAATACTCGACACCATCATTGAAGTGGTCATGGTCCCTAATTTCATTGTAGATGCTTGTTGTTCGGATTGGAGAATTTCGTTGGGAAATGGGACGACCTACGCCTAACTTGAAACTCGACAGATATATAAAAAAAGAGATTAGAGATGTCACTCAGCGATATATGGACTCTTTGAAATATAGGTGAGGTGAACAAGATACCTCCATCAGTTTGAGATTCAGTGTGGTCCAGTGAGCTGTTGGAATTTCGTTCCTAGATTAGAGAAAGGATGGAAGGTTTTGCATTTTGGGTTGATTCGGACTTCATCCCGGGACCGAACATGAATCATGAGCAATTTTGGTTCCAAAATTATCCCCAGTAGTGGCATCTAGGGGTAAATATGCGGAGCCTTTTCCTAAGTCTTTTTGCATTGCATTGGCTAGCTTCGAATGGAGAATAAGCTGGACCTCTTTTAGCACGTAGGGCTAATCTCCTACTAAGATTTCCTTCTCAAGCTATGCCAGACCACCTCACCACCTTTCAAGAATTCCCTTTCTTTCGTGATGACCTATTCCTAAGAAAGCGCAAGAACACTAGGGTAATCATGAATGAACCATTTTATGTTGTGGAATTTGTGTATGTTGGCATTGTACTTGTCGAGCATTGGTTCGAACTTCTCCATCATTCACTTTTATGCGGCTTCATCTTCTTTTTTAACAAGCACATACATGACTTAAGCATGTGTGACTACTTAGTCCCTTTCATCACGGCCAACGAGCAATTCTTCACAGTAATCCTAAGCTTTCTAAAGAGTTTCGTTCTCCTCTTTTGTTTCACTTTCGAGCTTGGCTGGAAACTCGATCACCTTATTTTTTGAGGCATCTCTTTCTTACATTAGACCAAGATTCTGATGGTGCATGGTCTCCATCTCATCGCGATATTTTGTCCTCTCATTTTGTAGTGCTTTGGTAGCATCCTTAGTCTTTTTCTCAGCCTTGGCTTGTGATTTTCTCAAACTTTCACTTTGGCATCAAGATTTGTAATAATTCTTTTATCTTGCACCTCTAAAATTTTTATATTATCGATCTCAAGTTTTCTTTACCTCAAGACTACAGAGATCTTTGCAGCTACCTACCTCCATTCACTATTTTGTTCATAAGTATCTAATACATAAGAGACCGTTGTTTCCTTTATCCGTAACAAAACGTCCTTTAGATTAGGCACGGAATGAAGTTCGTCAATAAATCTGGGAACTGTTCCCTTAGCTCAGTCATTCAAGCATAAGCGGTAAGTTGTTACTCTGCCGTGATGATTGAAGCTTCAATCATCTTCTTGCTGGATTTATGATAGGAAGTCGCACAACTATTTTTATGGTGACGACGGTCAGAAAATCGACTGGAATGGGATGGTGCCAAATGATGCATAGGAATGAATGCTGGAGGCGGTGCATAAGATACATAGCCCAACAAAAGTCAACGTGTCGGTTAGAATGTTTGTCAAAGCCTATGAGTGGATGTGATCTAGATCTAAAATAATGTTCAAAAGTAGAATCCTACGGCGGATAATCTATGTCATAAAAACATTTGTTATGACTACCTCTATCATGGCTCAATCGGTAACCGGATTCAGAATCTCAACCACTGCTTGATGCTATGTGCTTGGACGATGCCTATGTGGTCAAGATACATTCTCCTTAAGAGATTGAAATACGTACTTCCACTTCTCCATGGGTCCTGCAAATGAAACAAAAGCGAATTAGTTTCGACTAGAGAGGATGCGATTTAAGTATCGTGCAGTGCATGTATGCGTGAGTGTCCTAGTGTCCTCCTAACGAACCGTGTTGCAGAGCTTTGCTCACAGGAGATGACGTCATCTTTAAAGCGAAGGTGAGAGTCGAGACCCTCTAGAATTATGTTCCTAGTACCTAAGGAGCAGAAATCAGTAGGAATTGGCCCTAAGTTAGTAGATGTATCTGTTGAAGAAAGGGTGGGAGTTTTCTCCGTGGTTGGGACCGATGGAGGCTATGTAGAAATGTGCACTTTGGTGATTTTCACAACTAGCCTTTTCTTCAGAATGAACCGTTGGTCGTCCTTGGACCACTCAAGTGAAGGCTCATGGCCTAATCAACATTATCGTTACCAACTTACCACCTTCACTTAAGATTTTTCATTCTTCAGCGTTTTTTGCTCTCTTTCAACTTCGGCCCCTTAACATGGAACTAAATAGCACATTAAGATTTGTATCACTGCATATAGATGAGTTATTATCATTATCGTCGCCACCATCATCGTCAGAATCCACTTAGACTAGACCAATGTTATGGCCCTCTTCTAGCAAATTATGAGCTAGGATAATCTCATCAGAGAGAAGGACTCCAATATCTCTTTCCCCCTCCAAAAGTCCTATAAGAACTCGGATGTCATTCGCAAGATCCGCACCTCTAGATATCATCTGAACATCTGAATGATAGAAAGAATATGAGCAAAGATTACAAATTCACAAGGTGAATTCACAACAAGTAAATTATGTCCAAATAGCCATCTCACGCAAACTCAAGTGGATAATGGACATAAAACCATTCGCTCTGTAAATAACTGAATCTATTCTGTGTTCCAGTGATGATTCCACAACTCATTGTTGGCTCTACATAAGTCATAGAAGGGCTTCCTTTTTGGCTCTAAAAGCTATATATACCGAGCCTCCTCATCAATGGGCATCGGTGCAAATGTTGATCAATGATAATATACTTTCCATGAAGGAAGGCATAGCTATTAGGATGTAGTTATGTCAGAGCTAGTTCATGATGTTTAGGACTCGACGAGTGAATTGGTTGAATGGTGGGACGCAACCCACCAAACACATGTATCTGTTTCAAGCCATGTAACCCTCTAGGCGATTGTGAACTCTTTGATGGAAAGAAGGGACAAGTATGTCCTCGAATCGAATTCCATGCTTATCACCGATTCTACGGATTAATTCTTATTCTATCTTTGAAGCAATAGAATCAACAGGATCGTATAGAATGATATCATCCTTAAGAATGTCGGAAGTGTAGGATCGATTTCACCCTAAAGGAGGGGTGAATAGGGTGATACTATTAATTATAAAAATTTATGCAGAAGTATATAAAATAATTGCAACACAGATATAGCATAACATCATAGATAATAATAAAAGCAGAAATAGAACAACACAGATTTACACAGCTTCAACAAACCCTACCTACGTGATGCCTCAATGTTTCTACTAGAAATTAAGTAGTTAAACGGTTACACATGTAAACTCGCGACACCTGCTATCGACTAACCTAACTCTATGCTTAAAATCCTACCACAACTCAGCCACTGAGTTGCGAATTCTCGAACTACACCACCGTAGTTCGTCCTCTAGACAAACGACTAGAATTTATAAGGTTTAAAAAAGGAAAATACAAAAGTAAAACAATTTAAAAAACAAAACTTCAATTTAGAAATTCAAGCCCAAATAATAAGTTGAAGAAGCCGGTCCAAATTAAATAAAGATTATCCCCCTTTTGATTTTTATATTATCGACTCTCTCTCCATTGCGTTAAGAAAATGGTTGCTTCCTTTGTGCTCGTTCGTTCCTCTCTGAGAAAATTAGGGCTTTGCGAATTTGAAGAAGTTGACTTCGTTGATAAATCGAGTGGACGTTTTTGCGTTTCTAGCTTTGTGATAGGCCCATTTTCCTTTGCTTGTTTTCTTGTGATGGTCATGTTGTAATTGTGTATAGTCTGTAATGTATCATTGGAGTGGAGTTTCTTAAATTTAGAGAAAAGGAAAGAGGTTGATGATGGAAACAAGAGAGGTTGCAGGGTAGAAGTTGACAAGGTTTTAAGGGAGAGAAATGAGAAGGCCAGGGAGTAGATGATGGAGCAAGAAGTATGATTTAGTAAAACTATAAGAGCAACTATGGAGGGAAGATAGCATGTAGAAAGAAATGCGGAGGAATGAATAATAGAACAGAAAGGAAATGAAGTTAGATTTTATTAAATTGCAAACCGGTACATGAATATTCATATGGTAACGCACATATATAGGGTAGCTTACAAGGTCACTTACTAACCCTAATTCATCTTTTAACCCTAGATTACAATTGTTCCTAAATTAATCTAGTATCAACTGTACATGGGTGTTCACGTGCACACCCATGCTCTCAAATACTCTCTTAATTCAATCATCCCACAACCTTTCTTCAAGCAGCAGAGTCCACTCCTTCCACTTGACAGTTGCATCCCTCTCCTCTGTCCCTCTCCGATGGGTGTCCTGATAACCTTTAGCTGGGGTTGCATTTCTCTTCGCTGTTAACGGCCTGCAGAAAATCTGAGGCATAACAATTTCTATGTCTATCAATGAATACTTTTGGATGTGGATAGTGTCATATTCGCATCTGCATTTGGAATGATTTTCGGATATCAGATATCCGCATCCGTGTATACAGACGGATATCGGATAATTATCCTATCCGCTAACGACTGATAAATCAAGAAATATAAATATAAATTTTAAGTTTAACATACATTTTTTTCAATCCAATTGCCTATAAAAGTGTTAAATATAAACAAATATGGCGATAATAAATAGTTTTGAGCAGTTAATAAGCATTAAGTGCATATAATATAAACTACTAACTTAATAAAACAATAAATAAATATCTATCATTGTACTAAAGTATACACAATTTATACTATAATCTTGGCAAAGAACGGATGGATAAATTTCGGATGCGGATGTCTTCGTATCCGCATCCATTTTTCTGGATATCAGATATTATCCTCTTTTCCAATACGGACGCGGACGGATTTCGGATTTTTCGGGTATCCTTGACAGCCCTAATAATTTGCCTCCCTGCAAAACTGATTTGTCCTCAAGGTCGAACAAAAAAATGCTATGTTGTTACTTTTAAAGCAAGCTCCAACGTCGTCATAGCAGTAGTTTTCAATTTTTAAGTGAACTACTAGAATTGGTATTTTGGAGCCACTAGGATAAAAAACAAACAACCTCTCACAAAGTTGGAGCATTTTTTTGGTTGGTCTTCAAGCATCTCAACAACATTACACCCATGTTGCTTATTTTTTGCAAATATTAGATACTTGAAAGTAATTGCTTTGTAATGCATTCGACTATGACGCTGCCACGTGGAAAATTTCATTTTCAATGAAATAGTTTGATGATTTAAAATTTGAATTTCATTTTTATCTTCTGCTTCCATTAACTTATCATTATTCATAAGCATAAGAAAATTCTTTGGGCTAGTCTTAATGAACAAAACTGGTGTAGAAGGTGAAACTATTAGCTTAGCTTTAGATGCTGAAGCTATGGTGCTTTTGCTTTGGTTAATGTCCATAGTTTGACATGATTCTGATATTAAAATAATGCTTTCTTGTAGTTTTGTAGTTTCCTTTATCATTTCGTCTGCATACTTTGGTAAAATATGATCTACATGATCTCTCTCTACTTCGACAACATGCTCTTTTCTTGGTTGCCTCCTTTCATATTTCAATTTGTGACTTGCATTCCAGTGTTCCAATTGGAATGCTTCAGAGCAATATTTGACTGCCCTACAACCAGAACAAATCTTTGATCCTAATTTCCGACAAACAACACATAAATTCTTCTTTTCGATCGTTATTTGGATATCTGTTGCCAATTTCTGAATCGTTTCTTGTACTTTATTGATGGAGCAAGTTTTGCAATTTCGAAGATGGGGTCTTGCATTGGACGGTGAGGCTACATCTTGTTGAATTATTGCTTTTTGAAGACTTTTAGTTTGAGATCTCTAATATGGTGGTACGTTTTGAGCTACTCTTTGATTTGCAGGAGGTGTTTGATCATTTCTAATAGGGGTTCTCTGGAAAGGAGGGATATGAGGATGGTTTCTTGGTTGATGGGATGGTTCTAAGGAGTTTCTACGGGTTTCTCTTTGGAAAGAAGGAACATATGGGGTACTTCTTGAAGGGTGAGGTGGTTCTTGAAGATCAGCAGTAGGAGAAATTTTGTTTCTTTTCATTCCTTTCATGAAAGAATCTAAAGTTGCAAAAAGAAGATCTATCTTGCCGTTCAATTTTTTGGAACTTTCTTGGAGTGTTTGGTGAATTTCTTGTTGAGCTTCTTGAAGTTGATTCAAAGCATGTTCAATTTTTTCATTAATATGCTCTTGTCTAACACGTAGGTCTTCCTCTTTATTAAGAGTAAGCATAGATAGGTTGCTCTTAGCATGATTGTTGGCTTCAGGAGCATGATGTTGTTTGCTGGCTTCAAGAGTAATTCGTTGTGGTGCAAGATCTATATTTACGGGAGATTCTGTATTTAATTCCTGCTCTAATACCAATTTTATAGGTCGATGTTCCTTTGCTTTTTTCCTTGTGACGCTCATGTTGTAATGGAGGGGTGATGATGGTGTATAAAGCTGTAATGTATGGTTGGAGTGTAGTTTCTTGAAGTCAAGAAAAAAGAAAGAGGTTGATGATGGCAACAAGAGAGGTTGCAGGGTAGAAGTTGACAAGGTTTTAAGGGAGAGAAATGAGAAGGTCAGGGAGCAGATGATGGAGCAAGAAGTATGATTTACTAAAACAATGAGAGCAATTATGGAGGGAAGATAGCAGATAGAAAGAAATGCAGAGGAACGAATAATAGAACAAAAAGGAAATGAAGTTAGACTTTATTAAATTGTAAACCGGTACATGAATGTTCATATGGCAATGCACATATATAGGGTACCTTAAAATGGTCACTTGCCAACCTTAATTCCTCTTTTAACCCTAGATTACAATTGTGCCTAAATTAATCTTGTATCATCTGTACATGAGTGTTGACGTGCACACCCATGCTCTCAGATACTCTCTTAATTCAATCATCCCACAACCTATCTTCAAGCAGCAGAGTCCACTCCTCCCACCTGACAGTTGTAGCATTCTCCTTTGTCCCTCTCCGATGGGTGTTCCGATGAACTTTTGATTGGGATTGCATTTCCCTTCACTGTTAATAGCCTGCAACAAATCTGAGGCATAACATTTTGTTGATCGACTATCTCTTTGATTTGCACATGGCTACTTCTCGATCGAGTTCGATTTTGAGTTGGAAATAATTTCTCTTTTGCTTGTCTAGTTAATTTACTTGGACTCGTTACATGCCGATGATGATTTGGGTTAAATAACGATCGATTTCCTTTATTTTCGTTTGAATATTTTATTCGAATTCGTCTGATAATTTTTGCTCGGCCATTTGACAATGCTTGAATGCTTGAGATTTCTCCGACTTGTTTAATTCGTATATTTTTCTATTTACTTGATTAACATGGCTTTGAATTTCTTTGATGATGTTGACTTATCTTGACTTGTTCATTTTACTTGCCTTGATCACCAAGGCTTTGCATTTGCTTTGGGAATTGACTTCGGCCATTTGATTTTGTGATGATATTTTTGAGATGAGAATTTTACTTCGACTTATTCAATATATCCTATTATCACTTTGAGTTCGTTAAATTACTCACGGCTTTAATTTTTGGCATGATCATTGACTTTTCTTAATTCGTGTTCATTATATTATCTACTGTGAGATAAATAATTGAGTTTGGCCTCTAAGATTGATCATATTTGAAACATCTCTGTTATTGTTCGAACCCGCTACTTAAAACATACCTTGATTTTTGAATTTATTGTCCACTGCCATGTTGATGTTGCACTTGATTTCATGTGCATTGTCATTGCATTTGTTGTTTAAGAGTTGGTCTTGTAGTCTTCTTATGCATTGTCCACTGCCATGTGCTTCAATATGCATGTGTACCACTATTATCTTGTTGCAGTCTGATTCTTCAACTGTACTTTCTTTTTGTTTATTGGTCTGCACTGCTTCACTGATATATGTATATATGTATGTATGTATGTATGTATGTATGTATGTATGTCTGGTTTTGATGTTGAAGTCACTGTGGCATTTGCGACCAGACGCATATGTATTCATCCACTCCATCTTCATGTTGCATTTCTTTTGAGCCAGTGCATATGATATTTGAGTCTGCTTGGAGTTGCCTCTGGTCATTACATTTTTCTATGATGATTTACTGGAGTCCGATTCACTACTCGGTTATGTGAGCATGTTGAAGTTGAGTGATGTCCATTGTTCATTATGTCTGCACTATGCACTTTTTATATTGGAGCAGGTTGCAGTCTTTATGTTTTTACTGGTCTGGTGCAGTTTGCATGTGGCTTCACTTGAATATTGAACTGCTTCCATTTGTTGTTTGTGAACTCATGCCATGACTGTCATGTGTACACTTTTTATATAATCATTGAAGTCTAGTTGCTTCATTGTTATTTGGTCGCCACTGAACTTCCAGTGCTTTGGTTCAAGTGATTTTGGAATTTGTGTGTTGTCCACCATATATGTGTACACTTGAGTTTGTATACTCCTGATTTACTCATTGTTGTGATCTTTTTTGAAACTGTCTTTGAGCTGCACTGATGGTGCATTCATGTTCATGCTGAAAGTATTCCTTCACCAACTTCGAGTCACTTGTGCATGCTCTATTCCTTATGTATACTTGAATCTAGTCTGTGCAGTCATGCTCTTGCATTCAGTTGAGCTTCATGTATTTTGATCTCACCTCTGGTGCCGCTGAGCCTTTCGAAGCTTGATTGATTGTGTTGAACCTTATTATTTGGTCAGAACTGTTATAGTACACATTGGTTCATCGGCCTTGATTCTAGTTTGAGTCATGTGTACTATTCATTTTCCTTTTGAGTTGACCCATTTGAATGTCGAGGCTGCATTACTTGAGAACTTGTATTCATGTGTACTCACTGAAATTATTGATCGAGGCAGTCTGACCCATTCATCTAGACTCATATATGTGTATACATATATATACATATGTCCATATATGTATATATATATTTATGTGCCCTTTGCCTTTGTGTAATAAATGTGTCGTATCGCATTTATACTCTATTTGTTTATGTGTGTGTTTGCACCAGTGTTGAATCCAGCTTATAGCTTGGGTTTGACCTTGTGCTCACTTGTCCCTACAGTTTTATCAAGTGTATATCGATGTGCACGGCCTTATGGCATGTAGAGTGATACACTGTACATGTCACAAGCTGTTCGTGTATGATGAATTCAAATTCAAATGATGACGAACAACCCAAATAACTGAGGAAAATAATATTTTCAAAAACACATTTTATTTTACACCATAGAAAAATATTTCTTTTTCAATTTTACTGCTTCATTGTTTATTATGCAGATAATTCAGACGTTGGGTTCAATTTGGAATAGAGTTGAAGATTAAATATGAGTGAATGAGTGATATGTAGTGATGTGCTAATGTAAATGATAAATTGTGATGCAATCAAAATTGCATTGTAATAAAAAATTGTATATATATAGTGAGACCTCAAATTTGTACTATTCAAAATTGTAATAAAATATTTGTTTGAATAAAATATGTAACGATCCCGATTTTTTAGTAAAATTAAATTTAGTAATTGACATAAATTTGTGAATTTAAATTGTAAATTAAATTTATTTTTCCAAGATTAAATAGGATATTTGTTTTTTTGGACATTGATTTTAAAAATTTAATTGTGGATTTGAAATTCTATATTTAATATCTTATAAAGAAAAATTAACATCCCAAAATTTATCAATTTAAATTAGTAATATATATAAACTTTTGGAATTTAATTTGAAAATAAATTGAAAAGTCTCAAACAAATAAAATAAGTGATAACCATATATAAATAAAATTCCAATTTCTTTGGAGTTTAAGATTTTGGAATAATGAATGTTTTAAAAAGTTATTTGAATTTAAATTATATACATATATATATATGTATATTACATATATGAGTAGAATTCAGTATATATTGAAATTGAATTTAAATTGTTCAAGATATGTGTGAATATATAAATGGACATAAATGGTTATAATTCAAGTTGAATTGAAATTTGAATCTAAATTTAAAATGAATGTTTTAAAGAAATATTTTGCTTCTAAAATCATTGAGGTGAAATTTGTATAATGTAAATGTTGTTAAAACAATTATTCTTTCAACATTGTATATATGTATATACAAAAGAATAAGGGGTATGTTTGTTTATAAACATGATATGAAATCTATTTAAAAAAATTCTTTTGTCTTTGTAAAATTACAAATATTAGACATGAACATGGGAGATAGAGTAAAATTTACAAGTGTTAATACGATTTAAAAATTACAAAAAACTTTTCAGCTCCCCATATTCAATTATTTAGCCTCTCAGCAAATCTGAAAGAACAGTATAAAAAGATTGAGAATCACAAATCTCAACTTCAAAGGCGACAGTAAGAAAAACCAGGCTGAGGAATTCATTCTTCTCTTCATTCTTGTTTTCTACCCTGGGAATAAGAAAATTCATCAGATCAAAATATGAATTCAGTTCAACATCAAGGATCAAACTCAAGCAATCTTAAGCCTGAGATCAATTAAGAGCTTAAATCAAATACCAGTTCAGATTTAAAAACAATAATAGATCTGAAAGCAAAGTAATCAAAGTGGCAAGTTAAAATTTGGAAACTTTAAAACAAGCCTGGAAGCAAGAAATCAATGCAATAGATCAACAAAACTGAAGCATCTCAATATTAAAACCAAGTTCAAGTAATTTAAACAAGCACAGAGGATTCAAACCGGAGAAATCAAAGCAAGCAAACATTTAGTTCAAGATATCAAATATCAAATCAACATGCAAGCTTCGGATCGAAACTCTGGTCTCTGTTCTTCTCTGTTTTTCTCAAGATCCAGGTAAGCAAACTTCTAAAACTATTCATATTTCGGATTGAATGTGATAAATGTAAGATGGGCGATTGTGAAATATGTTTGCATGGCTGTAAATTTGCTTATGTATATATGTCTGCATACAGACAAGTATCTTTATTCATTGTAACAGGTTTATGGAACCTGCTATAAAATTCAAAATCATCCTATCTAGATGATTTCAGGATTCAATTTCTAAACAAAAAATAATTATAACCATTAAATGCTAATTTTAAACATAATTTCATGAACATTTATTTGTAGTTATTTTTAAAAATAAAAATAACAGGGATGATCCGATTTTCAACAAAAAATTCGAATGTCAGGGTTTCGATTTTTAATTATAGGAATGAATTCGTACTTCGAATCCACGATTTTTGATGATCATCTTACAACTTTTAAGCTAGTATTTATGGAAAACTTTTGTGTTGAATGGAATTTGGATTTTTGTCAATTCTTGGAAATCAACAGTAAAGCATGGATCGTGATTTATGGTGAAGATGGCTTAAGTGCGGTGGAATCGTGAAAAAATACTCGTAAATTTTATAGTATGCTGAAATGATAGATTGGTGTTGATTTACGGTTTTGGGTATGTTTGGGATTGCTGTTGTTCATGAGAAATTTTCGTCATCGGTGTCGCATTCTGGTCGATCGCGCCAGGGGGAATAGGGGTAGGGTGACGTGATGTAGCCATGGTCGGAAATTCATGGTCACCTGTGGCTCGTAGAGGTGGGGCGAGGCAAATTTCCTGATGATGGTTTAAGTCCAGGAAGCGGTCGAAGTTGTCGAATTTTGTTTCTGATATGATCACCGGAGATAGGTGGTCGGGATTGGTAAAGGAGGTCGACGGTGATCTATAGATGATCGTGGTGGTGATTGAAGTTGGCCAGAGGGCTCGTGCACGTGCACGAGTGTTGGATTGTGTCTGGGTAAAGTTGTTTGGGGGAAGAAGCTTTTGTCTCGGGTCATTTCTCGAGTTGATTCGTGAGTGTCTCGAAGTAGCGAGTGACGTAGGGGAACCCGAAGTTGGGTTCGGGAAAAACAGGGAATGGCTCGGGTGATTTTGAGATTGTAAAACCGATTTCAGATTTTCAAAAATTGAAAAGAAAAATAGTCTTCCAGTTTTGAATTTAAATAAAAAATAAAATACGTACCAAATTTGAAAGTAAAGGAAGATATGAATTAAGTTTCCAAGTACAAAGGAAAAAAAATCAAAGTTTTCAAATATAAGGAAGATGGTATAAAGTTTTAAAGCTAAAATAAATTTTAAAATATATCAAAGGTAAATAAGTCTTAAAGAGAAATAATCCAAGTTTTCTAATTTAAATCGTAAACAAGTTTTAAATAATTTTCGAAGACTTGGTTTTTAGGTTAAAAATATATTAGAATTGTCTTGGGTTTGAATAATTATACTGAGATAACTATTTAAAAATGTTCTTAAATGTTTCAAATGGAATTTGATAATGTGATTAAAATAAGTAATTAAGATAAGTGATTTGTCTTAAGTAAATTAAGGCCTTGGGTAATTAAAGATTAATTTATAAATTGATAATTAAGGATTAATCATTAAGGAAAGTTAACCTTTGTGATAAATTTAAGTTAAATCAATTAATTAGTATGATTAATTACTTAATGAAAATGATTAAAGAGTTGGTTACTAAATGAAAGTAATCAAGGTTAATTGATTAATTAATTAAGAATAATTTAATCTAGTGGTAATTAGTTAAGAGTTAATTAATTTTTGTAGTTAATTAATTAATAATATAAGGATCAATTAATTTATGATTAGGGATTAATTAATTAAAGTAATTAATTAATTATTAAAGGTGGATTAATCAAGTGATTAACATTGATTTAAGATTAGGGATAGTCGCTTATCGTAAGTAATTAAGGGTTAATTAATTGATTAAAGCTAATTGACTAAGTGGTAAATTAAATAATTAAAGATTAATTATTTAATAATTTAAAGGTTGATGAATAGTAATTAAAGATTAATTAATTTATTATTAACGGTTAACTAATGAATGATTAAAGAATAATTGATCAAAATGATTTGGAATTCATTAATGTTAATTAACCAGGATTAGTAAATTATTCATAAGTAATTAATCTGATTTGAATTAATCAGACAATTAACTGATCTTACTTATGAATGTTTGGATTCTATTGGATGATTGAATTGTTTGATATCCCTGATTGTGATGCTCTGTTTTGATTTGAGCTATATTTAATGTTATCTATTATTCGTGATACATATATATGTGATCTGTGAATGAAAGATAAGCGTTATATTTATACCGCTTATCAAATATATTGCTGTATGGGAAATATGTACTGATTGATGATGTTGCACTTCTATTGTGTAAAATCCCTGGACCACACTCATACACACACACAAATATGGATTGCACGTGGAAATTGGTTAAGCCATAGACTTTTGGGATAGTTTAAAAAATTGATTTTTTTTTGAATCCAAATGTTTTTGGAAATGGAATGGGATTAAAGTAAAAAGTTTTTGAAATGGAATTTCAAATATAAAATTTATTTTTGAATAACTTGATTAAATCTTGAAGTTTAAATAATTTGATTTAAATTTCAATCCAAAAATTGAAATTGAATTCTATGTTTGGAAACTAGAGATAAAAGATGTTATACAAGTTTTATGGGTTACACCATTTTAAGGGTATTGATTTGGGAATCTGAATTTAAATTCATGGGCTTTAACTCGTGTAAATATAATTGGATTTTTCCGAAATGAAAACTGTTTGTTTTCAAATAATAAAAGCTTTCATATAAGAAATGAATTTCCAAGTGGTGTTAATGGGATTTCAAGTTAAAATGAAAAAGGTTTTCCAAGTTATGAATAAATCTTTGGAACGGGTTTGAAAGCTATAAGTTAAATCTTTAATCTAAAGATTGGATGAGTTAATCCCAATTGAAATGGAAATTGTTTTGAAATCTGTGAATGGATCTTTGTGAAACTAGGTGAACTTTGTGAAATAAATCTTTTCGTTTAAAGATTTGAAATGGTAATTTGTTTAAACCATTTGAAGAAAGATTTTGGGTTTTTAAAAGTTGTGACTTAACTGAAATCCCATATCCTTATGTTTTTTAAATATTACGCTCATTATTCGGTTTAGCCGGAAGAGGACCTTGTGTCATATAACCCATTCCGAATAATGATACGACGTTATGGATTGCATTTGAAGACCGATGGTGAAGACCGGGTATTTCGAGAATGATAGGATAACCTATCGATTGTCACTGCACCTAGTAGCTATGGTATAGAGATTCCCTAAGTGATGGGAAGTCCGATCGGGATTGTGGATGCCCGGATTGCAAGGGCTTCTTCCTTTATTGGACGAAGTGCCTTCGGTTCTGTTCGAACCCGGAACAGACTTGTATGTTTGTATGTCTGTCATTACACTTTGAGATATAAAACTGATCCCTATCAGATAAAATTCTGTTTGGTGGCGGATAATTTATTCTCTTAGCTTAACACCCTTCTCTGAGACGTATGAGCTCAGAGGTTATGTAGTTGATAGTTATCAGTGATATGCTGTCAATTTGGTAGTGTGGCATGCTGAGTGCTGCTGTGTATCATTTGTTGATCAAAGCATGGCTTTGTATAAAGCGTAGTTTTGTGGACGAGACTGCATTAGGACCTCACACCTCAGAAATGGTCAAAACAGGAAAGATGCGGCAAGGTTATGAGGGTCGCTCCCTTTAGGGTGTGTCATTCCCTTCTAGAAAAGGGTGGTATCATGGTATGGAGCCCAGATACTTAACCCATGTGGTCACTGAAATCTATTCCTTTGTGATTGCTTTGTGGTTGAGAGGCACCTCGGATAAAGGTCCCAAAGGACCGGGGAATGGCATGCTCATGTAGTAGTTACGTAGTCACAGAGGTAACCCGGCCTTATGTTTGCAGAGAGCTGGTTAAGCTCTCGGGATGTCCCTCCAGAGGCATACCCATATGGAAGTAGGAAGTTCCTTAGCCTGACCATTTGTTGGAAATCCAAACAAAACGATACGAGCCCTTTACGATTGTAATTGTATAACCTGCCACCTCAGATGGTAGCTATAGTAGGCATAGTATAATGGTACCTATGCTGGCTAAGATTAATATTATATTTTCGAAATGTTTTCACACTATGCACTAGTAATAATATCAAAGAATTTTTTGGTATTAAGCATATTTGACTATCATAAGGGGAAATCTTCCCCAAGTGTGCGATTGCATTGTGTGTGTGCCGGGAGGCCTTATGGTAGTTTCATTTTCCAAAAAGCATTGCGGATTTATTTCAAACTCTTTTGTTGTTTGCTTTAAAAGATAACTTTTTTTGTTTGCTCATACCAGTCCCACGACTGACCTGGAGTTTATTGTTCCTTTCCTAAACTCTGGTTGCCTACAATTTTCCCACACGGGCAGTCTAGAATTGGGTTTTTCAGATAATCAGGTTT
This sequence comes from Allium cepa, assembly GCA_030765085.1. NCBI lineage: Eukaryota > Viridiplantae > Streptophyta > Magnoliopsida > Asparagales > Amaryllidaceae > Allium > Allium cepa. Next base: position 606,964,112 of record CM060938.1, on the reverse strand, counting down.
AGTAGATTATCTGGAGCTAGTTCGGTCTTTGTACGACTGACCTTGTTTATCTTTGTGCATCGTTATTGGAAGTTCGAGCTATTTCTGGATTGGTTCCTTGGAGATGGAGATTACCGATACTGGAGTTCTCTCTTGAAGACCATATTGAAGATATTGTTCCGCTACTGGTGTTATCTTTCCTTTCCGCTGCTCTTGTCTTGTATCAAATCTCTGATGTATATTGATATTCATTTCATCATCATTGTATCTGGATATTGTATCAAATGTTGTATATCAAATGTATTATTCATTTCTTCCGCTGTGTTGTAGTTAATGTGTTATAAGCTCCGGCGAACCAGATTCGACGTTTGGATCTGCGGCATTTGAGTACGAGTGTCGTATTCGGTGCTGATTTTCGAAGGTTGAGTTAGGGCCGCTACATTTGGTGTCAGAGATGAAGGTTGAAAATTTAGCTCGGGAGTATAACACATTAAGTAACTCATTAGAGATAGGGTGAAGCATACCCAAGAATGAGTATCCCTAAGTTATCCGTTCGATTGCCTTAGTAAATTCTCTTACTATCCACTGATAGTGAGTATGAGTAGAGGACGAGATAGGGGACAGGGAGTACCACTACAAATGGTCAATACCCTGCAACAGTGGAAACAACTTTCTTCTCAATCTCCATTGATTCGATTCCAAATTCTTTTGATTGATTCGTAGCAGCTACAAGGAGAAGTTTCGGTGTGATGGTAGCCCCACGAATTGTTGTAGAAAATCCTTAGTTCGTATCTTCATCGGCTTCTTGTTAGCTTTTTGTTTTAAACTCTAATGAATTTGAAATTTTATTTGAAAAAATTGGTTAATAGAATATAAAGTTAAAATTTGAATTGTACCAATAAAACGATATAGGTTAAAACCAAATTTGAAATTCTATTGTAATTTCTTTTGTGTTGATCGAAGTCCAAAGAGGGACAAGTTGGTATATACTTTGGGGTGTTCCGACCTAAGTTGGAATCCATACTTAGTGTTTGAGAAATTGTAGAAGATTGAATCTATCTATCTATTCTTTGGGATCCGATATATTCTACGAACGATTAGTTATCCCTTCGAACTAATCAATGCCCTTGCATATTCGTAGACCGGTGGATCCGAGTATCTTGTGAAATAATTGTATGAGTTTGTTCTCATATTGTTGATATTTTGATTTGGTAAACCAAATATAGAATAAATATTTCGATCTGATCTGATAGTTCATTTCTCTATCTTTCTATATTCTTTTGTTGTCTCCCTGGAAAATTTCGGGACGAAATTTTCTTAAGAGGGAAATCTGTAACGATCCCGATTTTTGAGTAAAATTAAATTTTGTAATTGATATAAATTTGTGAATTTAAATTGTAAATTAAATTAATTTTTCCAGGATTAAATAGGATATTTGTTTGTTTGGACATTGTTTTTAAAAATTTAATTGTGGATTTGAAATTCTATATTTAATATCTTATAAATAAAAAGTAGCATCCCAAAATTTATTAATTTAAATTAGTAATATATTTAAACTTTTGGAATTCAATTTGAAAATAAATTGAAAAGTCTCAAACAAATAAAATAAGTGATAATCATGTATGAATAAAATTCCAATTTCTTTTGAGTTTAAGATTTTGGAATAATGAATGTTTTAAAAAGTCATTTGAATTTAAATTATATACATATATGTATATCGCATATGTGAGTAGAATTGGGTATATATTGAAATTGAATTTCAATTGTTCAAGATATGTGTGAATATATAAATGGACATAAATGGTTATAATTCAAGTTGAATTGAAATTTGAATCTAAATTTAAAATGAATGTTTTAAAGAAGTATATGGCTTCTAAAATCATTGAGGTGAAATTTGTATAATGTAAATGTTGGTTAAAACAATTCTTCTTTCAACATTGTATATATGTATATACAAAAGAATAAGGGGTATGTTTATTTATAAACATGACATGAAATCTATTTTTTTTTAAAAATCTTTTGTCTTTATAAAATTACATATATTAGACATGCACATGGGAGATGGAGTAAAATTTACAAGTGTTTGATCTCATGATTACTTTTAACAAATGGCATTCAATATCATTGCTTGAATAAAATAACAAGATATAAAAATTACAAAAAAAATTTCAGCTCCCCATATTCAATTATTTAGCCTCTTAGCAAATCTTAAAGAACAATAAAAAAAGATTGAGAATCACAAATCTCAACATCAAAGGCAACAGTAAAAAGAAAAAAACTAGGTCGAGGAATTCATTCTTCTCTTCATTCTCGTTTTCAACCCTAGGAATAAGAAAAATCATCAATTCAAAATATGAATTCAGTTCAACATCAAGTATCAAACGCAAGCAATCTTAAGCTCGTGATCAATTCAGAGCTTTAATCAAATACCAGTTCAGATTTATAAACAACAATGGATCTGAAAGCAAAGTAATCAAAGTAGCAAGTTAAAATTTGGAAACTTTAAAACAAGCCTGGAAGCAAGAAATCAATGCAAAAGATCAATAAAACTGAAGCATCTCAATATTAAAACCAAGTTCAAGCAATTTGAACAAGCACAGAGGATTCAAACCTGAGAAATCAAAGCAAGCAAGCATTTAGTTCAAGATATCAAATAGCATATCAACATGCAAGCTTCAGATCGAAACTCTGGTCTCTGTTCTTCTCTGTTTTTCTCAAGATCCAGGTGAGCAAACTTCTAAAACTATTCATATTTTGGGTTGAATGTGATAAATGTTAGATGGGTGATTGTGAAATATGTTTGCATGGCTGTAAATTTGCTTGTGTATATATGTCTGTATATAGACATGTATCTTTTTTTATTGTAACAGATTTATGGAACCTGCTATAAAATTCAAAATCATCCTATCTAGATGATTTCAGGATTCAATTTCTAAACGAAAAATAATTATGACCTTAAATGGTAATTTTAAAAATAATTTAATGAACATTTTTTGCAGTTATTTTTAAAAATAAAAATAACAGAGATGATCAGATTTTAAACAAAAAATTCAAATGTCAGGGTTTCGATTTTTAATTATAGGAATGAATTTGTACTTCGAATCCATGATTTTTGATGATCATCTTTGAATTTTTAAGGTAGTATTTATGGAAAACTTTTGAGTTGAATGGAATTTGGATTTTTGTCAATTCTTGGAAATTAACAATAAATTATGGATCGTGATTTATGGTGAAGATGGCTTAAGTGTGGTGGAATCATGGAAAAATACTCGTAAATTTTATAGTATGCTGAAGTGATAGATTGGTATTGATTTAGGATTTTGGGAATGTTTGGGATTGCTATAGTTCATTAGAAATTTTCATCGTTGGTGTCACATTCTGGTCGATCGCGCAAGGAGGAATAAGGGCAGGGTGACGTGATGTAGCCGTGGTCGAAAATTCATGGTCACCGGTGGCTCGTAGAGGTAGGGCGAGGCAAATTTCTTGATGATGGTTTAAGTCCAGGAATCGGTCGAAGTTGTCGAATTTTGTTTCTGATATGATCATCGGAGATGGGTGGTCGGGATTGATAAAGGAGGTCGACGGTGATCTATGGATGATCGTGGTGGTGATTGAAGTTGTTCAGAGGGCTCGTGCACGTGCATGAGTGTTGGATTGTGTCTGGGCGAAGTTGTTTGGGGGAAGAAGCTTTTGTCTCGGGTCATTGCTCGAGTTGATTCGTGAGTGTCTCGAAGTAGCGAGTGATGTAGGGGAATCCGAAGTTGGGTTCGGGAAAAACAGGGAATGGCTCGGGTGTTTTTGAGATTGTAAAATTGATTTCAGATTTTCAAAAATTGAAAAGAAAAATAGTTTTCCAGTTTTGAATTTAAACAAAAAATTAAAATAGGTACCAAATTTGAAAGTAAAGGAAGATATGAATTAAGTTTCCAAATACAAAGGAAAAAAAATCAAAGTTTTCAAATAAAAAGAGGAAGGTATAAAGTTTTAAAGCTAAGATAAATTTTAAAATATATTAAAGGTAAATAAGTCTTAAAGAGAAATAATCCAAGTTTTCGAATTTAAATTGTAAACAAGTTTTAAATAAGTTTTCAAAGACTTGGTTTTAAAGTTAAAAATATATTAGAATTGTCTTGGGTTTGAATAATTATACTGAGATAATTATTTAAAAATGTTCTTAAATGTTTCAAATGGAATTTGATAATGTGATTAAAATAAGTAATTAAGATAAGTGATTTATCTTAAGTAAATTAAGGCCTTGGGTAATTAAAGATTAATTTATAAATTGATAATTAAAGGTTAGTCATTAAGGAAAATTAATCTTTGTGATAAATTTAATGTAAATCAATTAATTAATATGATTAATTACTTAATGAAAATGATTAAAGAGTTAGTTACTAATTGAAAGTAATCAAGGTTAATTGATTAATTAATTAAGAATAATTTAATCTAATGGTACTTAGTTAAGAGTTAATTAATTTTTGTAATTAATTAATTAATTAATTAATTAATTAATAATATAAGGATTAATTAATTTATGATTAGGGATTAATTAATTAAAGTAATTAATTAATGATTAAAGGTAGATTAATCAAGTGATTAACATTGATTTAAGATTAGGGATAGTAAATTATCGTAATTAATTAATGGTTAATTAGTTAATTATAGGTTAATTAATTAATTAAAGATAATTAACTAAATGGTAAACTAAATAATTAAAGGTTAATTATTTAATCATTTAAAGGTTGATGAATTATAATGAAAGGTTAATTAATTTATTATTAATGGTTAATTAATAAATGATTAAAGAATAATTAATCAAAATGATTTGGAATCCATTAATATTAATTAACCAAGATTAGTAAATTATTCGTAAGTAATTAATCTGATTTGTATTAATCAGACAATTAACTGATCTTACTTACGAATGTTTGGATTCTATTCGATGATTGAATTGTTTGTTATCCCTGATTGTGATGCTCTGTTTTGATTTGAGCTGTGTTTAATGTTATTTATTATCTGTGATATATATCTGTGATCTGTGAATGAAAGATAAGCATTATAGTTTATACCTCTTATCAAATATATTGCTGTATTGGAAATATGTACCGATTGATGATGTTGCACTTCTATTGTGTAAAACCCCTGGACCACACTTATACACACACACACAAATATGGATTGCATGTGGAAATTGGTTAAGTCGCGGTTTTTTGAAATAGTTTAAAAAATTGATTTTTTTTGAACCCAAATGGTTTTGGAAATGGATTGGGATTAAAGTAAAAAGTTTTTGAAAAGGAATTTCAAATATAAAATTTATTTTTGAATAAATTGATTAAATATTGAAGTTTAAATAATTTGATTTAAATTAAAATTCAAAAGTTGAAATTGAATTTTATGTTTGGAAACTAGAGATTAAAGATGTTATACAAGTTATATGGGTTAAACCATTTTAAGGGTATTGATTTGGGAATCTGAGTTTAAATTCAAGGGCTTTAACTCGTGCAAATATAATTGGATTTTTCCGAAACGAAAACTGTTTTTTTTTCAAATAATAAAAGCTTTCATATAAGAAATGAATTTCCAATTGGTGTTAATGGGATTTCAAGTTAAAATGAAAAAGGTTTTCCAAGTTATGAATAAATCTTTGGAAACTGTTTGAAAACTATAAGTTAAATCTTTAATTTAAAGATTGGATGAGTTAATCCCAATTGAAGTGGAAATTGTTTTGAAATCTGTGAATGGATCTTTGTGAAACTAGGTGAACTTTGTGAAGTAAATCTTTTTGTTTAAAGATTTGAAATGGTAATTTGTTTAAACCATTTGAAGAAAGATTTTGGGTTTCTAAAAGTTGTGACTTAACTGAAATCCCATATCCATATGTTTTATAAATATTACGCTCATTATTCGGTATAGCCGGGAGAGGACCTTGTGTCATATAACCCATTCCGAATAATGATACGTTGTTGTGGATTGCATTTGAAGACCGGTGGTGAAGAACGGGTATTTGCGAGAATGATAGGATAACCTATCGATTGTCTCTGCACCGAGTAGCTACGGTATAGAGATTCCCTAAGTGATAGAAAGTCCTATCGGGATTGTGGATACCCAGATTGCAAGGGCTTCTTCCTTTATTAGACGAAGTGCCTTTGGTTCTGTTCGAACCCAGAACAGACTTGTAAGGTTGTACGTCTGACATTACACTTTGAGATATAAAACTGATCTCTATCAAATACATTTCTGTTTGGTGGCGGAGAATTTATTCTCTTAGCTTAACACCATTCTCTGAGACATACGAGCTCGGAGGTTATGTAGTTGATAGTTATCAGTGATATACTCCCAATTTGGTAGTGTGGCATGCTGAGTGCTGTTGTGTATCATTTGTTGATCAAAGCATGACTTTGTATAAAGCATAGCTTTGTGGACGAGACTGCATCAGGACCTCACATCCGGAATGGTCGAAACAGGAAAGATGCGGCAAGGTTATGAGGATCGCTCCCTTTAGGGTGTTTCATTCCCTTTTGGAAAAGGGTGGTATCATGGTATGGAGCCCAGATACTTAACCCATGTGGTCACTGAAAATCTATTCTTTTGTGATTGCTTTGTAGTTGAGAGGCGCCTCGGATAAAGGTCCTAAAGGACCGGGGAATGGCATGCTCGTGTAGTAGTTACCTAGTCATAGAGGTAACCCGGCCTTGTGTTGGCCGAGAGCTGGTTAAGCTCTCGGGACGTCCCTCCAGAGGCGTACCCATGTGGCCGTAGGAAGTTCCTTAGCATGACCATTTATTGGAAATCCAAACAAAAAATACGAGCCCTTTATGATTGCAATTTTATAACCTGCCACCTCAGGTTGTAGCTATAGTAGGCATAGTATAATTGTACTATGCTGGCTAAGATTAATATTATATTTTCGAAATGTTTTCACACTTTGCACTAGTAATAATATCAAAGAATTTTTCTCGTATTAAGCATATTTGACTATCATAAGGGGAAATCTTCCCCAAATGTGCGATTGCATTGTGTGTGCGCTAGGAGGCCTTATGGTAGTTTCATTTTCCAAAAAGCATTGCGGATTTATTTTAAACTCTTTTGTTGTTCGTTTTAAAAGATAAACCTTTTTTTGTTTGCTCATACCAGTCCCACAACTGATCTGGAGTTTATTGTTCCTTTCCTAAACTCTGGGTGCCCTCAATTTTCCCATACGGGCAATCTAGAGTTGTGTTTTTTAGATAATCAAGTTTAGTAGATTATCTGGAGCTAGTTCAGTCTTTGGACGACTGACCTTGCTTATCTTTGTGCATCGTTATTGGGAGTTCGAGCTATTTCTGGATTGGCGCCTTGGAGATGGAGATTACCGATACTGGAGTTCTCTCTTGAAGACCATATTGGAAATATTGTTCCGCTGCTGGTGTTATATTTCCTTTCCGTTGCTATTGTCTTGTATCACATCTTCGATGTATATTGATATTCATTGTATCATCATTGTATCTGGATATTGTATCAAATGTTGTATATCAAATGTATTATTCTTTTCTTTCGCTGTGTTGCACTTAATGTGTTATAAGCTCCGACGAACCAGATTCGACGTTAGGATCTACGGCATTTGAATACGAGTGTCGTATTCTGTGCCGATTTTCAAAGGTCGAGTCAAGACCGCTGTTATCCCGCTTTTTGGCAAAGCCGCGATACCAAAAGATTGATCGAAAACAGAGAACAGTTTGTCTCAGAGATTGGTCATACTTCGTTTCGCTATGGATATCACTGAATTTTGTCCGAGCCCAGATTGAGCCACAATTGATAGGACACGACAAGAAAGATCATAGAAGTCAGCATTCATACGCTCGAGTTATGATTGATTCAATCTGAAGTGGAAGACGTAGGTTTCGAACCCATCACTGATCAATCGTTCGAACCGATCACCTTCGTATCGATCGGCTTCGAACCCACCAAAGCGCCTCGGGTGCGACTCCTTCACCTTCGAATCCATCGGGTTCATATCGATGGACCTCGTATCCATGGAGAAGTCACAAAGCTCGTATCCATCAGAGGAACGCAAGTTCGAATCCATCAAACATCAGTTGTTCGAACCCATCAAAGAAGCCTTGTTCGAACCCATCAAAGAAGCCTTGTTCGAACCCATCCGTGAAGCCTTGTTCGAACCCACCTGTGAAGCTTCCTTCGAACCCACTGGGTCAACTAACCATGATGACGTGTCTTTCATCGGTTCGAATGCGCCGAGATATATGGAGTCGAAGCATTCAACTCGGAGCAAAACCCGGATCAAGGCGAAGTGTGCGCTCCACATCAACACGAAGACACGTGCGACCATGGATTCGAAACCATCGATTCGAAAGGATGGTTTCGAACCAAACAGCCACGCAATAAATCCCATCTCGAATCTATCATATCTCTCAATCCACTGATCCAAATGCCACAAAATTTTCACAGAAGCTTGCATACATGTTGAAGAATGTCCACACCAAATTTCACCTCGATTGGGTGAATTCATGGTCGATTCGAATGGAGTTCGAATCGATGCCTGAGTGGGCCCAAATTTCCTAAAACCGGGCACGTGGGTCCCCCTCACGTGCCAGAAGTAGTCTTCTGAGTTTTCAGCGAAATAACAACAACCTACGCCTATAAATAGAGCCCCAGAGCCAACAGAAAACGGATCTTTCGACTCTGAAGCGCCCAGACTCTGCCGGATCAAGATCTCCACCATCTTACATCATAACTTCGCTATTGATTCGAATTTCCAGTTGTAACTTGTTGTTGATTACTGTAACGACTTTTAATCATTGAAAGGGAATAAATAAAATATCAAAAAACTTCACAGTGGACGTAGGCAATACGCCGAACCACTATAAATCGCTTGTCTACTCTTGTACTTTACTCTTGATTGGAGTTTTGTTAGATAATATTCGTTTCGAACCTATATTCTTCGTTATTATCTCTTCAACGACTCCCGAAGAGTGTTGCGACTAATTTTGGTGCAACCACTTTGGTGCTTTCACCGAGAAAACCCAGGTTTTCTCCTGCTCTTTGGATCTGTCATCAATACCGGATTGAGTAAATCTAAGAGAGAGATCCAGGTTATCAAATCCAACTTCCTTCCCTTCTATTCAGATTTGCACAAAGTCTAGGAAAGGAATTCAACTTTCAAGATGGTTAACACAAGAACCACCTCAAACGCTGTCAACCAAGAAGAACAGGATAGACAGAATCCTGCTCCACTACCTCCATCTAATCAAGATGTTGCTGGGCACTCGGAACCGTCAGGTCCGGTTACCTGACAAGAGCTACAGTTTCTACTCCAAGAGGTGACTCAGTGTCGGCAGCAACTAGCAGAACAGCTACGTGCTAATGCCGAGCTGATCAACAAGCTGGATCGCCAGAAGCGAAAGAGATCCACAAGAAACCACGCGTCTCGCTCCTCCAGCGAGAGTTCTTCATCTTTTGATTATCACAATCGATCTCCATGACCCCGACTAGATGGGAGTCGCATCCCAGCTGTAGGAGATCAACCCACACTGATCGTTGGACAACTGAGGGTTGGTCCATCGGCCAGTTTCCAAACCGGACCCTCCTCCCGAGGAGGTGCCATCCCTCACCACACCGCAGAATACCGCACCACGAACGTTGCGGCTGAACCAGGAGTCGACGTCCAAGATCAGTTGGACCAGGACCGTCGTCATAGCGGACGTACTCCTGAACCATACGTCCCAGAGGACTATGAGCCAAGAAGGCAAGACTTGGACTATCGACGATATCCGGTTCAAACCCAAAGTATGGAACATGATCATACTTCGGCGCAAATGCCGGATCTTTCAACTATGATACGTCAGATGATCCGTGAGAGCCAGGGATTCACAAATGACGATTGGGGAGTCTCCTGAAGCCACACTCCTTTTACGGACGATATCCTTATTGTTGAACCCCCACGGCGATTCCGAATGCCAACTCTACCCATGTACGAGGGAAACTCTCGACCCCAACCAATGTATTCTAAAATATGAATGGTCGATGACTGCTGCCAGGGCTGACGATGCAGTGAAATGTCGTAGTTTCCCCATATCCTTGGGGGGCATCGCTACCATGTGGTTCACCCGACTGCCACCTCGATCCATCTCTTCATTCGACCAGTTAGCCACAAAATTCATTGAGCAATTCTGCATGCACGTCGCAAGGCCAAAAGATGTCAACACTCCAGCGTCACCCAAGCTCTTGGAGAGACGCTCAGGAAATACTTGGAGAGATTCCATACTACATGTGTGGAGATCAGCAATCCAAATGATAACTCCATCCTTATGGCGTTGACTAAAAGGATCGACCCCGATTCTGAGTTTGGCAACTGGTTAGCTGGAAAACCACCTGCGTCGTTGGACCGTTTCCATGCCAAAGTGGCTCAATTCCTGAGACAAGAAGATGCGAAACAGTCTAGGAAGCAAACCGATGCCGGGCCAAGTACGGAAGGGATCCAAAGAAATGTTGCAATGAAACAGTCCGGTGGGAGCTCCGGAAAAGTTTAGTTGAACGTTAGAAACAAACAAGCTCGGCGTAGAGAGAGCGTGAATCAAACTAAGAAACGAGATCAAAATCCTAGCCCGCAGCGCAAGAACACAATGTTTGACAGTTACACTCCTCTGAATACATCACTGGAGGACTTGTACTTACAAACCTGTGATACGATTCAATATCAAAAACCTGCACCAAGACCGTCGTCAGAGAGACAAATCCAGACGGGAAAGTTTTGCAGATTCCATGAAAGCTACGGGCACAATACGAACGAGTGTCGTCACTTACAGGATCTCATTGAAAAACTGATCAGAGAAAGGAAGCTGGAACAATTTGTGCGAACGCCGCAGCCCAGGGAAGCGGGCCCATCAAATCAAAACAGTGAACCCAATCGACCGAGACAGGAGGACTCGACTTGTCCCCATGGAAGATTGGTGATAAACGCCATCAGTGGCGGACCAGCTTACCCAGGAGCCTGGAACGACGAAGACCTTCATCATTGTCACACATGACAGGCTCATTCAATCTATGAATACTTTGCAATTTCCTTTACATTATGAAATTTGATTTTGTAATAAGGCACTGACTCTGCCATATTTTCTTATTTCAGCAATAAAATACTATCTCTTCAAGCTAGAGCTGTGATTCACCGAATACAACGTTCAACAATCACGACACACGAAGAGCTAAGTTCCATCAAACAATGCAATTTATTCAAATAGCGAGTGACCGTGATACGGCCGGCCACTCACTAAGTGAAACCCCAGCTCGGGGGCAAGCCATCACATCAAAGGCTGAACTGGACCAACACGCGACAGTCCATTCAATAACTCGTTTCTGGAGTGCGAACGGACTCCAACTTCCCAGAGCATGAATTGGAGTATAAACATTCAATAACTCGTTCCCAGAGCGCGAACGGACTCCAACATCCTAGAGCGTGAATTGGAGTATAAATAACTCGTTCCCAGAGTGCGAACGGACTCCAACTTCCCAAAGCGTGAATTGGAGTATAAAAATTCAATAACTCGTTCCCGGAGTGCGAACGGACTCCAACTTCCCAGAGCATGAATTGGAGTATAAACATTCAATAACTCGTTCCCCGAGCGCGAACAGACTCCAACTTCCCAAAGCGTGAATTGGAGTATAAACATTCAATAACTCGTTCCCGGAGTGCGAACGGACTCCAACTTCCCAGAGCATGAATTGGAGTATAAACATTCAATAACTCGTTCCCGGAGCACGAATGGACTCCAACTTCCCAGAGCGTGAATTGGAGTATAAACATTCAATAACTCGTTCCCCAAGCGCGAACGGACTCCAACTTCCCAGGGCGTGAATTGGACTATAAACATTCAATAACTCGTTCCCAGAGCGTGAATGGACTCCAACTTCCCAGAGCGTGAATTGGAGTATGAATATGGATTACAGGTTCCCGGACGTGAACCGAAGCATCCGTGCCAACTCTAACTTCTCAGAGCATGAATGGAGCATAAACATAGATTACGAGTTCCCCGAGTGCGAACCAAAGCACACATACTACCTTCGAGTTCCCAGAGTGCGAATTGAAGCACAAATACTAACTCCAAGTTCCCGGAGCATGAAGCGGAGTATAAACATCAATTCCAGGTTCCCGGAACGCGAACCATGTTACAGATATCGATAACTCTCAAGTTTCCGGAATGCGAACCGAATTATCGATCTCAAATTATCCTAAGTCCCCAGAATGTGGACATGTGCTAAAGATTTGCGATGAATGCGATCAACCACCGAAATACAAATGTTGTTCCCCGAAACTGAAGTGTTAATCACTAACCAAAGTGATACAATGTCTGAAGTTCAATTATTCATTGATCACAACTTGCGACCAAGATTCTCAGACTTGGTAAATAAAACGAACTCTACTTGACGGTAAAAACACAACAAGTACACCGGACTTAAACCAAAACACTACAAACACTTAAGCACAAAAGAAATGAGATTTGAAACAAAGAAACTGAATTTTATTTCAACTAACTAGAGACAAGGACTTACATGGAAATAAGTTATTCCAAAAGAGAATTCCTACTTGCATGGGCCGAACCAACATCTATACATGGCCTATCTACCAAAAAATCTGCTTAAACGGCCCATCTACTTCTTCTTTTTGGATCTCCTCATCAACGGTTCATCTTCGGACTCGCTGGAGACAAAGATCCTTCGTTTGGAGCGCTTCCTCTCCGGTGGCTGCTCTTCGGCTGGGGGCATAATGTCAATGTCCTCCTCAGAGCTCGAATCTACGTGAAGGCTTTCCACCGGAGGAGTAGGAGGAACTGGGTCCGCGACTAAAGGTGTGATAATGCAGCCTGATGATATTACCCTTAAAGGTGCTGGGCTATGCGCCGCCGTGCTGCCACCAATACTACCACTTCGCCCCGCAGCCTCTATTTCGGCGTTGATCTCGGCCAAGATTTCCTCGTCTCGGGCTGATTGGGCCTGGCTGGGGGCAGCTGTGGTCTGCGTCACAAAACCAGAGGTCAGCGGAAGATCACTGATGATAAATGGCAAGTCTGTAAAAGGGTCACCCTGTTGGCCAAGCAGCTCACTCACCATTTGTTCGTCAAGAGATAAGGATCTCCCCTGCGCCACCTCGGTAGACACTGCCGTCGTCACGACAGTCGTTTCAGTAGTGATGGCTTTTTGCCCTTGAATAGACTCCTGAGCCGAAGATGCTGGAGTAGTTTCGGTTACTGAGCAAAGAGGAGAAGGAGATATAAGCAATCACTTCAAAACAAACGCTTTAATAGAAGCACACTTGAGATATGTTCAAAGTACCTTCCTCAGTTTGACTCGTTGACGGTTGGACGGCCTCAGAGACGTGCTCCCGAATGGGAGATAACCGTGGCTTTTCTGGGTCATAAGCGGGAACAGATTGTGAACCAACCACAGATACAGGCTCTGACGAAGGTGGAGCGGTGATTCCAGTAACAGAGGCGTGATGCTCAACACCTGATCCCTCTCCAACCTCCAGAGATCGGCCACCAATCATCTCCTTCTCATGAGCAATAATAGCGTCATGGAGGATCTTCTTCTCATCATCTGTCAGCAACCAGTTTTCGAGTTCAAATCGGTCGACCGATTCATCCAGATGCGCTTCTTCTTCTTCCTCAACCAATCGACCCCAAGCACTGCGGAGGTGTACCGGGTAATCCTGAAGCCAAGCTAAATTTTTGTGTCTTAACACATTAGCATTGTAAGTGATGAGCAGATCTTCAATATCGACTTCCAGCCTGGCCTCTGCTTGTTTAACTTTCTCCTCAACCTCCGTCTCGACCGCCTGGACCTTGGCTACTGCCGCATCCCGTTCAGTCCGAAGCATCACGGCTTGTTCACACGCCTCCTAGGCTGCGTTGTTCGCATCATCCCTATCCTTGGTGATTTCGGCAAATTTGGACTTAAGCTCATTTAGCTCCTTCAGGTCTGCGTCCCTTTCGGCAGTGACCATGGTGTTTCGATGGCCCATATCTTCTACCATGGCATAATGCTCACGTTTCATCCTATCCATCATTGCTTGGGCTTCGTCGGCTTTTTTGATAGCCTCCATTTCAGATTTCCGAGAGGATTCGGCTTCAGTGTTTAGCACCTCAATGATACGGCTCTTTTGAGCTAACTCAGCCTGCAACCTCTCGATGGTGGCCCCACGCTCAAAGGCCAATGCCGACGCTTTGTCAGCCGCTTTCGACCACGCTTTGTACTAAGCATAAAAATCGTGTACGTAGTCATGTACCAGCTGCTCGGCTTCCTCCGGGATCTTCTTTAAATGTGGAGGAAAGATATAGTTGTCATAGCAAGCTTGATTGTTCCTTCCCCTGAAATTTCCACGGGGGGGGCTGTTCTGTAACGGCAGTAGCTATTGTTTCGCTCCTTGAACGGCGGGATTCATGCTTGGAAGATTGAGAGGCCGACATGTAATGTGAAGATTCAGAGGGACGAGAGACATGAGCAGGAGGTTGTATAGGATCTCTGGGAGGAGGAGGAGTACGCGATGGAGATCGACGCTTATAACCTCTGTCTGTATCATATCTTTCTTGACCAGAATACCCAGAGCGTCCCTGGTCGTAGTCTCTGTCCCCTTCTCGTATGCGCGAATCATAATATGAAGACTTGCGGGCCTGTCGGAGACTCCCTAACATTGAACCTCGCCTAGACATAGTATCTGCAGAACAAAATAAAATAGAATTAATCACCTTTCGAAACATGTAGTTTATAGTCAAAGGTTATGCAGTGTTGTGAAATATGTATGAATGTGCAACCCCCCGACCAACCGGATGTGTCTGCCACACCAATGGGAAAAGACTCGCTCAAAACTAAAGTTTCTGAAAGTTCTTCCAATCCGGCATCATGCTGCAGGGAAACGTAGTCCGGAATTGGAATATCGACGAGCCCTTCGTAAAGACTGTCAGTTCTCGAAGGAGACATCTCCGAAATTCTAACTCCGGGAGAGGATCGGGTCGTGACAACCGATTTCCATCTCCCCTTCTTAGTTGACGTGACGACGGCTGCCTTGCCTTTTCTCTGCTCCGTGACATCCTGAACTACATCCGTAGGCTCGGTCAGCGGCTCATCATCGGTATGGATTCTTTCAGAATCAGCCTCCTCAGCTATAATAACTTGGGGTTTCTTGTGCTTTACTCGCTTTTTCGAGACAATCCTTAATGCCCCGTCAAACTGTATGCTCTGCCCCCGTTCGATCAACCCGTAAGTCCGGAGATTCCTATCTGTCAGAAGCAACTCGATATCTCTATCTTCACTCGAGACTCCCCGGAGTATTCGTATTATTTCCTTCAATTGTTCACCTTCAGGTCGCGGAATCGTCGCTATAAAAAAAAGGACATAAGTTTCACTTTGACTGCAATTGCCTTAGTAATTATTTGAGAACTCGGCTACACTCACGTCTGAATAACCATCGCCGGGCAAACCCCGGAGGACATCTGACATAGAACCATTCCGTCCTGTAATAACTCAACCTGGTCCAGGACCTAGTAACCACTTGACAATTCCTCACTGCTTCCAGAAATGTGAAAGAAGGATAATCCGCTCGAGTTTTGAAATTGAATAAATATCTGATCTCGGTCGGGATCGGTGGCCTATGAAGGTACTCCATGAAGACGATGAGTAAACTGTTCACGGAAGCATATCCGTTCGGGTGTAGTTGGGATGGAGCGATCCTCAAAAAAGACAACACCCCTTATGTACTCGTTGAACGGAGGAAGCGTTCCAACTGCGCACGCGTGGCGATTAAATGCTGTATATCCCTCCGGCGGGTTGTGTGGTCTATCATTTGGCCCCGGCAATAACACGTCATCCAGTGACAAGCCGTGCCTCAAGCATATTCTCCCCAACATATCTTCAGAAATATTGGACTGGACGGAATCCGATGGATTGGCAATGAACAACGCATTGGGAAATTCGTCCGGGGCTAGACCGATGATCTCGGGTTCGATATCCGGAACCTCTAGTCTCGGAGTGACTGTGCTTTGAACCTCCTGCTGCTGCGAACTTGAAGGTTCCATGACTAGCTAACGCATGAGAAACCATCGTTAGACGACAAAGGACCCGTGCACTTCCCCAGTGTAAAGTGTATGAATGTATGTTGTATACTGTCATGCATTACTTGAATAAATGTCGCAGAGTTAAAAGGAAATACGCAAACGACAAAGCTATGAATCCCAGTTATAATGACCATCATCGTTGACCGTCATCACTAAACCGTTTGTATGATGGAAGTTGATTTGGATGGAAGTTGTGGTGGTTCCATCGACGAGCTTCAAAGGGTGGTAAAGTATGCAGTTTAATTGTCAAGTCCAAATATGCAAGGATGAAGCTCGTCGGAATTATGCTCAGAAAATGTCAAACTTTGGTGTCCATCATAGGGGGTTCGAACCGATCACAGGGAACTTATTCGAACCCATCCTAACATCACTTCGAATCGATGCAGAAAGGCGCTCTTCGAACCGATAATCAGGTGTCATGTTCGAATCGATCAATGAAGGATGACTTCGAATCGATCTTTGGTTGACTAGTTCGTACCGATCAGGAAACCCTCAACTTAACATCGATCGCGTTCGAATCGATACGCCTCACATCGATATAAAGTTGAGGACTTCGAACCGATAGCCGATGGATTCGAATCCATCGATTCGAATGAACCCATCAAGATAGTCAATCAGTGCGAACTGCGTCACCCCCATAGGGTCATCCCAGGGATCGATGCGAAATCCAAAGAAAAACGACGCCGCCATCATCGCTTCGAACACAAGGCCATGAATCGATTCGAAGCTTCCCCAAACCAGATTGGTTTTGCCAACCACCAGAGTGGACAAACGATGAAGAAGAGATAGATTTGAAATAACTTTGCCGTTTGGGTTCGAGGCTAATTACCTAATTTGAGTGATGGATTCGAGGAATTAAAGACTTGGATCTTGAATGGTTCGAATACGTAACACAGTGCCTTCTTCTCTGAAGCTTCGAGACGATGCAGAATGCAGTAAACGCAAGGAAAGAGTAAAAAAGTAAAAAGTGAAAAAGTGGCAAGCCCACTTCTATTTATATGCAGCTTTAAGAGCAACCGAGACGATTCCCCTTACGATAAACTTGACCGGTCGCAACCAGTCAAAGCGTGGATCGGTTCGAAATCTCCATTCGAAACAATTTGCCTAATGCCTTGTAGGTTCGAAGTTAACCTCATAGTTCATCGATGCGAAACAAACAGTGGGCACATTGATTCGAAACCCCTGTTCACATCAGCAAACCCACAATTCCATCCACAACCTACCGGTACGAACAACTATTTCGTATCCATCATTTCCTATCGATACGAACTACTATTTCGTATCCATCCTTTCACATCGGTTTGAATGTCAATTTTGTACCCATCATAGCACAAGCGTACTCCATCCATACGAATGTAGATTTCGAACCCATCAATGCTCCAACACATCGTTTCGAAGTATTACATTCGCGAAACCCAAAGTCGTTTCCTTCGACCTTCTATATCGGTTCAGGAGAGGATCGATACGAAGGGACTTTTCAAAACAACCATCATGTGTTGTCTCAACTTAAATTTCCAAATCGGTTCAGGAGAGAATCGATACGAAATTCAATAGCAAACCAAACTGACAAAGACTCGTGGACGCACGACGTTAACAAGGGTCAAACTACATATGCGCATATATGTCGAGTTAGCATTTGATTTTAAACATTTACAGGGATCGAATACTCATCTTGTTACAAATGCGACAGCCAACGGCTAAGTGCTATCATACAGCAATCAATCATATCAACACAAGGTGACAGCAATACGGAATACGAGTGTCAACAAAAAAGAGAGCAATGATTGTTCAAAGAGAAATTGCAGCTATTCAAAGCACGTCATGTTCCTACAAGACGTACTTTGGGGGGGGAAAATGTTATCCCGCTTTTTGGCAAAGCTGCGATACCAAAAGATCGATCGAAAACGGAGAACAGTTCATCTCAGAGATTGGTCATACTTCGTTTCGCTATGGATATCACTGAATTTTGTCCAAGCCCAGATTGAGCCACAATTGATAGGACACGACAAGAAAGATCATAAAAGTCAGCATCTCAAATTTCAAGTCAATCCGAGTTCATACGCTCGAGTTATGATCGATTCAATCTGAAGGGGAAGGCCTAGGTTTCGAACCCATCACTGATCAATCGTTCGAACCGATCACCTTTGTATCGATCGGCTTCGAACCCACCAAAGCGCCTCGGGTTCGACACCATCACCTTCGAATCCATCGAGTTCGTATCGATGGACCTCGTATCCATGGAGAAGTCACAAAGCTCGTATCCATCAGAGGAACGCAAGTTCGAATCCATCAAACATCAGTTGTTCGAACCCATCAATGAAGCCTTGTTCGAACCCATCAAAGAAGCCTTGTTCGAACCCATCCGTGAAGCCTTGTTCGAACCCACCTGTGAAGCTTCCTTCGAACCCACTGGGTCAACTAACCATGATGACGTATCTTTCATCGGTTCGAATGCGCCGAGATATATGGAGTCGAAGCATTCAACTCGGAGCAAAACCCGGATCGAGGCGAAGTGTGCGCTCCATGTCCACACGAAGACACGTGCCACCATGGATTCGAAACCATCGATTCGAAAGGATGGTTTCGAACCAAACAGCCACGCAATAAATCCCATCTCGAATCCATCATATCTCTCAATCCACTGATCCAAATGCCATGAAATTTTCACAGAAGCTTGCATACATGTTGAAGAATGTCCACACCAAATTTCACCTCGATTGGATGAATTCATGATCGATTCGAATGGAGTTCGAATCGATGCCAGAGTGGGCCAAATTTCCTGAAACCGGGCACGTGGGCCCCCCTCACGTGCCAGAAGTAGTCTTCCGAGTTTTCAGCGAAATAACAGTAACCTACGCCTATAAATAGAGCCCCAGAGCCAACAGAAAAGGGATCTTTCGACTCTGAAGCACACAGACTCTGCCGGATTAAGATCTCCACCATCTTACATCATAACTTCGCTGTTGATTCGAATTTCCAGTTGTAACTTGCTGTTGATTGCTGTAACGACTTGTAATCATTGAAAGGGAATCAATAAAATATCAAAAAACTTCACAGTGGACGTAGGCAATACGTCGAACCACTATAAATCGCTTGTCTACTCTTGTACTTTACTGTTGATTGGAGTTTTTGTTAGATAATATTCGTTTTGAACCTATATTCTTCGTTATTATCTCTTCAACGACTCCCGAAGAGTGTTGCGACCAATTTTGGTGCAAACAACCGCTACAAAATATCTGTTTGAATTTAAATCCCGAGTTATTTATTTTATTCAGCAAATATTTATTTAATTATGTGAAAAATAAAATAGTTAACAAATACATTTAAATGAATATATATATATATATATGTGTGTGTGTGTTTATTATCATCAAACAAAAATCATATACTAGCATATTCAACAATCTCACCCTTTTAATGATAACAAATATATATTTACGATTTTGAATTTATTAAATGTATTTGATCATTCAATTTTCTCCCCCTATTTGAATGCTCCCTCTCTACTACTGTAACGAACCGGTATTTCGAACCACTCGCATCCATACATGTCGGACTTGAATTTCCCAAAACAACAGATTGTTAATTTGTATTTAGCAAAACTCAACGTATACAGTAAATAAATTAATCACAGAATCACAGATATAGAGTACTACAATAATAAGCAGCGGAATAGATAAATAGTACTTCATGAAGCTACTATAAAACATCAGAGTTTAAAGTAAAATACAATAGAATCTCAAATACAAATGAATCTCTAATACAAAAGCAACAGGCGAGTATGAAAATAAATGACTGAAATAAACTAAAATAACTGAAAGTTGGATAGATACATCTTCAAACAGCGCTTCAATCTGCAAAGGTGAGTCTCAAATGCTGCGACACTCAATCTGACCCGAGCGTAAAGCAAAACATAAACACTCGAGTCAGGATTAACATTCTTATATTAATTGTAATGACCCAGAATTTCTAGTCGTAAATTTTGAACATTTAATTCATTTTAAATGTTAAATGTGGATTTTGAATTTATTTTGAAATAAGGGTTTTGTTAAATCAATAGAATTTAGTTGTAATTTAAATTTGATTAATAATAACTAAATATTGGAATTGCGATAATTGGTGAATCTGGATATAAATGGTTATGAAATGGTTTTTAAAAATTTATTTTAAGTCTATTGAATTTAAATAGCGATGTTGGACTTTTGGATGGAATCAAAAGTCGATAAATTATGATTTGGGATTTTATATTAATTTAATAATGGAATTTAAAAATATAATCATGCAAAAAATCAGATTTTGGTTCGAAGTGAACCAGAATAGTTTCTAATGTAAATATAAATTTGATATGAGTTATAATAGAGTTAATAAAATTTTAAAAGTAAAATTTTAGGTGATTTTGACGATTTTGGAAATCGCTCGATTTAATCTACGAGTTAAAATAGCCTTCTGGGGCACAGTTTCGGAATTCGATGAAACTAGTTCCATTGAATCCATAATAGTAAGTTATTATCGGATTTTAATTTTCGTAGCAATCAGAGTTGTCGTTTGACCCTGGCAGCTCAAAATGCATAGAAACTATTTTAATCGGTTTAATTTAAAATTAATCGTTTATTTCCATAACTTGCGCATATGATCGAATTAGCCTCCGAAACACGTTCCATTGTGTTCGGAACATGGGTAAAACCTTAAAAACGCCTGTCAGCACGCGTCGTTTGGAGATCGTGTGAAAAAGTTGCTTTAAAATGGATTTAATATTAAATTAATATTATAAATGTATATATATACACACATTTAAAGCTAAAACCCTAGTCTCTTCAGCCCTAGCCGCTGGCAATTAAATTAGTAGTCGTAATGCTTCCTCCTTCTCCATCAATTTCCTTCATATTCGTTCATTTTTATCAGAAGTTTTCTAAAGGAAAGCTGTAGATCATGGTGAGATCTACACATCCGTACGGTGGAGTGGCACGATATTAGTCGAGGGGGCTAGTAATCGACGATGAAGGCCGAAGGTTTGTGCGTGTTTCTCGAAGGCATGGCGCCGCCGAGCTTCATCAACTTTGGACTGATGGTGGAGCACGAGAAGGCCTTCGTTGTGATTGCCGGCGATCAAGCTAAAGGTCATCGTAGAGCGTGCGACATCAAACCCTAGAGGCCGATGTTGGGTTTGGCTCCTACCTGTAGCGTGCGTTGTGAAGAAGAAGATGGCATCGGCCGTGATTTCCTGTGCTGAATGAACGGTCATGATTTGTGGGTAGAAAATTTTATTTTAAATTAAAGGAAAATTTGTTTATAAATTATATTCAAACTTTATAAATTCGTAGCTTTTGCATACTTTATCAGAATTCGACGAAATTGGTGACGCCGGAATCGCAGCGACGAGTTCTACACAGTGGAGCAATTCTGGAATTATTTGAAGCAACTAAAAATTTAGGTTAAATTGAACGTCGTTCGATTTAATTTAAATTTTAACGCTCGTCGAAAACCAAAGGTGAGTAATCTCACTCAAATCTGGATACCAGTTAATTTAAATAGCTAATATTTAAATGTTTGATTGGTTGTTAAGCTGAATATGAAAATTATTATCAGATTAAATCAATATTTATTGGTTCAATCTAATATCTGTCGATGCAGGGAAATAGGTTGGAGGGATCCAACTGGATTCCTCATAAATAGTAATTTTATTTATATTCTGTGACATATCTCATTGATAAATTTATTTTATCTACGAGTCTATGAATGAAGATAAGCATTGTGGATTATACCGTTTATCGATGTTAATATGATTGAATTTGTGATGGTTGATGTTGTGCACTATTGCGTTAAACCCCTGGACTATAGTATACACACACGAATACGGATTGCACGTGGAAATTGGTTAAGTCACAGATTTTTGAAATAATTTTAGAATTGAATTTTTGAATCCAAAAGGTTTTGGAAATAAATCGGATTTAAAGTGGAAAAACTTTTGAAAGGGAATTTCAAAAGTAAAAAGTTATTTTTGAATAACTTAATCTAGTTTTGAATTAAAATTTGAAATTGAATGCTATGTTGGGAACTTGTGATTTTAAAAAGGTTATATAAATTTGCATGAAGTTAAACCATTTTTGAGAGTTTTGCTTTGGGAATTTAAATAAACCCAAAGATTTTAACATGTATAAATGAAATCGGATTTTTCCAAAATAAAAACTATTTGTTTTCAAACGATATAAGCTTTCGTATAAGAAATAAATTTCCAATTTGTATTTGAGGAAATTCAAGTTGAATTGAAAATGGTTTTCCAAGTTATGAATGAATCTTCGAAAAACAGTTTAGAAAACTATAAGTTAAATCTTTGATTTAAAGATTTAAACGAGCTAATCCAATTGAGGTGGAGATTGTTTTGAAATCCATGAATGGATCTTTGCGAAACTGGGTGAACTTTGTGAAATGAATCTTTTATTTAAAAGATTTCAAATGGTAATTTTTTTAAACCATTTGAAGGAAAAGTTTTGGAAAATAAGTTGTGACTTAACTGAAATCCCAATATCCATATGTTTTTAAATTTACGCTCATTATTCGGTTTAGCCGGGAGAGGACTTTGTGTCATATAACCCATTCCGAATAATGATACGTCGATATGGATAGCATTTGAAGACCGGTGGTGAAGACCGGGTATTTTCGAAAACGAAAGGATAACCCATCGATTGTCTCTGCACTGAGTCGCGCCAGTATAGAGATTTCCTAAGTGATGGAAAGTCCGATCGGGATTGTGAATACCCGGATTTGCAAGGGCTTCTTCGGAAGTGCCTTCGGTTCCGTTCGAACCCGGAACAGACTTGTATGAATGTGTGTTTGAAATTACATTTTGAGATGTAAAGCTGGTTTCTATCAAATACATTTCTGTTGGTGGCGGAGATTTATTCTCTTAGCTTAACACCCTTCTCTGAGACGTACGAGCTCAGAGGTTATGTAGTTGATGGTTACTATTGATACATTCCCAATTTGGTAATGTGGCATGCTAAGTGCTGCTGTGTGTTGATGATCATTTGTGATCGAAGCATGGCTTTGTAAAAAAGCGTAGCTTTGTGGGTGAGACTTCATTGAGCCTCACACCCCGGTAATGGTCAAAACAGGAATCGTGGCAGGAAGGTTATTTGGAGGTAGCTCCTCCTAAGGGTGTGACCATTTCCTTCTGGATTAAAAGTGATATCGTGGTATGGAGCCCAAATATTTACTTATGTTGATTTTTTATGAAAGTGGTATCAGGGTATGGAGCCCAGATACTTTACTGTGTGGTTGTTGGATTGACGGCCCTCGGATAAAGGTCGATAACGACCGGGGGATGGCATACTCGTGTTAGTTGTTACCTAGTTACAGAGGTAACCCGGCCTTGTGTAGCAGAGATCTGGTTAGGTTCTCGGGGTCGTCCCACCAGAGGCATTCCATTTTATGTGGGAAGTTCCATTGCCTGACCATTTGTTGGAAATCCAATCATCCAATTCGAGCTCTTTATGGTTTTAGTTGTATAACCTGCCATTTATTTATGGTGGTCACCACTATTTAGATGGTAGTTATAGTAGGCATAGTACGAAATGACTATGCAGGCTAAGATTAATATTATACTTTCGAAAAGTTTTCTACACTATGCACTAATAATAATATCAAAAAGGATTTTCGCGTATTAAGCATGTTTGACTATCATAAGGAGAAATCTCCTCCAATTCTGCGTTTGAATTGTGTGTGTGGCAGGAGGCCTTATGGTAGTTTCATTTTTCAAAAAGCATAGCGGATTCCTTTTCTTTTCTTTTCTTTGTGAAATAATTGTTTTTGAGATATTTCTTTCCGCTGTTGTTGTTGTACACTCTGATAATGTAATGTGATGTAATGTAATAACTGATATAGTGATTCTGTTTAAAGATATTTATTTATCTATTATATGTTGGCCGCTGCGATATGTGAGATTCTGTTATTATTTCTGTTTCTTCTTCTATCATCTTCTTCTATCTTTTTCTTCTTTAAACCCTAACGGTTCGGTTTTTTGGCATTCGACGGTGCGGTATTCGATACAGTGGACGTATTGATATCGACTTTCGGGCGTCGAGAAATCGGACATGTTACATGTGGTATCAGAGCATTTGGTTAAGCGACAACCTTGGCTCTATTGGGTGTTACTCATTAGAGATAGAGTCAGTAGTACTCTAGAATGAGTTTAAGTGTAATAATAGATATGAGCGCTACTTGTTAGTGAATATAAAATTGTTTTTATACTGTGTAGACTTATCGGTTGAGTGTTTATGAATTCTGGTGGGTACGGGAAGCACAACCGTATCGATAGGGGTTTGTAAACTCTTAAACAAGATAAATCGACATGGTATTGTTTTAAAGTGGGGTAAATGAAACAATTTTACCCGAAATTATATTTTGATATAAAAGGAATAATTTTTCTAAAAAAATTATATATTTGGATTTGGATGTTTGGTTGTTAATGTTATAATCAGATATAAGAATCTTAAGTTTGAAAAGGTTTATAACCAAATAAAATTATATAAGTATGGTTTATCCAAAAGAAGAATAACTAAATTTGAATTAAACCAAAATTTAAATCCCGAGAATTTTGAAAAGTGTTTAAAAAGAAGTTAAAACAAAAGGTTGGGAATTTAAAATCTGTGGAATGATTGAAATGTTTCCAAAGTGTTTGAAGGCAGTGATGGAGTATTATTTTGGGAAATATTTTGGAATGAAAATTGTTTTGAAATGAATTTGTGGAAGTAAGAAAGCACTAACTCACTTCAATCGCTGGAAAATAATCCTGATGATGATGGCCACATCATTAGAATTCATTTTCGAGTCTCTAAAGTGATGGATTGCTTCCATAATAAGTGGGCATGAGTTGATTATTATTTCAAAATGGTTTTGAAATAAAACCGGGTAATTGAATTCTGGGAACTCTATTTAATAATGTGAAAGTTATGATAAATCAACTACTGAACCTATTAAGTGAAGATGATTTGAATAAGGAAGAAAAATGAAATTTTACTCCTAGAATTTAAATTTAGCTTGAATATATGGTGGTGAATAAAATATATTCACATTTAACTCAGGATAAGTTAAATATAAATTTGAATTGGAATTGCATTAAATTGGATATAAAGTTGGAATGTAAAATGACTATAATTGGGCAATGAAAATTTATATCCTTAAGCTATTAAGTGTTATATAGATAATCTGGAATTGTGATTATAAGATGAAAATAACTCAAATGAGTAATATAAGCTTTTTAAGTAAATAAGTTGATGAACTTGTAAATAGAAAATGGAATTATAATCGCAAATGGGAAATAGTTGAATGGTATGGTGAATTCAAACTAAATCCTGAATGGATGTTAAGTGTGATAAGGCAAAGAAAAATATAAGATGTGAATAGACTTAAGTTAGTAAATAAGTTTTAAACTTATATATTAGAAAGTAAGAAAAAAAATTAAATTGAATAGAGGAATAAAATTGGACCGAATTGGATTTAATTTAAGTTAAAAAAAGAAATTAAGTTAAGTTTGGATTGAATTGAAATCAAAATTTAGTTGTGTTATAAATAACATTAAATGAAATTCAATTCTTATTTAAGTAGTAAATGAGGTGGAATGAATTTAAGTGGGCTAAATAAAATTTAGTTAAACTTGAATTAGAATTGGAAAAGGATTGAATTGAAAGAAAATTTAATTAAATTAAAAGGATATTGTATGAATAGAATTTTAACTTAACTAAATTTAAAAGAATAGGATGAAGATGAATTTAAAGTAAACTAAATTGAAAGGAATTTGTATTATAATGAATAATGGAACTAGATTATAATAGTGATGGTTTGAATCATAAATAAATTCAAATGCGGGAAATGATTTAAAGTGGTCTCATTGTTAATAAAGTAAGTTTTAAATGGATTGAATAAGTGAATAAATCGAGTTAAAATTTGTAATGGATTGGAATTTGATGGGATAAGAATCAAATTTAAAATAAAAATACCATGAATAAATTGAGATATTTTGTTATTGGAATAGCTTAAGGAAATTGTGGAATATTGTTGTCAAACTTTTGAAATGGTCTTTAATGAAATTTATTTAGATAATGAAATTTTAATGCAAGCGAAAGAATTTTAATTTCTTATCGTGATGAAATAAGAATGTATGAGTTGTATATAACCCAGAATTGAATGATATTAATATAAACCTATATGGATAATGAATTGGAAATGAAAGAATAAGAATTTAAATTTATAATGGAATAAAAATGAGGATGTTTGGGGTCTAAATAATTTCAAATGAAGTAAAAAAATTAATATAGTTTGGTTTGGAATTAATTTAAAAATGGTTATAAACTTCAGTAATTGTTGTTTGCTTGAATGATATCAAATTTGCATTGAGATTAATCGTTTTGTTGTAAACAAAGCTAATAAATTAAGAAAAGCAAATAAAGTTGATTTTTGAATCAATTGGAATGGGTTGGAATTTAATTTAATGGATTTGCATATAAATAAAGTGAGTTATGAATATGTTGATCATGCTGTAGTGATTTTGGAGTTGGTCGTGATAAATATGTATTGAATGAAGCAAGCTTGGTTGTAAATCCTTTTTGAGTAAAGTAAAATGAAATTTGGATGTATTAGGGAAAGTTAATGGTGTTGAAACCTTGTAATTGCTTATAAATTGTGGTTTACTTGTAGGATTTCGAAAATTGTTGTGTGGGCTTTGAAAATTGATATGTTTGGTTTAGATTAATATATGAAATCTTGTTGAAAATCTCATATTATTGAAAACTCATGCGGTTGTTTAAGTAAGTATAGGTACAGAAGCGATCGATAGAGTTGGAGCGCGTATATGCAATATAAATTAGCCGCATGCTTTTAAAATGCTAATAAAAGGTACACCTACGCAATAAAAATAGGGAATATGAACTGTTTTTGGTTTTCAGACCGTGTGGGTCGATGTATATCTATTTATATCTGTTGTGATATTGCAAAAGCTCCTCCGTACAAGGGAGACTTTGCTAAAAAAATTCGAAAATTTTGGGAGTTAGAAAAACTTTTGAAATTTTTTGAAACGTTTCGTTAACGACCAATTGATTTCAAATTAAAATTGAAATAAAAGGATTTTGTAATAGGAATCAAAACTAGCAGTTTTGATTTGAAACTGATGAATTTAGGCAAAGTGAAATTTGAGATTTTTACTAAGTGAGTTTTTCTATTGAGTTTGGAGCATTCTTTCTACCTTACCAAATTTCGGGGACGAAATTCTTTTAAGGGGGGAAGGATGTAACGACCCAGAATTTCTAGTCGTCAATTTTGAACATTTAATTCATTTTAAAAGTTAAATGTGGATTTTGAATTGATTTTGAAATAAGGGTTTTGTTAAATCAATAGAATTTAGTTGTAATTTAAATTTGAATAATAATAATAAAATATGGAATTGTGATAATTGGTGAATCTGGATATAAATGGTTTCTAAAAATTTATTTTAAGTCTATTTGAATTTAAATACCGATGTTGGACTTTTGGATGGAATCAAAAGTCGACAAATTAAGATTTGGGATTTTATATTAATTTAATAATGGAATTAAATAATATAATAATGCAAATAACCAGATTTTAGTTCGAAGTGAATCGGAATAGTTTCTAACGTAAATATAAATTTGATACGAGTTATAATAGAATTAATAAAATTTTAAAAGTTAAATTTTAGGTGATTTCGACGATTTTAGGAAAAGTTTTGGATAATGAGTTGTGACTTAACTGAAATCCCAATTTCCATATGTTTTTAAATTTACGCTCATTATTCGGTTTAGCCGGAAGAGGACTTTGTGTCATATAACTCATAACGAATAATGATACGTCGATATGGATAGTATTTGAAGACCGATAGTGAAGACCGGGTATTTTCGAAAATGAAAGGATAACCCGTCGATTGTCTCTGCACTGAGTCGCGCCGGTATAGAGATTTCCTAAGTGATGGAAGGTCCGATCGGGATTGTGAATACCAGGATTTGCAAGGGCTTATTCGGTAGTGCCTTCGGTTCTGTTCGAACCCGGAACAAACTTGTATGGATGTGTGTTTGACCTTACACTTTGAGATGTAAAGCTGGTTTCTATCAAATACATTTCTGTTGGTGGCGGAGATTTATTCTCTTAGCTTAACACTCTTCTCTAAGACGTACGAGCTCAGAGGTTATGTAGTTGATGGTTACTAGTGATACATTCCCAATTTGGTAATGTGGCATGCTAAGTGCTGCAGTGTGTTGATGATCATTTGTGATCGAAGCATGGCTTTGTGAAAAAGCATAGCTTTATGGACGAGACTTCATCAAGTCTCACAACCCTGTAATGGTCGAAACAGGAATCGTGGCAGCAAGGTTATTTGGAGGTAGCTCCTCCTAAGGGTGTGACCATTTCCTTTTGGATTAAAAGTGATATCATGGTATGGATCCCACATATTTACTTATGTTGATTTTTTATGAAAGTGGTATCATGGTATGGAGCCTAGATACTTTACTGTGTGGTTGTTGGATTGAGGGCCCTTGGATAAAGGTCGATAACGACCGGGGGATGGCATACTCGTGTTAGTTGTCACCTAGTTACAGAAGTAACCCGGCCTTTTGTAGTAGAGATACAGTTAGGTTCTCTGGGACGTCCCTCCAGAGGCGTTCCATTTTATGTGGGAAGTTCCTTTGCCTGACCATTTGTTGGAAATCCAGTCATCCAATACGAGCTCTTTACGGTTTTAGTTTATAACCTGCCATTTACTTATGGTGGTCACCACTATTTAGATGGTAGCTATAATAGGCATAGTACGAAATGTCTATGCTGGCTAAGATTAATATTATACTTTCGAAAAGTTTTCTGCACTATGCACTAATAATAATATCAAAAGGATTTTCGTGTATTAAGCATGTTTGACTATCATAAGGAGAAATCTCCTCCAATTCTACATTTGCATTGTGTGTGTCGCGGGAGGCCTTATGGTAGTTTCATTTTCCAAAAAGCATAGCGGATTTCTTTTCTTTTCTTTGTGAAAATAATTGTTTTCGAGATCTCACACCAGTCCCACGACTGACCTGGAGTTTATTGTTCTCTTTCTAAACTCTGGGTGCCCACAAATTTCCACACGGGCAGCCTAGAGTCAGGTTAGCATTATTCGGGAGCAATAATCGAAAAGAGATGTTGTGGAGATCACGAGCAAGCTGGATGGCGAAGCGTATCACTAGTATATGTAATATTTCTTTCCGTTGTTGTTGTTGTACACTTTGATAATGTAATGTGATGTAATGTAATAACTGATATAGTGATTCTGTTTAAAGATATTTGTTTATCTATTATATGTTGGCTGGTGCGATATGTGAGATTCTATTATTGTTTATGTTTCTTCTTTTGTCTTCTTCTTCTTATACCCTAACGGTTCGGTTTTTCGGCATTCGACGGTGCGGCATTCGATACAGTGGACATATTGATGTCGACTTTCGGGCGTCGAGAAATCGGACATGTTACATTAATAAATTCAACTCAAGTGAAATGTCAACTGAAATACAAGTACCATAAAGGATGGTTGGAATTTACATCCACTAAGGATCCGTGGAACTATCTACTATGTAATAATATACGCTATTATAATATGTCTACAGTAAAGTAAATTATTAAAATAGCACTAAGGCGTTATCCATATCCCCCTTAACAAATTTTATATAATGTCGTAGTCTATACAGATATTGTAAACTTCACTCGCAAGTGGGATATCACGTAGCACTCCATAGGTACAACACAAAACAAACTTGTAGAAGGCGCGATAGGGTATGTGACAAGGCACGTGAGGCAATGCTAGGGTAAATATACCATTTGCACTCCCAGACTGGTGGTAACGCATAGCAACTACTACCGCCCACCTCGTGACACACTCCTAAATCAAAGGTGCACCCAATCAAATAACAAAATTAATAGAATGGCATCGAAGAAATATGCCCGATCGGGGGAATGACCTCACTTAGCCTGGCGTGGCTCCTGTTTTAGCCGCATCAAGCTGACTCATGGGAGTCGGGGCTAGGTAAATACCATATAGAATCGTCACCAAACCATCCTACTTCATTCTAGAATCTCCACCACGTTCACAGTTGTTAAAGTGGTTTTCGGTATTGGCAGAGAGTGTGACGATATCCGATCCCGGTCTCTTTAACAACTAAACGCTTATTTCACACGTGGTCATTTCATTTCAAATAGTCCATACGTCATATCAAAATATCATATCCATTTGAAAACCATATAAATTCGATATCATTACTCACTTTAAATAATATTCATTTTCAAAATGTAACACTTTCAAAATTTTATAACACTTCCAAAATAATAACACTTTGAAATCACCACACTTTCCCTTAAACAGTTTAGATGTTGAAAATAGTATATATATTAAAATACTTTATAAATTAAAATAGTTATAACACGTTATATAGTAAAATTAGTTCCTCTACTTTCGCAAATCGTTTTAAATCATCTTAAGTTCCAAAATTCAATGTACATCAATTCCGGTTTAACCATTTCAATTTAAAGTTCAAAGATTCAAGTTTAAATATTCAAGCATTTACAATATAAATTTCATTTATATTTCAACATTTAACTTTTAAATTTATCCAAATTGGAAATTATTCTCTTAACCATTTTTATAATAATTTATTTAAATCCCAATTTTTTATATTTAAATCAATATTAAATATTCAGTCTCAATTTTTATTCAAAATTGACAATATTCATTTAATCATTTTTATCACAACAAGTTGTGAACCAAGTTATAATCATATCCTTTCAAAATCTCAAAACTAATAAGTGTAAATCAATTCTTTCTTAAGTTCAATTAATAACCAATTTAAATTCCAAGTCAACATTATCCAACCTTTATTGTTAAAGTTATAAATGTATTTTAAAATATTAATATAATTTTTTAAATAAATATTTTAAAACATATTATATACTAATTAAATTAAATTTTATTAAATTAAATCTTATTATTAATCGTATTTTGTAGTAAATCTTATTTTATGTACATATTTTTTTAAATAATAAAACTATAATAAAATCTTAAAATTTATATTTTTCAAAACTAACTTGTAAATTAAAATTTTAAAAAACATATAAATTTAAAATCTGAATTTTTATACTTATATAGAAATTACATTTATAAATATTTTATATAACAATATATATTAAAACCCATATATTTCCTTTCAAATTTTGGAAATCATTTTTCAAAATATAGACCAACGGTGTCCTTATAAAAATTTCTATCCTATGGTCAAGTGATATGGATATTTATCATTTCAATCCGCAATTTAAATATTTACAGGTATATATCATTTCAACCCGTAAATCCCAAACATTTAAAATAAATGAATGTTTCTTGGGTTTATCATTTCAACCCATGACGATTTTCTCATATTCTACAAAATCATTCCGGTATGTATTATTTCAACCCATAGGGAATTCTAAATTAATAGGAACTTGCAGAGTGAGAACAAGTATGATAAAATATAACATATGAATAACAAGCATATATCATCAGTGGTAAATAAAATAAAATATACACAACAGCATGTGGTGTCATATATCACCGCTGAACAATTTCAGATATAGCATCTTTTATTTAAAAATTAAATAACTAGCAGTTCAATTTTTAACAGCATATTCCAATTGTCATTTCAAGTGAAACAAAATTTATTAAATATAAGAACGTTAATCGTGAGTGATTTCTCACCTTTCAAGGCTAGAGAAAATAGAAAATACAACAAGCTACTATATGAATCACGATCTAGACGATCGACCAATCGAAACAGCAAATCTCAAAGCGAAGTAAACTGCCCGGATTTTACAGACAAAGCTGATAAATAGGAATCGCTAAGAATAGATCAAATCAGCTAGATATAATTGGAAAAATACATGTATATTATTATTATTTTAATAAAATCAATATTTTAATTTAAGACAAATATTAAAATAAGTATAATTCAAACTCACTATTCCTAATACTCAAATATTAGAATCAAGGTATATATAATTTATATTTTAAAAACCAATACACGAAATCAATACTTAAACTTATAAAATAAAACCCTTGCTTTAAAACTTATAACACATATTATATTCAAAAAAAATCAATATATATACAGACATATAAAATCGCTAAGCACTACTGACATATATTACAATTTAAGGATAAAACCCCTATATTGTCTAAATTTGATACATATTCAAACTTATACATATACCTAAACTCTCTATAAACAGACCAAACATATAAACCATTATAACTTGCATAGTACAAACAGCTTTTATATATTTATATACACACACAATTTAAAAGTCAACAATTGATAAAAAAATATTTCCTTTCAACGTATTTTTGTATATACTGTTGTAAATATACCGTTGTAATATATTGTAACATATATATACAGTAAACTTATATACACGTGAAAAATATTGTATTGTATAAATATAAATATTTATGCCCTATACCTATTTATCACCTCAAAAGCATGAATCAAGCAGGGAGGAAGTGGAGATTGATGAGAGGGGGAAATTACAGGAGACTGGATGGGAGTAGGCGGCAGTGGGGGGGTGAAGCTTGGATCGTGGTGAGGCAGGGGGCCGAGGCAAGGTTATCGGAGGACGAGCGGGGTCAGGTTGCGTCTGGTGGCTGTTGTGGGGCTGGGGTGCTACAAACGACAGAGCTAGGTCCGTGAAGTGGGATGGTGGTGCCATTGGTGTTTGCTGGCGGAAGCAGGAAGCGGGGATGACTTAGGTGGTTGGACTATTATGAAGAGGGCTTACGCAAGGAGGATGTGGTTGGGGTTGGAAGGTCAGATGGAGGAGGTGTTGGCAAATAAATGGTGGAAGTGGTTGGAAGGCGAGTTGGAGAGGTGGCTGATGGAGGGGTGTGCTCGGGTTAATGGGGTTGGAATGCTTTGCAACGGTGGTGGTTGATGGCAGAGGCCAAAGGGGAAGGCAAACTGTGTGGGCGGGTCAGTGGCTTCGAAGGCTGGGGACGTGGTGGCATTATTGGTGAAGCAGGGGAAAAGTATA
Organism: Allium cepa; assembly: GCA_030765085.1. Classification (NCBI taxonomy): domain Eukaryota; kingdom Viridiplantae; phylum Streptophyta; class Magnoliopsida; order Asparagales; family Amaryllidaceae; genus Allium; species Allium cepa. Next base: position 606,930,948 of record CM060938.1, on the reverse strand, counting down.
AGCAAGCAACCATGTTTTTTTCCTCTAGAAAGAAAAAAAAGAATATAAAGAAGAAGACAAAGGCTTCAGGAACCAATGCATTGAAACTTATATATATATATATATATATATATATATATATATGTTTCCATTTGATAAAAAAATAATGAAAAACAAGGCAGATGAAAAGACATATGCAAGAGAATCAATAAGCAGCAGGTTGAGGAGAGATAAACGAATGGACGAGAAAAAAATGGACCAAAAATTATATTTAGCGGTGGGAATAGTGAAAGTCATAGTTCGAATTTCTGGGAATAATAAAAGGCGGATGGCTGTTTGATTTCACGGTGGCAAAATGAATGGTCGCGGAAAACAAATGGACTCAAACGGATACCTATGTTGCTGACAGTTGCACGGGTTTCACCACGCACCGGACAACGAAACACAAAATTGGATATACTGCGGAGATCAGCACGACGAGACGAACAAAATGGTACACAGGTATCAGCAATATGATCATCCTATCAAACTTCGAATTTCGGTGCCAAAATTGCTACAGTTTTGCCGAAAATAAGATAACCGAGGCTAGAGAAGTTCACATTTGACGAAATGAATTATGACGTCTTACTAAGAAAATAGTTTATATTTTTATTGCTGAAATATTTAGATTTCAAAAATATTTTATTTTCATCTAGTTAACATATTTTAAATTGAAAATGAAAATTACACAATAGAATTAACTTTCATATTTTCTAATGAAAATTTTCCATTTGCTATGCTTAAAAATACGTATTCTAAATATCAAATTTTTGTTTCCATATTCAATTATTTAAAATTTCACAAAAATTCAGTTAATTACGTTATTAAAACTGTTAAAATTTACGGTTCATTACACTTTTCCCCACTCAAAACTTTTCATCCTCGAAAAGGAAGGAGATAGAAGAATAGAAACAACTAGAAAGAAAAGGTAGATTTGTAATATAAAATACCAGATACCACAAAAAATTCCAAACCATAAATTTTATTTATTTTTAAATTGGTTTATATTTGGCTATTTGATTTTCAATTCATTTTATTTAATCCATAAAATTTACTATGTATATACTTGATTGATTTCAATTCAATATATTTTCATTCAATTTATTTGGTTACAATTTTTAACATTTATTATAAAATTTCTTTTAGAACAACATTTATTGGTTTTAACTTATTTATTAAATCCATTTGACCCTAGTTAAGTTGATTTCACTTCAAATTTCAATTTCACTATTCTTAAGTTCATATTTATTTTATTAAATAGCATTCTCCTTTTTTCATTTAATTTATTCCACTTGACATATTTTACAACATATATTAAGTGTATAACATTTATTGTAACCATTTATTATTCAACCAATTTATTCTCTTTTTATTTTTCAATTCATTATTCAATTTATTATCGGTAAAATTCCCTTAACAAAATATAATCTTTGATATTCTATTACTTATATCATGGTGTATACTATCTAATTACATTCTAATTACATTTAAACTTTTCTAGATAAGTTACATTAATGTTTCTGAGTGTAATTAAACACTATACAAATTTACATTCTATCTACAATATTTATATTAAGCAGAATTTAGTTTAAACATTTTAATTTAAATAATTTATTACTTAAGGTTTCTCTTATACAACCTTCAATTTAATTCACATAAACAATTTCACTTATTGAATATTTCAAGTAAGTTTTATTAATGTTTCATGTGTAATTAAGCACTACACCAATTTACTTGTTATTTATAGTATTTTTATTAAGCAAAAGAAATTAATTTGGACAATCTATTGTCTAAGTTTTCCTTTTATATAACCTTCAAATGCAACTTCATCTTAACATATCAACTTTTTAAATAATTCAGATAAGTTATACATACTTATTATAATGCATTTGAAATAAATTTTATCCTAGTTCAACCATTTCAAGTTATTTTAAATTCCAATTTAAATTTTAAGCACTTCAAATATTTCGCAATTTTTTTGATTCCTTTTAATAATTGAAGACCTTAACTTAAAAAAGAATTTAAGGATTAATTTTCGGTTTCACTTTAAACAATTTTAAAATATATATATATATATGTATATGTATGTATGTATGTATGTATGTATGTATTATATCAATCAAACCATATTCAAGAAATTCAAATTGAAAATCCATTTTCTAAACAAAGTGTAGCAAAGCTACTAAATGGTCTCTCCACTTTAAGACTCGAAAATGAAGGTCAATGATGTTGCAGTCATCATGGAAATTATTTTCCAATGACAAACGAAGAGAGTACAAACTTAATTCTTTTTAAATTATTCTTTTGAAACACTTTCCATTCGAAAATAATTTCAGATAATATATTCCGAAAATTTAAAAACCAAATTTTGAAAATACTAGAAATTAAATTCTCAAATTCTTAATTTAACTTCGTTTCAATTCCAAATCAATTTTTAAACCATGTTTTATAATTTCATTTATCAATATCATGTTACAATAGTAAATGGTTTTCAAAACAATAAATGAAAATCAAATACTATCATTTCTAACAACCAATTCATTTAACTATTAATTTTAGAAAATTATGCTTAAATATATATAATCATAAAAAATTCTTTCATTTCTCAAATTTGAAAATAATATTGTGTCAGTTTGCGCTATTCAAGTGTTTTGGAATTTTTATCAATGGCGTTGGCCAAACGAATTGATCGAAACCCCGAATCAAACTTAACAATTCAAACAACACAGTATAAGACATTTTATATCGATTGCAAATACACTCCCTCACAGGACGATTCAGGAATGGGTTAAAGAACAAGAACAAAGATTAAAATTTAGAGGAACCAAATCAGAGAAAATTCTATTAAGAAGATAGGCTCGAAAGGAAGATAAGGTAATTAAACTATAAAAGAAGAAATGGATAGACTTATTTTTATCGCGGTGTCCTTAACAAAGTCAACCGAGATTCTCGGGATAAGACCGATGCGGAAATTCAATTTCCCGCTTAAATGGGAGAGATGTGACTTCGCCAAAACATCAGGATATTCCCTGACTACTAGTGTGGAGTCAAGACCGCTAGGCTGAGAATCTAATGAAAAGATAAACTACCTGCAAAATCTTAGGGCAATCGACATTCGATTACAAAAGAATTGCCCATTGTCTACTAGAGAAACATACGGGCATTTGCAAGAGATAATGGCATCGTAAACCGAGGACATATAAATCTCTGGTGAATTGACGCCTGTTGTAAAAGAGTTTCACCCCTTCACAAATCAAAACGAGGTTAGCGGGACCGCCGACGTGAATAAGTTACACAAAAGGATGAATTTACCACTTGGATGGCACGATAAGCTCAAATTTTTACATAGATCAATGGAAATGGAGCTATGGGATGCTCCATTATCTAGAAGAACGCGAACAAGCGAAGATAAGAATGAATTTTCAGAACGAAGGGGAATGTTCCAAAATTCAAAGGAATCTGAATTAAAGAGGAGAAATTTGAGCTCGAACAAAGGTGATTCTGTAATTAATTTTTACTCTATATGTTAAGTTTTGCCTAAACCTGAGCTCTAATACCAACTGTAACGAAACGGTATTTCGAACCATTCGCATCTGCACATATCGGACTTGAATTGCCCAAAACAACAGATTGTTAATATATATTTGGCAAAACTTAGCATATACAGTAAATAAATTAATCATAGAATCACAAACATAGAGTATTACAACAATAAGCAGCGGAATAGATAACTAGTAGTTCATGAAGCTACTATAAAAAATCAGAGTTTAAAGTAAAATACAATAGAATCTCAAATACAAATGAATCTCTACTACATAAGCAACAGGTGATTCTAAACATAAATGACTGAAATAAACTGAAATAACTGAAAGCTGGATAGATATATCTTCAAACAAAGCTCCAATCTCCAAAGGAGAGTCTCAAATGCTGTGACACTCAGTCTGACCCGAGCATAAAGAAAAACACAAACACTCAAGTCAGGATTAACATTCTTATATTAATAAATTCAACTCAAGTGAAATGTCAACTGAAATATAAGTAACCTAAAGGATAGTTGGGATTTCCATCCACTAAGGATCTATGGAACTATCTACTATGTAATAATATACGTATTATAATATATCTATAGTAAAGTAAACTATTAAAATAGCATCAAGGCGTTACACATATCCCCTTAACACATTTTATATAATGTCATAGTCTATACAGATACTGTAAACTCCACTCGCAAGTGGGCTATCAAGGATCATTCCATCGGTATGACACAAAACAAACTCATAGAAGGCGCGATAGGGCATGTGGCTAGGCACGCAAGGCAATGCACGGGTAGATATACCATTTGCACTTCCGGATAGGAGGTAACACATAGTAGCAACTACCGCTACCTCATGACACACTTCCAAATCAAAGGTGCACCCAATCAAATAACAAAAGCAATAGAATGGTATCGAAGAAATGTGCCCGATCGAGGGGATGACCTCACTTGGCCCGGCGTGACTCTTGTTTTAGCTGCATCAAGCTGACTCATGAGAGTCAGGGCAATGTAAATACCATATAGAATCGTCACCAAACCATCCTACTTCATTTTGGAATCTCCACCATGTACACGGTTATTAAAGTGGTTTTCGGTATTGGTAAAGAGTACGACAATATTCGTTCCCAGTCTCTTTAACAACCAAACGCTTATTTCACACTATGGTCATTTCATTTCAAACGGTCCATACTTCAAATCAAAATATCATATCCATTCCAAAACTATATAAATTCGATATCATTATTCACTTTGAATAATATTCATTTTTCAGAATGTAACACTTTCAAAATTTAGAACACTTTTGAAATCGTATATGACACTTTGAAATCATAACACTTTGAAACTATAACCCTTTGAAATCATAACACTTTCCACCTAAACAGTTTAGATGTTGAAAATAGTATACATATTAAAATACTTCGTAAATTAAAATAGTTTATATATATAATAAAATACGTTATATAGTAAAATTAGTTTCCTTCACTTTCACAAATTGACTTAAATCATTTTAAATTCCAAAATTCAATTTAAATCAATTCCAGTTTAAAGTTCTAAGATTCAATTTTAAATATTCAAACATTTACAATATAAATTTCAATTATATTTTACCATTTAACTTCTAAATTTATCCAAATTGGAAAGTATTCCCTTAACCATTTTTATAACAATTTATTTAAATCCCAATTTATATATTTAAATCAATATTAAATATTCAATCTCAATTTTTATTCAAAATTGAGGATATTCATTTAATCACTTTTCATCACATCAAGTTATAAACCAAGTTATAATCACATCCTTTCAAAATCTCAAAACTAATAAGTTCTTTCTTCAATTCAATTATTAACCAATTTAAATTCCAAGTCAACATTAATTTATCTTTCCAACCTTTACAATTAAAGTTATAAATCTATTTTAAAATATTAATATAAACTTTTTTAAATAAATATTTTAAAACATATTTTATACTAATAAATTAAATTTTATTAAATTTAATCTTATTATTAATTGAATTTTGTATTAAATCTTATTTTATATATATATATAAATATATTTAATTAATAAAATTATAAGAAAATCTTAAAATTTATATTTTTCAAAAGTAAATCATAAATTAAAATTTCGAAACATATAAATTTAAAATCTAAATTTTAATACATTTATAGAAATTACATTTATAAATATTTTGTAAAACAATATTTATTAAAAACCATATATTTCCTATCAAAATTTGGAAATCATTTTTCAAAATATAGACAAACAGTGTCCGTATAAAATTTTCTTTCCTACGGTCAAGTGATACAGATATTTATCATTTCAATCCGCAATTTAAATATTTACGGGTATATATCATTTCAACCCGCAAATCCCAAAAATTTAAAATAAATGAAAATCGCTTGGGTTTATCATTTCAACCCATGATGATTTTCTCCTATTTTAAATATTCATTCGGGCATATATCATTTCAACCAATGGGGAATTCTAAATTAACAGGGAACTTGCAGAGTGAGAACAAGTACGATAAAATATAACATATCAATAACAGGCATATATCATCAATGATAAATTAAATAAAATATACACAACAGGATATGGTGTCGTATATCACTGCTGAACAATTTCAGATAATAACATCTTATATTTAAAAAATTAAATAACAAGCAATTCAATTTTTAAAAGCATATTTCAATTATCGTTTCAAGTGAAATCAAATTTATTAAATATAAGAACATTAATCGTGAGTGATTGCTTACCTTTTGAGGCTAGAGAAAATAGGAAACACGACAAGCTACTATATGAATCACGATCTAGACGATCGACCAATCCAAATAGCAAATCTCAAAGCGAAGTAAGCTGAACCCGGATTTGACAGACAAAGCAGATAAATAGGAATCAATGAGAACAGATCAAATCAGCTCAATATAATCGGAAAAATATATGTACATTATTATTATTTTAAATAAAATCAATATTTTAATTTGAGATAAATATTAAAATAAGTATAATTCGAACTCATTATTTCTAAAACTCAAATATTAGAATCAAAGTATATATAATTTATATCTTAAAAACCAATACATGAAATCAATACTTAAATTTATAAAATAAAACCCATACTGTAAAACTTATAACACATATTATATTCGGAACAAAAAAAAACAATACATACAGATATATAAATCATTAAGCACTACTGACATATATTACAATTTGAAGATAAAACCCCTGTATTGTCAAAACTAGATACATATTCGAACTTATACATATATCTGAAATCTCTACAAACAAACCAGACATATAAATTATTATAACTTGCATAGTATAAACAGCTTTTATATATTTATATACACACAATTTAAAAGTCAAAAATTGATATACAAATATACATTTCCTTTCAACACGTTTTTATATATACTGTTGTAAAAATAACGTTGTAAATATACTGTAATATATATACAATAAACTTTTATACACGTGAAAAATATTGTATTAAATAAATATAAATGTATATTCTCTATATCTATTTATCACCTCAAAAGCATGAATCAAGCAGGAAGGAAGTGGAGACTGATGAGAGGGGGAAATTGCGGGGGTTGGAAGGGAGGAGGTGGTGGTGTGTGGGTGAAGCCTAGATGGTGGTGAGGCAGGGGAGGCCGAGGCGAGGTTAGTGGAGGACGAGTAGGGTCAGGTTGCGTTTGGTGGCTGTTGTGGTGCTGGTGTGCTGCAAACGGCGGAGCTAGGGCCGGTGAAGTGGGATGGTGGTGCCGTTGGTGTTTGCTGGCTGAAGCAAGAAGCGGGGATGGCATGGGTGGTTAGACTATGATGGAAAGGGCTTGCGCAAGGAGGATGTGGTTGGGGTTGGGAGGTCAGATGATGGAGGTGCTGGCAAATAAAAGGCGGAAGGGGGTTGGAAGGCGAGTTGGAGAGGTGGTTGTTAGAGTGGTTTGCTTGGGTTGATGTGGCTGGAATGCTTTGCAATGGTGGTTATTGAGGGCCTAGAGGCCGGAGGCGAAGGCAAACTATGTGGGCCGGTCAGTGGTTTCCAAGGCTGGGCGACGTGGTGGCATTATTGGTAGAGTAGGGGAAAAGCACTAGTACAAAACTGGTCATTTGTGTCGGTTATGTAACCCCTGTTGTGTCGGTTTTACAACCGACTCATATGAAGACGACACAAAAGACATTTTTCTGTTGTGTCGGTTGTACGACCGACACAAATATCAATCATTTGTGTCGGTTGTTATTAAAGAACCGACACAAAACTATGAACAGTTGTGTCGGTCTTTCTAAAAGGACCGACACAAATCAGCTTGTATAGTGAAGCACACCGACGTTTATTGTGTCGGTCCTTTTATAAAAACCGACACAACTGTTCATAGTTTTGTGTCGGTTCTTTATTAACAACCGACACAAATGATTGATATTTGTGTCTGTTATGTTTGTTTTTTCAACCGACACAATTGATATAAAGTTGTATCGGTTCCCTTTGAAGTAACAACCGACACAAGTAATATCTGAAGCAAAAAAAAAATATTATTACCGTTTAAGATTATAGAAACAGTATGAAATTGAATTTTAATTTTTTATAAACCAACGTTATTATGAAATGATTGAACAAAAAATATAATTATATTATCCATCAACATAATTCATGTTTACAGACCAAAATAGAATATAATCTATCACAAACAGAACGTACATAACAAAATACCAACGTACGTTACAAAAGATCAGCATACACAACCAACTACATCCAATTATACATGATATAAATAGCTAAATTCTCTCGAAACTCGTCTATCTCTTGTTGGTTATAAGAACCGTCTCGTACAAAGTCCTGCAATTAAGAGAATTGTTATACAAAAGACAATAATTAAGTCAGGAATACTCTGCAATATATATAAAAGATCAGTCTGAGAGGAATGTAATTCAAACACAGGTTGAACCATGCATAAGCTGAATATTGGAAACTTGATATCAAAAATTTCATAATGAAGGACCGGTTTAGCTATAAATTCGCTGTGATAGCCTAAATATATCATTGTTGTGTTGCTTCTATAATAGAATGCCATCTTTGAAAACAATTCACCAAACCCCATGTACAAATTGTCACACCTCTGCCTTCACATCAGTGCAACACTACCTCCAATTCATTTACTCTGACCAACCATATACAGTACACAATCATTCACCACTGCATTGCCTTGCATCACTGCAGTTTCAACCTCCCTGCAACATAACATAACGTCATCTTCCACAACCAAAACTACCACCATCCATACTTCCAGCCTGCCCCTCATATCACTGCCACCCTGCATATATCATCCATCAAATTCCACTGGCCAAACTACCATCATCTCACTGAAACAGTGCCATTCCCTATCCACCACTACACTCCCTCACAACAGTAGTCAACCACACCAGACAATCCCCACCCTCAAACAACTTGCTTGTGCCATTCTTCAACTTGCCTATACATCTCACAACTACAACTTGCCTGTACCACTTCTTCAAACTGCCAACATTTCTGACGACCATTCTTTGCAACTGCAAGAACCACTAACCGCATCAATTGCCTACAAATATCTCCACTGCACTTGCCTGTTTGTTTCAACTGCCTCCTCTATCAATCAACCAACTTCCAATCCAAACAACACTGTGAACAATCCACAAACACCCTTGCTCTTCTTCATTCCAGCAATCATCCACAACCCCACAGCTGCAACCTCATCACTGACATTACTGCAATCAAATCCCAACATATATCTATCTGCACTTACAACCATAGTTTACTCTTTGCACAATCACAGTTGCACTTCAACTCAATCATCCCTCCGCTTTACTTTAGTTCATCCCCTGACCTCCACCGCCATCAACTGAATCACTACCTGCATCTACAACACTTCAATTCAACATCCATCATCATCACACTGCAATTAATACAACATACTTCACTTGCAATTCCCTGTCCACCACTACACTACTGCACATCACTTTGCCTCCTCCTCTACAATTCCTCTACTCGAAAACAAACTCACACTCACTGTCTCCACTTCATTCATCATCCCCCGTCACCCTCTTCACACCTTCATTTCCATAAAACGGCAACATCAAAACCACCCTCACCATCACCTGACACAAGTATTATACGTGTATATGCAACATAATTTCATTAATTAGACGGATCATAGAATGTTATCTGTGTGATGGCATTTCTTTCTGACATGATATTTCATCTGTTTTGTATATATCTAGCGAAATCAGTCATGTAACGGGTAAACTAGTTGAGTTCCAAAAGCTAATAGCGCATACAGGTCAGGCTTACCAACCCATTCTGCTGTAATGTATGATCATCCAAGCGCATTTCAAATTTTAGAGCATCAAACTGGGTACCCTGTCAGTTACCAAGTTATTAGCTACAAGGGCAAACTCGTGCTTCACCCACGATATTCATAAACATATATAGCAATTACCCTATCAGTTTTAGCTACAAGTGCAAACCTGTGCTACACTTACCACGTTCATAGACATACCCATTACTTGGTTCGTATTAAATAAAATGATCCAGATGTACTTCACGTACACATCAATAAAATAAGATCAAAGCTACATTTTTACTGAAGCATGGGTTATGTGTTTGTCTCGTTAGAATAAAGTGCTATTATGCTTTACCTTTTTTTATGGAAGGAACTGGCTCGATGTTTAGTTCTTTTGACTGAATAAGTTATGACTTCACGTGTTCTCTTTTATGTACCAACCCATTACCATCCAAAAATGTTGCCTTCCCGCTGAAACCACTGTACCATCTCAATCATCTATCCACCCCTTAGCAAACTTCAACTTCCTTTCTATTCCACCCATCCTCCTACAACTTACAGCCTTCTCCAACCAAAGTCCATCCTCCTACCATCCACTGTCAACTTCCATAACCACTGACAATGCACCTTCCTGCATAAACATCTCCTTATACCACAATCCATCAAACCGCCTTTCTTCTAACATACAGCAACATCCTCTGGCCACATACCAAAGCTTCGAATCACAAAAACATCACTGCCACTTACATCAACAGCAGCCTACTCAATCAACTGCCTAAATCATCCCCAAAACATCGTTGCTACACTTCTCTAAACTCTATCATAAACATCCATGCTACATCGCTCCATCCACTTCATAACTCCACTCACAACTGATACTCCCCACACTTTCAACATACCATATCACCACTGTCTTCAACATTTCACAATTCACCACCACCTCAAACAACTGATCACTCAAGCTCCAACATCATCACTCCAATAGCACTGTCAAAGCACTATTCACATTTTTCTATCTACCATTTTCTAACTGAACATCCCTTCACCAACAAGTCCTACTGCCACCACACACAGTAGCTATACCAAAGCACTCAACATAGCGTACTGCCACCATTACCGACCACATCAAAACCATCATCAACCACCCTCTACTCGACTACACTCGGCTACAAACATTCAACAGCAGCAACCCCGCCGTAGACCACAACAACTACACAGAACTTATACTCACCATTCTCCACAACTTGAACCTCACAACCATTGCACACAAACCCGCAACACATTTTCGACAACCAATGTAGCCCTACCTGCTGCACCTCTCAGTCCATAATACCCTCAAGCTAACCGCCTACAACCATCGGACCAAAATGGTACTAATTAGTTGTTTTAATTTATATTTATTCATCCCTTATTTAGACGATACACTAGAACTGCCAAGCAAGCACTTATGTTTTCGTTTGCTTGAATAATAATTAATTTATTTCACATAGATTGACAGAAAAATTAATTAAGAAAATAGCAATAAAAACATTGATTGTAAATATCAGTGTTTTGTATTGGTTATCATACTACCTGAAAATAGGGACGCGTCTCCGAGCATAACTGAAACCACATCCCATTAATTAACAGACAATTAATTAATCCTCTTAGGCATAATAATTTTAAATTAAACAACTGAATGGTACAACGTGATCCATGTTATAAAATTAATGTAGCAACTAGCTAGTGGCTTAGATGAGAGAAAAATTGACAGTGAAACTTTCACCTGTACCACCTTTACTTTAATCAATAACTAATTTAATTCTGAATCAAATAATTTCTGTACTTAAAAATCAGATCTTATATATCAATATGAATGGAAACTGCAAAATAGCTTTAAGATTTATGAAATGCAGCCATGAGGATTGCACAGACTTCTGAGTGAATACAAGAGTGAATACAAGTACAAAAATGTAAAAAATTGATATTCTTGAGGTCCATACGCAAAGAAAAAAATTGTTAACCCATTTATGAATGAAATTTGAACAAGTTGGACCACCTGATATACATGTCATACATACTGAATAGTGTAAAATATGCCTCAACAAGAGGAAGATTTGTTGAGAGTTATGAGTTAATTGTAAATTTGTGGCCTCATCAATACATATCAAATCCTTGTCCATCTAACGTTAAAAACCTTCTGGTATTTGACTAGTCATAACGTCATGGTGTCATAAAATAATAAACAATTAAACAATATTATATTGAGATGAAACATTAACATTGTAGAGGTGAAACCTGCTGCTGTAACAAGTAATATGAAAATTCATTGTTATAAGTTTAACTTCTGATATGACGGGTCAAACTAAAACAATGACTTGGTGCATCACTACACATTTTCTCAGTTTATTTTTTTTCTTCAAATACATGAACTGAACAGTAAATAAAGACTTGGCATTTAACTAGCATTGCACAATGATTTGATCGAAATATACCTATAATGTAGCTAATGTATAATATGAAGGAAAAAAACTAAAGTAGTACCTTTTGTAAATTGATGCTTTGATTGTGGTTTTTCACTATGTCATGCATATACCTCATCACATAATATACACAGTCAGTAGCTCCTAATTGTTGAGGACACTACAGCAATATTACAAGATAACTTAATAGTTAGTTCAAAATGAATTCATATGCCAAACAATGTATTGTATTTATTTTATTTTATTTTTTGTTTGAAAATCAAATCACCTTAACATGCTTCCATTTCAAGGTACTTCCTCGAGACTTGCCACCGAATGCCTTGTAAATTTTGAAGGCCCTACACATGCAAGAAAATGTTAAATAATAACTACTCCGGCACCCGCATTTACGTACACTAATTTCATGTATAAATTTTTAATTTTACCACATATACTAACTTCATATAAGAGAGCAAATATATACAACTTACGTGCTCACTTGCAGTTTAATTTCAAGTTTATGTTTGCGTTCGGCCTGAGGATCAAAAACATAAATCTCATTCATTTCTACACGGAAAACAAGCAGTATACAATGTTTCCTGCGTTACAAGATTTATAGTAAGTTAAAATTAGCATCAAATTTGTAAACTAGTTACTAAAAGTTTAATGTTCATACCCTTCGTACTGTGGGGCTAAAAGTAAGCTTTTAGATTGCAATGCTTTCCATGTGTTCGACAAATATGTATTTGTCGCATCTGGATGTTTTCTCATTTGGGAAAGCTTTTTGGGACACATAAACCCAATGGTCTCCACTTTGAGATCATTGCACATATGATTTAACCACCTAAACAAATTTAAACATATATTATTAGTTTTTTAAAAATTGACTATTCATCAAAAAACTAAGATGGTTATATATATAAAAATTGCTAAGGAAAAAAATACTCACATGATGTAAAGTTGCAACCATGATGCATTCAACCATGTCATACTAAGGAATTGGATAATGTCGTCCATCGTGATATGAATTTCAAAGTCCTCATCGTATGTGAATAAATCCTTATTCACTTGAATTGCATTGATGGCACTATCATTGGATAACATTTGAAGTATTAGGTCATGGAAATATCTGCACTCGCTCGTTAAAGTTTTGAGAATCTCTTCATCCACGATTTATTTGCGTTTTGCAGACTCATCTAACATTGTATTCACGACCTTGTCATCACTATTTTCAAACAAATCCTTGTTTGGTTGAGATGTAGGCACCTAATTCAAAATTTTAAGTAGCTGTTTGAAATGATGATGTTAAAAGAATAGACGAATGCTAAGAATTCAACTTCATATGTTAACTACTTTCCGATAAGTTTATAAATAGCTAAATTATCTATAATAAGTTTTAGTATGAAGAAATTTTACTTCTTAATATGTTCTAATATGAAATAGAGGAGTTTATCAAGCTAAATTAAGGAAGAAAAATGCATTCATTACCGTATCATTATCTCTTAAAAGCACAAGGCTTTTAGGCCATTGAACAAAACTCCCGACCGCTTCTCCTATCGTGTTGTGATGTTTAGTTGGAACAGGAAGTGAGGTTCCTTCATGACTAGACTCCACTGCATCAATTCCAACTTTTACATGATCGACCAAGATTTGTTGATTATGACATTGATCTCCGGACCTTGAAGCGGGATGTACCATGCCATGACCCACTACAACAATTTTGGAGTCCATATTCATGGCCAAACGACATTTAATCGGTTTCTAGAATGGCAAAGTACAAAACCAACATTTTTCACTTAGCACTTGTCAAATACATAAAATCGTATACGTTTATAAATTCAACTATGAATTGTTTACCTGCAAGTCTGCAAAGGGATCCGTCTCTTGAGTTTTGTTTGCATATTGTAATTTGCTCGAGTGCGTTGATTGACAACTACTACGATGATCAGTTAATGTTGTGCTGATCTCCACCTCCTTGGGCAAATTCATCGTGTTCAAAATGTTTGCAATCTGCTCTTGAACCATTGTACTCATCTCTTGTCTCAATTTTTGACTCACTTTAGCCTCTATTTCCTGAGTGATAACATGCAGCTCATCAGCTGATATCACACCACTTCGACCTTTCCTTTTCTCTACATCCCCAAATACGTTTTTTATACCAACCGTCCCACCAATCCCTCTAACTCGACCTGGATGCTCTTTTTTTTCAAGACCACGACTCAAGACATCATCATACCTATCTGGAACCCATGACCCTTCAACGGCTTTTCCTCTCCAATCATTCTGTCAACAAAAAAAAGCTAAAACATAAGGTGACATGCTTTTCACTATCATATGAAGATTAAAAAATTAAAATAGTGCTATAGTATCATGCTTTTTACTGAAATGTTAGCACCACACGTTTGCTGAATGATATCATATTACGTGTCATATTTTATCTAATAATATAGGGAAAACATGCATCATAAATGATATAAACAATATTAACAATATTTTGAATGTAGAAGGGAATGGAAGCACTATATAGTGCTGGATTCTTGCAGCAAGGAGTTTAACTTGCAGGCATTGCATCAATCATAATTAATGTCTTCATGACCACTAATTCTAATATGTTCCGATGCAATACATAATGAGGAGGAATATGGGTTGGGTGGTGATTGGGAAAAGTAAGAAAATACAAGATCTAACAAAGTATACATTTTGAAAGACCTTGCCTAAATGCAAAAGTTGTTCATGTGACAAAGATTTAGTGATGGTAATGCTTAATTATTTGAATGTATCTTGCATGGGTTGTCAAACAGAAAAAAGAATGAATACTTAACTTTGTCTTAATTGGTAAAGATGGATATGAAATGTGCTGTAAGTGAAAAAATTAACATTTGTCATCAATATTTAGTATGTAAGTTCAAAAATTTTGTGCTTAGCATTAAATTTGTGATACTATAATCAGTTTGGTCTTATGTTTCTTGTTTCAAGAATTCAATTTTCTTTTTATATAGTTTATTATAATTAAATTGAAATATATGTATTTGGGAACTATTTAGCTAATATATTTATATATGAAAGGGTCATATGCAACTATTTTTATTTAAGAACCTTTTCTAAAATTGATTGATAATAAAGGCACATTTATAATACTCTATTTTTCAAGTTGATTCTATATGGCATATGTACAAATAAGGGCAAAATAAGTGTTTAATTTGCTTCTGTTTATGATCTGGGACTTGATTTTGAGGAGCAAATACTAATTTGCATCCCTTCTGTTAGGGGCATTTTGTCTAATTTTTATGTCTCTACTTTGATAATAGAGGCATTTCTAGTTGCCTCTAGTAAATTTATCTTTGATAGTGTTATTACTAAAATACATTTAAAAAGTTGTGTTGTTTACGGTTTGCAAGGGAGACTTGAATAACCTGCAAAGAAGAGTGCTTCTGTCATTTATGTAAGGTAAGCAATATAAGAATGTGATATAAACTGCTACTTTCTTTTTTTTCATCTTAAAATACATCTCCATGTGCTTCAATAGGTAAATTTAATTATTGTTTTGTATAAATTTTTACGGTTAGTTATTCTTTATAAATTTGAAATATAATATTTACTCATTATTTTTGGGCCAATTTCTACGTATCTCAACCACTATTGTAGAAATTTGACCTGAAGTTTGTTATTTCAATTGTAGTCAAAGTTAGCCAAATACTCATCGATATCTCATATTTATTGCATTTCTACATCTGCATATATACACATATCATGCTTGCAATTCACTAGGGATAATAGTGCTAATGCTTTTGAAAATGAGCAAAGGTTACATAAGAAGCAAAGAGCCGACCGTTTTGGAAAATGGAGTTACAAAAATGCAATTTGAAGTAAGTTAAACTCCTATTGTTGTACTTTTTAGCGGGTACTTGTGAGCACTAAATAATTCTTTTGTAGTTTTTATGACTTTTTGAACTTGCTAGCACTTGCATGCACTCTCTTCTTATTATCTCTTATGCAGAAAATATCACCACTCACGGCCACAAAGATTGTAACTAGATGTTTTTGCGTCTTTAAAACCTTGCATCCTTTTCTTATATACTGATCTAGGCACGGTAAGTCAACCTCTATGGCATTTAATGGATCCTTAACGTACATAAATAGAATCAAATTAACAAGAGAAAATAATAGTAGTAGTAATGAGTGGTCGGCTTTGGAGGGAAATTAGAAAATCCCATGAATGGATTAACGAGGAAATATTTTCCTCCCATTTACAGTGGGATGAAGACTTTGTAAAGTATTCTTGTAAAGAACACGTGGATTGGTGATATGTGGATGTCTTAGAGTCAAACGTGTGGTTTCAGTTTAAAACATGTAAAGCGACAAAACACATGGAAACTAGTCGTACCACTTTATCTGCAACCATCTTAGTTTTCTCATTAGGGATGACATAATTTCCATCGGCTCCTTTTTTTAATCGTGCCAAAATCCAATCAATACTCCGATCCAAAACAGGTCCACCTGGCAATATGGTCGAGGAACTATGGCCTTCAATTATCCATTTAGCCTTCTTCCCTGCATATCCAGCTTGTCCTAAATAGTGAGGATGCTCATTGCATGCCTGACTCTTCCTAGCCTTCTCACTTATTTGTTGTTTTATGACATTGCAAAATTTAGCAAAACAGAATAGCACAAGCCACGGAACAGTTGCAATTTTTAAATCACAAATTCTATAACCAAATTACATATAGTGTTGTGCTAATCTACATTGCAAGAATGAAAAAATCCATGTGCAAATCGGACTTAACAAGCAAGATACAGAATTTAAATTCTAACTCATAATTTAATAATTTAAAGCAAATATATATAAGTGTCCAACTAGAAATGTGGGCTCGGCCAAACTCCTCAAATCCCATACTCGCATTGCATGAATCCTATCCCCCTGCAAACGTATTAGCTTCAAACACTTCCAGTTCTCATATTTTTTCTTATACTTTTAAAACTAAATAAAGAAAACATCTAACTAAACTTACAACTAATATTATGGTTAGCTTTGGAGGGAGGCCGCATAAACACAGGTTATTTTGGTGTTGTGTGCATTTTGGCATTTTGATTTTTCTAGTTTGGATTTTTAAAAAAATTGCATTTGTGTGCATTTTTGTTTTTGTTTGTTTTGTGCGTTTCAGTTCTCTTTGCAGTTTACATTTTTCATTTCATAAAAAAGGAAGAGAAAAACATCACAAACATTTGGTAACTTTTACTGTGTTGTGCATTATACATTCTCTAGTGAAAAAATTGTTGCATTTCATTTCTCTATTTTCTACATTTTGTAATAATGTTGCATTTTGTTCTCTGCGTCCACACTTTGCTTCAATCCTTCAACAACCTCCATCCGCTCTTTTCATTGCATATTGCTGTTGCATTTTATTACAACCATTCAACCTGCACGTTCACCACCAACATCTCCACAACAAGCCTTCAACCACCATCACTCTACTGCCTTGCCAAGAACTGCCATACACCCAAACAACCTAAAAATACAGTAAAAACCTTCAAGTCCAGTAACCCACCTGCAAATCACTCTCCCAACCACGCCTACAACACCAAAATAACCTGTGTTTATGCGGCCTCCCTCCAAAGCATTGCATGATGGAGCAGTGAGTTGTCTCATATGTAACAGGGAGGGGCAGTTTGATAGAAAGGTGAATGTTGTGGATAAGGTAATGTAGTGATGGATGTGGCGCTTCAGGTTGAGCAGTTTGATGTATGCAATGAATGTTGTTATTTTTGTTGCTATTGTGAACTGGGTGAAGGTTGAGGCACTATATTGTGAAGCAAGCAACAAATGTTGAAGGCAACTCGCGTCGAGCTCAACAAATGAAAGAAATAGCGTGTGACTTGTGGATATGGCATAAAAAACATACCTTAAACTCCTCGGTTTCACAATACTTCTTAAATGTTTCCCATTGTGTTTTTGTAACCCCATCGTAACATTCGTATGGCTCTTTGTGGTTTGCTGGTAGCTCTCTAGTTTTCGTAATCCAACCACTAACCAATTTTGTTTTGAAACCCTTCCATGCTCCACAAACATTTTTTAACACATTATTTTTTATTTTTTCGTCGATGTGATACTCGATCTGAGGTAATAAAAAATAAAAAATAAACAACGTCAAAGCAGTAAAAATGAATTTGATAAACAATGAAAGCGGTTCATGACTCCAAACACAAAGGATCCAACTGACAATTTAATAAGCGAACAAATGAATTTATAATACCTTAACGTCTTCCCAGATGGTATCCTTAAGCCCTTGACTAACGCTAGCCCAATTCTTGAAATTGATATCAATTCTAGATCTAGCTGTATCGCCTACGTACGCCTTAAAAGACTTCACCCATTTTCCAGTAGGTTTGCCATTAACACACCACTCAATGAACTTTGGCTCGGATGTTCTGTATTTCTTTCCGGTTGTTGGACCTCTTTGCCTCCTCTTAGATGACGGTTCTGAAGCGGTAGCGGAAGTGTTTTGCTCTTCAGTGTGTTCATATAGTTGCATTTCCATTATTCCTGTATCACAGATGTGCACCCGAAAGTTATAAAATATTTCAACAAACGAATAATCTAATTAAAATATTTCAACAAACGTTTCTTGGCTTCATCATCTCGTATTCAACATAAAACCTTAGCATTTAAAAAAACAGTAAAATTTTAACATTTACCACTTTGATCTCAAATTTTATTTTCTAATTGAAATTTAAATGTTAAACTAGCAATGATATTGTTCGCACAACCCGACAACGAACGATCAAGTTATGAGAAGCTAAAAAGGGAAAACTCACCAACACCCGCAACTTGGTCCTCATCCCCCAACTGCACACCGGCTTCCTCCGCAGCAAGTAGCCGTATCCCCTCCTTCACCGCTACCTTCTCCTCCTTTTAGAACTGGGCGGTAACCACATCCATCCTGAATGCCGCTCCACCTTCCTTATCCGCATCGGCCTTGGCCTCCTCCAAAGCCCGGAGATATATCCTGGCCATGACCCGGGGATAGTCATCCATTCAGGATAGATTATCCTGCTTCCAAGTACGGAAGTACATATCCTGCAACATCTCGTCCATCATCCCCTCATTCTCCTCAAATTCCCTTATTTGGGCCTCGGAGGACAGCAACTTAGCGATGGCAACATCTTTTACATTTCAGTCCCTCCTTTTTACATATTCGCACAACTCATCCAAATCACTAAGAATAACACAAAATCAACTAAATCACACGACTTGGAGGTCTTTTCCCATTTTTTGTGCAAACATTTTTGGTGCTTTCACTGAGAACTCGAGCTAGAAGCTACAGCTTCTCCAACTCAACCTTCTTCCTAACAGCATCATTCCTTGCTCCGACAACATGACTTCCAGGCAGAGGAGAGATGTTAACAAAGGAAAGAACGTTGCAACTAGCAGTATCCCAGATCCAGTGGCCCCAAATCAAGAGAATCATCCCGTTTTAACAGCACTACCAGATGAAAATCAGGCAAATCCAACAGCCCCCGCCGCGGAACAGCCAATTACTAGGGCAGATCTAGACAGGGTTGTGGCTGAAGTAACTAACCACTTCGCATCTTAACAAGAAGCCTTGGTGGACCAACTCATGTCACGCCTAAGGGATGCTGAAGAATCCAACCGCAACACCGAATCATGGGGTGAGTCCTAATCTGGAGGATCTGGAAGGTGACAAAGACCTTTCTTCTTCGAAGAGGTTAACAACAGAAACAGCCATGGTAGGAGCCGAACTCGGACTCAGCCCGAATTCCGACCCGAGGAAACACTTGGAACCGAACCCAACGGGGGAGGCGCCAGGCAAGGGTCGGATGTAGCTAAGCCTATCATGCTACCTAACCATGAAAACACCAGTAGACGAGGCCGAGCTGCAGTCCAGCCCGAAGTTGGACCCGAGGAAGTGCTGAGAACAGAACCCAGCAGGGGAAGATCAAGGCAAGGGCCAACTATGGCTGACCCCAGCATGCCCCCAGAAGACCAGAGGCAGCCTTTGAAGAATGTTAGGAG
This sequence comes from Allium cepa, assembly GCA_030765085.1. Lineage (NCBI taxonomy): Eukaryota > Viridiplantae > Streptophyta > Magnoliopsida > Asparagales > Amaryllidaceae > Allium > Allium cepa. The sequence continues at coordinate 606,910,608 of CM060938.1, read as the reverse complement.
TGACAGACGATACCATCCCTACAAGTCGTCTGGACGGACTCAATCCCACAGAGAAGAACCAAACTCATTTCTTTCCGCTCCAAGTTCTGATGAAAGGATGGTGCGATTGTTCAGAGAGTGCGTCCAACGGGAGCAAAGGGATCGGGGAATAGGCGCTAGGGTAACCAGCCCCTTCACCCGCAATATCGAATCTGCCATCACCCCCCGGGAATGGAAAAAGCCAACAATGGAACCTTACAAGGGAACCTCTGACCCCATCGTACACTTACAGAGATACACCCAGCATATGCTCATGAGCGGAGCAACAGAGGGAGTGTTATGTAAATGTTTCCCACTTTTCTTGGCAGATCTAGCTACCTCCTGGTTCTGCCACCTACCCCAAGGGTCCATCAGCTCATGGGAAATGTTGAAAGAAAAGTTCATCAGCCAGTTCCGCATTCATGTGGAACAACCCAAGGACGCTTATTCCTTATCTAATATGAAACAGAAGCCCGGAGAGACAGTGCAACAATATCTAACCCGATTCAACACCGCAGCGGCCGCAGTCCAAGATGCCGACGAGAAACTTATCCTAATGGCCCTCTGTAGTGGTGTACATCCGGATACTAAATTTGCTAGAAGACTAACCAAGGAAAAACCAGCTACTTTACCTGATTTCTTCCATGAAGCTGGAAAGTATATGAGACTTGTAGATGCTGCCACTGAGAGGCAATCAGGGCAAAGGGCTAGGACGGCTACAGATAGGGTCCCCGCTGCAGCAAAGGATGTTCGAAGAAATGACTCTAGAGACAATGCTGGGGGCAAAAAGGGAGAAAAGCGCTTATATCGACCAGGACCAAGATTTGACTCTTACACTCCTTTGAATGAAACTATCGAAAACATCTTCCTAGCCACTCAAGATGAAGTTAGATACAAGCGCCCCCCGCACAAGAAGGAGTCAGATAACGCAATCAAGTATGGAAAGTTCCGCCGCTTCCACGAATCCCATGGACATGACACCAACGAATGCCACCATCTCCGGGACTTGATTGAAGAACACATCAGAAGGAAGAGACTGAAACGCTATGTAAAAGGCCAGAACAGGACTTCAACTACTGCCAATGAGAATCCTGGACTACCCCCCCCCCAGAAGCAGGCGGAGGAAATCGCAACACCAGCGGCTCTAGTCAAGAGAAGATAGTGGTCCACACCATATCAGGAGGACCGCATATCGCCGACAGAAGCTGGGCGGAGATGGAAGGATACGGTAAGTCACTTTGGAACGATGAAGGCTACGTTAATTCCATCATGGAAGAGCGCCACCCGAAACGGAAAGAGAATGACGACATCACATTCAGTAGGCGTGACCTAGAGGGAAGACAGTACCCACACATGGATCCTGTGGTCATCTCTGCTTGGTTCGTTCCAGCCAAAGTTTTTCGAATTTTAATAAACATTGGAAGCTCAGTAAATATCCTATTCAAGCATGCTTTCGACAAAATGAAGCTGTCAATGAAGGATGTGTCTCCCTGCAACAAACCACTACATGGTTTCACTGGAGATGCGAAGATGCCCCTCGGGCAACTGGACCTACTTGTTGAAATAGGAAGTCATCCCCGCTTCATTGTGCGAAAGCAAACATTTGTGCTAATAGAGAACCACTCGACCTACAACGCCTTTTTGGGGAGACCGGCCTTGTCTGACTTCCAAATTGTCCTAGCCCATGGTGCCTGAAGGTGAAATTTCCAACAGATAACAGAATAGGAGAAATAGAGGGAGATCAAGACGCTGCTCAAGACTGCTATGTAACTGAACTTCGCAATAACCGCCGAAAAGATAAAGGGAAAAATGCAGAGACTACTCTCTGCATGAAAAACTTGGAAGCATAGCAACTAAAGAAAGCCCCTCCTCTTCGATATACCAGTGACCCTTTCAATGAATTAGACCCCAGGGACAAAGTGGAGGAGGCCACCGCCGAGCCTGCAGAGGCTTTGGAATTCGTAGCCGTAGACAAACATGACTCAAGTAGACTATTGAAAATCGGATCTCAACTAAAAGAAGAGTTAAAGGATCAACTCATTGATTTTCTTCACCACAACATGGATGTATTTGCGTGGACGCATGCTGATATGACAGGAATCTCCCTAGATGTAGCATGCCACGTACTGAACATCGATCCCACGAAGGTGCCAGTAAAGCAGAAAAAGAGAAGCATGGGGGCATAACGATCAGCAGCCCTCGAGGAAGAAGTAAAGAACTTACTTGCCAATGACTTCATACGAGAAGCCATCTACCTAGAATGGATCGCCAACCCGGTACTGGTAAAGAAAGCTAATGGGACGTGGAGAACATGCATCGATTTCTCCAACTTAAATGACGCTTGCCCGAAAGACTGCTTCCCACTCCCCCGAATCGACCAACTCGTGGACAGCACAGCTGGACACGAACTCTTATCCTTCATGGACGCATACTCAGGATACAACCAGATCCCTATGCACGCCCCCGATCAAGACCACACCAGTTTCATCACTGACCGGGGATTGTACTGCTACAAAGTAATGCCTTTTGGACTTAAGAACGCCGGAGCTACTTATCAGCGCCTTGTCAACAAGATGTTTGCAAAATTAATAGGGCAAACTATGGAAGTTTATGTGGATGACATGCTGGTAAAATCAAGGAAAGCCAACGATCATATAAACCACTTGAACGAGATGTTTCAAGTACTTCGCCAATATGGAATGAAACTGAATCCTTTAAAGTGCTCCTTCGGAGTATCGTCAGGAAAGTTCTTGGGATTCATCGTCCATGCCAGGGGGATTGAAGCGAACCCCGAACAAGTCCGGGCCTTGCAAGATATCAAGATACCATCCACTCGAAGAGAGATGCAAAGCCTAAATGGGAAGGTGGTTGCCCTAAGCAGGTTCATCTCTAAAGCAACCGACAAATGCATCCCTTTCTTTGAAGCTCTTAAGAAAGACAAAGGAAAGTTCGAATGGACTGACGAATGCTCGACAGCCTTCCTTAACTTAATCAAACACCTCCAAAGACCACCAGTACTCTCAACTCCAAATGAAGGCGAGGAACTATACTTATACCTTGCTGTATCGCCCCATGCTTTAAGCGCCGCTTTGGTGAGGGAGGACAACCATGCACAGCGACCCGTATACTTTGTAAGTAAGAGATTCAAAGGGGCAGAAGCCAGATACCCTAAACTTGAAAAGCTAGCATACTGTTTGCTTATCACGTCACGGAAACTGCGACCACTACTTCCAATCTCATTCCATCAGAGTTTTAACCGATCAACCACTAAGGCAAGTACTCCATCGCCCCGACACTTCCGGGCGACTACTTAAGTGGTGCATTGAACTGAGTCAATATGATATTACCTACCATCCTCGCACCGCTATCAAGGGACAAGATATAGTTGATTTCATTGCCGAATTCACTACTAACGAAGGTAAGGAGCAGTCTGAAGTAGCAGAAAATATCAAGTGGAACCTCTTCGTTGATGGAGCATCAAATGAACAAGGCTCGGGGGCAGGTGTTGTGATAAACACCCCCAGGGGAAGGAAGCTGCACTACACCCTAAGGTTGGAGTTCACTGCCACCAATAATGACGCAGAATACGAAGCAGTGATAGCCGGATTAGAACTTGCCCGAGAGATTGGAGTGGTTCTTTATGTCTCCATAGTGATTCTCAACTTATTGTAAATCAAATACTGGGAGAATTCCAGACTCGAGGAGAACGACTCACAGCATATCTAAAGAGGACCAAGCTGCTGCTCAATCAGTTGGATCACTATTTAATCAAACACATCCCTCGAGAAGAGAATCAGGAGGCCGACGAACTGGCAAAGCAAGCTAGCATGAAGGACGGCGCCGCTTCCCGAACAATAACTACCTCACAGCAACTAGCCCCGAGTTACGAGATAATGAGCATGATAGCTGCAATCGAAGAGGAAACTTGGATGACTCCCGTTCGGAAATATTTACAAGATGGCACAATGCCCGACGGGCATAACGAAGTCAAGAAAATCTTGAGGAAAGCTTCCCGCTACACGATACAAGAAGGCATCCTCTATCGGAGCGGCTTCTCTAATCCCTTATTAAGGTGTATCGCAGGAAGGGAAGCCAGGGAAGTCTTGTCCAACATCCATCAAGGAAGTTGCGGAGATCACACCGGAGGACAGACTCTAGCAAAGAAAATACTCCGATACGTGTATTACTGGCCCACTTTAAACAAAGACGCTTTAGACTTCGTCAAAAGATGTGACAAATGTCAGAAATTTGCTAAGATTCCTCGACTACCAACAAATGAAATTACTCAAATGACCAGCCCTTGGCCCTTTGCAATATAGGAAATTGACTTGATTGGCGAACTACCAATGGGCCGAGGTGGAGCTAAATATGCCATAGTGGCAGTTGACTATTTCACCAAATGGGTGGAAGCAGAACCTCTAAATAAAATATCTTCGGCAAAAGTTATTAACTTCTTGATCAAAAATGTTTTATGCAGGTACGGGGTTCCACTCAAAATCATATCGGACAATTGACTTCAATTTGACAGAGAGGAATTCGCCGACTGGTGCCAAGAGCATGGAATTCACAAAAGCTTCTCATCTGTGGCTTACCCCCAGGCAAACGGACAAGTCGAAGTTGTCAACAAAATCCTCAAAACCCTAATCAAGAAGAAACTTGAAAAGTCAAAAGGCGCTTGGGTGGATGAACTCCCTACGGCACTTTGGGCCTACCGCACATCTTACAGAACATCAACAGGGCGTACTCCTTTCTCCTTGGCATACGGATCGGAGGCCATGCTTCCAGTTGAAACTGCAGTGCCTTCCCACCGTAGGATCCACAACAACCCAGAAGAGAATGAAGAACTCCTACACATGTCTTTGGATCTAATTGAAGAAAGAAGAAATGATGCAGCACTTAAAGCGGCAGCTCACAAGCAAAAAGTAGCAGCACAATACAACTCTAAAGTCAAGCACCGCAGCTTACAGGAAGGAGATCTTGTCCTCAAGCGGATCTTTCCATGCCCCGGAGCGCTAGATCCAATCTGGGACGGACCCTATGTAATTCATAAAGATATCCACAACGGAGCTTATATTTTGTCAACAGTGGACGGAGAGGTGTTCCAGAGGGCATGGAACATCCAACACCTCCGTCGATACTTTTCTTAACTTGTACTGCCCATATGAAGTGAATTAACAAAGAGAATCAGTGGACGTAGGCATTTTCGTGCCGAACCACTTTAAAAATCTTGTCTCTTTTTAACTTGTTCCTTTATATCTTGGCTGCTTGTTAAGTGTTATCCTTCTCTGTTGAACGAAATCATGTATAACGACATTTCCGTACTGGAACTTCGCGGCGCAATCTCACCTGGACAAGACCCAACAGGTACTATACGATTCTATGCACTCGCCAATGAGACACTTTTGCTCCAGCATCCCTCTGCTGCGAGTTAACTCATTGCTCGCGACTGCCCTCAAAGCCAACTGTAATGAGCCGATTATAAGCCATCACGAAGGCCGACTATAGCCGATGGCAGCTCATTACGGCGTTCGGCTCGCCGGCAACCGTGAACCTACTTTAAGCCCCAACATAAGGTGTGGCCAGCCAGGGGTAGTTCACGGTTGACGATCGGCACCCACGCTAGCCGGCCACAGTAAATCGAATAATACCCACGATTACGGGCCATAATGGCTCGGGCAGTTACTGTGCGCGATCTCGGCTCCGATATGTCTTAAGTGCGGTTGTGGTAAAAAAGATAAACTCCCCGCGTAGGCGTAAGATGGGTGACAAATGTCTCCAAGACCCACAGCTAGGGAAAGTAACTACAAAACCCGTTTGCCACGAACTTAAGCATATCGACGGCCTTCCGTGATTGGAAGTTTTACTTTTCCTATATTTCCATTCCATTTAAATACTTTTCTTGTATCCTGCATAACGGTCCCCAAAGTACAGGACACTAAATAGGAGGCATTCGCTCACGAGAATCTGAGCCCGCAAACTGGATGACAAGGCACTCAGCCGCATCCATGGTCAATTACACAAGATGTCCAAAGCTACCCCCTGCAACCAGAACATGAAGGGCGGTACCCTTTTCTCTTGTACATAATCATGTAGCTACGACTTATTCATAACATTGCAAAACATGAGATTATATTTCGAGAAAAAGCTTAACATTGAACACAATTAAATCACAGGCATATGCATAACTATGTTTTTTATAAAGCACTTCAAAATAATAACAACATTCAAAATATAACAGAATCAGCTTATGTTATAAACTTACATAAGGACGTTCAATAACATAATTACAACTTAAGAGTACATTAATGTTTTGAACTAGCACGTACAGGAATGTCAAGCAGACCAAATAAAATAACCAACTGCACCCGTGGTCCACCCTCGTCCTACCAGCTCTTCGAATCTACTTGACTGCAGGATCGGAGCTCCCAGCATGATGACCAGAGGCCCCACCTGTCCAATTCAGGAAAAGAGTCCATTAACCCGACAACGAACGATCAAGTTATGAGAAGCTAAAAAGGGAAAACTCACCAACACCCGCTCCATGGTCCTCATCCCCCAATTGCACACCGGCTTCCTCCGCAGCAAGTAGTCGTATCCCCTCCTTCACCGCTACCTTCTCCTCCTTTGAGAACTGGGCGGTAACCACATCCATCCTGAATGCCGCTCCACCTTCCTTATCTGCATCGGCCTTGGCCTCCTCCAAAGCCTGGAGATATATCCTGGCCATGACCCGGGGATAGTCATCCATCCAGGATAGATTACCCTGCTTCCAAGTATGGAAGTACATATCCTGCAACATCTCATCCATCATCCCCTCATTCTCCTCAAACTCCCTCACCCGGGCCTCGGAGGACAGCAACTTAGCGATGGAAACATCCCTCTCCGATCGATATCTCAAGCGGTTAGCCTGGAGAGACCTCCTTATTTCCTCCATCTCTTCCTTTAGCCTGGCCTGAACAAGCTCTACGGCCTCAAGCCTCCCAGATAACTCCTCTACCTGCTCGAGATCCGCCCTCCGAACCTCATCCACCGTAGCAATGGCTATTTCAATCCGCTCCTTGCAGGTGGCCTCCATCTTTCGTAGTTCTGCCCTACTAGCCTCTTCCATAGTCTCCTTCAACCGCCTGGAGGCTGCCTCGTGCTGAGAAATCTGAATGGCTTGATCGGCAAGCTGTTTGGCCTGATCAGCAACCTTTAGCCGCAACCGAATATTAGCACTCCCAATCTCCTCTCCAGCCTTGACCAGACGGGCATGATGCCCCATCAACTTCCTGGTCTCCTCTGCGACCCGATCAATATTAGCCTTGGCTTCGTCCCCAATGGTAACTATCCGAGTAGTAAGCAAATCGAGGTCTAAGGACTTAGCCTCATCAAGCACCCGTACCATGGGATTGCGGGGAAGAAGATGCTTACCCGTGGCCTCGTCAAAAGAGATATCCTGAAAACTCGGGTCCAGGTCCGGATGGCCGGCAAATGGGTTGCGAACCAAACCAGGATGGTCTATCGGGGTAACGGTTGGATTCTCGGACAGATGTGGGGAAGACAAAAGCTCAGTATCCTCCTCAGTAATATCATGGATAGGCTGGGCTGGAGGCTGAGGGCCAGGTGAAGGTTCAAACGAAGATCGGCCCCTCTTTCTCTTTTTCATATCTTCTTCAATAACTCCGAGAAGAGGGCGATATCTGACCACATCTCCAGGACGGCTAGCTGACGGCTTTGGTTTGGCGGAAGCTTTGAGTAACTTATACTATTCAAGGCGGTGCCGAATATCTGATGTCTTGGCCACCTTACCCATTCCTGGAATAAAAACCAAGTGTTACAAGCATGCATGAAGCTATGACTCAAGAAACGTGTGAAGTTAAAAGGAGTTAAGAATTCACCTTGAACCGCCGGAGTTGCCTTAGCTGAAATACTCTCAGAAGATGGGCTGGCACCGGACCCGGCCTTATCAGACCTCTTCGATTTCTCCACCAAGGCTGATCCTTCCTCCAACCCCTCAAAAGCCTGGCGGAAGGCATCATCTGTCCACTCTTGAATCTCGCCTGCTTGCCCAGGAGGCAAAGCCCCAGCGCCATCACCACCACCATCACCTTCTCTGTCGTCTCCGCTCTCTGCCTCTCCTCCTACATCGCCTCCTTCGCCTTCACCTCTATCCTCCTCCACGTCTTCCTCCCCCGGAGTCATTGGGCACGTGCTAGGGGAAGGGCCGTCGGACTTCTTGAGCTTCTTACCTCCGACAACTGGAGGTTTTGTAAAAGGTCTCCTCTTGCCGCTCTTCGCAGTAGCCCCATCTTTAGCTTTAGCAGCCCTTTCCTCGGCTGTATCTCTCTGCTTAACCACGGATTGACGTGGCAGAATCAGGTTGTGCTCCAGGAGAGTGGCATTCCTGATTAGGTAAGAATCCGACCTGTTCCTTCCAGAGATAGCCTCTATCTCCGCAGCCATCTGTACCAGGCGATCATTCTCCACGACCGCAAAGCCGCCTGTCGCTAGCAAGAAATAAAAGCATATAAGAAGAAGCATTGCAGTCGGGACAAAGAAATTACAAGTGGAATTCAACTTACAGCCAGAAGTGAAAAGGCGAAAAGAAACGGAGTCGTCCTTGACGAAGAACCATTCCTTCTTAGACATGGTAAACTTCGAGTATAAGTCCAAGACCGGCTTGAAGGACACGGCTGACTCTAAACTAATGTACGGAGACCCCTTCTTGTAGCCCCTCAGATTGTATAGATATCGGATTTCCCGGTTAGAAGGGGGCGCCCATATCTCCTCTGGAAGATAACGAATAGACACACTAAGATGGCATAGGAGTTGGGCTGAAGCTGAAAAGGAGCCACTTTCAGGTAAGTAATGAAGCTGACTATCCACGCATTGATCGGAGGAATGGGCCCGCACATGCAGTGGTACCGGCTATACGCGAAGTATCCTTCGGAGGGATTGTACGACATCACTCCGTCCCCCGGCAACAGCATAAGTGCTCTATCAATCCCGAAAGAGCGAGAAATGACATCGAGCTGCTCTTCTTTGAGAGAGCTAGGAAAACAGTCGGGCGGAGAATTCAAGAGCTCCTGGGGGCCATACCCATCTACTAGCGATCTCGGAGCAGGCCCATGACGTTCGGCCCGGACTGGGGGCACTGGGAAGGGCTCTTCTCTGTCCTTGGACTTCTTTTTATCTGATCGAGTTTCTGCTTTGCGAGACATTTATCTGCATACACAAAAGCGAAAGACATGTTGTTAGAACAAGGAGCATGGAAACATAAACAAATAGGTACATGAAGCCTGGAGACTCGCTCACAAATTCAAAACTTATTCGCAAAAATAAAAGTTTTCACATTCATTCGGTTTTCGCACTCATTCGGTTTTCAAGCTCATTCGGTACACAAGGTCCGCGAACTCATTCGGATCCCCAAGCACGTCCGGTGGGAAAAGATCAAAACACTCATTCGGCAACTCACCTGATTCGGTAGGAGAGATGACTCGGCAAAATGATTGATTCGGCAGGAAAATTCTTATCCGGCTATCTCGTTCGGTAGGGAATAGCAGAGGCCCTAGGCCCATACTTGTAGGGGAAGGTTGATAACCGAACCAGTCGGTTCGGCTCTCAGGCCGAATATGGTTGTCCATGTCAAACAAAGCACGACATATGCTAAACATATGCCCTACTTTGGGGGGCAAGTGTTGGGTGCGTTTCCACCACTACCGAACCAAAGTAAAGACGACCCCTGCCGAACCAACCTCCTCCAGAAACGACCGAACCAACTCGAAATGGCACCACCGGACCAACCCCTCTCTCATGCTCGCCGAACCAACCTCCACCGGTCCAAACTCCATGCATCCACCACGATTCCATCTTGCCACCGAATCACCCCACACCGAACCAGCCCACGCCGAGCCAAAACTCCAACCACACATCACCGATCCAACCCTACACACCACCGAACCAAACCCAAGGTGGCACCACCGAATGAAAGCCACTCGCCTACCACCGAATCAAACTTCACCCAGCTACGACCGAACCAACCAGATGTGCCAGGCCAGATTATTTCAGCCCAGTCCCACCAGCAGCTATATACATCCAAGACCCCTTCCCCCAGCCTCACTCTATATATAAGGGGGCAGGGGTACAACAATGGCAGACAAGTTTGAGAGCTCAAGCACGGAAGGAACTTTCAAACAATTTTTATATGCTTGTAATCAAGGCTTTGTACTTATAATCTGAATAGTAAGAGGAGAATAACATATAAAGTGGGCATAGACACGTTCTGGCCGAACCACTATAAATCTGCGCGTCTTTTACATTTCAGTCCCTGCTTTTTACATATTCGCACAACTCATCCAAATCACTAAGAATAACACAAAATCAACTAAATCACACGACTTGGAGGTGTTTGCCCATTTTTTGTGCAAACAGATATCAGAAAAAGCTAATCCATATACATGTAGGAAACAGAAAAACACAGTCATCGATCCAAACCCCTTCATCCTGACAGTATTAGAAGGTTAAAAAACACAGTAAAAACATATGAACAAATTAAATGGTGACAGTATTAGAAGGTTAAAAAATTACCCCGCTATCCAAACCCCTTCATCGTGATCGGTACATGCATAATTTGCTTTTAAATCAACTTCTTCTTCTGATAGACTTACGCCAATGGAAAAAGGTGGATTCTCGTCAAATTGATTATACTCTTCTTCATCTCCTACGTCGTCGATCCCAACAATGCGTCTTTTTCCAGGAAGGACAACAGACCACTTATGATCAGCCGGGTCGGTGACATAAAAAACTTGTTTCACTTGAGATGCCATGATGAGTGGATCGTTATCATGACTCACTCGATCAAAGTCAACAAGTGTGAATCCATGTTCATCCACTTGTACATCACGATGGTTATCGGCCCATTTACATTGATATAGAGGAATCGTGAAGTCTCTATATTCAAGTTCCTAAATATTCTCAATTACTCCGTAATACGACATTGTCGCATTTATTGGTTTGTTATCTTTAGCACTAGCAAATTCTCTTGAAGATGCTACGACACTTACTCCACTATTTTGCATTTTAATCTTTGCATCCTGACGCTTCGTATGAAAGACATACCCATTAATAGCGTATACTTCATAAGAGCTAACTTGAAATTTAGGCCCATACGCCAACCATTTTATTATATCGGAAACATTATGATTTGTTTGAGACAATTGAGACATTATCCTATCTTTAAACCATATGACGAATGAGCGGTTATGTTCATTTGTCAACCATCTTTCGTTCTTTGAAGGATTTTGAGACTTTAGAATTGTCATGTGCTCTTCCAAGTAAGGATGAACCTCACTAAGGTGCTGTAAAACAAGTAGGTGAGCTTTGTGAAACATATCATCACCAATTGACATCAATTCAAACCCAATTATGCCTTGACCGTCAAGTCGCCCTTCATGTCGAGACTTGCAAAGTCCAATAGGTTCAACGTCAGTTAGGTATTGAGTGACAAATTCAATAACTTGCTCGGCTACAGTACCTTCTACGATACTAGCTTCAGGTCTATATCTATTGTTTGTTTTTCTTTTTAAAGTTGCCATGTGCATTTCGAACGGATACATATACCTCATAAAAACAGGACCGCAAATCTTGATTTCTCTTGCCAAATGTACAACCAAATGCACCATAACATCAAAAAATGAAGGGGGAAAATACATCTCAAATTGACACAAGGTAACAATAACATCGGCTTGTTGATCATCCAACATATCAGGATCAATCACCTTATACAAATTGCATTAAAAAAATACAAAGCTTTGTAATAACATGTCTAACATGTTTAGGCAATATACCTCGAATAGCGACAGGCTACAAATGTTGCATTAACACATGACAGTCATGAGACTTCATGCCCGTCAATTTCAAATCCTTCATTGATACACGACTACTAATGTTCGAAGAATAACCTGATGGAACCTTGACACCATGAAGACACTCGCATAAACTAATTTTCTCTTTTTTGGACAATGTATAACATGCAGGAGGCAAATAGATACGTTTACCTTTCTCCACTGGTGCTAACTCCTTCCAAATACCCATTTTCAACATATCTTGTCTAGCTTTCTCACCATCTTTTTTCTTACCAGGTATATTCAAGAGTGTTCCAATGATATTGTCACAAACATTTTTTTCTATATGCATTACATCTAGACAATGCCTAACTTGTAAATGTTTCCAGTATGGAAGTTCCCAAAATATAGATTTTTTCTTCCACATGCCTTCTTGAAGAGGAAAGGCTTTGCCAAATACATTTTCAATATCCTTGACCCGTTCATATACATCATTTCCTGTTAGTGGCAAACGAGCAACTCCGCTTTCTATCTCCCCATTGAAAGGTTTATTCTTTTTACGATAAGGATGATTGAGAGGGAGAAATCTACGATGATGCATATACACATTTTTCTTGCAAAAATGCAAGCGCTCAACAGCCATGTCGTCTTGACAAATTGGACATGGTCTAGCACCTTTTGTACTATATCCAGACAAGTTACCATATGCGGGAAAATCATTTATGGTACAAAAAAGCATGGCGCGTAATGTAAATTCACTTCTACTATATGCATCAAATACGCGCACACCTTTATCCCACAAAAGTTTTAGATCATCAATAAGAGGAGCTAGATAAACATTGATGTCATTTCCTGGTTGTCGTGGTCCCAAAATCATAAGAGACAACATAATGTACTTGAGCTTCATACTTAAGTAAGGTGGAAGATTGTAAATCACCAAAAGAACCGGCCAAGTACTATGTTGACTACTAAGATTGCCAAATGGATTTATGCCATCTGTGCAAAGACCAAGTCTGAGATTTCGTATTTCTTCGCTGAAACTAGAATACATGGTATCGATATTTCTCCACTGCGGAGAATCGGCTGGATGCCTTAGTAATCCATCATCCTTCCTCACATCTGCATGCCATCTTAAGTTTTTTGCATTTTCTTTATTTGCAAATAAACGTTTAAACCTTGGTATAATGGGAAAATACCATAAAACCTTTGCTGGAGGCCATTTCTTATCTGAGTCGTTATGAACATTTTCTCGCGACTTGTAATGGGATAATCCACACTTAGGACACTCATGCAAGCTCTCATATTCATTTCGATACAATATACAATCATTTGGACATGCATGTATCTTTTTGTATCCTATGCCAATTGGACACATAATTTTCTTTGCCTCATAATTAGAAGTAGGAAGCTCGTTACCTTTCGGTAGCATGTCTTTCAGAAGTTCCAACAATGATGTAAAACTTATATCACTCCACCCGTGTTTTGCTTTTAAATTGAAAAGCTTGAGCACAGAAGACAATACTGTAAACTTAGCACAACCAGAATATAAAGGCTTCTCAGCATCAAGTAATATTTTTTCGTACAATTTTGTCTCTTCCATCAAATGTTCTTGAGCATCATCAAACATCTCATTAACATTGTCGATCTCATCAGTCTCATCATTTACCTCGTTATTCACGGTACCTTCCTGGTCATCCTCATCAGTGTAATGATTACTAGAACTAAGTGTGCTATCACCATGCCATATCCACTGTGTATAATTTTGCTTGAACCCATACCGAATTATGTGATCCCTGATCTGATCTATGTTACGAAATCTCCTCCTATTCTGACAACGTCTACAAGGGCAAAAAATTGTTTCTTCTCTTCTTGTTAATTGATCATTCAATGCACACTTGATGAATCCTTCCATTTTGTCTAAGAACTCATCATCACTACGTTTCACGTTATACATCCAATTACGATCCATGTGAAATTGCTAGAGACGCACTGCATAAGCAAAATAAAAATCATAAGTGTTTCTTATGTTTGTTTGTTTGTTTGGATATTTCAATTATTCCTCAACATCATATCATATAAACTTAGACATTGAAAATGAAGAAGCTAGAATTTCTGTTCTTGCAAGTGCATTGCTTGATGGATAATTGATTATAAATTAAAATGTATGAATGAGTAAGCAATGATCAATAGCTAGATTTTTTATAGAAGCCATTTTAGAGACCAAGAGAGAGAGAAAGAGAGTGTTTAAAATAATCAACCATAGATGGTTCGATAATGGATATAGCAAGTATAGTAATAGCGTGATTCGAACATATATCGACATGTGGTTTGTGTTCTGTTGTCCCAGTAACATATTGTACCTAATACCATTTTAAAAAAAAAGTTTTATCATAGGTCAGTGTCCTATGTCTAATTGTAATACTAATTTAGAAGATAAATCTTTATTCAATAGTAGAATGAATGGTGAAAATTTGTGGAACAATAAAGATCCAATAGATTTTACTGTATGTTGACAACATAGAAAATATTGAGATTTTCTGAATTTCTACTTCTTAACCTATTTTTCTTTTGTAGCATAACTTCCTAGACAACCTGAAATCCTTTCCTTTTCTTTTCGCGTCTGCTGTATTCAAATAAATTTGATCATTATGCTTTAATTAATATGCAAAACCAGCTAAATTATCTAAACTGGTGAAGATAAAAAATTCAATAATTATAGATGAGTGCACATAAAGAAAAGAGTTTGAGAACGTCAGATTTGAGCTCCTACCCATGTTTGAACTAAATATGGCACTAATACCTAATTTTAAATTAGCATTTACACAACTTAGGACGAGGCCTATTCTTTTAATAAGTTTTGTATGAACCTTATTCTTAAAATATGTTATTTTTGCAAATCAGTTTTTTAAATTAACTAAAAAATGCAACTTTTTTGATTAGAAATAAGTTACGTACCAATCTTTCGCTAAATGAATTGCCAGCTAGTGTATATATTACTCAATCATGTTACAAGGATCGATCATTATACAGTTACCACTAACTAATAATTATAATAATGAGCCGAGCAAACCAAAAAAATAACATATCCTTTTCAACCTTGTAATTAAAATTGTTTTCACCAGGGATGCCTCAGTGGAAATGCAAGAACTTAACTGGAGATCAACATTTAAGGCCTTATGAATGCCTAAAATTTACATTGTAGTTTAGGTTAATAATCAAGTGGTTAACATAGATTAATTTGTGAAAGGATGCATTTTCATCAAAGGCACAACAGAAAAAGCTCTTTCAGGTTTAGATTTCATTGAAAACTTATTATGAAAATATGTTCTTTACCATTTATACTTGTGTTTTTGAAAATGGCATTATGAATAAAGGTTCAATAATTTGTCTTTTTAAAAAATATTATAATTACCTTGGAGACGACCTAAATCAAGTCCTTCAAGAAATTAGTTTATTAGTTGCAAGATTTGTATTTTGCTGGGGTCAAATTTAGAAACTTTTGCAAATCATCCAATTCCATTAACTGTCAGGAGAATAAACAAACTAATTATTGCTTTTGTTCATCATGTGGTATCGTTGTCATCCTTATAATAATATTGAGAAGAAAATACATATATATTGTTCAGTTTTGATGCAAACATGTATAGCGGTGTTCAATAGCATATGAAAAACGAACCACTTCCTGCTGACTAAAATTTTAGATTAAACACAAATAATAATAATAATTGCATTTTGGATTTCAGTTGGCTACCTACATGAGCAGGATATCTTAACTCCCATTAGTCATACTAGAGTTATTGTGCGCTAAATACACTTGCATTTTTCGTCATCTACCACATGGATTCTTGTTAACTGATTAATACTGATCCCTCTAAATAGTACGCCGTGCGCTTGCGGTAAAATTTATTTGAATTTTTTTTAACTAATTCTAAGCCGATAGAAAATTAGTTAATAAACAAGTTTTTGGCGCCGTTGCCGGGGAATTGCTTTGATTTTAATTTTCAATTCTTTGAATTATTTTTCATTTGATTTTTTTTTGTATTGTGTGTTAGTTTGTATTTTTAAAAAAAAATTTATTGTGCGTTTGTCGTTTTCAAGTGTGTTTGTGTGATTGTAGTTTTCTAGTTCCACTTGCATTTTCATTTCATATTTGAGGGAAAAAAACACAAACACATTTTTCTTTCACAACATATATTATTCACTTCATAATTCTCTGTTTACATTTCTATATTTTACAGTTCCATTTTCATTTCAAAATACACATTTCTAACTCTCTTTTTCCACTATTCTCCATTTTACCATCCACTCTCTACATTGCCACAAAACTACCCATTTCATCCTCTGATTACTTCTCCTACACTTGCAAACATTCCATCATCAACCCAACAGGACTGTGCACATTTTCTTGCTTCTGTGCACATCACAAATCACACAACAGTGCCATTCACAAATCCCACCGTTGCTGCCTGCACTTTCAACCTAACTCCTTCCCCCGAAAAAAACATACATCACCTTATCAACATACCACACTTTGTCAGTCATATACATCATAGCAACCACCACCATACCACTGTTCATTCCCCTTCACAACCAATAACACCAATAACTGACAAAAATCCCTAACCATCTCATTGACACTACTGCCACTACTGCCTGGGGACTCTGCACTGCATTCATCTATCGACAATCCCAAACAAATCTAACACTCCATTCCCGTGTTATCTCCCGACTTCACTGCATCCATCAACCATTTCATAACTCTCATCATAGCATAGCAATACCACAACCATACAAACATCAGCAGCCTATCTCATCATGGTTCCACTACATTTTCTGACAGAACGGCTGAACTTACTATTGTACTTCATATACAAGATACTTCATACTTCTATCATGTTTCATTCAATACAAAACTGAAGCCCATTCCAAACCCAAACTACCGCCATCAACAAACTTCTGCTAACTGCCTCTACCCCTGTCAAATTCTCCCACTCACTGTCCATACCCACAGAAAAAGTATCACTGGCCTTCATCATTCCTCAACCAAAAACAACAACACTCTTCCAAACAACATCACCATCTCCACTACAACAAATCAACTACAAACCATCCAATGAAACATCAAAGCTGTTAATCGTCCTCCCACACTCGACCAACCTGCCCTCACCCTCCTTTGGCACAACAAGAACCGCGACCAATTCAACCCTCTACCGCAACTTCCTCAATTCCACAGCCCCACTACCCAAATCAATTGAAAGCCATCACCTGACATCACGAGTTCCCTCCCCATAATCGAAATTTTTTCACCAAAAACCTTCTGTTCCACAACACTATCCCCACTACCATACCATATTTTCCTCATCCCTCTGCTGCATAATAGTAGCAAACATTCACCACCAAACTTCTGCTCAACCACACTTGAAATTCACCAAAACATATATCGGTGCGCTTCAAACTTCCTCCACTTCAAAACTCCTACATCTTTCTACCCGCTGTGCCTTGCCTTGACTTCCTCCAACGTACATTTCTTGCAACTTCATTCAAAAAAAATACTGCTATTAAACACATTGCCTACTTCCTCCTGTTACATATCATCAACTGTTGAATGCTTGTGGATAATTGTTTTTTGTAATGTATGAAAGTTTCTTTTACCCTCTTTTAACATTAAAGTTCATTTATCATTGTCACTATCATTGCATGCTTTTCATTACTTTTAGATGCAATAATTTCTTTTTCTTCCTTACTGTCGCAACTGTTACAGTATTAATTCTAGGATTAATATAATAATTGTTTTGAAAAGTAGTTTTTAATATAATTCTAGGATTAATACATACCATTCCCTACAGCATATCAACTGCCAACCATATCTGAACTACAGCTCACCACAACCCTTTCATCTACCTCCTTGCAAACCATCAACAACTCATATACTTCAAACCAACATCATCTTTTCTACCTACACAAACAACCATCGACCCACTGCAGTTCTTCCACACTTACATGCCCTACCACTCTTCTAAACTGCTAACTGTTGCCTCACAACACACTGTTGCTAACCACTTGACCATATTCAAATGTAACATAATTAGCAACTAATTTTAATATTTAGTATTTAATAATTACTAATTGTTATTTATTATTCAACACCAATAGTTAGTGAGTAACATCTAAAATTTAGTAATTAATAATTGATGATAGTCGTAAATAATTGATAATTATTATTCCAACATGTCATATCGTCGATGTAACACTTCATAAATTTTAATAATAAATAATTAATTACTAGACTGTAAATTTATAGTATTACTAAGAATTAAACAACTCAGTCACAAGCATTCAACAGTTTGGTATTAATTCCAGACTCCTCAAACTCACAAACAAACATTCAATCCGCACTTACCGCCATTAGCTTGGTCCAAGGATCATATATACATGCTTAACAAATTTATCATTACCAATTTATGTTTCTAACCACGTAAAACTATTTGAAAAATCAAGGGCAGAACATACAAAGGGTTTATATAGAGTATTCATCTATTTATCATATATACTGATAAAATAAAATATTCACTTACCGGAGAATCACGCAGGATTGGCACTAATTGAGCAGTAACGATTTTCAACCTTTTTTCTAAAGTCCTGCTTATTCAGATCCTAGCAAGTTTGCACTAATTGAGATGAACTATCCAAAGTCTTCGATCATTCGCGGGTAGAGAGAACGGCAGTATAATGGGCAGAGAGAAGGAATAAAATAACTAAGAAGACGGGGGGCAGTAAAATAACGAAGAAGATGGGGCGGCAGTACAATGGGTACCTAAATTTTTCGTCTAAAAGTTAGCGGTCGTGGGAAAAGAGTGGCGCGCGGCTGAAATTGAGTTGGAGGGAAAAGTAGTGTGCCTACTGTGTCGGTTTTTGACAACCGATGCTATTTTATTTAGTTGTGTCGGTTGTTCAAACAACCGACACAAATAGATCTATTGCTTCCCTTGAATTGTGTCGGTTTCTTAAGAACAACAGATGCAAATTACATTTTTAACATTTTCTTCTTGCCCCATAAGTCAATAGTTTCGGTTGTTAATGAACAACCGACACAAATTACACTATTTGTGTCGGTTTTATGGACAACCGACACAAATGAGGCGAAGCAGCTGATCTGTTTTGTACTAGTGAAGTATAAGCAAGCAACCTTGTTTTTTTCTCGGGAAAGAAAAATATATATATAAAGAAGAAGATAAAGGCTTCAGGAACCAATGCATTGAAACTTATATTATATATATATATATATGTTTCCACTTGATAAAAAAATAAAAAATAAAAGGTTGATGAAAAGACATATGCAAGAGAATCCGTAAGCAGCAGGCCGAGGAGAGACAAACGAATGGACGAGAAAATAAATGGACCAAAAATTATATTTAATGGTGGGAATGGTGATAGTCACATTTTGAATTTCTGGGAATAATAAAAGGCGGATGGCTTTTGATTTCACGGTGGGAAACGAATGGTCACGGGAAACAAATGGACTCGAACGGATACCGAAATTGTCGACCGTTCCGCAGGTTTCGCCATGCTCCGGACAACGAAACACACAAATGGATATACTTCGGAGATCAGCATGATGAGATGAACAGAATGGTACACAACTATCAAAAATATGATCATCCTATCAAAATTCGAATTTCGGTGCCAAAACTGCTTCAATTTTTCCCAAAATAAGATAACCGGGGTTAGAAAAGTCCAAATATGACTAAATGAATTATGACGTTTTACTTAGAAAATAGTTTAAATTTTTATTGCATAAAAACATATAGATTTCGAAAATATTTTATTTTCCATATAATTAACTGATTTTAAATTGAAAATGAAAATTACACAATATAATTAACTTTCATATTTTCCAATGAAAATATTCCATTTTCTATGTTTAAATTGATGTATTCTAAATATCAAAATTCTATTTTCCAATTCAATTATTTAAAATTTCACAAAAATTTAGTTAATTACGTTATTAAAACGATCAAAATTTATAGGTTGTTATAGCAACAAAGTTCCCTCTTTATTTATGCATGAGAATAAATAAAAATATGCAAATGAACCTAGATGCAAAAAGAAAATACAAAATAAAATATTTGACCTTTATTTGCCAAACTTTTAACTTTCCTCTCCCCCTTTTGTTATCAGCAAAAGAGTAATAGTGTTAGAAAAATAGAGATAAAGTGATAGAAATAAATACAACATTAATGCCCAATCGAGCATAAATATTAAATTCCAATAAATAAATCAAACAAAAATCATAAATACTCTGTTAGGTGCATATTCCACTTTAGAATGGTAAGGATAAAACCATGTAGTTGTGTCTATTAGCGGTAAATTTATATCCGGAATTTGAATATCTACTAACCATGCATAACCGTTAGGACTTTTAAATGAGATTAGCAGTATTCCCAATTTTTATAAAAATGAATTCAAGTATCTTCTAACCACGCATAACCATGAGGACTTTTAAATGGGATTAAAATCAACTTGTCTATTTAATAATCAATTTTGATATGTGCTCCATATATGCATAACCTTGAGGACTTTTAAAGGAGAATGAAAGCACATAATCAAGAATTCCTAGTAATTCACCTATGAATAACCGCGAGGACTTTTAAATGAGAGCGAACACTTTGGATGTTGTTAATGCTAAAAAATATAATAAAATGAAAAACGAATAATTTTCCATTTAAAATACCACATATTGACATACTATATTGGATTTTAATGAGTGATGGTCGATGGAAACATAATAGAAATAGAAATGGTCATGGAATTTTTACCAACAAAAAGTTTTTACAACTCTTGTTTAAATTCAAAAGAAATTTACTAAACATATTGTCTCAAGTTATAATATATGATGAATATCAATACTCATCACTTTTTCAATCATTATTTCTCTTTTTGATAATCAGTAGGGAGTCAGATTAGTTAATGTAGTCATTTAAAATCCAATCCAAAAATAATTATAAAATCAGATTTTCATAAATGACTAATTTGTAACAAGGTCAATAAAAACTATTTTCTGGAAGGGGTTTTATAAAGGAAAAATGTCTGCTTATTTGAAAACTAGTTGAAATGAAAAATATGTAGATATTTTCTTTGAAAATGATGCAACTACTGAATGTCTCAACACAAAACTCGTTCCACTAGTAATTTTTCTATCAACTAGATTACCAATGTAATCTACAGCCGAATTTTCCTTTGACTCAAAATTATCATTATTTGGATGTTATAGACCAGACCATGAAGTGTGTAACAAAATACCTTAAAATCAATTTTAACAGCTTTTAAATGAAATTCTTTTGAATTTGAATTGAAATCGTGCAACTAAACAAACAGTGAACATAACGATAGGTCCAGAATAAACAAATATACCCACATGTATCATACTAACCATCAATCAATAAAACACCATCATTAGTCAACACAATTCTATGACTCTGGAGGTAGTGTTCTGGCATAAAAAGATAATTGACCAACAATTTTCATAATTCAGAATCAAAGTCAACATTCATTTCTATATCACATAATTGGCTGTTTTAATTCAGATTATGGTGAACATTATCGCATTTAATATATTTTTCAAGATAGATGTACCATTACCTATTTTACCTTTATGATACTTTTTTGTTGTTGCCCTTTTTGTTTTTATCACCTTTGTACTAGGCTAAGGAACTTTGATTTGTTTCCCGTTGTGTGCATGGAACAGTCAGAATCCAGATAGGACTGTTGTTGTTCCTTAGCATGCCACCACATCTACACGAGAAAAGATTTTTCTTACCAATTTGTTTTATAGGTCCATAGTTGTTAATGGCAACTGATTTTGAACAATATGTTTGTGTAGACACAAAACTATTTATATATGTTCCTTTCGGCACCCAAATTTGTTTGACTTTGAGGGATTCTATATTCGTGCCTTTGGGAACCAAAATTGGAATGGTTATCACGTGTTTTGGTCTATATCAGCAAATATTCTGATTGTGTCCAGTTTTTCCACATATCGTACACTTTGAATTGGCTTGTTTAATTTTAGTTCTTTCACATTCTGATTGATTATACCCAAGTCCTTGTCTAAGAGTATTAACAGTTTGTTTCCCTAATAACATATTTAATGATCTTTCATATTTTGAAAACTTTCCTAAAGTCGTAGACAATTGTTGGACTTGTGTTTTGAGAGATTCATTTTCATTTAACAATTATGTGCACTTTTTAATAGAATTGTCTCTCCTAGATTTTTCACTTTCTTTCAAAATCATAAATTCATTTTCAAGCGATTTAATTTGATTTTTGATTTTTTTTATTTCTTCTTTGAATGTTGGGCACTTTTCACACTTAGGGCACTTGTTTTGATAGTTTTTAACCAATTGATCGAGCTATTTAATTAAATCTATCAAAGTATCTCTTTGTGATTCAATTTTAGCGTATTTCTCCCTAAGTCTTTCGAAACAGCCATTTACTTCGTGAAAATATATAAATAATTCTGAATGAGTAAGTTTTGATATCTCACTTGGCTCGTCATCATCACTGTCAGTTATATCACCTTAAAGGCATAGATCTGTTTTTTCACTCTCACTGCTAGTGCTTTTATCATCTTCATCGGTTTCAGCCCAAGTGGTTGAAAAACTTCTCCTTTTTGGTTTCTTTCCTTGGTTGAATCGATGTTGTGGATAATTGAGCTTGATATGACCAGGTTTATTGCACTTGTGACAGATGATTTCCTGTTCTTCTGGATTGTCTAGAACTTTTACTATTCTGCTTTTTAGTTGTTGATTTAAAGCTGGATTTCCATATCTACGATTCCACCTTTTGGATTTCTTTATTATCAGCGCCAGCTCAGCTGCTCCATCATCATCATCATCACTTTCTTTTGTTCCTTTGAGAGCTATTGATTTCTTTCGTGTATCTCCTCATTCGTGTTCTTCTTTGAATTTCATTTCTACCTCATATGGTGAGATATCTGATCAGTTCTTCGATTTTGATATGTTTCAGATCCTTGGATTCTTGAATAGCAGTGACTTTGGCTTCAAAATTTTGTGGAAGGACTCTGAGGATTTTTTGGACTATTTCCAACTCTGTGTATGATTTTATGAGAGCTTTTGATTTGTATACGAGATTGGAAATTCGTCGATACATCTCTTTGACATTTTCGTCCTTGGCCATTGTGATGTTCTCGTATTTACTACTAAGCATGGTAAGGCGAGATTCTTTGACTTGAGACGTTCCTCCATGAGTCACTTCAAGTGTGTGTCATATTTCCTATGCAGTTAGACAATGTGAGACACGATTAAATTCGATTTGATCAAATGAACAAAAAATAGAATTCATAGCTTTAGCATTAGAATTTTGTAGTCTATTTCAGGATCTGTCCATTTATCCATTGGTTTATCTATTTCCTCATGATCTACCATCATAGTTGGGGTCCTATAACCTGTCTCAAAAATATTCTAAGAATCAATGGTTTTCAAAAAGATTTTTATTCTATTTTTCTAGTATGCATATTCACCATTGAACATTGGTGGTCTAACTATAGACTGACCCTTGGCAAAAGCATTATTAAAAGAAGACATTTTAAAATTTTAAATTTTTAAAACAAAAATTGGTTTTTGAAAAATCAAATTTTTGGTAACAAAAATTGCTTTTGTTCCTAGCTTTGATACCACTTGTAGGATCGATTTCATCCTGGGGGTGAATAGGGTGATACTATTAGTTATAAAAATTTATGTAGAAGTATATAAAATAATTACAACATAGATATAACAGAATAGCAGCACAGATAATAATAAAGCAAAAACAGAACAACACAGATTTACCCAGCTTCGGCAAAACCCTGCCTACGTGCTACCCCCAAGATTTCTACTAGAAATAAAGTAGTCAGACGCTTACACATGTAAACTTGCGACACACGCTATCGACTAACCTAACTCTATGCTCAAAACCCTGCCACAACTCAACCACTCAGTTGCGAATTCTCGAACTACACCATCGTAATTCGTCCTCTAGACAGATGGCTAGATTTACAAAAGTTTAGAAAAGGAAAATATAAATTAAAACAATTTAAAAAAAAACAAAATCCGAATTTAAAAATTCAAGCCCAAATAATAAGTTAAAGAAGCCGACCCAAATTAGATAAAGATTATCCCTCTTTTGATTTTTATATTATCGGCCCTCTTTCCTTTGAGTTAAGAAAATGGCTACTTCCTTTATTCCCATTCGTTCCTCTCTGAGAAAATTAGGGGTTTGCGAATTTGAAGAAGCCGACTTCGTTAGTCTATTGAGTGGATGTTTTCACGTTTCTAGCCTTGTCGATTGACCGTCCCTTTGATTTGCACAAGGTTGCTTCTCGATTGAGTTCGATTTTGAATTGGTATGTAATTTCCCTTTTTCTTGTTCGGTTAATTTACTTGGACTCGATGCTTTACATGCCGATGATGATTTTGGTTAAATAGGGATTGGTTCCCTTTATTTTCGTTAGAATATTTTATTCAAATTCGTCTGATAATTTTTGTTCGGCCATTTGATTGCGCTTGAATGCTTGAGATTTCTCTGACTTGTTCAATTCGTATATTTTTCTATTTACTTAATTAACAAGGCTTTGAATTGCTTTGACGATGTTGATTTATCTTGACTTGTTCATTTTACTTGCCTTGGTCACCACGACTTTGCATTTGCTTTGGGAATTGACTTCGACCATTTGACATTGTGATGATAAATTTGAGATGAGAATTTTACTTCGACTTATTCAATATCTTCTGTTATCGCTTTGACTTCATTCAATTACTCATGACTTTGATTTTTGGCATGATCATTGACTTTGTTTGATTCGTGTTCATTATATTATCTACTGTGAGATAAAGAATTGAGTTTGGCCTTTAAGATTGATGATATTTGATACACCTCTGTCTTTGTTCGAACCTGCTACTTAAAATGTGCCTTGATTTTGCATTTGCTTTGGGAATTGACTTCGACCATTTGACATTGTGGTGACATTTTTGAGATGAGAATTTTACTTCAAGTTATTCAATATCTTCTGATATCACTTTGACTTCATTCAATTACTCACGGCTTTGATTTTTGGCATGATCATTGACTTTATTTGATTTGTGTTCATTATATTATCTACTGTGAGATAAACAATTGAGTTTGGCCTTTAAGATTGATGATATTTGATACACCTCTGTCTTTGTTCGAACCTGCTACTTAAAACGTGCCTTGATTTTCTGACTGCATTGTCCACTGCCGTGTTGATGTTGCACTTGATTTCATGGACATTCTCACTGCATTTGTTATTCAAGACTTGGTCTTGTAGTCTTCTTATGCACTATCCACTGCCATGTGCTTCAATATGCATGTGTACCACTGTTATCTTATTGCATTCTGATTCTTTAAGTGTACTTTGTTTTTGTTCATTGGTCAACCCTGCTTTATCGATATATATGTGCATGTTTGGTTTTGATGTTGAAGTCACTGTGGCATTTGCGACAAGACGCATATTCATTCATGCACTCACTCAATCTTCATGTTGCATTTCTTTTGACCAGTGCATATGATATTTGAGCATGCTTGGAGTTGCCTCTGTTCATTGCATTTTTCTATGACGATTTACTTGAGTCTAATTCACTACTCGGTTATGTGAGCATGTTGAAGTTGAGTGATGTCCACTGTTCATTCGAGTCTGCACTGTGCATTTTTATATTTGAGCATGTTGCAGTCTTCATGTTTTTACTGGTCTGGTGCAGTTTGCTTATGGCTTCACTTGAACATTGAACTGCTTCCATTCGTTGTTTGTGAATTCATGCCATGACTGTCATGTGTACATTTTGTATATAATCATTGAAGTCTGGTTGCTTCATTGTTATTTGGTTGCAACTAAACTTCCGGTTCTTTGGTTTAAGTGATCTTGGAATTTGTATGTTGTCCGCCATATATGTGTATACATGAGTTTGTATACTTTTGATTTACTCATTGTTGTGATCTATTTTGAAACTGTCTTCTAGCTGCACCAATAGTTGTATACATGTTCATGTTGAGTCAAGATTTTTTATATAGAGTTTTGATTTCTGACAAAGGGATAAGCCGTGATCGACAAAAAGAAGTTATTCAGACACAAAGAGCTCCATATGATTAGAGGTTGATTATTTGGTTTGTTAGTAATGATTATTTATGTTAAAATCTATCCTCAAATAGAATATACCTTCAATCTTCGAATATATATATATATATATATATATATATATATATATATATATAAGTGCACATTAACTGTGCACTCTGGGCAAAACCGGTCGACTGGTCAAAACCAGGTGGTCAACCGTTTCTGCCCAAAATGCACAGATAACGTGCACAAGTGAACATAACGTATATATATTCAAATTCCTATCTACTGGTCCTTTTTGACCTGTCGACCGTTTTCAAACAGAAGCAACCCTTCGTATAGACACGTCCTTTTCTTCAACGGTTGCTTCTCATTCTCTTCACCAATGATCATGACCTTTGTTCATACCTTTTCACAAAAGGTTGCAACTGTTTATTTCTTATATAAACATCATGAAATCATTATTCCAAACATCTAATTTTCTATTCTTCTAATCTCTATTCTATTGATCACTATCTTGTACTCTCAAGCGGTCAAATTGCTCATATTCTATCATATATCGTTTTGAATCCTGAAATTTATTTAACATCCTTTTGATTCAATACGATATCCACTTCCAAATCTTCATATATACAAATAATCTATTTGAGGATAAGATTATAGGAAGCTTGTACTACAAGTGACAAAATAGTGTTAGCAAGAACACATACCGTCAACAAACAATTATATTTATCTTTGTTGAAGTCCTCCGTGTTGTAAGAGGCAAGTGTTGAAGTCCTCGGTGTTGTAAGAGGCAAGTGTTGAAGTCCTCGGTGTTGTAAGAGACAAAGTGTTGAAGTCCTCAGTGTATTAGAGGCGTGAAATCCCATTCGTCTGCTCGGGTGTTGTAAACCTGTTCCTCCGGGTGAAGAGAGGTAGTTGGTAGTGAAAATCCAAATAGAAGTCTGGGACTGGACGTAGGACGGTGCTCCGAACCAGTATAAAAATCTCTGGTGTGATTTTTCTATTTTTATTTACTTTGCTACTATCATCTATTTCCACATTTATATTATATTCCATATTACACGATCCGTGTGTACTATATTAGCACGTGCACTTGCACACCACATTTTCATTTGGTATCAGAGCACGGTCATCATATAACCGTAACACGGTTATTTGATATATTCTTGTAATATGGAAAATAACGCAAGTACTAGCACTCAAAACACCACTTACACGGAAGGTCAATCGACACAAAGACCTCCATTTTCAACGGCCTTAACTATAGTTACTGGGCAACACGTATGTCATTCTTTATGCAATCAAATAGTTATGATGCCTGGAATGCTAATCAAAAAGAAATAGTGAATCCAACAACTGATTATTCAGAAGGGACTACGGCTGAGAAAACGGCAGCAGCCGTAAATGCAAGAGCAATAGATATGTTGTTTTGTGCATTAGACCAAAATGAATATAACCATGTTAGTATCTGTACTACTGCATATCAAATTTGGCAAACGCTAAAAATCACTCATGAAGGTACTAACAAGGTTAAACAAGCCAAAATAGCCATGCTGAAAAGTCAATTTCAAATTTTCAAAATGAAACCAAATGAGACAATCAATGATATGTATTCACGGTTTCAAACTATCCACCATGCACTTATTGGCTTAGGACAAAAGTATTCTAATTTTGATGTTGTTTCAACAGTTCTACATTCTCTGACTAGTGAATGGGAAGGAAAAGTATTAGCAATTGAATAAGATAATGACCTTTCTGTCATGAAGCCAGATGAATTGATAGGAAATCTAATGTCCTACGAAGCTAACTTGCAGACTAGAAGGGAACAAAAAGAAGAAAAGAAAAACGTGGCATTCCATGCTGAAAAAGACGAAAATGAATCAGAGTCTGAAGATGAAGATCTGGCATTCATAGAAAAAGGTTTCAAAAAATTCCTAAAACAGCGAAAAGCCAGTCATTGTAACAGAAAGAAATCTGGATCAAATAAACCAACATCATCCTCTATAGAATGCTTCAACTGTCACAAAAAGGGGCACATGCACAAGGATTGTCCGGAGCAAAAGAAGAAGTCAGAAAATGACAGATTAAGATATAAGAAGGACAAATCAAAGAAACGAGCATTCTCGGTAACATAGGATGATACAGACTCATTAGAAAGTGAGAGTGATACGGAAGATGAACAAGCAAATGTTTGTTTCATGGCAACAGAAGATGAGGTATTAATTCCTACATTTGATGAAGTACTTGATATTAATGCTGAATTGATAGTCAAATATAAAGACATGAAACGAAAGCTAAGAGAAGCCAAAGCAGAATTGAGTAGAGAAGAATTTGAACGAGATATGTTAAAAGACGAGAAGAAAATATTTGAAGAAGAACTTGAAAAATTTCAAGAATCATCATCTAATGTTGACTCTCAATTATTTCTCTTGAGTCAAGAAATTGAAACTCAAAAAGAGAAAAATGATGCTCTCACTACTAAAAATCATAAGCTTGAGGCAAAAGTCAAAATTCTGGACCTAGAAAAAGCTAGTTTACAAACTAAGTTAGATAACATTTCTCAAAATGTTTCTAACTTTAACAAAGGTCGAGAAAATTTGACAAAAATCATTGAAAATTCACAATCTGTTTCAAATAAACAAGGTTTAGGATATAAGAAAAAAGAAACCAAGAAACATCTTGGTAATAAAAGGAAGAAAAAAGTACAAAAAATGGAAGCTAAGAAAAATCTTAGTTTATTATATTCCAAACCAAAACCAGTTGTGAAATTTCAAAAGAAAAATGTCAAGACTATCAAAATATGGGTTCCTAAAACAAATAACAATTTGATTAGGAACAAATATATTCAGAATTTCATGAATACTGTGCATCTTAATACTAATTATGTATATAAAGAGGAAACCAGACCCGTATGGGTTTGGACTTCTAAGACCTAACTCTTAGGACCCCATAAAAAGTGGGTACCATGGACTTAATTTTATTTTTTGCAGGTCCCACTTAAGAAAATAGGAAAGTGGATATTGGACAGTGGTTGCTCGAAGCACGTGACTGTAGACAAGAGCTTATTGACAAATATTACATACTCAGATGGTGGCTCCGTCATTTTTGGAGATAATTCAAAAGGCTATATCATCGGCAAAGGTGATGTGAGCAATTGCGGTACATCTAACTTACCTCTTATTACTAATGTCATTCTAGTTAGAAATTTAAAACACAATTTACTTAGTATTAGTCAGCTATGTGACAAGGGTTTTACAATTTCCTTTTCGAATAATAAGTGTAGTATTTTAGATAAAGACCATAATTTAGTTTTCGAAGGTTATAGAGATAGAAATATATATATTCTGAATATGAATATTAATCATAATTAAGATATGTGTCTTGTGGCTAATGATAATGATCCATGGCTATGGCACAAACGCTTCTGTCATATAAACTTCAGAACTATTGACAAGCTAGCCAAAATCAATCTAGTTAGAGGATTACCCAAAATAAGTTTTAAGGTTAACAACATCTGTGATGCATGTCAATTAGGAAAATTGACCAAATCATCTTTTAAATCCAAGAAAGTCATATCAACATTACAACCACTTGAGTTACTACACATGGATTTATTTGGACCTACTAGGGTTCAGTCAATAAATCACAGTCGATATGTGCTTGTAATTGTTGATGATTTCTCTCGTTACACATGGACAATTTTCTTAAAAAATAAGGTGACACTTTCGATCATTTCAAATCTTTCGTCAAAAGAATTCAAAAATCAAAAGGGATTAAAATTAAAAATATAAGAAGTGATCATGGCGGAGAAATTGAAAATAATGAATTTGAACATTTTTGTACAAAGAAAGGTATATATCATAATTTTTCGTTTCCCAGAACTCCACAACAGAACGGAGTTGTAGAACGGAAGAACCGAACTTTACAAGAATGTGCAAGAACATTATTGAATGGAACCACCTTACCAAAACATTTCTGGGCAGAAGCCGTCGCAACTGCCTGTTGTGTTTTAAATCGTGTGTCCATAAGACCTCTTACCAAGAATACTCCTTATGAATTATTTAACAAAAGAAAGCCTAAAATCTCATACTTCAAAGTTTTTGGTTCCAAGTGCTTTATTTTAAATACGAAAGACCAACTTGACAAATTAGATCTAAAAGCTGATGAAGGAATATTTGTCGGTTATTCGGAACGAAGCAAGGCCTATCGTATATTTAATAAACGAACCAAAACTATTGAAGAATCACTTCATGTCTCTTTTGATGAATTCTATCATCCTCAAACTATATTAAATGATGACGAAACAATAGTCACTGATAATCCAATCATCACAAATGTTGATTCTGACTCGGAAATAATTACTGAGAATATTCCTCAAATATGTGAGTTACAATCACCACCAAGAATATTAAGAGACCATCCGGCCCAAAATATAATTGGTGAAGTAACATCACATGTCAGAACAAGGAGTTAACTAAGCCAAATGGGTCATGTCGCTTTTCTCTCAAATATCGAACCTAAGAATCCAAAAGAAGCTGCTACAGATGATTGCTGGATCATTGCCATGCAAGAAGAATTAAATCAGTTCGAGCGCAATGGTGTTTGGGAACTTGTTCCAAAACCAACTGATCAGTCGGTTATTGGTACTAAATGGGTCTATAAAAATAAGGCTGACGAACAAGGAAATATCACTAGAAATAAAGCAAGATTAGTAGCTCAAGAGTATAATCAGGAAGAAGGTATCGATTATGAAGAAACTTTTGCACCAGTTGCTCGACTAGAAGCTATTAGAATCCTATTATCTTTTGCTTGTCACCATAATTTCAAACTTTATCAGATGGATGTCAAAAGTGCATTTCTCAATGGATTTATCAAAGAGAATGTATATGTCGAACAACCTCCTTTGTTCGTACATGAAAAATATCCTGACCATGTGTTCAAACTTAAGAAAGCTCAGTATGGTTTAAAACAAGCACCTCGTGCGTGGTATGAACGATTACGTAGCTATCTTATTAACTCAGGATTTAAAATAGGAAAAGTCGATCAAAATTTGTTTATCAAACATTCTCAAAAGGATATTCTAGTTATCCAGATATATGTAGACGACATCATCTTTGGTTCAACAAACGATAAACTCTGCAAGGAATTTGCAAGTATTATGACCAAAGAGTTCGAAATGTCTCATATGGGAGAACTGTCATATTTTCTTGGACTTCAAATCAAAAAACTTCCAAATGGTATCTTTATTAATCAAGAAAAATACTGCGGAAATCTTATCAATCGCTTCGGGTTAAATAACACATCTGGTAAACCTACTCCTATGAGTACAACTACACATCTTGAAAAAGATGAAAAAGGTAAGAATGTTGACCAGAAACTTTATCAAAGCATGATTGGTTCTCTTCTTTATCTTACAGCAAGTCGTCCAAATATAATGATGAGTGTTTGTCTATGTGCACACTTTCAAGCAGATCCAAAGGAATCACATCTACGAGCAGTGAAACGTATAATTCATCATCTTAATAATACCAAAGATTTCGGTGTTTTTTATCCAAAAGAATGTCCATTTGAATTAGTATCATATAGTGATGCTGATTTCGGAGGCTCTCGAACGGATAGAAAGAGTACAAGTGGTATGTGCCACCTTATTAGAAAATCACTTGTCTCTTGGTTTAGTAAGAAACAAAATTGCGTTTCACTATCAACATGTGAAGCTGAATATATATCAGCGGCTCTCGCTTGTACTCAAATTATATACATGCAACAAACACTTCAAGATTTTGATATTCATTTATCAAATTCTACTATATACTGTGATAACACAAGTGCTATAAATCTTTCTAAGAATCCAGTGAATCACTCCAGAACCAAACACATTGATATCCGTCATCATTTCCTTAGAGACAATATCGAAAAAGGAAAAATATGTCTCGAATATGTCCAAACTGAAAATCAATTAGCAGACATTTTCACTAAACCTCTACTTGAGTCTAATTTCATTAAATTTTGTAGAGAACTTGGTTTAATTTCTAGAAAAGAACTTGATAAGTAAATCTTTAATGTTGTATCCTAAGTCCTTTTTGTATTATTTTTCTATTACTACATTAGGAAATTCAATATGAGCTTCAAATTTTTTCTATCGACAAATTTTGCATAACATTCTCATCCACAAGCTTATATATAGGAATTGTTATATAAGCTTAACAAAAATATTGTTTTCATCACTTCTATCTGAGCCTAATAAGTTTATAGTTCATTATGGCACATATTTGTGATGAGTGTGCTCAAAGGTCTCATATTTCGGTCATAAGTTCTGAGCCAGAAGAATATTACTCTCCTGAAACTCCAAAACACAAATCAAAGTGTCATCACCAATGCATTCATACTCCTGGCAATACGCCTACTTCGAAACGAGCAAAGAAGGTATTGTTTTGTTCACCCCGTACCAGAGAAAAGATCAATGAGATTCATCATTATCAAAAACATCAAATCGATCTTCAAAGATAGCTGCATTATGAGCAACAACTGACTTCAGAACGTCTATCTCTTCTAGAAAGAATGGCTTCATTCTTCTGTGGTTCAAACAAACATGGCGTATACGAGCCAATGCCTCATGCACCTTCATCCTCTAGAAGCCCAAATTCATGGGATAAAAACTATGCTCAGAATGAAGGAGCGAAAGAAAAATGGTCGCCATGGAAACCACGCATTACCGATGTCAAAGAAGAGACTTCCGATCATAATTCCTCTACCTCTCATTAAAAATTTGTTTAATATTATGATTGTATTATCGTATTTTTTATAAATCGATATATATATATATATATCATGTTCTTGAATAAATTCAATATTATGTGGACCGTTAACTTCAGAAATTCATGCAAAAAGGAAGGAAAACAACTCATAGGCAAACAAGTCGACCGGCCATAACGAACCAGTCGACCGTTTTGGTCTCTGCATGAAAACGGTCGACCAGTGAATAAGTGGCGGTCGACTGGTTTCGTACTGTTATTTTTTTTTTAAAAAGCACTATACAGTCCTTTCTTCCCCCATCTCTTCATTTCCTCCTTCTCCAACAAAACTCTCATAACCCTAAAAATATATTCTTCCACCAATCTCACTAAAATGGCTCCTCCACAAAAGAAATTAAAACAAGCTTCTACCTCCGAAACACAACCAATTGATCTCTCTATCAAGAAGTGGCTTGTAGATCCAATAGCAGTCAAAAGGTGGAATGAGATGAAGGACTTTAAAATCCATCCGGGTTCTTTTATTAAATTTTCAGATTTCTCTAGTTATCGTATTCTTAGTTTAGCAAAGGAAGCCGACATTGAAAATCTCATTGATTTTGATCAAAACAATGTTGAAATTAACCATGTAATGATCAAATTATTCTATGCTAACCTAAATTTAGCGAAAAACAAGCCCGAGAATCCCAATTATTGTCTTTGGTCCGTTGTTTGTGGCAAAGAAGTATTCATCTCATGTAATAGGATGGCAACGTTCTTGGTTCTTCATTTATTGGTGAAAAATTCTCAAGTGATTTTTGCAATGTTCATATCCGTAATCAAATTAGTCATCAATTTATTGAAGATGACAAGGATAGCACTAAGTCTATGGGTTTACGGCCATCAGCAAGAATTCTTCATTATACTCTTATGCACTCTCTTTTACCAAGAATAGGAAATTTTGATGCCGTCTATAAAGAAAATTTTAAGGCATTATACTCAATCTATGGGGATATTCGCATAAATTGGATTGGTATGATCTTTGATGAGATTTTGAAAGTAAATGATTCCTCTAGACCACACTTGTTCTATAACGAGTATATAATGCGTCTCTTGCTTGATTGTGGCATTGAACCTCCCAAGTCTTCAATTTCCAAACCAAAAGTAATCAACAAAGCAAGGATTACAAGAATGAAGCTTCCCGCTCCATAATTTAATATTATGCCTTTCGAACAATGGAAAGAACAAGGACATAAAGAAGCTTCATCTCGCCCATCTCGCCCTAAACCTGAGGAAGTCAAACTTTTCTCATCCTCCTCAACAAAAGAATCACTTGAAACTATTGCTCGAAATCAATTCCTTCTCGAAGCACGACTTAAGCGCATGGACACAAAAATGGATAAACGCTTTAACAAACTTAAGTCTTTCTTCGTTTCTATATGGGAAGCAATATCTTATGGTGCATCATCTTCATCAATGCAAGCTTCAGACCTTGGCAAGCGCCCAGCTCCTCCTACTTTTGCTTGGACATCTTCAGAGGAGGGCACAAGCTCGGGAACTAGTCATGAACGTCGACACGGGAAATCTCAGCTTGTTGAAGAAGAAGAAGAAGAAGAGGGTGAGAGGAAGTCAGAATAAGTCCTTTTTAGTCTATCTCCTTTTATCTTTTATGCATACTTTTGACTCTAGCTTTTTCTTTAAATCCACTATCTGGCACTTGTACTAAATAGTGTCATGTTTTAATTCGTACTAGACTTATGTGTATTATAATTCTGTGTGAATGCTACTCTTGATCTGTGATAGTAGTTTTATGTTGCTTATAATCTCTTTTACATCTTCCATTTAACAACTCCTTTTTGTCGATGACAAAGGGGGATAAAATTATGCTAACAGTATATATGCAGGACAAAATCTCTGGGAGATATCATATACAGGGGGAGATTCATAACTATGTTGTCATCAATCAAAAAGGGGGAGAATGTTGATTCAAGATTTTTTATATAGAGTTTTGATTTCTGACAAAGGGATAAGCCGTGATCGACAAAAAGAAGTTATTCAGACACAAAGAGCTCCATATGATTAGAGGTTGATTATTTGGTTTGTTAGTAATGATTATTTATGTTAAAATCTATCCTCAAATAGAATATACCTTCAATCTTCGAATATATATATATATACATACATATTTATATATGAGTGCACATTAACTGTGCACTCTGGGCAAAACCGGTCGACTGGTCAAAACTAGGTAGTCGACCGTCTGCCCAGAATGCACAGATAACGTGCACAAGTGAACATAACGTATATATATTCAAATTCCTGTCTACTGGTCCTTTTTGACCTGTCGACCGTTTTCAAACAGAAAGCAACCCTTCGTATAGATACTTCCTTTTCTTCAACGGTTGCTTCTCTTTCTCTTCACCAATGATCATGACCTTTGTTCGTACCTTTTCACGAAAGTTTACAACTGTTTATTTCTTATATAAACATCATGAAATCATTATTCCAAACATCTAATTTTCTATTCTTCTAATCTCTATTCTATTGATCACTATCTTGTACTCTCAAGCGTTCAAATTGCTCATATTCTACCATATATCGTTTTGAATCCTGAAATTTATTTAACATCCTTTTGATTCAATACGATATCCACTTCCAAATCTTCATATATACAAATAATCTATTTGAGGACAAGATTATAGGAAGTTTGTACTATAAGTGACAAAATAGTGTTAGCAAGAACACATACCGTCAACAAACAATTATATTTATCTTTGTTGAAGTCCTCCGTGTTGTAAGAGGCAAGTGTTGAAGTCCTCGGTGTTGTAAGAGGCAAGTGTTGAAGTCCTCAGTGTTGTAAGAGGCAAAGTGTTGAAGTCCTCAGTGTATTAGAGGCGTGAAATCCCGTTCGTCTGCTCGGGTGTTGTAAACCTGTTCCTCCGGGTGAAGCGAGGTAGTTGGTAGTGAAAATCCAGATAGAAGTCTGGGAATGGACGTAGGACGGTGCTCCGAACCAGTATAAAAATCTCTGGTGTGATTTTTCTATTTTTATTTACTTTGCTACTATCATCTATTTCCGCATTTATATTGTAACGACCCAACTTCCTATCTCCAGGAAGTCGCATCGCTAATAAGATAGAAAGGGATAGAGAATAGAAAGAAAGAGAAGAAGAAGAAAACAACACGTCAGAATCTAAACAGCGGAACGAATAAATTATATTAATAACATAAAATATTTACATAGTTTACAACCACTATCAGAGTACACAGATAATACAACACATGCTAGACAGTTATAAACACCTGTCTAGTATTTACAACATAATACAATCTCAGAGACAACACAGAACACACAGCGGAATACTAATATCTAACGCAGAAGCCTCCTGCACCATTGCTCCTCCAATATTCGTCAAAGCTAACCCGAATCCTAACCTGAATCCCTTGGCTACTCGTAAAAATTTGAGTACCCAAGAGTTTATGAAAAACAAAAATAAACTCCGGGTCAGACATAGGTCTGGTGTGAGTAACAAGTTAAAGTTGCTTAACTTTGAAAAACCTTTTAAAAGGAAGGTATCACGTAAGACTTCCCATACATAAACATGGAAAAGTTTTTACCTTACGCTAACCAAAACATTTGATAGGAAATCCGATGATATTATAATAGTGTCTAGGGTTTTCAAATAAATATGAAATAGCCGAAATTGTTACATGATTGAATTCCAGCTACTAGCCACAAAAGTGGGTAATACAATCAAAACCGTTGGCACTTATTGGATTTTGGATTCCATACAATGGCAGGGCTACTGGGGTACCGCCCGTCACAGTACGTGGCCTAAATCACCGTACCAAGGAGCCACCCAAACTCCCCTGCAACACAAGGCCGGACCCGTTCCTTACTGAACAGTTCCGAACAAGACAACCCCGGCAGTTGTCGCGATTCAACCGCCCCACACAGCCGAATATAAAGGAACTTCTAGACAGGGGTAAATCTTGCTCTCATGTGGGGGCTACCCACGAAGCCTTGCTGCACCTCCCCTGTTTTAGCCATTCCCGGTTGATGAGGCTTGAGGCTACGATTACCTTTATAGGACATCAAATCTTAGAATGCTCATCGTCCCCCTGATGATGTTCTGAAAGTATTCAATCCATACAAGTTCATTCCGGGTTCGAACGAAACCGAAGGCACTATCTCGTTGCACTCATTATTGGAATCACCCTCAGAGTCAACGACCATAGCCCTTGCACTCTGATTCACCGTCTCGAATCTATAAGCACTATTCCGTCAACTCATTACGGAATCACCCACAGAGTTATACTGAAGTATAGCCCTTACACCTCGAGTCTTCACTTGCTCCACTTAGATTCACGACCTAACGTTAATTGGAATCGATGTGGTTTTCGGATATCCAAATATGGAAACCCGATCCCGGTCTCATCGAAATCCAAAGCGTGTCTTTTAGGTCCAAGTTTTTTTAAGTTTAAAACAATTCAATACCAATTATCCATATACACACAGATAGATAATTCATATCATCACAATAGATAATCAATGTTATCATAAACAAGTAATCTATATTATCATCATAACTTGATAATCTACATTATCATCATCCATAGATAACTCATATCACCACCACAATGCAACCAATGCATCCATAACATACAACACTATTTATCTCATGTCTGAGATTCAAACCATTCAGGGTAAACCATATCATCCATTTATAAGCAAAGATCTATAATTTCACCATCTATAATTAATTTAAAATGAATTAAATTAATTACTTCTATCTCTAATTAATTTAAAGTGAATTAAATTAATTACTTATTCTTTAATTAATTTAAAATGAATTAAATTAATTACTTCCTCATTTTAAATCTTGCTTACTTAACCATTAATTGATAACCAATCAATTAAATAATTATCCTCAAATTAATCATCTTAATTAATCACCCTTGATTAATTATCCCTTAATTACATTCAAGTAATTATCTTTAATTAATTTTACAAATTAATTATCCTTAACCAAATTCGGTAATTAATCTTTAAATTCTTCATTAATTAATTAATTACATTGATTAATTAATTCCTTAATCACTTATTATTGATTAATTAATCCAAATTAATTAATCCTTAATTACATTATTAATTATATTAATTAATGATCCTTAATTAAATTTAAATTAATTACTTTTTAAATTAACTACATTAAGTAATTAACCTTAATTAAACCACAAGTATTAATCACTTTTGATTAATCATATTCAGTAATTAACTAACCTTAATTACTTTCTTAATCACTCCTAAATTAATTATATTTAATAATAAATTCTATTGATTAATCATCCTTGATTAATCTCATTTGTAATTAATTACCTTTAATTAATTACATCACTTAATTATTTCAAAAGACTTAATCAATGCTTAAATCAATTACACTAAGTAATTAATTATTAATTACTTCACAAAGAAATTACCTTTCATATTGATTACACAAAGTAATTAATTCCAAAACTCTTCACTACTTCACTTAATTACCCCAGTAATTTATCTATCCTAATTACTTCTTTAAGTAATTATTCATCATTGATTACCTATCAACCCATTCAATGATTATTATTTTTTTGGCAAGGCCGACGGGGTTGGATGGTCCCTGACCATTTTATTGCAGCACCGAAGAGAACATAACACAACAACAACAAATAGAAAACTGAGAAAACACGGTGCTACAAGCACTAAGGAAAAATACGAAAAAGGGAAAGATAAACACTAAAACACAGACATCTACATGGAGATGGACACCATTATGCCAGGGTCGAAGGCGAATTGCATCTTCAGGGATGAGTTAACTTCATTCATGATCCACATCTTGAAATCAGCAGCAGATTTAGCATTCACGACATCAAATACTCTGCAGTTACGTTCTTTCCACACCGCAGATATGAAACTTTTCAGTGCAACACAGAAAATCCTCTTTCCTTCATGCTTATTACCTGTCTTTGCATATATTCGCTCCCATTCAGCTTGATTATCATGCAAGGGAAAAGTACTTTCAATTTGCACATAACGTCAGACCACAGAATCTTAATGACCGAACATTCAAAATATAAGTGCTCCGTAGTTTCTGGTAGATCACAACAGAATGAACAATAAATATTAATGTTCAAACCAATACTGACAAGCTTTGCCTTGGTTAAAACTGCCCGGTTCAATATCTTCCACATAGTAAGGTTCTGCCTATAGCTACTATCTTTACACCACGTTCTCTTCCACCATCTCCAATTACGGTTTGCATTATTCTGCATCAAGAATTCGTATGCCACATCAATTTTAAATTTACCTTTTCTCTCTCCCCAAACAATTTTATCAGCAGAATCAGGCAGCGGGA
Source organism: Allium cepa (assembly GCA_030765085.1). NCBI lineage: Eukaryota > Viridiplantae > Streptophyta > Magnoliopsida > Asparagales > Amaryllidaceae > Allium > Allium cepa. The sequence goes on along the minus strand of CM060938.1, from coordinate 606,871,514 downwards.
TAAAGTCTTTAATTCTGTCCCAAAGCTTTTGCACCCTTTGATTCGAAGAAAAGGTTTGTAGTCTCTGATAGTTGTCAAGCACATCTCTGACCATCGTTTGAGAGTGCACTCCTGTTTGTTGAATCTCACTGTATGTAAGTTGCCTTCGCAGTATGAATCCACGTTCAAGCCACGGATCATCCCAGAAGTTGACTGAATGTTCATGGTTGGAATTCAACTGAATCAGAGGGAGAAAGAGCTCCTTAGTCTTGTGAATGTTCCGCCACGTCCAACTCATGTTTTTCTGTGCAGGCATATTCCACAATCTCCGACTTTTTATCATATTTTTATTGGACCACTCTGCCCAGAGACTATCAGGGCAGTTAAACAATGTGTCAACATGCCTAGCAAAGGCCGCTAAATTCCACTGTTTAAGATTTATTAGACCAAGGCCACCCTTGTTCATTGGCTTTTCAATAGCACTATGCTTGGTTGGAGCAATATATCTTCCCATAGTTCTGCCACACCACAGGAACCTAATAATAGCACTCCTGATCATTTTAATTAGCTTAAATGGGAGAACAAAAGCTCTGGCCCAGTACACTTGCATTGCATAAATAACTGACTTGATTAAGGTTATCTACCTGCCTGACTCAAATTCCTAGTGGTCCAACTGTTTAGTCTTGCAGTGATTTTCTCGTACATCGGAAGACATTGGTCTGTAGTGATTCTAGATGTAGTCAACGACAGACCCAGATACGAAACAGTGCAGGGGTTACATGATAAACCAGTTATTTGCGTTATAAGAACAGTTTGAGCTGTGCTAACTCCAGCAAGTATAATTTCAAATTTTTGAAAGTTGACCTTTAACCCCGTCATGGAATAAAACTGATTTAGGGTTAACATTATACTCCTAATAGTGTTAATGTCAGGAGAGCAAAACATAATCAGGTCATCAGCAAACATTAGCGCTGAGATTTGTGGGTCTTTACAAGCAGGATGCAGTTTTATTTTCCCTTGTTGTATTGCATTGTTTATCATTCTCGTAAGTAATTCCATGACTAGGATAAATATGTAAGCAGACATGGGATCTCCCTGTCTTATGCCTTGTTTACTGCAGAAAAAACCAGTGGTAGTACCGTTAACATTGATTGAATAAGTTGGTGTGGAGATACATTCATATATCCAAGCGATAAAATGAGGAGGAAAGTTCATAAACCCCATGATGCGAACAATACTGTCCCACTACAACATATCAAAAGCCTTCATTATGTCAAGTTTCATCATAGCTTTCGGGGGAGAATTACTTCTTTTATAACCTTTAATTAACTCATGCGCGAGTAGAATGTGATCAAGTATGTTCCTACCTGGAAGAAACGCAGCCTGGTTGTTGGAAACAATACCTGGGAGGACTTTCTTCAGCCTTGATGCAATAATCTTAGATATACATTTATATATAGTGTTGCAGCAGGATATAGGCCGATAGTCTTTGACATGATGAGCATTCTTGAGCTTAGGAATTAATGCTATGTTGGTGTAATTGAACGACCTAAAAAGCTTACTCTTTTTGAAGAATAGAGTAATGGCATTGCAACCATCGACAGACACTATCGACCAGCACTTAGTGTAAAAGAGAGCATTCATCCCATCCGGGCCACCGCATGAGTTAGTATTAAGGGAAAACATTGCATGTTCAATTTCTTCATGGGTAATTTCAGTACATATCATGTTGTAATTTTCATCATCAAGCCTAGGCATGATGTCCGCTGGGATGTCATCAATAGAAGGATCGAAATTGTTATTATTGCTGTATATGCTTGTGAAGTAATGCACAAAAGCGTCTTTTTCTCCACCAGCATTAGTTTGAAGAACATCATGCATATCGTAGATGGTTGCAATATTTTCCTTCCTCTGCTTGTTCTTGAGACTGTCATGAAAGAAAGCACTATTCTTGTCACCTTTTTCCCACCATTTAATTCTCGACTTTTGTCGAATCATGTCACTTTCCAGAGTTAGAGCATCATTGTACTGTTGGGCTAGAGAAGCTTCAGTAGAAGAAATATTAGTATCCTGAACATTGACCATCATTGCCTTCTGAGCTTCAACTAGCTTATTCATTATGTTAGTGCTCATTTTACCTCCTTTGCCAAATTTGTTAAAAGCCCATCGTTTCAAGGAGTCTCTAGTTTCTCTTATTTTTTCCTGCAAGACAAAAAGATGATTACCTTTCTTATTAATATTCCATGCAGATAATACTGTAGATTTAAAGTCAGCTTCTTGAGTCCAAGAATTAAAAAATTTAAAATTTTCTTTACCACTCTTGTCAACTCCACGAAGATGAATGATTTGAGGGGAGTGGTCCGAAAGGAGCGGAGGGGGGAGATGGTTGAAGAGAAGGGGCCATTTGATTAGGGCAGTTTGATTGGAGAGGGAGTGATCAATTCTAGAGAAGGATCTGTTACCATGCTTTCTTTTGTTATTCCATGTGTACTGCATACCAACTGACTTAATATTAACAAGTTCTACGTCGTTTATCGCATTATTGAGAGGCTGTATCTCATTAATGGACAGCGAATTACCTCACACTCTATCAGAGAGAGATTGAAAGCAGTTAAAGTCACCAAAAATAGCCCATTCAATGATTATTCTAAATTAATTAAAGTTAATTAATTAATTTAAACTAACCCAATTAATAAATTAATTACAAAGAGTAATTAATATCTTTAATTATTTCCATAAAGTAATCATACTTAATTAAGTTCCCTAATTGATTATCTAAATTAACTAATCTAATTAATTATCAAATTAATTACATTAATTAATTAATAAATAATCACAAGTTAATGACCTTCATTAACTTATTAACAAATTCTTAATTACCTTTCTTAAGTAATTAACTTAAATTAATTACAAATTTAATTAACCTTAATTAATTTCAAATCTTTAATTAATTAAACAAATTCATTAATTAAATTATTTAAATTATCTTACTAATTTAATGAAACAAAAATCATTAAATCTTTAATTTACTTTAAAATAAAACATTTCTTACTCATGAATTCTTTATAAATAAAGTAACTTAAAACAATTTACTTAAAATTGTTCCAAATTACATTTTAAATTTTAAATTTAAATTGAGAACCAAACTTATCTTTATCAAAGTTTAAAAACATTATAAAAACTTTTAAACTTATACTAAGTAATTCCTTATTTATAAAAGAAATTTACACCCATATTAAATTTTAAGATTTCAAATCATAATTAGAATATGTTTCAACAATTAAAACATTTTAAACATTTCAAAATTTTAAAAACTACTTTTATTTTCAAAAACATGATTCAAATCTGAATTATGTTTCCAGATTTAAACTTGTTTTTAAATCTTCTATTTTAATTCAAAGCTTAATTTTAAATTTTAGATTTTTAAACTCTTTTGATAGATGTTTAAAACATTTTAATTTAAAAGGATTAAATTAAATTTTCAAACCTGGAATTCAAACTCAGTTTGAAATCCTGACTTTAAATTTAAGTTTCATTTCTGTTAACAACTTGCTTCAGATTTTTTTTAAAAAAAGAAAAACTCAATTTCTTTAAAACTGGAAATATACAGGTTTCCAAAGTAACCTGTAAACATTTAATTTAAAAAAATTTGAATTAGATTTAAAACTGAAATTCAACTTAGATTGAAAACCATTCTTTTAAATTTAGTTTTAATTCCTTGATAGAAAACCTGCATCTAGATTTTTAAAACAAACTTTAAATTAAAACTACAGGTTTTAAAAACCTGTAATTTCAGAAAGCAACCCGAGTCACTCTACAGTTTACTTCGAGTAAACCCTAGGCTTTCTTCGAGCAAAAGCTCGAGTTAACTCGAGTATAACCCGAGTAACAAAACACAGCAATTCCAAACCTTCCCCCTGATACACCACCACCCACCGTGCATATGCACGGTGGCTCTGGCCATCTCCGGCTTCCACCAACACATCGAACAAGTCCACGACCAACCCTAAAACCCACCACGACCATCAAAATCATACTAGCATCACGAAATCGAAAATTCGAACACCACGAACAGAATCAGGAAACAACAGTCAACATCCACCAGACCGAAAACCTTCCTCATCCTTTCTCTTCCGGTCACCGGAGGTGTTTCAACTCCATCCACCTCTTCTTCAACACTCAAGCCCCCATTACCCCAAGAATTACTGCACTCGATCGATTCTTGACTTCGAGATGATTAAAAATTTACCAGACCAGTAAAATTAGGTTTATAGACTTCGTCACCCTCCCTTCGCCTCCACCGCACACTTATCATCTTCCTGACATTTTTGCCCCACTCCCTGATCACTACTCTACCCCCACCAAAAACCCCAAACACTCAAATTAACTTGGTCACCATGGATTGACCAAAACCCAATTTGAGTTCAAATGGGTACTGCAGTTCCAAATCCTAACTAAAAAATATGATTTTAGTTTTAAAAATCATTATTTTGTTTAAGTTTTCAGTTTACAATACTGCATCTAAAATTTATAATGTCTGTGTTTTCATGTTTATTAATCATCCGCTGAAGCTTTACAATTTTCCAGAGACATTCCTCAATTTGATTTTACTTAATAAGTTTCCTAAACTAAACTATGGTCTAATTAACATAATTATTACACAATCTAAACCTTAACAAGATATTTTAACTAAAGCAAGAGGATTCTCTTTTTTTTTATTAGAAACAGGACCTGAAACAAGGATCAGAGGAAGCACAGTCACAAACATTCAAACATTTATATGCATACATTCAGCAATATATTCAAAATCATATGCACAGACAAACAAATCAACATGCAATCCAAATAGCATACACAAACATACTTATTTAAGCAACCATTTATATTTAAATTTCAAAAAGAATTACTCACCTGGGATTTTATGAAAAAGAGCTTTTGTTTTTTTTGAAAAACTTGAAAATTCAGGCTTGAACAATCCAGACTTCTTTTTTTTTTTTTTTTGAATTTAACTTACATGCAGCCCTTTCTAACTTTGAACCTACTGTTAACTCTTGCATGCAGGCAACACATGCTTTGCTTGTTGATTTTGAACTTTCAGCGCTTGAATTGCAACTGCAGTTGCATGCAGTTTTGAAAAGAATGCAGACAATATTGATCAAAACTCTTGTTTAAAGAAGGCATGCAGGCTTTTGATTTCAATTAAATTTGAGAGCTTGCTGTTGTTTTAAAAATTCAGGTGGAAGAGAGAATGCTTGCATTCTTTAATTTTTGGAAAGAAGAGTACACATGTTACAGATTTGATTTTGAGGGAGGGTTGCATTGCATTTGAAAAATCTGGTTTTGAAGAGTTTAGAAACTAGTTTGTTTCAGCTAAGAATTTTTTCTTCTTAACTTTGAAAAAAATTGAAGATTTAGAAAAGAATAGAGATGAAGGAAACATGTTTTAAATAAGTATAAATGATTTAATTAAAATATAAAAGAAAATCAAAATAAAAGACACTTGTCACAAACTTATATTATATGGTAACACATGTCTCGTTAGTTGATTAAAATGTTAACATTTGTTTTATACTACTTAATGTGTTTTATAAATGAAATGTATTTCTTTTTATTTTATTTTAAAAGAAAATAAAACTCTTTCACTTTATTTGTATTTATATATGTGTAAGTTATTTCCATGAGTAAATGTATATACATTCCTTTTTTAAAGAAAATGAAGTGAAACAATTTATATAAAAATGAAAACTTATTTACAAGATTCATATAGGTTTATTCATTTAAATTTCAAAATGAATTCAAATTCAAATTCTATTTACATTTAAAATCCAATTTTAAAACTAATTTATATTAACATATTTATTTTGACAATAATAATTTTGTCTTTTAAAACATATCTACATTTATGCATTTATTATTATTAGAAAATACTCATTTATCAATTTTAAATTATTTATAAAGAAATTATAAATTTCTTATCTTATTTATCTTAATTAAAAGAATTAATATATAAAGAGTATCTTAAATTTTCATATAATTCCAAATTATAATTATTAAGCTATATTTAAAACAAATAAAATAAACTTTTATTTATCTTATTAAAATTTAAACTATATTTAAAATACAATTATACAATTTAAAACAATTACTTTAAGTATTTTAAACAATTAGTTATTTATTAAATAAAATAATAATCTCCAAATCATTTAAAATGAATATTAGAATTTAAAAATAAGATTTTATTTGTTAATTTAACTTCTAATCATATTTATCTATTCACAATATATATATATATATATATATACATACATACATTATAAATAGGAAAATAATTATTAGCTTTTAAAAGATAAAATTCATCAATTACACATTTATTTAATTGGATTATTAAATCAAGTAAATTTTATTAAAATTTTATCAAATCAATTTAATTTTAAATATAGATTATTAAATTGATATTGCTAAAATTTCCGGGATATCACATATATTATATTCCATATTACACGATCCGTGTGTACTATATTAGCACGTGCACTTGCACACCACATTTTCAGTTCATGCTGAAAGTATTGCTTCACCTGCTTCATGTCACTTTTGCATGCTATGTTCCTCATGTATACCTAAATCTAGTCAGTGCAGTCATGTTCTTTCATTCAGTTGAGCTTCATGTATTTTGATGTCACCTCTGGTTCCTCTGTGCCATTTGAAGATTGATTGATTGAGTTGAACCTTGTTATTTGGTCAGAACTTTTGTAGTACACATTGGTTCATTGACCTTGGTTCTGGTTTGAGTCATGTGTACTATTCATTTTCCTTTTAAGTTTACCCATTTGAATGTCGAGACTGCGTTGCTTGAGAACTTGTATTCATGTGTATTCACTGAAATTATTGGTCGAGGCAGTCTGACCCATTCATCTGGACTCACACATGTGTATACATATATATGTCCATATATGTATATATATTTATGTGGTCTTTGCCTTTGTGTAATAAATGTGTCGTTTCCCATTTATACTCGATTTGTTCATGCGTGTATTTGCACATGTGTTGAATCTAGCATATAGCTCAGGTGTGACCTTGTGCTCACCTGTCCTGCATTTTTATCGAGTGTATATCCGTGTGCAGGCCTTGTAGCATGTATAGTGATACACTGTACATGTCAAAAGTTGTTCGTGTATGATGAATTCAAATTTAAATGATGATGAACGGTCCAAATAACTGTGGCAAACTATATTTCAAAAATACATTTTATTTTACACTGTAGAAAAATATTTCTTTTTCAATTTTACTGCGTCAGTGTTTATTATGCAGATAACTCAAATGTTGGATTCAATCTGTAATAGGGTTAAAGATTAAATACGAATGAATGAGTGATATATATTGAGGTGCTAATGTAAATGATAAATTGTGATGTAATCAAAATTGTATCATAATCAAAAATTGTATATATATATATAATGAGAGCTCAAATTTGTACTATTCAAAATTGTAATAAAATATCTATTTGAATAAAATATCTGTTTGAATTTAAATTCTGAGTTATTTATTTTATTTAGCCAATATTTATTTAATTATGTGAAAAATAAAATAGTACATTAACAAATACATTTAAATGAATATATATATATATATGTTTATTATCATCAAACAAAAATCATATACTAGCATATTCATCAAGGAGGAGCTTCTATTTCTACTTCAAGGCTTTCTCTAGGCATTTTATAGACCTCTGGATGATGTTGATCCACTTGTGAATTATCAACTGGAGGTATGGGGTGTGCTGGAGTTTATTGTGCAAGCGGAATCGTAGTCGAGATCGACTCAGTATAAGATTCAACATATTTAGAAGTAGATGGACATATAGCTTAAGTGGCAAGATGCTTAGAAAGTCTACAGTCCATTTCTATAAATACTCAACAGATGATCAACATCAGGTTAATTAAAGCCATACCTGATGCAGCTAAGGCCAGAGAAGAAAATTCGCAACCTATAATTCTTGAAAGGATGAGTCGTACACGAGTTAAGAGCAGCGGCATGAGTCGTTCACGACTTAACAGATCAGAAGGAGATGGCATGAGTCGTCTACGACTTAATGAAATACGTAAGAAGAAGTTACCAGATAAAAGAGCCATAGGTCGAATGGAGGAGGTTTCGGACTTGAGTCGTTCACGAGTTAATGGAAGCTTGAGTCGTTTACGACCTAGTGGGGGTTTGAATCGTTCACAACTTAACAGAGCAGAAGTTGAAGGCCTAGGTCGCCCACGACCTAACTGGAGAACAGAGAAGGATGTTAACGAGTTACGAGTTACGACCTAAGAGCTTGAGTCCTTGGGAGTCTTAAGACGTAAGCCTGGATGTGTAGGTTTTCTATGAGTCGTGGAAGGTTGAGTCGTAAATCGTTCGGGTCTTATGTCATGAGTAGTTAGGTCGTCTACGACCTAAAGTTTGTAATTTGTTCGATGAGTCGATGTTCTTAAGTCGCTTGCGTGATGTTGTGTTGTAACCTGTTTGTTTTTCTTTGAGTCGTTTACTTCTTATGTCGTAAGTCGTATACGACCTAAGTGTTGTGTTGTGTTGTGTTGTAATTGCCTTGAGTCGTATGTCGTGTACTATGTTCTGTTGAGATGTAAGTTTGTGTCATATTGTAAGATGAGTCGTGAGTCGTGTCTAGAACTGGGTTGTAAAATGCTGTGTACGTTGAGTCGCTGACGACTTATGTTGAGTCGTAAGTCGCATACACTTAAGGGCCAGTTGGTGAAATACTATAAATAGGGAGTGAGTTGTAACTTTTTGGCAGTTGATTTTTGAATAAAATTTCTTGTTGATTGATGTGTGCTTTATTCTAAAATTGGTAGTTGAGTGTAATCTCCTATCTCCTCTTTCGGTTAATCGAGTGCGCTCGATTCAACGATCGTAGAAGCCGATTCACGGTATCTAGTGCGCTAGATCAACATACGAAGAATCATAGATCTTTGAACACGGTATAGTGCGCTATCAACGTGTTTGAGATAGCTAGAATTCGGTATCTTCGGATCAACGAATTTGGGCATTTCGGTATTCATCAATCCACCGATTGCTATTTTCATCGATTGAAGTTTATTTTGATCAATTCGCTGCGTCAGTTTGGTATCAGAGCTAGACTTAGCCAATCATAGCTAAGCCGAGACTTGGAGCCAATTTTTGAAGTTGAAGTTTGAAGTTGTTGTTCATCGTGTTCATCTTGAAGTTGCAACGAGTTTGAAGATTTTAATCCATTTCATTTTGGATCAAACTTGGGGAAGTGTTTGAATTGGAAGTTGCTTGGAGACCTTGAGCCGAGCTAAGTTGAGGCCGAGCAAGTGTTAAGCCGTGACTTGTTTGACTTATATTGAAGTATTTGTTGAAGTATTTGAGAAGTTTTGAAGTGTTTGTGAAGAGTTTCCAATCATGCCGCCAAGGAGAGCTAACCGTCATCAAAATGTTGAAGCGTTGTATAGAAGAGAAGAAGCCGAGCTTATGGAACAACGTATTAATGAGAAATTTGATGAAGGCATTGGAAAGCTAGAGAAATTGATGAATGATTTGAATCAAACTCAAAGGAGGAGATCACCAAACTCGAACCATGGAGGAAACCGAGTTTCGCCATCGGTTACGGAAGCGAGGAGGGTATCACCGCATTCTTTTAGAGATAGAAGGGAAACATCAATTTCATCACGGAGAGATCATCATGACTATGGACATGAAGAGAGAAGAAGTCAACGTGAATTTGAAAATGAGCCATATAGAGATGAAGAAAGACATAGTCGAAGAAGAATGCATGAACGAAGGGATGATAATGGTCGAGATCGATGTAGGCGTACTTTTGATTTTGATGAAGAGGGTGATAGAGCTAGCATTCATTATCGAGATCGAGACCAAGTTCGAAATTCATATCGAGATGTGGATGAAGATTGTCGATGGGAGTCGGGTATGAAGATGGAAATTCCAGAGTTCAAGGGTGGAATGGTAGATGAAGAATTTCTTGATTGGGTGTCAAATGTTGAAGAGATCTTTGATTTCAAGGAGGTTCCGGAGAATCGCCGAGTGAAGTTGGTTGCTACTAGGTTGAGGGGGAGAGCTTTGGCATGGTGGCAGCAAACTAAACTTACAAGGGAGAGAATGGGAAAGTCAAAGATTGAATCGTGGGAGAAGATGAATAAGTTGATGAGAGCTACTTTCTTACCATACAACTATCAATTGCTTATGTACCAGAGATTGCAGAATCTGAGGCAAGAGGCGAAGTCTGTTAGTGATTATGCTGATGAATTTTACCAACTCATTGCCAGGAATGATATTATGGAAACGGAAGAACAACTAACTGCTAGATTCATTGGGGGATTGAGAATGCAGATCCAGGATATGGTTAATATGTTTGATCCTAGATCAGTAGTAGAGGCACATCAGAAAGCATTGGCTTGGGAGAAGCAGGGAAGGCGTGGAGGTGGTGTGTTTACTAATTCCAATAATCAAGTGAAGGGTGTTAGTGGGAGTTCTAATGTTCCTAAACCTGTCAGTAAGCCAGTGGTGAAGGAGGCTGAGAAGGCAAAGGTTAGCAGTGGTTTCAAATGTTACAATTGCCAGGAGTTGGGTCATAAAAGCAATGAATGTCCGAAGCCAAAGAAGAGAACCATGGTTGCAGAAGTTGAGGAGGATGATGGTGAGGAGGCAGAATGTTCAAATGCACCTTATGTTGAGGAGGAAGACTTATTGTCCGGGGATGAATGTTGTAATTTGATAATGAGGAGATCTTGCCTTACACCAAAGCAAGAGGAAGATTCTAGTTGGTTGAGGAGTAATATTTTCCAGTCGACATGCACTATTTTGGGAAAGGTTTGCAAGTTTGTTATTGATGTCGGGAGTTGTGATAATATTATCTCTACAGAAGCAGTAAGGAAGTTGAACTTGAAAACTGAGAAGCATCCTTAACCGTACAAGCTAGCATGGTTAAGGAAGGGTGGTGAAGTGAAGGTGTGTCGAAGAGCTTGTGTTAATTTTTCTATTGGGAAGAAGTACAAAGACGAAATTTGGTGTGACGTTGTAGACATGGATGTGTGTCATCTGTTGTTGGGCAGACCATGGCAGTTTGATAGAGCAGTACAACATGATGGTCGTGCTAATAGCTATAGTTTCATGTTCGAAGGTACTAAAATCACTTTAGTTCCCAAGAAGCAGCAACAGAAGGAAAGCAAGCTAGAGGAGATCGAAGAACTGAAAACTTTGCTATCTTTGAAGGAGTTTGTCAAGGAGATTGAAGAGGAGCCTGAAGTGCTTTTATTGACTGGGCGAGAGTGTAGTGAAGAGGTTGAAATTCCAGAAGAAGCGAAGCCAATTTTGAAAGAATTTGAGGATGTATTTCCAGAAGAGTTGCCTAAGGAGTTACCGCCACTGAGGGACATTCAACATCAAATTGATCTTGTTCCGGGAGCAGTTTTACCACATCGACCACATTATCGAATGAGTCCGAAGGAACATGAGGAGTTGCGAAGGCAAGTGGAAGAGTTGTTAGAGCAGGGACGTGTTCAGGAAAGCTTGAGTCCTTGTGCAGTACCAGCTTTGTTGGTACCGAAGAAGGATGGAACATGGAGAATGTGTACCGATAGTAGAGCTTTGAACAAGATTACTGTTCGCTACAGATTTCCTATGCTGAGGTTGGATGACTTGCTAGATCAGTTGAGTGGGGCTACTATCTTTTCGAAGATTGATTTGAAGAGTGGTTATCATCAGATTCGAATTAGACCGGGAGACGAATGGAAGACCGCATTCAAGACGAGAGAAGGATTATATGAATGGTTGGTAATGCCGTTTGGTCTATCGAATGCACCGAGTACATTTATAAGGGTGATGAATCAAATTTTCAGACCGTACATTGGAAAGTTTGTTGTAGTTTACTTTGATGATATTCTGATTTATAATGCGAGCACAGAGGAGCATGTAGAGCATTTGAGAAAGGTGTTAATTATTCTTCGTGAGGAACAATTTTATGCAGCTACGAAGTAATGTGTGTTCATGACTCGAAGTGTGTTATTTTTGGGATATGTTGTATCTGAGAACGGAATCCAAGTGGACCAGAGTAAAGTTGAAGCTATTAGAAGTTGGCCACAGCCGAGAACTATCACTGAAGTTAGAAGTTTTCATGGATTGGCATTATTCTACCGGAGATTCATTCCACACTTCAGTAGCGTGATGGCACAAGTTACTGTGTGACGCCCCACCTCTATACCCACGCTGGCCAAGAACACTACGGAGTAATGCTGTCAACTAGCACGGAGAATAAGGCTGTTGAGGAGCGACCATCCGTGTAATTGCTTTGTACGAGCATCGATATGTCAGATAGTATAACATGCAAATCTTTTCAAGTGGAAATCCGACATGCCGACACAAACTCAAAGCTACTACACAGTGGCTATGATGTCTTCGAAAACAAATATAGAAATAAACATAACATAAATCAGTCACAGATAATTCATATCACAAAGGCGGAAGTAGATATGAATATAACACATGAAAGTGTACATCAGAGTAGTGGTCAACAAGATCCACAATATCAAAAAGACATAGTTACATGAACTACACAAAAGAATAAGTATACATTATGGAGTCTAAATCTCAAATGTATACAACAAAATAAACTACTAATCTAAGTAGTTTGCCAAAAGTCAGAGAAATGAATCCCAGGGGAGAAGTCAAGCAGAAGCACCTGTAACATCTCGGTCTGACCCGAGTATTATTTCATAAGAAAATAATAAACGGATCAGTCTAGCTATAAATATCAGATGACATGATATAACATAAAAGATATGGCATAAACATAATATCCATAATGGCATACTACTATAAGCATGTAAATGATAATCAACAAAAGATTAATCAATATCACAAGAATCTTCTCAAAGATCCAAAGAGGGCATCATACCCTAAACCTGTACTCATAACAAGTCAATGATATAAATTCCAGAAATCAACACACGAAATCCAGAAATCACAGAAAGGTATGTGTGAGTGGAATCACACAAGTGGTGTCTAGGCTAACCGAAAAGGTATGTGTGAATGAAATCGCACAAGTGGTGTCTAGCCTAACCAAAAAGCAAAAAGGTATGTGTGAATGGAATCACTCAAGTGGTGTCTAGGCTAACCGAAAAGGTATGTGTGAATGGAATCGCACAAGTGGTGTCTAGCCTAACCAAAAAGCAAAAAGGTATGTGTGAATGGAATCACACAAGTGGTGTCTAGGCTAACCGAAAAGGTATGTGTGAATGGAATCGCACAAGTGGTGTCTAGCCTAACCATAAAGCAAAGAGACATCGCACATTGCTAGTCTAAACCATAAGGATGATCGTCATGATCAACGAGAAGTGTCAATTACAGTAAGCTAGTAAATATATGAGCTTAGCTTCATGTCCCATAACCACTAGCTTAACTTAAATATTTACGAACAAATTGTAGATTTCCACTAGAAAATTGTCACAAGAGTTTCAATCGAACAAGTCCAAGAATTAACCGACAAAGTAAACGCAAGCGTTTCATACCACTCGTTTTACTAAGTCGTTTAATTAGATTTCTCATACGAGTGAGGTAAAGGTTTGTATATACTAATAGATTGGAAATCGGTTTGAGAAAACGAGCTTTGTTATAAAATAGTGTTGAAGTCATTTAAAGAAAGAGTTTTGATATTTACTACTAGTATAGAAAACCTTTATATTTTTAAAGTGACAAATCACAAAGAAGATTGTAGAAACAATCGAGCATAAAAATTCACATTCAAAGACGTGAATAAAATCCAAAGAAATCGATATCAAATCCATCAAAGTGGATATATCTAAAATTCCCAAAGAAAAGGTCATCAAAGTCGATAATAAATGACAACAACAAAAGGGAGACAACACGAATCGATTAAAGTTGGATATTCAAACGGATTAGCAAAATAGGCTAATCTGGCAAAAATCATCAGGTCGGTCGACCGGACTCCCTGAGTCGGTCGACCGAACCAAAGGCTGGAAACCTCTCGGGACAGCAGGTCGGTCGACTGGGCTCCCTGAGTCGGTCGACTGAACCTTAAAACAGAAAGTGCTTATGCACTTGGAAGCAGGTCGGTCGACCGGACCAGAGGGGTCGGTCGGCCGAGCCTGTTTCCAGCTTCATCCATGCCTATTACAAATGAGGTTCAATCTTAACCAAAATTGCATTCGCACGAGCAACGACGCTATGGGTTTATGTCAATCGACTACCCGGCCCTATAAGCTCCTCGATGCATCACCAAAAACATGTTCAAACATCAAAGTTAGGATTTTTAACGAATTGAACTCAAAACACTAAAAATTGGAATATTCACAAAAGCAATCCAAATCAAAATCAAATGCACATGAATAAGTGTTAGGAATTCATACCTAACAATAGAAGAGAATTATAAGCATAGATGTGAGATTAAAAATCTCACCTTTGCACTAAAATTTATGAAGATGAAGCTTGAAAGCAAATGGAAATCAACCACACTTCAATCTCACACTAGAAGCTTGAATCAAAGCTTAAAAGAAGAACATTCCCTAAGTTAGGTTTAGGAAATTTCAGAAATTCAAAGAGAGAATGAGTTGGAGAAGAAGAAGAGAAGCTTACCAATGGGTTCTTCTTGAGTTTGGAGCTAGGAATTTGATTTGCAAGAGAAACTAGGGTTTTGGAGTTTAAATTTCCAATCTCTCCCACCATTAAAGCTAAGAAAACTGAAAAGAGAAAGAAGTGAGGGAGAATGGGGAGAGTGGTTCAGTTTTGGAGTATAAGTTAAAACATAGGGCTGAGCCCAAAACCAAACCCAAAGTGAAAAGTAGCAAAAAATCAACTTTCTCCAAACATATCAAAGCTTATACTCAAAAAGGTCGCAAACGGCATTTTAAACTCAATGGGAGTGGTTTCGAGTCCTAATTCGGCTGTTTGCAAAAAGTAGCTTTTCGGACTAAAAATCCGACGAACGATGAAATATTTAAATAAAATATTTAAATACACAATCGATAAATATGCGGGTTGTTACATACTGATTGCATGAAGGGGAAACAATTTTCTTGGACAGAGGAAGCTGGGATTGCTTTTGAGCAGATCAAGGAACTTTTGATGACAGCACCAATTCTTGTATTACCAGATTTTCAGTTGTTGTTTGAGCTACACACTGATGCATGAAAGGTTGGGATTGTAGGAGTGTTGAGTTAGAGTGGAAGACCTATTGCATATTTCAGTGAGAAGTTATCAGGGGCAAAGATGAGATATAGTACATACGATGTTGATTTTTATGCTGTTGTGCAAGCTGTTAAACATTGGAGGCATTATCTATTTCAGAAAGAATTTGTTCTTTACACTGATCATGAAGCTTTGAAGCATTTACAGGGGCAGAATAAGATTTCAGTGAGACATGCATCGTGGATTGCATATTTACAGCAATTTACCTTTGTTGTTAAGCACAAATCTGGGGTGACGAATCGTGTGGCTGATGCTTTGAGTAGGAGAAGTCATCTGTTGACAACATTGAAGATTAAAGTAACGGGATTCGAAGTATTGCCAGAATTGTTTGAGGAGGATCCTTACTTTGCAAAGTTTGTTGAGAAAGTTAAGGATGGAGATACTGATGAATTTATGTTGGTTGATGGATTCTTGTTTAAAGGAAATCGGTTATGTATTCCTGAGAGCAGTTTGAGAATGAAGATTATCAAAGAGTTGCACGAAGAAGGCCATGTGGGTAGAGATCGTACTTTGCAGTTAATTTCTCAATCTTATTTTTGGCCATCAATGAGGAAAGAAGTTGAAAGGTTTGTGGAGAGGTGTCATACTTGTCAGGTTTCGAAAGGAACAGCGACGAATGCGGGATTGTATAGGCCATTACCTGTACCGTCTAAACCATGGGTTGATATTAGCATGGATTTCGTTTTGGGTTTGCCGAGAACTCAAAGGGGCAATGATTCTATATTTGTTGTGGTGGACAGATTTTCGAAGATGGCACATTTTATTGCCTGCAAGAAGACAGCGGATGCAGTTCGAGTGGCACAATTATTCTTTAAGGAGGTGTATCGATTGCATGATTTACCAGAATCTATTGTTTCTGATCGGGATACCAGATTTTTGAGTCACTTTTGGCTAAGTTTGTGGAAGATGGTGGGAACGAAGTTAAACTTTAGTAGCGCTTATCATCCGCAAACAGATGGACAGACAGAAGTTGTCAACAGATCGTTGGGAAATTTGTTACGATGTCTTGTGAAGGATAATCTGAAAAGTTGGGACATGAAGTTATGCCAAGCAGAGTTTGCTCATAATCATGCAGTGAATCGTAGTACGGGATTCAGCCCATTTCAGATTGTATATTCAAATTTACCCAGGGGACCATTGGATTTAGCAGTAGTGCCACAACCGAAGGGGACGGTTAAACGAGCTGTAGACTTTGTTGATGGGTTGACTGAATGTCATAGAATTGTTCGGGAACGATTGGAGAAATCGAATGAGAAATACAAGGGATTTGCAGACTTGAAACGACGAAGTGTTGAATTTAACGAAGGAGATTTGGTTTACGCTGTATTAACCGAGGATCGATTTCCAGTGGGTGCTTATAACAAGTTGAAAGCCAGAAAAATTGGTCATGTAAAAGTCGTGAAACGAATTAATGAAAATGCTTATAAGTTGAAGCTGCCGAAGGATGTGTACACTTCTGATGTGTTCAATGTTAAGCATCTTGTACCATATTATGGAGATGAACAATCTGATGTGAGAGAATTTACAAATTCGAGGACGAATTTTTCTCAACCAGGGGAGGATGATGCAGCTAAGGCCAGAGAAGAAAATTCGCAACCTATAATTCTTGAAAGGATGAGTCGTACACGAGTTAAGAGCAGCGGCATGAGTCGTTCACGACTTAACAGATTAGAAGGAGATGGCATAAGTCGTCTACGACTTAATGAAATACGTAAGAAGAAGTTACCAGATAAAAGAGCCATAGGTCGAATGGAGGAGGTTTCGGACTTGAGTCGTTCACGAGTTAATGGAAGCTTGAGTCGTTTACGACCTAGTGGGGGTTTGAATCGTTCACAACTTAACAGAGCAGAAGTTGAAGGCCTAGGTCGTCCACGACCTAACTGGAGAACAGAGAAGGATGTTAACGAGTTACGAGTTACGACCTAAGAGCTTGAGTCGTTGGGAGTCTTAAGTCGTAAGCCTGGATGTGTAGGTTTTCTATGAGTCGTGGAAGGTTGAGTCGTAAATCGTTCGGGTCTTATGTCATGAGTAGTTAGGTCGTCTACGACCTAAAGGTTGTAATTTGTTCGATGAGTCGATGTTCTTAAGTCGCTTGCGTGATGTTGTGTTGTAACCTGTTTGTTTTTCTTTGAGTCGTTTACTTCTTATGTCGTAAGTCGTATACGACCTAAGTGTTGTGTTGTGTTGTAATTGCCTTGAGTCGTATGTCGTGTACTATGTTCTGTTGAGATGTAAGTATGTGTCGTATTGTAAGATGAGTCGTGAGTCGTGTCTAGAACTGGGTTGTAAAACGCTGTGTACGTTGAGTCGCTGGCGACTTATGTTGAGTCGTAAGTCGCATACGACTTAAGGGCCAGTTGGTGAAATACTATAAATAGGGAGTGAGTTGTAACTTTTTGGCAGTTGATTTTTGAATAAAATTTCTTGTTGATTGCTGTGTGCTTTCTTCTAAAATTGGTAGTTGAGTGTAATCTCCTATCTCCTCTTTCGGTTAATCGAGTGCGCTCGATTCAACAATCGTAGAAGCCGATTCACGGTATCTAGTGCGCTAGATCAACGTACGAAGAATCGTAGATCTTTGAACACGGTATAGTGCGCTATCAACGTGTTTGAGATAGCTAGAATTCGGTATCTTCGGATCAACGAATTTGGGCATTTCGGTATTCATCAATCCAGCGATTGCTATTTTCATCGATTGAAGTTTATTTTGATCAATCCGCTGCGTCAATACCCCTCGTGCTGAAGTGAAACCCGGTGCATTGTCATGTACTGTCTTGTAGCTCAGATTTTCAATATTGTACAATAATTCATTCTGAAATCTATATATTACCAAGAGTGGCCGTCATTGTTGACCATCTCATAAAACTTCATATCAATAGCTACATGCTATATATGCTTCGAAATTCAAGAGGAAACTATTTGCAAATGGGAGTGCATGTCGATAGAGCCCAAATTCAAATGAGCCTGGAAAATGAAAAATCCAAACAAGTGTCGAATTTATACTGATCCAAAAATTGGGTAGATTTTTTCTTCCCAATTCCCAAGCACTACCTCTTCGCCTCGACTTCAAGGCACGACCATTAAGGCAATCCCATCAATGCCCAAATCCAACTCCATTTGCACATGCTTCCAGGACATCACCTACCTAGTTCAAAGTTTAGTCTTGGATTGTTTGCAAGGCAAGGGTGTGGGTTGGGATCAGCAGCACAAATTCAATAACACAGATGCAAGGCAAAATGCATAAAGGTCAAGTAAATGATAGGCGGTGGCGGACTTGGATCCAAAGGAGCTGGATTTAGATTAGGAAGTCAAGGCTTTTTAATGGAGGCACTAAGGCTTGGATCAGTAACACAAAAGCAAATAAATGTGAGGAAAGGAAATAGATTGGGTTATATAACCCTAACCCGATTCTCAAGTGAGTAAAAATGTGGACTTCTTCCAAATCAAGGAGCGGTACTGATGCATGGAGTTAGATCGGTACCGATCCGAGGTAAAAACTACTACAATGTTGTTGACCTAGATATTTGTTTATGTGGGTACGTGTATATAATAATGGAGTTATTTTAGAAAGTGCACATGAATGCATATGCATGTGCATATCCAGTCCTAACGACTAGAGCCAAGGAAATCAGATTCTAACTTGGAAAATCCATGAAAGGAATAGTTCAAGATTACAAAGTTTTGAATGATGGATTGCGAGAATACATTCAAGACTTATAATGCCAAATGTTATCAAAACATCACAATGGATGACTATAGAAATAACTCTTCATGAAAGTAATTCGCTGGAAGGATAAGGGCCATCCGGAACATAAAGTGGAATCCTTTATGTTAATATCGACTTGTCTCGATTTGAAGCACATCATGTTTGAAACGGGGTGTTCTTTGGAAGGCAAGTGTTTGAAACTGGATGAAATGAATTTGGAAACTATCAAGGTAAGAAGCCAAATGAGATGACGTAAAATTCCATAAAACAAGGACAAATAGAGTCATGGGGCAAATACAAACCAACCACAAGGAAAAAGAATCACGATCCAGCTAAGTGGTGTATCAGCACTGATCCAACCACCTGGATTGGTACCGATCCGTATTTCTTCAATCTGTTGTGCCCATCTTCTACCTACTTACTCTACTCGATACAAGAGGCCCATTCCAAGTGTTTTCTTGTCGATCCATTGCCATTCTCTACCGATCTCCATGGGCTCATGAATTAGCAACTCTATTTCTTCACTGATCGATCATTTGAACTTAGAAACAAGCTAGTAATGCTACAAATAAATTTGGAAGCATAAATCTAATAACAAACCGAGCTAGGAAAAGGAGTTTACAAAGATCTATACACTAAGTTTATGGGTCGGTACTGATCTAGCACCTTGGATCGGTGTCGATTTAGGGAAATTGATTGTATGGCCGTCATTTTCTCTAGAGCACTTGGTGTTGGTGTGGAAATTGAGGTGAGATCATGGAGGCAAGATTTTAAGTTTACTACGTCTATAAATAAAGGGGAAGAGCTCATTTCTAAAGATCTTTTGGCTCTCTCTTTCTCTTACTTTATTTTCTTACAATCACACTTGGACTTATACCAAAACGTCGTGAATTTTTACTAATTAATAAGAAAAACTTTATGTATTCAGTAGTCAAAGCAATAAAATGGTCAAAGTAGACATAGGCCAAGTTTACCGAACCACTATAAAAGGTGTATGTTCTATCTTTACTCATTTTTCATTTGTTTTCTTCACCTTTTATTCTCTATACAATCTCTTGAATGTTTGTGCCATTTTTTGGTTCAAACAAAAATGGTAAAAAATTTCATTTAACCTACTGCTGCTGGCCTAGTTCCAACAACATATAATTTCTCGAGTTCAATTATTTAGTTTGGAATTTGGATCATTTAGAAACATAGAATTCATTATTCTTTTATTCAACTTAATATATGTATTCAGACTTCAAATATTTGGTACGTTAAAAAAGGTATTTTCCAAAAGGTTTATTAATATAATTTCATATACAAATATATATGTATGTTTAAATGTACGTGCTTGTAAATGGATTAGAACAGTTTAACATAACATGTATGTATGTACAAGTTATTAAGGCATGTATTTCAGAAATGTTTTATAATATTTATACACATATATATTTAATTTTTCATTATTTGTCATATCAACATGTTATAACCTATATGTGTTATTAATAATTGTGTGATGCATATTAGATATGGTAGTCCATATAAAAATCATTGTTACACATGGAAAGGTGCGATCTAGTTGTTGGATCTAAAATTAAAGGAAAGATTTAAAGGAGAAATTAAAGAGTTTCATTCTCTAAATAAAACAAAATCTTCTTATTCATTTGAGTGAATTTGGTTCAACGCTGTTTCATCTATGGTCGATCAATACCTCCACCTCTCTTGACTGTATATTCACACCAGATACATCTAACTAACTAGATTAATTAAATAAAAAATATTCAAATAAAATTTGATTTGATTAAAATAACTAGATTGGACATAGTGTTGGATATTAGACTTCATAGGCTCATTAAGAACTAATTATGGAATTGCTTGAAATTACTTGATTCATCCACTGAGAAATAGACCAGGTGGCTACAATGGTATCAAAACCCAAATGGTTTCAATGTAGTCTAATTAATTAACATATAGGGCTAAGTAATTATATTTATCTGTTTGATGGTTGTGTAGAAAAGGAATGTTTAGGTTGGGGTTGAATAATCAAGTGTTCTCCCATCCCTAGCTATCGATGTGGCCTAATAGGTGGAGTAGGCCAAAAGGTTACCCAGAAGTAAGACCTAAAATTTTGGTCCTTGGCCTAATTTTTATATTCATATTTGAATATTTAATATGTATCCTAAAGTTGAATGTTAATTTTAAAATACAAAAGAATATTTTATAAATTTTATAAAATAAATTTAAATTTTTTTAGAAGTTAAATACTAAGTTCCAAAAAAATTTAATATATATTCAGTTAGTATGACTAATTAAATAAAATAAAATGACTAATTAATAGTAATTAATTAGACATATATATATTGATATATGTATGTAACTATAATTGTTACAGTTATAAATATACCTTAAAACTGTTAGTGATAAAATTAAATTGAATTTCTCGAATTATATTTAACTAAAAATTTTTAATTAAACAAAAGGATTTATTTTATAAATAATTAATTAGAAGTTAATGAAATACAGAGTGTGTGTATTAATATGTGCATATAAACATAACAAAAAATGTTATCGTTAGTTATTTATATAAATAATTTAATGTGAAGAGTGTAAAATTTTATATGATAAAATAAAATTTAGTTGAATTAAGAATTAAAACAACTAAATATGATTTAATTAGTAAGAATTGAGTTAAATAAATATGATTTAGTTAATAAGATTAAAGTTAATTAAATTAAAACAATTATAATTAAATTAGGTTTATATAATTCTATATGTAAATGCTGAAATGAAATAAATCCAAATAGATTTTTGGAATAAATACATATGGTACATATATCATGATTTCAGATGTGTTCAAAGGCTCCAACATAGAAACCGATTATGTAAGATGGAAAAAAATGGACCAAACCTAAAACGGACACAACTCATTAGAATGATAAATAAGAACTCCCATAAATTAATAAGAAACTTTGAGCTTCTTGTCAATATTGAGAAATGCAATTGTCAATAATAACAATTTTCTTAGTTGTAAATATGCCATAAAGAGTATAGACTCTGTTATCTAGCATGATGCATGGATTCCAAGTACATTATTGAAATATGATTTTTAGAATTGTACTCAAAGGGATGTGATCCACCGGTCGTAGATGTGTCTACGAAAGGAAGACCGATGTAGTTGGAATGTAGTGGGGAACATTGATGAAGAATAACCTCATAAATTTTAATTTTTGAAACTAGCATGATAAATTTGTCAGTCAACGTGCTTGAATTAATTCAAATTCTACATGCAAAATTATCATCTAATAAGACATTGAATTTTGGAACTTCTTTGTCGGAAAAAAATTCTAAATAATGGTTAGAATAGATTGTTTGCATATAATAACCAAAATTTCATGATGCAATGGGAACAATAACCAATGTTAAGTCTTGGATAAGATCCAAAACTGATACGATGATACTTCTCGATAAGTGTTTGAACCAAAAATGGCACAAACATCGAGAAGTATATGTAGAGAATAAAATATGAAGAAATATAAATAAAAATGAGAAATAAACAATACATAATTATTTATAATGGTTCCACAAAGTAAGGCTTATGTCCACTTTAATATTTTATTGCTTATTACTATCTTGGATGTAGAAGTTCTTAATCGTCGGTACAACTCCGACACTTAGATTCTCAGTATTACAAAGTATATAGCCGGGAAAAGTTAGAGCCAAAAGATACTTAAAAATGAACCCTACACTCCTATTTATAGAGGTATGGAGCATAAGAACATATCTCTTAGAGGTTGCATACGATTTAGACCAATTCTCCAGCAAAGTAAGTGCCACATCATCGGGTGGTAGAGGTTGGTATCAATCCCTAAGATGGCCATATTGGTTATCTTAGTTTCACAATTCCATAGTTATTTGCACTATTTTCCAAGTCCAAGTGATGGAGATGTGGAAGTACAAACTTCTAGCTTAAAGTGTTCATGGAGACTGATGGAGAACCACATCAGATTAGAAAAATGACATTGGAAATAGGATATTGGCATCAAGACGAGGTCACGGGCAGAATATGGGGTCTACCGAAGGCGTAAACAGGACTCGATACCGACCCATAGAGTGGAGTCTGGGTTGGTATGAACACCAAACTTTGAAAGTTTTTGGGTCCTTTTGGCTTGAGTTATTTTGGCATTAGCCTTGCAACTTTGTCTGTCTTATTTCCTAGACACCTGGGCTATCTCTCTAAACTTCCTGCCTTGATAACTCCAAGTTTGACTTGTTTAATCTCTCCGAATATGGCTTGGTAAAATGGCTGGATAACACTTGCCTTCCAAAGTACATCTTGTTTCAAACGTGATATGCTTGGAGTCGAGATAATTTAGATTTGTTGCGAAGGACTCCACTCTATGTTTTGATTTATCGTTATCCTTCCTACGAATCATTTCTAGGAAAAGTTATGTAGTCATTCATTGCAACACTTTACAAACACTCAGGATTATAAATCCAAAACCTATCGGCATAACCTGTCATACTAAATTTGATGATTTTAATCTAAATCCTTATATGGATTTCTCAGATTTGAATTTGATTTCCGATTGATTTCGATAGTTATGTATCATATATTTATATATATACACGTATACACGTTCACATGCCCATTATTGAGTGGGCAGGTTTTCAGTTCACAGACAATCACATGTGTAGGCACTAACACATTTCCATATGTATACAAATATATGCTATAAAGATACTAATTTAATTTAGAACATTTAGTTAGCAAATGAAATGAAATAATATAATGGTTAAGGGAACTGAAATTTGAATAATAGAAGGGCTGCTAGGCCTAATCAAAGAATGAAAAAGAGAGAACTAAAAACATGAAACAAGTAAGGGTAATAGATAAGGAAAAATTAGGCACAAGTAAAATTCTTATACCCTAAACCCTCATGCACTTTCATTTAAATGTTTATGAACAAAACTAAACTGAAGAAGAGGCCGGCCACCATTAAAGATAACAAGGGGATGATAAGCTAAAATAAAGAGGAAGGAGTTTAATCAATTTAATTCAAGATCAAATCTCAACTCCTTAACGACAAGCTGAAGGTGAATAATATGTTACATCTCATTTTATTATTTTCATTCTTAGTTAAGAAATGAAATTATTTTGCAAATGATTTGCCATGTTTTGATTGTTTAAATGGATATATATGCTTGTTGATGATTTATGATCTTTCATATTGATTTTATGATAAGGTTTAATTTTGAAAACCTATTAAATAACATCCAAGTGACCTTACGATTTTGATATAAGGTCAGAAAATAGTATAGATATGAGTTTCAAGTTTCATAATTTTTTAAATTAATGTGGATTTATTATGAATTTTCTAGTGAAGAAAATGGTTAACTGGTTTTAAAATTAATTGCGGCAATCATATGTGGGATTTTGGTCAGAAATTTATATATTTTAGAAAACATATTAAAAGTGGTTTATGGGAATTTTTGTAGAATTTCCTAAGTGTTTTGATAAATGCAAAAAAATATTTCAGGCATGAGACTTAACTGTTTTATATGTTTATAAAAGGAGAAGGGGCAATTTATAAATGTTTTAAATTATTTATTTATGAAATTCGGTAGCACTTTTAAAAAAGATTTTGGAAAAGAAATTAGCAACCAATCATATGTTGACAAACAAAGAAGGGTAGGTGAAAAGAAATTACCTATTGAAGTCAAAAATCAGTTTTTATAAGTTTTTCTTTTTCCCCACTTTCAGCAGCCACCTTTCAACTTCATATTTCCGACTCCCGCCGGTTCGAAAACAATTTACATGGTATCAAAGACTTGGCATGAGTGAGTTTGACATAGGCGAAAGGTATGGAGTCGAAACAGGGCTTTTTAAGAGGTTGAAGTAGCTTTCGAAAACTTAGAACTATTTTGATAGTAAATGAGGCTATAGAATGAGATAGTTTTCGACTTGGTTATCTTTCGACATGGTCAAATATTTTAAATAAAAAAGCTTACGAAAGAGGTTGCCGCTTTTGTTCTAAGAAAATGCATTTGAAGGGGTCAAAACCCTTCTATCGCATTCAACCTTTCTAAGCAATGCCTTCAAAAGTGTGCTTTCGCTTTAAACCCAAAGCCACTTCTCCATTGATTGATTTTCGACATCATCCTCTTCTTTTACATAGGAAATTGCTTTCGAAAGAGTTGCTTTCAACTTATTTATTTTAAGGCCCTTTTGATATTTTGAAAGTTATACCCAAATGTTTCGAAAGGAATGGTTTTAAATGGTTTCGAAAGGTTGTTCCGCATGTTTTTACTTGAACCCAATGCTTTCGAAAGGTTTGATTTATTTAATGGACATAATGTTTTCGAAAGGTATATGATAAAGGTTTTGAAGGTGTAGTTCCCCAATGTTTTCGAAGGGTCTACCTTTAGTTTTTAAATGGAAGGTTTCTAATGTTTTTGAAAGGCATGTTTAAAGTGATTTGAGAAGAGGATGTATAATGCTTTGGAAAGGATACTTTTAATGTTTTCGAAAGGACTTTTGTAAATGGTTTTGAAAGGTATGTTTTGGCCTTTCAGCCTAACGTTTCAAAGTAAAGTAGTTAACTTGTTTTGAAAGAGGTACTTTCAATGGTTTAGAAAGGAGTACTTTCAATGGTTTCGAATGGGGTACTATCAAAGGTTTTGAAAGAGAGTGTTTAAAGGTTTTAAGCAAAGGTTTCGAATTTTTTGTGTAACGCATATATAACACAGAAAAAAAATTGATTAAAGCAAAAAGTACATTTTCCTTGTTTAAGTATGATTTAAAGGGTTAAATTAATTTAAAAGAAGTGTTTTCAAGGAAAATTTGATGGGATAGTTGACCTTAAATAAACAACTTAGATATTAGAATATCAGATGGGACGCACCCTATACTTAGCTAGTTGCCCCTAGCTAATATAAGTCCAAAATTCATGTGCGTAGAGCTTTGTCATAGGTAAGACTAAAATGAGGTTACACATAGAAAGTAATATACAGAGTAAAGATCGGTTATTGGTGAGCCTGCAAAACCATTAAAATCAGTTGACCCTAGAAGAAATAAGTTAAGGATAGATAGTCATGAAGAGTATCTAACAGAAGTTAGATTATTTGCTTATTTTGTCTGGTAGGCTTGAGTCAGCCAAAGGTTAGTAGTTTGACAAACTAAACTATAGTGTTCAGAAAGATAGTTCGTTAATTGCCTGATTTGTTTGCATGCATGATATTGCTATTATTGTTTTAACCAATTTGGTTGCAGGATTTTTATTTTCCAAAGATATGTTTTAAAAAGGGATATTTGTGAGGGAAAACTCATTCCGTTAAGCGGCGTGGTCTCACTTAATATTGGTAAATCCAGATGTATAGTATTGTTCACACCGGGCTTTATGTCTGACTCGAAGTTTATGATTTCCCATTAAACTCCTAGATGCTCAAAATTGATTTGAGTAGGTTGAGAATTGAGGATTTAATGGTTTTAGTAGGTGGACGAACAAAGCTTCTGAAGACGTGCAGGAGGCAGGGTTAGCTAAGCACATGGATAGCTATATTTATGAGTTATTTTGTTCTATTTCTTCTATGATGTATTAAGGCGGTTTTTATCTATTTAGTGCTCTGATCATCGATGGAGGCATCTTCATATGTCTCATTTGGTATATTTTGTAATAATTATATTTGATCAATGCTTGGGAAATGTTTGGGATTATGTAATGGAATATGAAACATGTTTTGAAATGTAACCAGTAAATGTTGTTTTTGAAATATATGATTTTTTTTCATATTCGTGTGCTTCTGATATTATGGATACCATTAACATTACCATATTTTGTCATTGGAAATTAATACTATAGATGACTGCAGCATCTATAATGCTTAGCTTTAGGCCTCAAGATAGGGGATGTTACATATGCACATTTTATTGATTTCTTTATTTTAGGACGCGGTACCGACCCATATTTTAGGGGTTGGTATCGTCTCTTGACTTGGAATGTTTTCCAAGTTTCATGGCCAAGACTTCGGGTTTTATAGGGCATATAACCCATATTTATCCCATTCTACTTCATCACTCGTTCATTTGCCAACCGATCCAAGAACTCAAGTGCCACCATTGAAAAAACTTCATTCCAAATCAAGAAAATCCACCGTCTTGCCTGCGCCTCCCTCTAGCCACTTGCCGACATCATCAATTCCTATGTCCCCACACTTGGATTCATCATCTTGTCTCAATTTGAGGCATACCAACCAAAAGCCTAGCTTCTAAAAGTAGATCCGACTCAAAATTTTGCCTCATATTGATAGGTATGCGATAGTGTTGACATGAATTGAAATAGGCGATCTTGGACGTGAATGAAATATTGACTGATGGTCGTGGTTTGGGAAGCGGTGAGGGTGGAAGAAGAAGAAAGAGGGAATTTTGTTTAGATTTTGGAGTTGCTCAACTCCAACACTTAAGCAATTTTTATGAATTTACATTCTCATAGCAACCCTTCCTTGAGGTATGTGATAACGCTATAGGAAAGTACTTATATTTGCTATATATAAGTATACTCTATATTACTATTCTCTTACCTCTCTTGGGCTATTATTTTGTATCTTCGAAGGCTTGAATTCAATTATGGATGCTAGAAGTGGAAGAGTTAACATTGGTGGGGGAAGCACCACAACAAATGGAAATGCCAGACCAAATACGAGGAGGAATCATGGTAAGACACAAGCTGCAAATGTGGGTGTTGGAGTCTCGCAAGTTGACATAGGAGCAATGTACCGGTTCTTTGCCAACATGATGCAAGCAGAAGTTGCTGCGGGGTTAGCTAGAGGAAATCATGAAGCTCCAATGGTAAATAATTATGTTGTTTTGAGCATAGATTATGCTCGATTGGGAGGAAACCTGCTTATTTGTATTGAAGACACAATCGAAGTAGAGAATTAGTTACTTCATTGCGAGAGGATCTTTACAGATTTGATGCTTAATGGTGAGCAAAAGAAGGCTTGCTTTTAGACTGTTTCAAGGAGCAGTGCTATATTGGTGAACAGTTTTATGATCCGCATCAATGAGGAGACTATGAAATGGCTGAGTTCAAAAGAAGATTCGAGGAGAGGTTTATGTCAGAGATTGTGAAGTCCACTCTGATCAAAAATTTAATAAGTTGGAATAGGGTGAAATGATGGTGCTTTTGTATTCGACCAAATTTTGAGGTGCTAGCTAGATATGGCTATACTACGGCTGATACTATGATTAAGAGGAATGTGAAATTCGTTCATGGGTTGAAGCATGAACTTGTTAGGGCTATATTACCGCATATTAGGGATGCATGTGATGTTCTTGTTGAGATGGCCTTGAGGCATGAAGAGATGCTTTCTTTTCTTGAAACAAATAACGAAAAGGAAGCTCAAGCAGAGCAGAGTTGGAAAAGGAAGTTTTTCCAAAAGAAAGGAACTCATAAGGGTGGAGCTTCTAAGAAGGGAAAGGCGGAGGTTGTCTGCTATAAATGTGATAAGAAAGGGCATATCGCAAATGAGTGACGCTCAGGGGATGGAAAGAAAGTGATCAGGAAGAAGAATATTAGATGCTTTAACTGCGATCAAATTAGACATTATATGCAAGGAGCTAGCTAAGGATGGAAAGGGCAAAGTGTTTGCATTAGAGCCACCGACCTTAAGGCCAACATTAGAGGAGAAAGGAAAAGCTATGTTTAGAGGAATGCTTTTGATTCATGATATGTCACTTAGAGTTCTGTTTGATATTGGTGCATCATAATTTTTTATATCTCATTACTTGGTAAAAAAGCATAAACTAGAACCCTCATACCTAGTTACTTCCTTAAGGGTTGCAAATCCGATAGGAGGTTATGTGACACTTGGGATGAAGTGTGACCAATTAGAGTTCAAATTGTTAGGTCATACCTTTGGTTGTAGTTTGCGTTTGTTTGATTTCGTAGGGTTTGGAATTATTTTGGGTATGGATCAGTTAAGTAAATATGATGCTATGATATTTTGCAACGATAGGAAAATATCACTTCGACATCTTGATTGTTGTGACCGGATTGTATAGTCCGTTAAAAACCCTAATTTTGGGGTTAAAGCTTTGTTGATGTCATGGAGGTAGAAGACGAGGTGAATCGAGTTTTCTTCATTAGAGAATTCATAGATATCTTTGATCCCATAGTGGGATTGCCACCGAAATGAGCTATTGAGTTTCAGATAGATTTAGTACCAGGAGCAGAACCGGTGGGTAGACTGCCAAGAAGACTGACACCTACCGAGAAGAGAGATCTCAAGGTGTAATTGGTGATTTGAAAGGCAAGAATTTTATCAGACCAAGTAGTTCATCTTGAGGAGCATCCGTGGTGTTTTCTTAGAAGCCCGACGTATCGTTAAAATCAGGTATTGATTGTCATAAGTTGAATGAGAAGATAATAAAGAATCGATATATGTTGCCTAGGATTAATGATTTTTTCGACCAATTGAGTGGAGCCAGAGTGTTTTCCTAGTTGGAATTAGCAACAGGGTTCCATTAGCTTAGAGTGGCAAAGGATAGAATTCTTTTGACAGCGTTTAGGACCAGATATGGATCGTACTACTGGTTAGTAATGTCGTTCGGACTAACTAATTCGCCAGCAATCTTTGTAGAATTTATGAATGGATTTTTTCGAGAGCACTTGGATATGTTCGTGTTGGTATTCATAGATGATATTTAGATATACTCTAAAGATGAAAGAGAGCATGAAGCCTATCTTAGAGTGGTGCTTGAGACGTTGAGGCATCATCAATTGCAAGCAAAGTTTTCGAAGTATCATTTCTGGAAGAAGGAAATGAAGTTTCTTGGACATGTAGTCTCAGAGAAATGGTTGTTTTTAGATCCACTAAGATTGAAGCTATGAATAATTGGAAGGGATCCGAGACAGTGATTGAGATAAAGATTTTTCTAGGATTAATTGTTTATTATCGAAGGTTCATAAAGGATTTTTCATGGATAGTGGCACCGATGACCAAGTTAAAATAAAAGGATGTGAAGTTCATTTGGATCGATAAGTGTAAGAAAGCATTCCAGAGATTGAAACACATATTGATTAATGCATCTGTATTAGTTGTTCCAAAATGGAATCATGATTTAGCAGTATACACGGATGCATGTGGAACTAGGATAGGAGTTGTGTTAAAGCAAAAAGGTAAAGTGATTACCTACACGTCTCGACAGCTTAGACCACAAGAGGTTAGATATCCAACGCATGGTTTAGAATTGGTTGCGGTAATGTTTGCGTTGAAAGTGTGGACATGTTACCTTTTGGGAGAGAGATTTGAGCTGTAACAGATCATAAGTCGCTGAAGAATTTATTCTTTCAGAAGGAGATGAATATGAGACAGTAAAGGTTGTTAGAGTTTCTAGCCACTTATGACTTTGGTATTAAGTATACAACATGAAAAGGAAATAAGGTTGCAGATGCACTTGGCATAAAACATCAGAATGCGGTGTTGGCAATGATAGCCGAGTGGAAATATTTGGAAGCGTTGACGACACGCGGAGTATAGTGGAGCTCCGAAGCTAGCTAGATCTAGTAAGGAAATTGTTGTGTTTTTATGTTTAGAAGTTCGACCGATGACGATCGAAAAGATTTCTTCTAGGTAGAAGAAGGATCCATTATTAGTTGAATGGATCAGAAAGTTAAGAGATTGAACAGAGAGCGATGACTTGAAAGATTACAATCTTGACCAGAATGGTGGTTAAGAAAGAAAGAAACGCTATGTGTTCCGAATATGGGAAACATTAGGAAGGAAGTTCTTGAGGAATTCCATCGTTTAAATTTCACTATTCATCCGGGAAGAACCGAGATGTATAAGAAGATGAAAAGGAGTTTCTTCTGATAAGGTATGAAGAGGGATGTAGGCTTATAGGTAAGGCAGTGTCTGAACTGTCAACATGTAAAAGCCGAATATCAGAAACCATGTGGATTACTTTAGTCTTTGGATATTACAATATGGAAATGGGATTTGATCTCAATGGATTTTATAGATGGGTTTCCTAGATCTAATAGAGGAAATGAAAGCATATGGGTCATAGTGGACAGGTTGACCAAGAGTGCCCATTTCATTCCAGTAAAGTCAACAAGGATGGCATATGTTTTAGCCAAGTTGTTTATGAAGAATGTAGTTAGACTGCATGGAATTCCTATTAGTATAGTAAGTGATAAGGATTCCTTATTCACTAATGAGTTCTTGAAGATTCTACAGGAGATTCTGGGTAACAAGCTCAAGATGAGTATCCCTTACCATCAGCATATAGATCGGCAAACGGAAAGTTTTAACGAAGTCTTAGAAGATTTGTTAAGAGCTTGTGTGCTAGAATTTGGAGGATCATGGGAAGACCATATACATTTAGTCAAATTTTCTATAACAACAGTTATCAGGCTAGTATATGGATAGCACCGTCCGAAGCTTTATATGGAAAGCTATGCAAATCTCCCGTTTGTTGGTTAGAGACCAGGGAAAGGTTGGTTCTTGATTCGGAACTGGTTAGAGAAGCTGCAAAAAAAATTGAGTTAGCACGAGCAAAATGAAGGAACCTCAGTCTAGGCAGAAGATCTATGCCGATAGAAAGGAAAGACTTAGAATCCTCAGTTGGAGATCGTGTTTTCGTCAAGGTATCATCGATGAAAAGTGTAATTCGATATGGAAAATCAAGGAAATTGGCATCGAGATTTGTTGGACCATTTATTATTGTAGAAAGGATCAGGAAACTCGCATATAGAGTAGAGTTACTGAACAGCTTGGTAAGAGTCCATGATGATTTTCATATTTCTCATCTAAGGAAGTGCATTAGTGATCCTGAGACTACTATAGCACCGACTGTGTTAGATGACTTAGTGGTAGAATAGAATTTGACTATTGTTAGAAAATCAGTTCGTATAGTAGCAAGAGATGAGAAGAGGCTAAGGAACAAGACAGTACGATTACTTAAAGACCAGTGGAGCGACGATGAGAGAGACTGTACTTGGAAAACTGAGAGCAGGATCAGAGATGCTTATCATGATTTTTTTCATTGTATGTTTTACCTTTATGATTGATTTGATGTGTACCTTATTGTAATTTTGAGGATGAAATCCTCTAAAGAGGGGAGTGTGTAACGACTATAATTTAATTAACAATATTTAGGGCATTTAATTAGCTAAATTAAATGAAATAATGTAAATGATTAAGAGATTTGAGAGTTGAATAATAGAAGGGCAGCTGTGCCTAGTTAAAGAATGAACAAGAGAGAATTAAAAAAATGAAACAAGTAAGGGTAATAGATAAGGGAAAAATAGGAATAAGTATAATTCTTATACCCTAAACCTCATGCACTTTCATTTTACACATTCATAAACAAAACCAAACTCAAGAAGAGGCCAACCACCATTAGAAGATAACAAGGGGAAGATAAGCTGAAATCAAGAGGAAGAGGCTTAATCAATTTAATTCAAGGTCAAATCTCAACTCCTTAATAGTAAACTAAAAATGAGTAATAGGTTACATTTAACTTTATTATTTTTGGTTTTAGTTAAGATCTGAAATTATTTTGCAAATGTTTTGCCATATTTTGATTGTTCAAATGGATGATATGCTTGTTGATGATTTATTCTATTTTATATAGATTTTTCGATAAGATTTAATTTGAAAAACCTATTAAATAACATCCAAGTACCTTGCAGTTTTGATATAAGGTCGGAAATAATATTTTATAGATGGTTTCAAAAATTCATAGTTTTCTAAATTTATGTGGATTTACTATGAATTTTCTAGTAAAGAAAATGGTTAATTGGGTTTAAAATTAATTACGGAAATTATATGTTAGCTCTGGGTCAGAAATTTATATGTGTTACGAAACATATTAAAAATTATTTATGGGACTTATGTAGAATTTTCCTAAGTGTTTTGATAAATATATGAAATTATTTAAGGTATGTGACTTAAAAGTTTTATATATTTATAAAAGGAGAAAGGGGGAATTTGTAAATGTTTTAAATTATTTATTTCTAAAATTCGGTAGCACTTTTAGGAAAAAATTTGAAAAAAAAATTGCCAACCAATCGTATGTTGACAAAAAAAGTAGTTTAGTTGAAAAGATATTACCTTTTAAATTCAAAAGTTAGTTTTTATAAGGTTTTGTTGTTTCGCCACTTTACACAACCACCTTTCGACTTCATACTTCCTCCTCCAACCAGTTCAATACCTATACACATGCTATCAAAGAGTTGGTATGTAGTGGATTGGACTTAGCCAAAAGGTATGGAGTCAAAACAGGGCTTTCGAAGGGGTTGTAATTTCCAGAAACTTAGAACTATTTTGGTTGTAAATGAGGCTTTCGAATAAGATAGCTTTTCGACTTGGTCAGCTTTCGACTTTGTCAAATATTTGAAAGAAAAGAGCTTATGATAGAGGTTGCAGCTTTTGTTTTCTTAAAATTCTTTCGAAGGGTTCGGAACACCTTTTTTTGCATTCTACCTTTCGAAGCAATGCCTTTGAAAGGGTGCTTTCGCTTTAAACCCTAGGCCACTTCTCCAGTGCTTTCTAAGGGATTAATTTCCAAAACATCCACTTATTTTTCTTAGGAAATTGCTTTTGAAAGAGTTGCTTTTGACTTAGTTCTTTTAAGACACTTTTGATATTTTGAAAGTTAAACCCAATGGCTTTGAAATGAAAGGTTTTAAATCATTTTGAAAGGTTGTTCCATGTGTTTTTACTTGAATCTAGTGCTTTCTAACGTTTTGATTTATGTAATGGACTTAATGTTTTCGAAAGGTATATGATAAAGGTTTCGAAGTGGTAGGTCCCTAATATTTTTGAAAGGGTTTACCTTTAGTGTTTAAATGGAAGGTTTCCATTGTATTTGGAAGGCTTCTTTAAAGCGATTTGAAAAGAGGATGTCTAAGGTTTTATAAAGCTTTCGAAAGATTTGTTTTGGCCTTTAGGCTAAAGGTTTTAAAGTAAAGTTATTAACTTGTTTCGAAAGACGTATTTTCAATGGTTTTGAAAGGGGTACTTCAATGGTTTCGAAAGGGTACTTTAAGGGTTTTAAACAGAGGTTTCAAATGTTTTCATTAACAATGTTTTGTGTAAAGTATATATAACATGGCAAAAAGATTTAAAGAAAAGAGTATATTTTCCTTATTTATGTATGATTTACAGGGTTAAATCAATTTGAAAGAAATGTTTAAGGAAAATTAGATGGAGTAGTTGATCCTACATAAATGACATGGATATTAGAATACTAGATGGGACTTTTAGGGGGTTGCACCACATACTTTAGCCAATAGCCTCTAGCTAATATAAGTCTAAAATTTCAATATGTAGGCTTTGTTACAAGTAAGACTAAAATGATGTTACACACAGAAAGGAATATATATATAGTAAAGATAGGTTATTGGTGGCCCACAAAACCATTAGGATAAGTTGACCCTGGAAGACGTAAGTCAAGGGCGGACCGTCCAAAAGAGTATCTAACATAATTTTAGTTATTTGTGTATTTTGACTAGTAGGCCCGACTCAGCCAAAGCATAGTAGTTAGGCAAACAAAACTATAGTGTTCGGAAATATAGTCCACTGGTTACTTGATATGT
The DNA here is from genome assembly GCA_030765085.1 of Allium cepa. Classification (NCBI taxonomy): domain Eukaryota; kingdom Viridiplantae; phylum Streptophyta; class Magnoliopsida; order Asparagales; family Amaryllidaceae; genus Allium; species Allium cepa. The sequence goes on along the minus strand of CM060938.1, from coordinate 606,837,008 downwards.
ATGCATACATGATATTGTTGTTATTGCTTTAACTAATTTGGTTGTAGGATTTCGATTTGTAAAAGATATGTTTTAAAAAAGGACATTAGTGAGGGAAAACCTATTCCGCTATGCAATGTGGTCTCACTACATTTCAGTAAATTGAGATGTATTGTATTATTTACACCAGGTTTTTTGTCTTTTTTCACAGTAGCAGGATCGCTATAAATGAATCCATTGAGTTTGGCGCTATAGAACTCAACAGTTTCACTTACTTGTTCGACATTATAGTTTGATTCTGCCCTTCGAAAAGTAACATCTACCCGAATAATTCCACCTCCATCTACTAAAATTATCAGGAATGTTTTAAAAAAAAGTACGCATACGACGTACAAAAAGCTCGCGCCCTTCTTTATCTCTAAAGACGAGTGTCCTGACTCGAAGTTTATGTTATCCCTTATACTCTTGGGTGCTCAAAATTGATTTGATCAGGTTGAGACTTGAGGATTTATAGGTTTTAGTAGGTGGACGAATAAAGCTATCGAAGACGTGCAGGAGGCATGGATAGCTATATTTAGGAGTTACTTTTGTTTTATTTTCGCTGTGATGTATTAAGATAGTTTTTGTCTATTTAGTATTTTGATCATCCATAGGGACATCTTCATTCGTCGCTCTTTGCGTACTTTGTAATAATTATATTTGATCAATGCTGGGGAAACATTTGGGATTATGTATTGGAATATGAAACATTTTTTGAAATGTAATTAGTAAAAGAAATTTGGAATATATGATTTTGTTTCATATTCATGTGCTTCTGATATTATGGATACCATTAACATTACGGTATTTTATCACCGAAAGTTAATATTATAGATGATTGTAGCATCTGTAGTGCTTGGATTCGGGCCAAAATATTGGGGACGTTACTTATGCGCATATTTTTTAATTATTTAATTTAGGATTCAGTATTGAATCGTAGTTTAGGGGTCTATACCATCTCTTGACTTAGAATATTTTCCAAGTTTCATGGCAAAAGACTTCGAGTTCCATAAGGCCTATAACCCATACTTATCCCCTTCTACTTCCTCACTCATTTATTTGGCAACTGATCCAAGAACTCAAGTGCCACCATTGAAAAGACTTCGTTCCCAAATCAAGAATACCTATCCCATTGCATGCGCCTACTTCCATCCACTTGCCAACATTATCTATTCATGCATCGTTGCCCCAGGAATCATCATCTTGTCACGGTTCGAGGCCTACCGACCAAACCCTAGCTTTTGCAAATAGACCCGACTCAAAACTTTGCCTCATATAGATAGGTAGGTGATGGTGTAGACATGAACGGAAATAGGCGAGCTTGGACATGAATGAGACATTGATTGACGATCAAGGCTTGGGAAGGGGTGAGGGTGGAAGAAGAAGAAAAAGGTAATTTTGTTTAAATTTAGGAGTTGCTCAAAGCCAACACTTAGGCAAATTTTTTGAATTTTCACTCACATAGAAATCCTTCCTTGAGAACTAGAGATCTCTTCTTGCTCTTGAATCCTTTCTAAAGCATGCCCAATGATGTAGAACTTATCGAGAAGGTGAACGATTTCAGTTACGCTGAGTGAAATCCAGAATTTACGAATGAACTTTTAAATAATATTCTAAACCTGAACTGAGCAACATTACAAGACATCGCATTAGAATCCACTTTTGCACTGGGGGTACATCTTGCACTTAATGTTCTAATGTTAATTATCTATCAAGCTTTTTTACATACAAATTGATCAGAGACATTCAAAACCTCTTACCGCTCAAGCCATAGGTACATCAACTCCGAGATATGTCAAATTCAATGCCATGTCAAGTTCAACCATTACTCACATGCCCAACAAACTCCGGTAAAGCATGCACATCAGACTCTAATTCAGTTGGAATAGTAGAAGACTCAGCAGGTTAAGCGGCAAAATCCAGAAAATTCTCAAGTTGAATAACAAGTTGCAAAGAATCCAGTAGAGCCGATATGTAGGCTAGAAATAGATCCAGCACCCAACACCTTTGAGGATGCCATAATATTAGACGATCATGTTGATTCTATTGCTCCAAAATCGATGAAGGATCGCTTTGCAGATTATGTGAAAGCATGGGATTCCTTATAAAGATGCTCTAGCTCCTTCCCATTATCAGTGACCACACAACCCTACGAAGGGGTACACTACCTACAATAGATATATGTGTCTGGAGGGTTGCGACCCACCATTCAATTAGTTATTCCAACAATTTTTGAATTTCATGCACTTGGATCCGACACTGCTGCACCTAAACAGTTATGCGTTCCTCCGCATCACATACAAGGGCCCTAGCACTTGAACCAAGTACCCGACAATGAGAAGATCTGATGCATATATGGCTTCAAGAGTCGAAAATAGAGCCCGTCTGCGATTTATATAGAACTGGTCATAGGTCATAGAGTAGTTGTTGGGGCACAGAACAAGTTGAGCTACTTTAAGAGTGAGTGGTTCTACATTTGATGTCCACTCCGGTTCGCTCGGAGATGGATATTTAGACATAAGTTCCATTTCATTTACATTGTACGAATTTGCCTTATTGTATCTAGACTTAACTCTTATCCTTGCTTAACTATCCAGATGTTTCAGTGAGACCCAATAGCTCGACATTTTCAAATGCTATCAACACTCTTATGGTGGTTTCGGCAGGAGATAGAGATATCAGAACTCTCTTGTTAGATGAAAATCTTCTCATGGTTTGTTAAAATAGTGCCACAGCACTTGCATTGTCTAAATAGCTTCTAGTGGTGACGACGATGACGATGACAACAACTCGCTCAAAGGAGGTGAGGCTAATCCAGATATCCTCCTAGTCCTAAGTCCAAGGGTAGAAGTTGAAGAAAGTATTGAACAAGTACTGGAGGATGCCGAGGAAGGCAAAATTAATGGTGAAAGTGGTGAGGCTGGCCTAAGTGACATTGATGTGGGTCATGAGTCTCATCTTCAAAAATCGAGGGATAATTAACCGCCTTCTTCAAGGAAGAGGTCAATTGTGAAAATCTCTAAGGCCTAGACTTCTACCCAGCCTCCACTGGTCACATATGCAAAGAAAACTCCATCTCTTCCTTCAGTAGGCACATATGTCGACTTAGGGCCTACTTCTACCGAGTTCGGCTCTTTTGTTGTCGGTAATATTAGTATTGAGAGCATCAACTACCCTATCCACATCAATAAGGACTTTATCCCTACCGGTTTGGGAGGGATCATTCGCATGAGTAAATCTCCAGCTCACCGAATGTCAGGGGCACACTAGGACACTCACACGTACTTTTCTACTTCAAAAAACTCGCACTTTACTTGTGTCCATGTTTTTTGGATCTTACTTGTTCTTATTTTCCTTATAGAATCCATCAAGAAAAGGTAAAATGTATATCGATCTATGGAAGAGAAAACATCCCAAGCACAAAGGCCTCGGTTGAGTTTATACTGTCTAGGAAGTGGCTGCGATTATGAGCCAGGTCGTTCTAGCTGAGATAGAGATGATTAAGATAAAAGTAGTTATGACAGAGATTGCTTATTACATGGCTCTACTTTCAAACATCGCCCGAGATCTAGATCACCTCCAACTAGAGGTCAAGATAGGCAACCCGATCATCGAAATGACATCCTTTCTGGTGATACTTCTCACGCTCCACCTCTAGCTTTTATCCCTGTTCAACCTTCAGTACCATCTCATTCCAGTCAATCCTCCGACTATAAGAATCACAAGATCTTTGAAACTTACTAGCATGGGCCTGCTAAAGAACTACTATAGTCCCACAGGTCTCCATGAAGGAACAACTTGTGGCCGATGCCCGAATGGCTAAACTAAAGGAAGAATTTCCAAACATTTGCAATGGTCTTATGTTTGTTCCTAATTTAAAAGAATCCTAGCGTGCATCCAAAAGATAACTATCGATTGCATGATCAACTTTCACAACCACTATAATGAATGGACATAGGTAGTTTATAAAATTTCCAAAGTCTTTAGGGATAAGCAGCTATATATCGATAGCCAAAAACTCATCGAAGCTAATGACAAGAGAATCATCGCTAATCTTAATGCTGATGTCGAGAAATTAATAAATCTCAAGCTGAAGCAAAGAAGAAAGCCGAGGAGCTGACCAAGGCACTCGAGGAGGAGTGGATTAAGTATCGAGATGAAATGGAGAAAGCTCTCCATGGATATCACAATCAGAAACTTTACTGAGTTGAAAACAAAGCTGAAGCATGAAGAAGAAGAAACTGATAATGTGCTCCAACAAGCTTAGACTTATTATGATTAGTTGCTCGATGCCAAAGAGGAGAGAGATAAAGCACTCGAGCATTCTACACATGTTGGTGCATTCATCCAAAGGGAAATTGAGGCCAAGGAATAACGGGCGGAAAAGCACGTGATCGAAAATTTTGAACCGCTGTTGAACTTGTATAACGTCAGTGTTCTCCAATTCTGAAATTTAGAGTGGTTCATAGATGATTATCCTAGACTACTCACCCTTTCCTTGGAGCAAATCGTTGAAGAAGACAAATCTTTCCTTAAGGCGGCAAGGTGGATTTGGAACAGCTGGAGAAAGAAGTCTTGGTCGGAGATAAGCCCATGATTCTGAAAGATAGCTAGCTTATCCTTCATCTGAAGCTTACCTCAGTAGCACACAAAGACTTGGGCAAAGGCTCCAGATCGACATCACATGATGTTATTGCTAACCAAATGCTTGGGTCCAAAGCTACTTCGGATTCATCCTCTGATCCTTGGTACGATCCTGAGAGGCCTAAGATCCTTAGGTCTACGATACTCACTCCAATTTTTGAAGGGAACTCCAGTAGCATTTCGGCCAGCACATAACTCCAAAGTGTAGAAGGTATCTCGTTGACTTTTCCTTTATTCCAAAAAATTTATGTGCCACCGATCGACGTCACAATCTATCTTTTTATATTTCTCATATTTCAGGTGGGCCACAAATCGCTCCTCTTCTAACAGGGTCTCTCAGCCGGGGCTATAAGTGCTTGTAACTGAGTCGGTTGTTATTACCACTTCAACAATGATTTCGATCATCCCCGTTGAAGAAACTCCTAGCCTTAATGAGCTATGATTGATGCTTTGTTAGATAAAGGAGTTGATGAGACTTGGGAAAATCAAAGTGATGAAGTGTTGTTATTATTAGGGTCTCTAAGCCCCTGTCGAGTCGCACCATGCACGATCTTGTGCACGAACTAAGTAAAGATATCCTCCTTGACACAGAGATCAAGCAAGAGAATCTTGAAGTTATTCGCCTCCTCTATTCATTTCCTTGCTTGGGAAAACTATCTTGGCTCAAGTCCATATTCCTCCGCTTGGTAGCGCTTAAAGCGTTCCTGTTGGATCGTCGTATAGCACTCCATCCAAGGGCAAAGAAAGTGAGGGAAAAGGAGGAAAGAGGAAATGTGGGAGCTCAGTCGAAGAATCTCCCAGTGTAAAAATGAAGCAAAGGAGAAAGAAACAAAAGAAGTGAGCACTGATTTGTTTTGTGTACATGGACTCTTCTTGGGTTTTGGCCAGATTTGTACGGGTTCGGCCGCCGCTTAGCCTTTTGTTTCTAGTGTCAATAAAACTTGTACTTAGCTTTCTAGATTTCATGCGAATAACAAAGGTTTTTTTTTGCTAACTCCTTTTATAGATTTTTCTAAGTACTTAAGAAATATATCTTTCCATTCAATGTACTTACGATCTATTTCTTTTAGTTATTATTGTCGAACCGAATCCTTTAGCTCATTCTTTAATTTATCGTCCTTTCATCATTCTTGCAAATGTAAGGTAATTGTTGAAGTGCCAAACACTGGGAATTAGTTGGAGTTAACCATTTAGAACAGTGGTCATGGTATCCTTTTCTAGGACACGATATCTAATTGCCTCGAACTCAGGGCACTAATATGAATTAACTTATCGTAGTTCGCACATCTAGGATGTACACATCTAATCGCGCCTAACTCTGGGTGCCGATTTAAAGTTCAAAAGAGAGATCCCGCCTTATGCAAAGCTTGGATATTTGGTTTCACCTACTCTAGGAAAAGTGTTAAGAGCTAGATGAACTTGTCACGTCCACTTTAGTTTATACTCCTCCCAATCCAAGGACAAGAGTTGAGCGAGCAAATGGTCATGTCACATTTTTTTTGAATTTATACTCCTGCTACCACACTAAGGGCAAGAGTTAGTTTATGGACTGTGTCACATTCAATTTTATTTATACACATACCCTTACACAGGGAGTGAGAGTTAGTGCACAAGTGTTCGGATCACGCCCGTGACTTTATACTTCCGCTCCCAATCCAAGGAATAGAGTTAGGTGGAACTAATCTCCAAATATGGAGAAAGACTTCGAGGATTTGATCATGGTTCATAGAAGTTTGGTAGGCACCTATCTCTGGGTACTTGCGTACCTGCATTTTTACGTGCAGGTTCATTCGAGTAGGTAAATTTACAAATCTTAAGTAATGGAATAACACAGTCTTGGACTCAAAAAGCCTTTTAATCCATAAAAAATAGGCAATGACAGAATCCATCTTATTACATGGTTCTAGCCAATTATTTGCGAATTTATTTCCAAGTGAAATATCATCGTATGTGCTCGCTATCCTCGGAAGCGTAATCCCGTCTATCGTCGAAAGCTTGAAGTTCTATCTGCAAGCTTCTACTCTACTGCATACAGACCTTTCTGGGCCAGCCTTAAGTTTCCAGGGCTAGAGAAGATTCATTTGAGAATCAGGTTACCAATGTTGAAGGTCCATTTCCTGACATTAGTGTTGTAATATCGTGCGACTTGGTGTCGGTGTGCAGCTACCCTCAACTTAGCTACGTCATGCTTCTCATCGATCATATCAAGAGACACTAGCATAGGGATATCATCAGTCTATGGATTGTAGTGAATCACTCGATAAGAAGGTACTTCTAGTTTAAATAGAATCATAGCCTCTGAGCCATAGGCTAGGGCGAATGGAGAGTGGCCAGTTGTTGACTTATGAGTTGTTTGATAAGCCCAGGCTTATGGAAGTTCATCGACCCACTTGCTCTTGGCCTTTTCCAACCACTTCTTAAAAATGGAATTGATAATCTTATTCTTGGCTTCAACCTATCCATTAGCCTAAGGATGCGCAACCATAGAAAATCTCTTCTCCATGCGATGCCGAGGGCAGAAATCTTTGAACTCAATACTGTCGAATTTGGTTAAATTAACGAACTCGAAAATGACAGATAATATTCCAAACAGCAAAACATTCTTTGTGGCGATCATGGCCAACGACTTTGCCTCGGCCCACTTGGTGATGTAGTCAACTACAATGATGGTGTACTTCGCATTACCTTTAGATGTCGGTAGCACACCGATGATATCAATTCCCCATATTGCAAATAGAGACCGACCATTAGAGTAATCTCCATTGGCAGGGCTCTCTGAATTTTAGCACACCACCGGCACTTATTGCATCTACGTGTATAATCAGCTGTGTGTCTATTGACAGTCGACTAGAAGTATCCGTACAGAAGGATTTTCTTCACTATGGTTTGCCCCCCAATGGGGTCGTCGCAGACCTTTTCATGGACTTCTTTCAGAACTCGCTTGGCCACGTCGCGGGTAATACACCAAAGCATAGGGACGAAGAAACCCTTTCTGTGTAGCACTCCATCATGCACGATATATTTCGAAGCTTCGAAGGAGCTTTCGTAAGATCCATGTAAATACCGAGTTAAAATATTTTCGCATCATATCGATTTCCCGATCATTTGCTTGACTGAGAGCACATTTCGGGAAAACAGCGGTTCCATTAGGATCTTGAATTTATTATATTAATATGGTATTCTTTCAAATGAATCAATCAGTAGCAACCAACTAGGGATATGCTTGACTGAGAGCATGCTTCAAATGTTCATATGCTCGTTCTTGAGCCAGCTTCAAATTTCCACGTGCATGACCCGATGCAAGCTCAGAGTATTGACATGCTCAACTCGGAGCAAGTTCATCCAAAGGCAAGCTTAGGTATGCAGCTGGATGACCCGAAGTGGGATCTGAGATTTCACATGCTCGACAAGCAAGGACTTCCTTTGGCATGCTTTGGGTAAGCAGCAGCATGACTCGAAGCAGGCTTCGAGTTTTCACTAGCTCAACTTGAAGTAAGGTCGTCCTTGGGATTGCTTCAGGTTAGTGATGCTTTGACTTAAAGCTTATTCGACTAAACATCAACTGGGCCAAGGTTAGCTCTAGGTGATTACGTACTTGAACTATTCACACATCATATTGATTTTCCGTACGCACGACCGAGTGCATAGATCTATATTATAGTTCCTCCACTCGAAGCTAGCTTTGCTAGATTAATGAGATCTTGGATCTGATGCATAGACTATGGAAATCAACTATGGAAAACATATTTCTTGAGTGGACTTGCAGCTCGACTGGAACCACGCAACAAACATTTATATGCTCGATCAAGTGCAGGCATCAAGCTTTCAAATGCCAGACCCAGATCAAGCTTTAAATTATCAACTTACTCCTTGCTTTGAAGAGATCTTCCAGTTTTCACATGCTCGACTCGGAGCAAGATCATACAACTTCAAGCTCCAAGTAAACACCGAATTAAACTATTCCCACATTATACCGATTTCCTAAACATTCGCTAGACTGAGAGCATGGTTTGGGAAAAAACAGTTCCACTTGAATCTTGCTTCGATTATATTAATACGATCTTCTTTTAAATGAACTAACAGTAGCAACCAACTAGGAACAAATATTTTATTGAGTCAACTTGTGGCTCGACTTGAAGCAAGCTTCAAATGTTCGTATGCTTATTCCTAAGCTAGCTTCAAATTTGCACATGCATGGCCCGATGAAGCTTCGAGTTTTCACGTGCTCGACTCGGAGCAAAGTCATCTTTCATTCCTTCTCTCCGAAAGGATTCTTATCTGTATATAATCTATTATTGGAGTCATCCATGACTCCCTCTTGGGTTTAACCTCCAAAATCCAATTGACATTCATCTGATCGATTCTCAGAGTTGATAGTACTTCCATTAGGACCATTCCTATGAGCTACACATGTCTGGAACTAGCCAACTTAGCTGGTGAATCAGCCTTCTCATTTTCCTCTCTAGGAATACAAGTAATTATGTAATATTCAATGTCAACGAGCAGCTCATGGACATGGTTCGGATAAGGAGCCAGTCTCGCCCCTTTTGCTTGAAACTCTTTTCAAAGTTGGAAAACCATCAACTGGGAGTCATAGAAAATATGCAAATTCTTTATTCCTTGTTCATTGGCGACTTTGAGTATCACAGTTAAGGCCTCATATTCAACTTCATTACTCATCATTATGAAGCCAAGTTTCATGATGTAACAAACGAGTGTTCTTCAGGAGTGACAAGTACAACTCCCACATCGGAACACCGTTCGTTAGAAGCGCCATCCAAATACGTCTTCCATCCAGATTCTTTTTCACACTACTCTCCAGAGGATCATTTCGAGGGTGATAAGTTGTGTCATATTGGCTTAATTCAATGTTCCATTTTAACAGCCTTCCAAAAGTCTCAACTCGCTGTACAACTTGCCACAAAGGCATGTCGGTAAGAAATTTGATAAGATAAGCTTGAAAATACGGACGAAGCTTTCTCAAGGTGATCAAAAGGCAGTATGCGAGCTCTTTAAGTTTGAATAGTTTCGTTATACGCCTGTGAATCGCTTATTAACGTAATAGACAGGTCTTTGGATGCGAGATTCGTTATGTACAAGTGTGGCACTCAAAGCATGCAGCGACACCGCCAAGTATACAAACAAGTCCTTATCATCCACCGGCTTCAAAATGGTGTGGGTCTATCTGAGTGATCCACCATAGCTGGACTGCATCTTTACCCTTATGATTCCATTCAAAGTTCATTTTTCTCTTCTTAGTCACCTCGACGAAAGAGATGCATTTATTTGTGGCTATGGAAATGAACTGACTCAAGGTGACAACCTTCCCATTTAATCTTTGGACCCCCCTGATCGACTTTGGGGCCTCGATTTTTCTCATTGTCTCAATCTTCATTGAATTGGATTCAATACCATAGGAGTTCATAATGAAGTCAAAGAATTTCCTTGACGCAACGCTAAAAGAGCATTTTAATGGATTGAGCTTCATCCTATATTTTTGGAGGATGCGAAACATCTCTACAAGAACATTAACAAGGTTTCTTAAATGTCGTTATTTCATAAGCATTTCATCCACGTAGACTTCCATTGCCCATCCAGTCTAGTATTTGAACGTCCAGTTCACTAGCCTTTGGTAAGTTGTTCCTGTATTCTTTAATCCAAAGGGCATGACTAGATACCAATAAAGTTCAAGCTCAATAATGAAGCTAGTGTACTTTTGATCTAGATAGTGCATCGGGATTTGATTTTTACTGGAGTATGCATCCATAAATGATAATAGCTTGTGTCCATCCATAATCTGCTAACTGATCAATCCTCGAAAGCAGGAAATTATCCTTAGGGCATTCCTTATTCCAATCTGAAAATCGATGCATGTCCTCCACTTCCCATTAGCTTTTCTCACTAATACAAGGTTAGAAACCTAATCCGAGTATAAGGCATCGTGGATGAAGTCATTGTCCTTAAGCTTGTCTATCTCTTCTTCAAGTGTAGTGGATCTCTCCGAACCCAGCTGTAGTATTTCTGTTTCACAAGAACGCACTTTAAATTTATGTTTAATGCATGGCTCGCTATCTATGGTGGGATCCTACACATATTTGAGTGTGCCTAGGCAAACAAATCCTTGTTTGCATAGAGAATACTATCCGACTCCTTCATCCAACTAGCACCGAGGTGAGACTGGACCTTTAGGACTTGATCTGAATCATCCTGGCAAACTGGAATAGCAATTGTTAACTCGGCTAGAGCTGCTCGTTCACCTTTTGGCTCTTTTCGTTGATCCATATCATCATGGAACATAATGGGTTGCCCGTGTCGGTGCTCAAGTTATAGTTACTATGCATCCAAAACTGTTATCAGAGGGACTCCTTCATATATTTTCCTTTCTCCCTTCGCCTTTCCTCCTTTAGCAAGACAACATAGCATTCACGAGTAGTCACCTAATCTCCCTCGATAATCCTTACACCATTCTCTGTAGGAAACTTCATAGTCAAATACCAAGGTTTTGTAGCCACTCTAAACTTAGCCAAAGTTTGTCGGCCTAGAAATGCATTGTAGGCTAAATAAATGTCCAACACCAAAAAAGGCATGACCTGCACTCGCTTGCGATCGCCCTCGCCAAGTACCACTATTAATTAGGCAAATCCTATAGCCTTAGTAGCCATCCCATTAAACCCATGTATTCGAGACTTACAAGGTTTCAATCTTTCTCTTCTAGCGTCATTTGATCATAAACTCTCTTGGATAGGATATTGGTTGAACTCCTATAGTCAACCTGCTACTTTCTTACGATAGCGGGACCAATCTTGCATGTGATCACGAGTGGGTCAATCGTCGAAGCTTCAACTCTATCAACATTTCTATTCCAAATAACAATGTCATCAGTCATCATCTGCATTATTTTCTAGACTTCCATCCTCAACAGCATAGCAACTTTCATTCTTTGAATGTTTAATAACACCAACATATCTGTCCATCTTGGCTACACTCTTATCGGCCGGGTGTGGCCCACCGATAATTTTATTAATCACTAATCGTTTTTATAGCCTCTTAAATGCATCGGCACTAGGTTCAGCCTACCCCTATTAGGAAGGCGGCCCTATGGTGTTAGAGTTTCCTTACCCATCAACTTACCAGGCTTTCACATACTGTTGTAACTTTTTCTTACGAACCAATTCTTCAATCATACCCCACAAGTGTCTACACTCATTGGTATTGTGACCATGAGTTTTATAGGATGTACAGAACTTGCATGACTTTCTTTCTTTCTCAATCAAATCTCCTGCAGCAAGCTTTCTATACTGCTCAATGTTTTGAGTCGCTAGGTAGATGTTTTCTATTAAGTCGTTCAGTTTAGTGTAGCTAACATATTTAGGAGTCCGAATACGATTCATGTTATATGTTTCTTCTTCTTAGCTCGATTATCGTTTCATTTTCGATTAATGTTTTGATTTCCAACATTCACATCCACACTCCCAGAGCTTCCTCTAGATTGCTTTATAGCAACGTTGCTTTGCATCTCTTCATTCAAATTTCCAACACCATTCCCTTGTGGAAGTTTCTTCGCTTCCTCCAAGTATATGTATGCAATAGCCTTTCTATAGAAAGCATCTATCGTTATGGGGGATTCCTTTCCAACCATTCAACGAACTTGTATTAGGATGAATCCGCCGATCATCGCTATCAACACCATGTCAACCTTAGGATCTATAACTTCTGTCACGACTGTAGGGAATCCATTTAAAAAAACCTTCACCAACTCCCCCTCGGCTTAGAAGTGGTTTGACAAAGACATCACATGATTTAGACGCGTAGTATGTAAATGGAATTATTCTAAAATCTTCTTCGATAACTCAAAGAAAGATGACATGGACCTCAGCTGAAGTTGAGTGAACCATATCGTAGCTACTCCTTTTAAGAAAACTAGAATGCAGTGGCATTTCACGGCTTCGAAAGCTCTAGGTGAATCTATATGCAATTCATATATCATCAAGTGTTGCATGGGGTCCATCATTCCTCTGTAAAAAGGCATAGTTGACATTACGAATTGCTGAAGGTATCCCCCACATAGAATGTTCTCTATAAATTGATTCCAACTTAGAGAGGTACCACATTCATTGTTGCTACTAAACTAATTTTTGATAATAAGTCTCTTAGCCGTATCCTCTAAGTAGTTCGGATCGACATGTTTTACTGAACAGTGATAATGGAGGACCACCCCAATTGTTCGGCCTGAAAAACGCTCTCGATTTAGCTTTCGATGCCTAGGTCCTCCTGCCTCCGAGAGACTCATTCATCCAGCTGTCCTCCCTGTTTCATTCTCATGAATAGCGTCATCTTCACCAACATGATTCTCCATATTCCCATCATCAACGGCACCTCCATAAGCCAAATCTACTCCGCCCTCCAAATGGAGAGCTCTGGGCCCACAATTAGATGGGTCGAGACCGACCCCTAACCTTGGGTCTGTACTAATCACCAACTCAAGCCTAGGGCTCATCCTCTTCCTTGGTGTAATGATTCAGTAGTATTCTAAGTCCTCTTCTACTTCCTGTCCCTCTATCTCTTCACGGATGATGTGGAACATTCAAACAAAGAACTAAAACCCCTTCTACTCCATCTATGGATGTTTTGAGTCAGCACATTAAGCAATCTTAGGCTTTAATGCATTGTTTGATTCATCTCATTCTGATTAGCCTGGAATCTATCTTCCATATGCTTCATCATTCTATCCATCTCCATTCTGGTCACAATGTAAGGTGAAGTCTAGATCTCTGGTTGAGTTGGTTGGACAAATCCATCTCCATGCTGAGGATTCTGATTCTCAGCTTCAGTAATAGCTCTAGAATTGGTAGAATGATCTCTTCTTGATGGGGCCATGGCAGTCAGCTTCTCCAACACTATTTAAAATATGAGTTATGGAATTGAAAGGTAGAGAAATTGGATTTCTCTTTTTGATATGGAAAATCCAATAGTAGATGATGGATCCAAATAGCATGAGAATTAAATTCTCAGTGAAAGCACCAATTGGCACAAACATGAAGAAGTGTATGTGGAGAATAAAATATAAAGAAATATAAATTAAAATGAGAAATAAACAAGATACAATTGTTTATAGTGGTTTGCAAAGCAAGGCCTATGGCTACTTTAAGATTTTATTACTTATTACTGACTCGGATGTAGAAGTTCTTAGGGGTCGGTACAATTTCGAAACATAGAATCTCAAATTACAAGAATACAGAATAGGAAAGAACTAGCGCAAAAAGATCCTAAAAAATGAACCTACCCTCTTATTTGTAGCATTAGGGAGTCTAAAATCTCGCATCAAATATCCTCAAGCCATTGCACATGATTTAGACCAACCATCCTAAAAAATTAGGTGCCACATCATTATGACGTGAGGGCCAGTATCGATTCATATGTAAGGGTTGGTATCAATCCCTAACATGGCCAAATCAGTTATCTCTGTGTCTTAATCCTAACTCTTCTTGTTGTTAGCTTCGTGATTCCATAGTTGTTTGCACTAATATTGGTATGTTTCCAAGTCCAAATGATTGAGTCATGGTAGAACAAACTTGCAGCTTTAAGTGTTCAGGGAGAATGATGAAGAAGTGCATTGAATCAACAAAATGACATTGGAAATAATCTATTAGCATCAAGAAGAGGTCATGGTAAGAAAATGGGGTCCTCCTGAGTTAGAAAGAGGACTTGTTACTGACCCATATAGTAGGTTTGGTACTGACCCCTAATTTTGAGGATTTCTGAGTCCTTTTGGCTTGATTGTTTTTGGCATTAGCCTTGCGACTTTGTATGTGCTTGTTCCATAGACACCTGGGCTAATCCTTTTGGCTTCTTGCCTCGATAACCCCAAGTTTGAATCGTCTAGTCTCTTCAAACATGGCCTATTTAAAAGGCTGGATAAAATAAGCATGAGAATTGAGCGAATATTTTGATGGGGAAATCAAATGGTTCGACTATCAGTTAAAATACAGAGGAAACATGTATCTGTAAGAACAAATATTTAGAGGTACTAAAATATTTCTTGAACTATAAGTAAAGATGGTGGGATAGTCCAAAATTAGATACACAAACATCATTTTAAAATGTTTAATATGGAGCAAATAGGATCGATTTCTTATGCATCAACAATAGGACTCATTGAAAGAGTTAGTGGTGTGCCTTTAGGATAACTATGTAATATGTTGCATGTATCTAACACTGTAGTCGATCACGTTCACAGTAATGGTGTTTGTTTTGCTTTATATACTTTAGTTATATCGTCATATAATTAATATAGTAATTAATTTAAAGTATATGAAAATCCTTAAATTAAATGTTATGTGATTGTAGTTGGAAATAGTTGCAAAACCTGCAATCATGAGCAATTAAACAAAAAAGATAATAAAATTTTGTTTTAAATATTTCTGGTAAAGATGTTTCAAGAAAGGGTACAGATCCATCCATTGAGACTAGAGTGCGCAACATTCTCCAAATGTTGGGCAGGGTATTACTCATGGATGTTAGGGGCAGCAAGGGGTTATGTACTTTTAGTTATTAGACAAATATAGAATGACTTGTTCGAGAGTTTCCTATTGGTTCGAAAGGGATTTGAATTGGTAAAGATATATATGGATCCGGATACACTTTTAACTCCTTCCTTTCTATCATATTTAAACACTTCAAAATCTTCCCTTTTGAGTTCTTATTTTTTCTTCCTTCATTACTATTTTCGACCGCTATCCCCCTTGCCCTCCTCCATATTTTTAATCATTTTAAATAAAAATTAAATTAAAACAGTATATCATTGGGTGGTGCATAGCTCTCTCCAAAAGTTTTGTATAACAACCCGCACTTTAATGAGCCTAAATTTCAACAAGAATCAAAATCTAAGTCCCTCAAAGCACATATAGTTGGATTTGATACCTGCAAATAAGCATGATTATTGTCATAGATTAATAAAATAAAAATCACAGTAGAAATAAAAATAGGACATATATTGAATATGGCTACTGCCTTATAATTAATGGTATTCCTTGGATAATAGATTACCACATCAGCATCGAGCATGAGAGAAAAGAAGACTTCTCTAACAACCAATCATGTCCAGCTCCAGTGATTTGTTACTCTAAATCTATTCTGCAAGTTGTAATGAGTAGGGGATCAGAATAACGTTCTACTGATTAGAAAATTTATACAGTGTCCATAACATAAATTTATACTGATTGGTTCCATTTAACTGTTATGTCTACTATTCTAAGGTTAACCGAATTAACCTAATATTGCACACAAGATATTCCTAGCAGACAAAATTCATCTGCCTACCCTTCCCAAGGTATAAAATACTGACATAAGTCTATCCGCCACTTAATACTTCCAAATATGAAGAAGGATCCTTGTATCGTCATCGTTGGTCTATTGGTCCTAGCTATATAGACTTTTGACCACTATTTATGGCTTTATAGTCATAATAGCCATAATATAAACGCATCTGTTGTCATTAAAGTTTCAGCCATACTAAAGACAATACCCAAGCCTCTTAATACCCTATTAATAAGGACTAGGCAGATCCTTGACTTTTTGATACCTATATTCCAGATAGGCCTTTGTCATTTAGTACCTAACCCTAAGGCGGGCTCCTCACAGGTACAATCTAACTGACACCGCTTGCAATCTCACCGGGACTCTACTTCCTTATAGGAGAGAGGCGGACCCTAGACTAGTCACTTAATATCGCAAACCGAAGCGGACCCATCTCAAGATAACCACTATCGCTTCTAATCTACAATTTTGGACCATATAATACTTTTTAATAAGGAAAGAGGCGGGCCCTCCAAAAAAAATTTAATACCTCTAATCCTTAAGAAAATCTTATTATTCCCATAATCATTTCCTATGGGCCCTTTGATTAGTGATGTGCAGCATCAGTAATAAATGTACACAACTGCTAGTAGCCTTTAAGTAAAGGGAAGACTTCCGTCGTGCCACTTTGCTGACCTAGCGTCCTAATTTTCTAAGCCTAATTAATTATTTTATGGGTCCTATGGTTAAAGATGTCTCACACTAGTAGGAAGTGTACACGACTGGTTGTAGCCTGAAAATGAATGGAAGACTTCTGTTGTGTTACTCTACCGACCTCACATTCCAACATATTAAGTCCAATTAATTATTCTAGGCTTTACTAACTTAAGGCATATTATCCTAGGCTTTACTATTACTAAGCTTTATCATCCTAAATTGGATATTGGACTTGGCTTACTAAATTTTCATTTATTTGAAGCTATATAATTAACCTTAAATATTCAATTACCCATAAATCCCCTTTATTTGCTTCTTCCATAGATGTCAATTCATCCATGATAAATAATATCATCCTAACGAACATTTCCAAAGACATTTATGTATATTTACTAATCTCCAATTACTAACCTTTCCTCTAAATTACATGGTTATTAACCTATTTTCTTTATTTATCAATCCCACAAATCCAGTTACCCTATCAATTATTTATAACTCCCAAATTCATTCCACAGTTATTACCTATTAATTGGAGTTGCAATCTTTCCAAACTTGCATCCTACTTCCTATTTGAAAATAACCATTATTACTTCATATAACTAATATTCTACACGAGCGTTACACATATACCATCATATTTTTTAACGCGTATAAATACCTACTTCTACCAAATACATTCTATTCACAAATTTTTAACTAGAATATTATTTCCATATTTATTTTTCTAAAACTGCATTTCTTAAGAAGATTCTCCATTGTGGTTTCCATAAATTAGTTTAAAACAAGGGATCAAAAGATTTGTCTCATTTGAAATTTCAAGGAATGATTATTTTCATTTATTGGAATAATACTGTAAACTATAGAGAATAAATATGTACTTTACACATCCCTTCTTTTTTATTTGCATATATTCCTTGCTAAATCAAACGACTCATTTTTTATGCAGTTTGGAAACATAAACAAATTTATAAGAATCATACGGACATTCTTCCCACATATTAAACTATGGGAAATTCCCACTTCAACATAATTAGTGTAGTAATCAAGATCATACTAATAATCTATAACTCAACTTTAGTTTTGGAATAAATTTCATATCTAATTAATATTCATATCTATAACTTTTGAGACTGATTTCCAGATCAGGGTGTGACAATAATTTCTATCACATTTTCTAAGAATATTGAGGTGATGTTTGTTATATTCAAAATTTAGCCTACAACTCATATATATTTATTTATTAAGGCATAAAATCAAACTTATGCCAATGGTAGATAAAAAAATCATAAAATATATAAATTTCCCACTCACCTTCTAAAAGCATTCCAAATCTCCAAATCTAAAGTAAAACCTTTGTTTCGACGCAATTTCTTTCTTATTCAAAGAAATGTACATAAGAAGCTTGTGTGTATAAGTGTTATTGATCTGAAAGAGATTTTGGGTTAAAGGAATATCTACATATATAAATACAAATATATATGTATATACATACATATATATATCACCTCATTATCATGTACTATTGATTCGCTTCTCCTTTTTTCTTATTTGATTTCTATTCTTTTCCAATTTGTATACATATACAAACATAAATATTATATTTTATAATTTATAAAACAATGGAGAAGAAAAAATAGCAGAGTTTCATTGCTGCTTTCGGAAACATATGGTAAGAGAAGAGAGGGTTAGGCTATAATTTATAGGCATTTAAATCAACCGTAGCAATAAGATTAATTATATAAAATCCAGGCTGTTTGGCCAAGGCGAACCCTAGTCTCCACTGCTAGGACCAGTCGACCGCTCCATCTATATGGGTCAACTGCACCATGTTAACCTACCCAATAAAGGGCGTCGATCGATGGGTTTCAATATTTAATATATAAACATTATTTTTTCTAATCTGATTATTTCCATTTCAAATTCGTTTTTCATCCGTAACTTCTTTTTTTGGACTTCGATCGCAAAACTCCAAATATAAAAGTTGCTCAAAATTTTTCCATGAAGGCAATGGTGCAAGTATTATGGCAAAATTCCATCATTTGCGCAAACTCCAATTTTAGATCCTAATTAACTAACTAATGCCAACTTTACGTGGTGTTACATTCTTCCCCCCTAAAAGAATTTCATATCAAAAATTATACCAATAAGTCATGATTCTAGCTCGCAGCTATCCTAAACTACACAACCAACTAATATACAACCAATTTTGCAACCAACATGCACAAGTGCATAGTGTATCACAACACAAAAAATATGTATGCAGAATGATTCTAAATCAAGTCCTCATATATGAATGCTTTTCTTTTGAAAACATTTTTGAAAATATGGTGCCAAAAACCAATATATATATAATGGCAGTTCTATGTTTATGTAAATTTTGAGAATTCTTTTCACCAAAAATCCCGAATTCTTACGAATAGAAGTATGATGTAACAAATTTGCATCCAATTCCTACCAACCAAAAATCTAACGCATTGAAATCCTACTACCTAAACGTCACTCCTATGCTGGAAAAAGAAATTTGGGTGGAGAATTTTACATTCTTACCATTTTATAAGCTATCCATTTCCCGCTGTACAATAGAAATTTTCTCGTTGTCCCGGATTTACTCTAAACTTTCTATGCACTTAATGCATACGGAGGCTTATTTCCCAGTGCCAAAATGGAATTGAGTCCGAAAATAGATTATATGTGTCATCGACAAGGTATGAAAATAGAAATTCCAAGGCTAAAATGCTTTTTCCTTGTTATCGCTTGCATTTCATCATATCCTCGATCTTAATGCACCGCTAAATTCGCATTTCCAATCTATTTTCCTTCCCTACGCTTAGTATGCTGGCTTCAAAATCAGAAACTTCATAAAAAAAAATTCCTTTCAAATCCATGTGTCGCTTGAAAAATAAATTTCCAAAATATTGAGACGCAAATTTCCATTGAAATCAAGTTCTAAAAATCATTCGACTACCAAAAATAATTTAAAAACCAAATTTTTTTCACACGATACTTTTTAAATCTAGAGCAACTTCTCAAAATATTTTCCTTCTAAATTTTTTTGATAATTCAAGCCATGTTTATTGGTGTTAGTCGGAAGGCAGTTATGTGCTAAACGCAGAAACTCAATTCTCGCACTCTATAACTAACTTTAACCCCTAAAACTTCACATTTTATTTATAAACATCGTTATACTCAGTTATTCAAAAAAAATTGCTTTTAGGAACAGGAACAATGTCTCATGATTCCAAAACAATTTAATATGTCCTTTGCTTGCTAAAATTTTCACCTATTTAAACTTCCAATCTCACATTTCATTTTACAGTTAATTAAATGTCCTTATGAGATTTTCATTTTTATACAATTTCTTTCAAACATACATATAAGAGCGGTTCACATATTTGGAAATAACAACAGATTAAATAAATAGAAATACATCTCATAATGTCGTGCATGTCTTAAATAGAGACAACTAGTAGTTACAAACCAATAACCTAAAATAGAAAGAACAAATGTTGAAAGGAAAAGATACAACAACACACTGGAGAATCTAAAACACACTTACAGACTATGGGACAATCCCAATCTTGGATGAGAATTCGAGTTGTTACCTTGGCCTCGAAAACGATGAAACATACAAGCTAAGCATTAGTCTCATAAATTTGACGCTATATGTCGGTCCTCATCTCTCAGTGGTCAGCAGGATCCCTTGGAGCATAGTCTGGACCTACCAAATGGTGACTAGCTTGGGACTCTGATACCCCTCGTGCTCTGTCCCTACTCTTCCTCTTGCTGCGGCTGGTGGAAAAGGAATTCTCATCTTCCTAAGGAGGCTCAATCAATGGTAGGCGGGACCTTCATCAAAGCAGTCGCCCTAATAAGGTTCACCCCGTACCTGAAAACGAGAATGAATAGGTGACAATGCGGAAAGTAACTCTACGGGGAGGTGTAGTATACCCCTACTTGGAAGCCCAAAACTAATGGCTATAGATGCTACAGTCATCCATTGTTATTAATCTTTGACAATCAAATATGGCTGTTCTAGATACATTGATTCACAAATCACAAGAATATGAAAAAAAATTAACAAAACAAAAAACATTTCCACGTTCCATTCAAACCATTTCTTGTTTATTACATAATCCCACAAACGTTAACTATGTTCAGAAAATTATAATTATTACACATACGCCAAGAGCGACATATGAAAATGCCCCCTAGTTGATCAGAGCATATAATAAGGCTAAGTCTTCCTTTACATCCAAAATACACAACACAAAAGATAACACTAAATTACTAACTGCCTCCTACACGCCTCTGGAAGCTTTATTTGTCTAAGAAGAGAACCTAAAAATCTTAAATCTCAAACAACTCAAAATCAATTGAATAACTGAGAGTTTAAAGGGAAAACAAAAACATCAAGTCAGATATAAAGCCTAGTATGAAAAATAATCTAACATCTCAATCCATTTAGATATCTAGTAAGACAATGCCGCTTAGCGGAACAGGTTTTCCCCTCACTAGTATCCTAAAACCCTTTTTAAAACTAAATACCGTGCTCCTGCATCCATAATGGTTAAAACATAACTTTTCAAAATATCATAATGATATGCATACATATACACATCTTGTATTTTCCCATCCTCGGTTTAATTGACTACCTGTCATAGTTATAGATTTTAGGGTCACCATTAACCTATTAGTTTTCATGTACTTACCAATAACCTTTTCAGAATTTCTTGGACACCCTGTCCTTATTCATAGTTTTCATGGGATCACTAAGTACCAATAAACCTCTGCCAATTAACTTAATTGATTCATGGGTACCCCTAAACTTATTGGTTATCTCAATAACACCTCTTTTATCCTAGTTTTCATGGGTTTACTAGGGACCTATCGATGCTTCTAATAACTTCGTTCATATCCTAGTTTTTATGGGCTGATTGGGAACCTATTGACTAGTGTCAATACTTAATCCATATATAGTTTTCATGGGTTCACTACAAACCAAATGGCTCCTACCAACCATTTTTAATTCATAGATTTCATGGATCACAATGAAAATATTAGATCCTCCAATAACTTCCAAATCACAGTTTTCATGGGTTTACTATGAACCTGTCTCCCAAACAACTGCAAGGTTTAGGCATCCTATATTGTGGTCTCCCTGGCTTCCTAGATGCAATTCTGCTCATTCATGAGTTTAATCAATTTATATTCACTACTAGGTTAACCTAGCTATTTCTTCTACCCCTTTATCCCCAAGATGCAACTATAGGTCATTTATCATGTGAATATATTTATATACTTGAAGAAGCAAACATACTAACAAAACAATACCACTCATGTGGGTTTAATGTCCTTGAAACGCCTTTCATAGTTAATCCTTTTAACATATATTTTTATCGAGGAAATACTTCTTCAAATTTACATACTTGAAATCCTTTCAAAACTCGTCTATTTAGCCATGGGTTTTTCCTTTAAAAATTGAGATTGGGTTATAAAACCTTTCAAAACTTTCAATACCTTGCTTTCGACCTCGTAGGATGACCTACTTCGAAAGCATTAAAATCTGTCTTCAAAACATTATGCTCCTGCCTTTCGAATACTTTAAAACCTTTGTTTTGAAACATTTCGACTGTGTTAAAGTATTGCCATACAAATATAGAAGCATAGCTTTGAAACCATTTAAAGTACCCTTTTCGAAACCATTGAAGGTTGCCCTTCAAAACCATTGAAAATCCCCCTTTCAAAATCATTGGGTTTATATTTAAAACATCAATTTGGGTCAAACTGAACATAAGCGAAAGCATCTCTTTCAAAACCATTCTTTATTTCATAAATGTATTAGGGAAACTTGATGGTGTCAAAACTATCCTTTCGAAAGCATGAAACGTCCGGGTAAAATAATTAAAGGTTGGCTTGAAACCCCTTCCAAAACCATTGCCTTCGAAACTCCCAACCCCTTTTGAAAACAGTAGGAAGTGGCTTAAAACTCCTTTAAATAAACACTAACTTTCAAAAGCATTAATGACTTCAATGCACTCGAAAGGCTATAAGGCGGCAGCAAGGTTTCAATTGGGTCGGAATCTCTTCTTTCGAAAGCATTTATTTTATAAGTAAAGAATCCCTTCGAAATTCTTACTCTTTTAAAAACATAAATTGATGGCAACCCATTCGAAAGCATTTTAAAAACTTTTTTGGAAATCATATGCTTCAATCCCTTGAAGGCTTAATAAGACAAAGGTGGGCGCTTTATCGGAAGCCATGCTTTCGACACCTAACCTTCTGCCTTTCCCTAATCCACTGCGTACCATCTAAGCAATACATTGTGTATTGGTTTCGGTTTAGAGGTTTTGACCTAGGAGGTTTTGTCTAGGTTGAAGGCGGAAGCTCTTTGACGAAAGGTACATCTAACAAAGGTGGAACCAACTTTTCTATTAAAAACCCGTTTTAATTATAACTAAAGTAAACACTTTCTAATTAGCCTGCCACATGTAAACTTATAATTAGATGCCTTAACTTTTAAAATTCTTCACTTAAGATAACTGCCTCTTATTTCTTATTTAAATCATGATAAAGTTAAAAAATAAGCCCTACCATTAAACAAAAACAACTATTGCAAAAAGTCCCTCTTCTAAAATAATTTAATTTCCATAACAAATCTCTTAGAAAAAATCCCCAAAATTTTCAAAACTTCACTTTAATCATGTTACCTAAATATCAAAATTTCAGACCAAAATTCCCAACATAATTTTTAAAATAAATTTATTAACCCAGATAATCATATTTTCCCTTGAAAATTCATAATTAATTCTCCACGAATTAGAAAATTATAAAAATTAAAACCCAACTTCACAATCATGTTTTTCATAACATATAATTTTTCCATGGCATTTAAAAATCATTTAATCTTGGTTTGCCCAAAAACCATGTATAATCCCTTTTAAACAATCTCGTTTAAACTAAACAAATTATAAATCAAGCATATCATCATCCGATATATCATAAGAATGAAGTTACCCTTAAATCCAAAAAACAATGATCATAAAAAAGAGATGATGTGATTATTATTCACCTTAGACTAGATAAGGAAATTGGAGATTGATTTCCTATAGCTCAAATCCCGAGCCTTACTTGAATTTTCTCTTCTTATCTTCCTCCTAATGGATTACCTTCGTTTTAGCTTTCTTTCATTTCAATTTTTCTTATAATAAAATAAATGTGCATGGCCTAGAGACAATAGTACAAGGGTGGGAAATATGAACGGTATTTTACCCTAATGTTGTAACACCCAAGATTTTGGTAACATTATTTGGATAGTTAATTAGTCAATTAAATAAAATAATGTGTTGATTTGGAGATTAAGATTTGATTTTAATTAAAGGTAGTTGCTCCATTTAACTAAGGAATAAAAAGATGATTTAAAATGAATAAGAGGAAGGGTAAAATAGGAAAGAGGTCATTCCTATATCTTCCAAACCTTGGCCATGTATTAGGATACATGTCCATTTTCATTTTGAATTTTAAATAAAGAGGTCGGCCACCATTAATAAAGAAAAGAGGAAGAAGATTAAGAAAAGCTAAAGAAAAGTCCAATTCAAGTCAAATCCATTCAAATCTCAAGCTCCTCAATCTCTAAAGCTATGATGAATAATGTTTACATCTCAAATCTTTTATGGTTTTTGTTTTAAGATGAATTTCGAATTATTTTGCATAGATTTTCCATGTTTTGAATGATGGAAAGATTATATATATACTTGTTGGTGATATATGTATATTCGTTTTGATTTTATGATAGGTTTTATGGAGAAAACCATATTAAATGATATCCAAAAGCCCTACGAATTTTTATGAAGGTCTAAAATAATATTTTAGAGCTGATTTTCAATTTTCAGAATTTTTGGAATTTTTGTGGAATTAATATATATTTTCTAGTAAAGAAAATTGTATTTTGGGTTATAAATTACTTACGGGTAAATAATTAATTATTTAGTTGTGATATTTTTGTATGTTAGAAAATGTATGTAATATGATTTTCTGGAATTTTTCCAGATTTTTCCTAAGTGTTTTAATAGGTATATAAAATTATTCAAGTTATGAGACTTAAATTTTTTATATATTTTAAATGGAGAAAAGGGGCTTTTTCCAAATAAATCGAATTTGTTAATTCTATAAATTGGCAGCACTTTTGAAAAAAAAAATATAGCAACCAATTAGATTTCGACAAACAAGGAAGGTTGGATACAAAAGAAATAGTTTAAAAGTACGAATAAATAAAATTTTCACTATTTCGTTTCCTTCAGCACTATGTTTCGCCTCCGTACTATCGCCTCCAACATGGTTGAAACCAATGCATACGGTATCAGACAACTAATACCTAATGAATTGGATGTGTACGGTATATGGTCGAAACCACGGGGTTTCGAAAGGGTTGAAGCTTTGCTTTGGTTTTAAAGGAAAATTCATTTGCTTGCTTTCGACTAAGATGCTTTTGACTTAGTTAGCTTTTGACAAGGTCAGATGGTTTAAAAGAATGGTTTTGATGGGTTGCGCTTTTTTTTTAAATGCTTGCTTTCAACTGATTCAAAACCTTTAGCTGCCACTTCCTACCTTTCGATCCAGATGGTTTTCATGGGGTTCCTTTTGTTTTCTAAAATATGGCCACCTCTTTAATGCTTTTAAAGGGATGGTTTTGACATCATCACTTCATTACTTAGGAAATGGCTTTGATATAGATGTTTTTGACTTAAATGATTTAATGACCCTTTTTCTATTATTCGAAAATTATTTCGAAAGAGATGAGATTTGATGGTTTTGAAAGGTGTTTCCATAGGTTTTAAATTGAACCCAAGTGCTCTCAAATGAGTTGAGTTTCGATGCTTTTGAAAGGTTTTAATGAATGGTTTTGAAAGGGGTGGTCCCATAGGAGTTCAATAGATTTGAAAAGGAAGGTTTTTCCTATGTTTCCAAAAGGCAAGGTTTAAAAGGTTTTAAAGGAGGGTGTCTAATGTTTTAAAGCTTTCAAAGGATGAACTTTTATTGGTTCGAAAGGGTTAATTTCAATGGTTTCTAATGGGTTACTTTCGATTTTTTCAAAAGGGTTACTTTCAATGGTTTCGAAAGGGTTACTTTCAGGGGTTTCGAATGGGTTGTCTAAAGGTTTTAAACAAAGGTTTCGAATTTGATAAATAGGAAGAATAGCTTATGTGTTTTCAAATTATAAAGGACTATAACGTATTTTAAGAGGATAGGTTATCCTTGTTGAATATCTTCAACATTATTTTGTGTAAAGTATATATAAAATGGCAAAATAGCTTAGAGTACAACTAAAGATATATTTTCCTTGTATATGTAAGATTGTAGAACAAAATCATTTGAAATGGTTTTCAAGGAAAATTTTAAAGGGTAGTAAACCCTCGAGTAATGACTCAGATTAGAAGACCGGATAGGACTTGTGTAGGGTCGTGCCCTATGCTCATTAGCTATTAGGCCCTAGCTAATTTAGTCCAGACTTCTAGTGTGTAGGGCTTAGTCACAGGTAAGACTAAAATGTTGGTTACACATAGGACGGAATATTTATATCCAGAGGTAAGTTATTGGTAAGTCACAAAACCATTAGGATCGGTTGACCCTTGAAGATGTAAGTTAAGGATAGACCGTCTAGAAGTTTTGTCTAACAGTTGTTTAGACTATATGATATGGTATCCGGTAGGCTCGAGTCAGCCAAAGGTCAGTTAGCCTAGTTTGAGGATAACTAGTCCAGATTGCAGACAGTTAGTCCAGTTGACGGCAGCCATCCCAGACTTCGGACAAACAGTCCATTTATTATCTGTTAATAGCACAACAAATCTTGCTATTATTTTATTATTATAATCAATATGATTAACCAGTTTTCTTACAGGAAAGGATTCATAAAATTTATGTTTTGAAAAGGATATTAGTGAAGGGAAACCCATTCCGCTAAGCTGCATGGTCTCATTCAATATCTGTAAACCGAGATGTAACAGAATTATTCACACCAGGCTTTATGTCTGACTCAAAGTTTTTGTTTACCTTAAACTCTTAGGTGCTCAAAATTGATTTGTTTAGGCCGAAGGTTTTGATTTTCAGGTTTTTGAGATTTTGGTGAATAAAGCTTTTGGAGTCGTGCATGTGGCTGTCGGATAGCTAAATAGGAGTTTCGGATTATCTTGTTTTGGTTCTGCTATGTATTAAGCCATGAATATATTGCTTTGATCATCTAAGAGGGCATCGTTATATGTCGCTCTTGGCATATTATTGTAAATTATAATTGATCATTGCCTGGGAAATGTTTTGTGGATTTCTATAACATGGATATGATATTGTTTTGAAATGTAATCAATAAAGTGTAGCATTTTGAAATATGTGTATTTATTCATATTCAAGTGCTTCAGATATTATGGACACCATTAGCATTACCATATTTCGTCACCAGAAGTTAATACTATGTATGACTACAGCATCTGTAGCGCTTAGCTTTTCGCCACTAGATACGGGATGTTACAACTTGGTATTAGAGCATGGGTTTATGAAAAACTTTAAACTGAAAATGGTTTTGAAAACAAAATCCTAAGTAATTAGAGAAAGATTGGGTTTGGATAATGCAATAGTAACATACTTGTATTTTCTATATATAAGTATACGCTTTATCTCTGGTATCCTATTATTGATTAGGTTACTTTTCTGTATCTCATGAGATTTGAATACGAAATATGGAAGGTTGAAGAGGAAGATTTAACCTACGAGGGAAAGGCACCGATGGGAATGGCAGCCTAATGCAAGGAGAGGTCAAGGTTAGGCACAGACAGAGAATGTGGGTGTTGGAGTCCCACAAGTTGGAATGGAAGCCATGTATTAGTTTATCGTGAATATGATATAGGTGGGAGTTGCACCCTAAGTGTTAGGAGGAAATGTTGCATGAGTAGGGGTTCCTGAAGTTCCAGATGTCTGTGACTATGCCACGCTGAGTGGGGATTACACTAAGCTCGGAGGGAAGCCTTTTTTTGGTACCGAGGATGCTATAGAGGTATAGAATTGGTTGTTACACTACAAAAGGATTTTTGTAGACTTGAGGCTCAATGAAGAGAAGGTGAGGAGGTTAGCATCCAGACAGCTTCAGAGAGTTGCACTGTTTTGGTGGAATAGTGTGACTGTGGTGGTGGATGTGGAGACTATGGCCTGGGAGGATTTTAAGAGGAGGTTCCAGGAGTGGTTCATGTCAGTTATGGTGTAGTCATCACCGACTAGAAAGTTTGATGAGTTAGAGCAGGGAGAGATGTCTGATTCAAAGTATGCTAGAAGTTTCAAAGAGTTTGCCTTGTATGGGTATGCTTCAGTGGACATAGTGATTAAAAGGAATGAGAAGTTCATCCGGGGTTTGAAGCCAGGGTTAACTGGGGCTACAATGCCTTATATTAGATATCCTTCTAATGTTTTGGTGGAGATGGCCGTGAGGAATGAGGAGATTCTCGATTCTTTAGAGAAGAACTAAGCTAAGGAGGTCCAGGTTGGGTAGAGCCAGAAAATGAAGTTCTTTCCCAAGAAAGATGCTCGAAAGGGTGGAGCAGCAAAGAAGGGAAGTCTAAGATTGTCCGTTTCAAGTGCGACAAAAAGGGTCACATTACTAATGAGTGTCGTGCTCGAAAAGCAAAGGATGTGCTGGTAGGAAGAATGCCAGGTGCTTCAAATGTAACTAGATAGGCCACTATAAGAACCAGTGCAAGGAACCTGCTAAGGATGGAAATGGCAAGGTGTATGCGTTGGAGCTTGCTGCTTCTAAGCCAACAACCCAGGAGAAGGGGAAGGCAATTCTGGGATGTACGCTTCAGATTTATGGTATGTCTGTTAGACTTTAATTTGATACTAGTGCAACGCATTCTTTCATATCTAGATGTTTGATGGGTGAGCTTAACCTTGAACCCACATATTTAGTTACTTCGTTACGTGTTGCAAATCTAATAGAAGTGTATGCAACTCTAAGGTTGAGGTGTGATCAGTTAGAGTTTGACCTGTTAGGTCATACTTTTTTTTGCAATTTTCATGTATTTAATTTGTGGGGTTTGAAATTATCCTAGGGATGGATTGGTTGTGTGAATACGATGCAAGGATATTTTGCTAGGATAGGAAGATATCTCTTAGACACCATAATTGTAGCGACAGGATTGTTTATACCGTAGAAGGTTCTAACGGTGAGGTGATTGCTTTGCCTGGTGCTATGGAAGTAGATGATGAGTTCAGTCAAGTTTAATGGTTAGAGAATTCGTTGATATTTCTAAGCCTGTAGTTGGATTGCCAACGAAAAGAGCCATTGAGTTTCAGATAGATTTGGCCCTGGAGCAAAATCAGTAAGCATACCACCAAGCAGGATAACCCCTTCAGACATGAGGGAGTTGAAGGTGCGGTTGGTGGATTTGGAAGGCAAGATTTTTATCAGGCCGTGTAGTTCGCCTTAGGGTGCAGCAGTAGTGTTTACTAAGAAGCCAGACGGATCGCTGAGGCTATCTATCGATTATCGCAAGTTGAATGAGAGGACAATAAAGAACCGATGTACATTGCCTAGGATTGACGATTTGTTCGACCAGTTGAGTGGAGCCAAAGTTTTTTCCAGTTGGATTTGAAATAGGTTTCCGTTAGCTTAAGGTAGCAGAAGATAGTATACCTTTGATGGCATTTAGGACTAGATATGGGTCGTACCAATGGCTGGTTAAGCCGTCTAGACTTACGAATGCGCCATCTTTTTTTGTGGATTTGATGAAATAGATTTTATGAGAGTACTTGGATAGATTCATATTGGTTTTCATAGGTGATATCTTGATATACTCTAAGGATGAGAGAGCGTGAAGTTCATCTTAGAGTAGTGTTTGAGATGCCGAGGCAACATCATCTGAAAGCGGAGGTTTCAAAGCGTCACTTCTGGAAGAAGGAAGTGAATTTTCTTGGTCATGTAGTCTCAGAGAAATGGTTGTTAGTGGATCCATCTAAGTTTGAGGCAGTAAATAGTTGGAAGAGACTCAAGACAGTGACTGAAATAAAGAGTTTTCATGGGTTAGCTGTTATTATCGAAAATTCATAAGGATTTTCCGCGGATAACAACACCGATGACCAAGATAACGAGTAAGGATGTAAAGTTTATGTGGACCAATAAGTGTGTGGAAGCATTCCATAATTTGAAACACTTACTGACCCATGCACGTGTGTAAATTTTTCCAGAGAGGAATCAGGATTTGGTAGTTTATACCAATGCATGTGGAACATGATTAGGAGTTGTGCTGATGTAAAGAGATAAAGTGATTGTCTATGCTTCTAGACAGCTTAGACCACATGAGGTCAGATATTCGACGCACGATTTGGAGCTTGATGAAGTGAATTTTTCATTGAAGGTGTCGAGGCATTACCTTTTGGGAGAAAGGTTTGAGTTATATACAGATCATATATCTCTAAATATTTGTTTCCTCAGAAGGAGCTGAACGTGAGACAACAGAGGTGGTTAGAGTTTATAGCCGCTTATGATTTTGAGATTGAGTACACACTAGGGAAAGACAACAAGGTTGCAGATGCACTTAGCAGGAAAGATTAGAATACAGTGTTGTCGACGATTGCTGTATGGAAAGATTTGGAAGCATTAACAGATTGCAGAGTGCAGTGGAGATCTAAGGCTCGATCTAGAGGAGAAACCGTAGTGTTATCTTGTTTGGAAGTTTGACTAGTGTTGATTGAAAGGATTGCTTCTAAACAGATGGAGGATCCAGTGCTAGCTAAGAGGATTAGGAAGCTTAGAGAGGGAACTGAGAGCGATTAATTGAAAGATTTTAATTTTGCCAAGAATGAGTGGTTGAGAAAGAAAGAAAGATTATGTGTTCCAGATGTAGAAAACATAAGAAAGGAATCTTGGAGGAATGACATAGTTCGAAGTTCAGCATTCATCCAGAAGGTACTAAGATGTATCATGATATGAAGAGGAGTTTCTTCCGGGAAGGTACGAAGCAGGATATCGGCTTGTGTGTGAAGTAGTGCTTGAATTGCCAACAGGCAAAGGCCGTATACCAGAAGCCAAGTATTTTTCTTCAGCCGTTGGATATACCAGTATGGGAGTGAGATTCTATATCCATGGACTTTATTGACGAGTTGTGTAGCATCCCGTATCTAGAGGCAAAGCAAAGTGCTACAGATGTTGCAGTCATCCATAAGTATTAACTTCTGGTGACGAAATACGGTAATGCTAATAGTATCCATAATACCAGAAGCGCTTGAATATGAATAAATTGACAGATTTCAAAAGGCAACACTTTACTGATTACATTTCAAAACAATATCATATCCAAGTTACAGAAATCCCCAAAATGTTTCCTAGGCAATGATCAATTATAATTTGCAATAATACGCCAAGGGCAACATATGACGATGCCCCCTGGGATGATCGAAGCAATATAGTCATATCTTACTTAATACATAGCGGAATCAAAAAAAAGATAAACAAAAATTCTTATTTAACAATCCGACGCCGCCTACTCGTCTCTGGAAGCTTAATTCGGCAAAATCTCAAAAACCTGAAAACCTTAACCCTCAGCCTACTCAAATAAATTTTAAGCACCCGAGAGTTTAAGGGAAAACAAAAACTTAGAGTCTGACATAAAGCCTGGTGTGAATAATTCTGTTACATCTCGGTTTACTAATATTGAGTAAGACCACGCCGCTTAGCGGAACGGATTTTCCCATAACAATATCTTTTTCAAAAAATCTATTTTGCGAATCCTTTCCTGCAACCAAACTGGTTAATCAAATTGGTTATAATAATAAAATAAAAACAAGATCCATTATGCTATAAATAGATAATAAATGGACTAACTGTCCGAAATCTACGCGGGATGCCCTCAAGTGGACTAATTGTTTGCAATCTGGACTAACTGTCCTCAAACCGAGCTAACTTCCCTTTGGCTGACTTGGACCTACCAGATACCATATCAAATAGTATAAACAACTATTTGAAAAAACTTCTGGACCGTCTGTCCTTAACTTACATCTTCAAGGGTCAACTAACCCTAATGGTTCTGTGGCTTTCCAATAACCTATCTCGGTACATAAATATTCCGTTCTGTGTGTAATAAACACTTTAGTCTTACCTGTGACTAAGCCCTACACACTGGAATTCTGGACTAAATTAGTTAAGGGCTAATAGCTAATGAGCATAGGGCGCGACCCTACATAAGTCCTATCTGGTCTTCTAATCTAAGTTATTACCTAAGGATTAACTACCCTTTAAATTTTTCCTTAAAAACCTTTTCAAATTATTTGGTCCTTTAAATCGTACATATACAAGGAAAATATATCTTTAGCTTTACTCTAAACTATTTTGCCATATTGTATATACTTTACACAAAATAATTTGATGATATTCAATAAGGATTACCTATCCTTTTAAAATAAGTTGAAAACCTTTATAACTTGAAAATACTTAGGCTATTCTACCTATTTATCATATTCGAAACCTTTGTTTAAAACCTTTAAACAACCTATTTGAAACCCATGAAAGTAATCCTTTCGAAACCATTGAAAATAACCCTTTCAAAACCAATAAAAGTATATCCCATAAAAGCTTTAAAACATTAGACATCCTCCTTTAAATCCTTTTAAACCTTGCCTTTTGAAAACATAGGAAAAACCTTCCTTTTCAACTCTGTCAAAACCTTGTGGGACCACACCTTTCAAAACCATTCATTAAAACCTTCAAAAGCATCAAAACTCAACTCCATAGAAAGCACATAGGTTCAATTTAAAACATGTGGAAACACCTTTCAAAACCAAGAATCTCATCTCTTTCGAAACAATTTGAGTTATACTTCACATAAAAGGAAAAGGGTCCGTAAATCATTTAAGTCGAAAGCACCTGTTTCGAAACCATTTCCTAACTAATGAAGTTATGGTGTTGAAACCATCCCTTCGAAAGCATTGGAGAGGTGGCCATATTTTAGAAAACAAAAAGGAACCCCTTCGAAACCATCTAGATCAAAAGGTAGGAAGCAGCAGCTAAAGGTATTGAGTCGGTCGAAAGCTAGCATTTAAAACAAAAGCGCAACCCAATCGAAACCATTCTTTTAAGCCATTTGACTTAGTCAAAAGCTAACTAAGTCAAAAGCATCTTAGACAAAAGCAAGCAGGCGCATTTTCTTTAAAACCAAAGAAAAGCTTCAACCCTTTCGGAACCCCATGGTTTCGACCCTATATCTTTTGCCAAATCCAATTCATTACGTACATGTTGCATGATACCATATGCATTGGTTTCGACTGTGTCGAAGGCGATAGTATGGAGGCGGAACCTAGTGCCGAAGGAAACGAAACATTGAAAACCCTATTTATTTGTACATATAAACTATTTCTTTTATACCTAATATTCATTGTTTGTCTAAATTTGATTGGATGCTATATTAATTTTTCAAAAGTGCTGCTAATTTCCAGAATTAACAAATTCAAATTTTTTGCAAAAAGCGCCTTTTCTCCTTTTGAAATATATAAAACATTTAAGTCCCATACCCTTAATAATTTTATATACCTATCAAAAAACTTAGGAAAAATCTAGAAAAATTCAAGAAAATCACAATACATATGTTTTCTAACATATAAAAATTTCTGACCCAAACAATTAATTATTTACCTGCATATAATTTATAACCCAAATACCATTTTCTTTACTAGAAGATTTATATTGATTCCATGAAAATTCAGAAAAAAAATCTGAAAATTCAAACTCATCTCTAAAATATCATTTTAGATCTTTATAAAAATTCATAGGTTTTCTCCTTAAAGTTATCATAAAATCAATTTGAATATACATATATCACCAATAAGTGCGTGTGTATATATATACACACAAACATATATTATCATTCCATCTTTCAAATCATGGCAAATCTATGTAACATTATTTGATATTCATCTTAATACCGAAACCATAAAAGATTTGAGATGTATACATTGTTCGCCTTAGCTTTAGAGATTAAGGAGCTTGAGATTTGAATGGAACTGATTTGAATTAGCCTATCCTTTAGCTTTTGTTAATTTTCTTCCTCTTTTCTTTATCAATGGTGGCTGGCCACTTGTTTTAAAATATCAAAATGAAAATGAACGTGTATCCTAATACACGGCCAAGGTTTGGAAGATATAGGAATGGCCTCTTTCCTATTTTACCCTTCCTCTAATTCATTTTAAATCTTCTTTTTATTCCTCAGTTAAATGGCACGGCTACCTTTAATTAAAATCAAATCTCAATCCCCTAATCAACACATTATTTTATTTAATTTGACTAATTAAATGTCCTAAATAATGGTACCAAAAATATAGGGTGTTACAGATTCTCCTTCTTAAAAAATTTCGTCCTCGAAATTGCGATAAGGCAAACAACAAATCAAACAAGGATGTAAAACATACCATCAAACAAGTCAATGTCCCTAGTACAGTCCCTTTCATCATCACTCCACTGGACTTTGACTAATCTGACCATTTAGGTTCTAAGCCTCTTCTCATCTATCGCAACAATGCATACTGGCTTTCTCACTATAGTCTAGTCCATTTCTCCCACTAAATCATCTAGCAAAGTTGCTGCAATAGCAGTTTCCGGGTCTCTAACACCCTTTCTTAGATGAGAAACATGAAAAACATCGTTGACACCTGCTAAACTGCTTGGTAACACAACTCTAAAAGCAACTGTACCGGTCCTTTCAATGATAGGAAATGGTCTAACGAATCTCGGTAACTTCCCCTATCTACTAAATCTAATCACACCTTTCAACATTGACACCTTTGATGAAAATCTAATCTCCAACTGAGAACTCTAAATCGTTTCGTCTCTTATCCATAAAACTTTTCTGCCTAGACCGAGCCTCCATCATTCTAGCCCAAATGACCTCTATCTTTTCTGCAACAAATTTCATGTCTTATTTTTATTTACAATTTTTCCTCCATATCATTTTAACTGTCCATGGTTCACAAACAAATCTTTACTTTCACTGCGCATCAGTTACTGTACTATATTTCTGCGTATGGTATACTACATTATTACAACGTTCATTATGTTCTACCATTTTTTTGCACTACCAATTCCTTTCAGCAGAAACTGTTCTCTTTTTGTATATATATCTGACAATAAAAACTGACATGTCCATAAAAAACTTTCCCCAGTGTGCATTTCATCGCCCTTTCCTATTTAGTACTGCCTACTCGTTTTTTCTGTACGACTTAGCTAGCACCGTAAATTTATGGTTTTGGTAGACGAAGTATTGTACCAGTTTCAACATTGGTTTAGGGTAAATAGGTCGTTCATATACTTGTTGCATCTCATAACTGGGAGGGGAGGCAGTGGTATTGTTCACCCACACGATATCACAACCAAATTCATATCTCGGTATGAATTCATATCTCAACCATTTAGTCTTCTGCCAATATACATGCTGTCAGAATACTTCTGCTGTGGTTTGTTTTAGAAATATCCTTGTACAATATCTTAGTCTGAGTTTTGTAAGCACGAAGGACAAACTACAACTGCTATACTTAAATAAGCCAGTCCAATAGGCAGTCATATTGAACGTATAAATATTAACGTACAGTAGGATATCTTCTTTTTATATACAGTTTGACCTGCAAATCAGTATTCATTTGCATACAGTTTGATTGTTGTCATATTGGAAAATAGTATGCTTAAATTTCTTCAATATCATGTTCGCCTTTACAACCATTTATGGAGGATTGTTGTATTACAAATTAATTAATTATCCCTCTCTACGCTTCAAAATATGATGTTAAGATGACAATCTTTTATTTACTGCCACCATGCCTTCCACAATGGTCATGTAACTGATGCCAGAGTTCTTTGTTCTCAATGGGCGCTTTTAATTCTATCTTAACCTTTTTAATATGTTATATCCTTTACCTGGATTAGTATAATTTGGTTTGAATAACTGAATTTCTTCATCCTGTGCTTGGTAACTATAACTTGTTCATTTGTTGACGGTTTGTCAAACGGTATACCCACAGAAAGTAAACCAAACTGCACCATGTTATCATAGTTCTATGCTTCTTTTATTACCCTGTTGCATTAATTGTATAAAGGTAAACAAAAATAAGGTTGGTCCATTTCTGACAGTTTAAGTCATACACTGAATATACTGCACCGGACGACTCTGCTGTTTATCTACCGCAATATTACACACATCTTTTAATTATGGCCTATCTTGCACCCTCCATTTACTGCTGACATTTTCATTAAATATAATGTACTTTCTTATTTTATCTACCGCTTTTTCCCTGCCTGCTTACAAAATTATTAGCAGATGCTTGACTAGAAATTAAATAAAGGCAGCGTAATATTACAGGATATTACAAGCTGGAGCGTTAATCCTATTATATATATGCGATTTCTTATTCCATTTTTGATATTCTAACTGTTGTCACCAGCTGCTTTAAACAATTTGCTTTTACGTGGTTTTTATCTGTCCATTGAGTTACATCTGTTTGAACAGTTAAGCCTGTTGTCGTACTTCTGACCGTGGAACCAGTCACTCCATGTCAGTTGTCGCTTACAATCCATGGAACTAAAGGGCTTGATACTCTGATTAGTGGAATCATTGCAAGAGGCGAAGTATCATGAATATCAATGTACCACTTATTAGTTATCACTAATTCTGCTAACTAATGTACTCTTTATTCCAGTTTCCACTTTTTGTTACGATTATATTTACTGTCACCTGGTCTCTTTGTTTGACTGAATTTTTACGGGTTTGCACTGCTATGTTTATTTTTTGTTTTCGTAAAAGAAATGGGTAGAGTAACTCATGCATGTTAATGCTTCTCTGCATTGTACAACTGATTCACTGTTTGGTGTTATACTGTGAATTTGAGTTTACGCATTTGTTATCACGATCTACTACAAATGAGGGAGGTATGCGGCTGAAAGAATATGAGAAGCAGATTTAACCATATCTCACAATCAAAGCAGGATGGAAAGCAAAGCCTATCAAGGCCCAAAGTTTATTTTCTTAATTTTCTGTGCAGCCTTGTACAATGTACATATATAAATACGAAGAGAATGTAACCAAAACATCATGAATGATCGGTATTTTCTTCTCAATAAAATTTTGAAACTCCTTCATGGTATCAGAGCTCACTGCTTAACGGTAAATATCTCAAAAAAAAGAGAAACTCATCAGAATTTTTCATCGTCATCTGAGTTTCAGATCCAAATCTAAAGTGCAGTACCCTGCCAGTATTGAATCTGGCTGCATCAACACTTCAAATTGGATCTTAAGGAAAAATAGCAAGAAATCAATCTTTCTCAAATCAAGAAACTCATCAAACAGATCACAACAACAAAAGAAACTTCCATCCAATAAAGCTCATCAAATTATCATCACCTGAGACCTTGTGGTTGCATCATACTTGGGCCAGTGATTCTGCTCCGTCTCAGCTATTGAGATCTTGATTAAGATATAAACTGTTTCTTGACAATTTTTCATCACTGCCTACTCAAATTCTTTATCTCTGTATTTTCTTGGTATTAGCCTTCATCATGAGTAATGAATCCAACACTGCGTCATCAGAGGATACAAATAATTCTAGCAAACTTCAACAGCAGCCAAGAACCTCATCAAGACCATCATTAGCCCACAAAGTCAACTTGTGACTGTTCATCTAGACGGATATAACTATCTACTATGGAGGCTTCAGGTTGAAGCTGTCATTCAAGGTTATGGACTTAAAGGATACATTCTTGATACCATTCCAATCCCACCAAAATTCATCATTGTCCAGAAAACACAAAGTTATTAGCAATGAAGAATACACAAAGTATCATAGGCAAGACAGACTAATTTGTTCTTGGCTACTGTCATCCATAAACACAAAATTACTGTCACATGTAATAGGATGCAAAACTGCAAATGAATTAT
This sequence comes from Allium cepa, assembly GCA_030765085.1. Classification (NCBI taxonomy): domain Eukaryota; kingdom Viridiplantae; phylum Streptophyta; class Magnoliopsida; order Asparagales; family Amaryllidaceae; genus Allium; species Allium cepa. The sequence goes on along the minus strand of CM060938.1, from coordinate 606,799,386 downwards.
GGACAACAGTGGAAAAGGTTTTTAACACTCAGTCTGCAGCAAAGGTTATGTGCCACAAAAGGCAACTTCAAAATATCAAGAAAGACAATCATACTATGAGAGAATATCTGTCCAAGATTAAAACAACATGCGATCTTCTTGAAGCTGCAGATCATAAAGTTTCAGATTCAGAACAAATTTTGACCATACTCAATGGTTTAAGTGATGAGTATGAATCAGTGGTTGCTGTAATAGCCTCTCAAAAAGTTTTGCCATCTATAGATGATGTACACTCAATCTTGCTGGCACATGAAGCAAGAATTGACAATAAAAGGCCACAAGAATCAGACTTCTCTATCAACTACACAGCTAATCAAAGAAACAAAGGTCAAAACAACAGTAAAACTGAATAAGGAAATCAAAGAGGTGGCTACACTAACAGATTAAGAGGAAGAGGAAGATGGAACAATAATAATAACATGCCAAAATGTTAGGTCTGTGAAAAAGTGGGTCATGCAGCAGTAAAATGTTATTTCAGATACTCCAATCAAAATAATAACATTTAGAGGAGCAGCAACTACAATATCAATATGGCACAAAATAGTGACAGCCAAAATGAAAACAACAACAAAGGTCAGAGTTCAAATGATACTGCCAGAGCTGAACACATTCAGGATGAATCCTAGTATCCAGACTCTGGTGCCACAAATCACATCACTAACAATATTGACAATTTAAATCTTGGACGCAAAGAATACAGAGGTAATCAAACAATTTGCATGGGGAATGGTAAGTGTGTCAAAATTTCTCATAGTGGTAGTGCCTATATTAGAGGTAAAAGACAGTTATTTTTGCATTATTTACTAAGAATTCCAAAAATAAAAAAGAATCGTATAAGTGTGTCTCAGTTTTCTCTTGACAACAATGTATGCTTTGAATTTTATCCTAAGTACCGTTTAGTCAGAGACATACTGACTAAGGATATTTTGTTGCAGGGTGAAACAGCAAAAGGGCTTTACAAATTTAGATCCACCAACTGCAGCAGTGTCACAAAGGAACAAAACCACTGTATCTTGATTACAAAAAGAAACAGTAGAGATACATTTGATCTATGGCATTATAAACTTGGTCACCCAAGTAGTAGAGTTATAAAGCAAATTCTTGCTGAAAATAAAATAAAGTTTGATGATATATCTTTACCCTATGTATGTACCTACTGCCAAATGGGCAAGAGTCACAAGTTAGCTTTTGATCCTTCATCAACTCAATACAATAAACCACTAGAATTAGTTGCCACTGATTTATGGGGTCCTGCATCCATATGCTCAGATTTTGGATTTAAGTACTATATTTCAATTGTAGATGCATATTCAAGATATACTTAGATATACTTCTTAAAAACAAAATCTGAGGCATACAATGCAGTCATGAGTTTTATAACAATGGCAGAAAAACAAACTAATTCTCAAGTTAAAGTCATTCAGTCTGATGGTGGGACTGAATATAAACCTCTTAGCAACTACTTTCAAAAAAGAGGAATCTACATAGAACCACATGTCCTTATAGATCTGAGCAATATGGTCTAGTAGAGAGAAACATAGACACATTGTTGAATCTAGTCTTACTCTACTAGCTCATGCCTCAATGCCATTAAAATTTTGGCTTGAAGCATTCAATACAGCTGTTTATTTAATAAACAGATTGCCAACAAAGGTTCTTAAGGAAATCAGTCCTATAGAGAAGTTATATGGGTATAAACCAGACTATTTTAGCTTAAGAACCTTTGGATGCCTTTGTTTTCCTTACACTAGACCATATAACACAAACAAATTGAATATTAGATCTAAACCATGTACCTTTCTGGGATACTCTACAAACCGGAAAGGATACAAATGTCAAGATGATAGTGGAAAAATCTTTGTAACCAGACATATTGTTTTTAATGAATATGTGTTTCCCTTTAGCAAGTCCGAAATGAAAACAACAAGCAAAAGTCTACAATCCAAAAACATCTATACCTGACTTACCACTTTACACTGAGATTGAGCATCACATAAGGACAAAGGAGGCTACTGAGAATCAAAATACACAATCCAAAAAATCTGTTCAGCAAAACCCAGAGGACTGACAATCTCAGTCATGTCAGTCCTTCACCTGTAGAGACAACGGAAAACAAAGAATAGGATCAGGTAGATAGTCATGAAGAGAGTACTCAAAGGCCAACAAATAACACTGACACAGAGAACACACCTCATAATGATGTTCAAATGATATTTACCCATCTTATGGTTACAAGAGCCAAGAGTGGCATCTTCAAACCAAAAACTTACACTGCAAACTTGAGTGCTCATGAACCTGTTACATATGCTCAAGCTGTCAAAGACAAAAATTGGAGAAATGCCATGAGTGAAGAATACAATGCTCTTATCAAGAACAGAACATGGGATCTTGTATATCCACCGGACAATAAAAACATTGTTGGATGCAAGTGGACATACAAAATTAAGAAAAATTCAGATGGAGCCATAAAAAAATACAAAGAAAGGCTAGTTGCAAAGGGTTACACATAGCAATATGGGTTTGATTTCAATGAAACTTTTTCTCCAGTGATCAAACCAACTACAATCAGACTTATTCTCACTATTGCACTGCACAAGAAATGGGATATAAGATAATTGAATGTCAACAATGCATTCCTCAATGTTGTTCTACAAGAGGAAATTTATATGGAACAACCATAGGGATTCACCAGAAATGAAAACTATGTGTGCAAATTGAATAAGGCTATTTATGACCTTAAACAAGCTCCAAGAGTCTGGTTTGATAGACTGAAATCATCATTAACAGATTAAGGATATCAGTCTACCAAATCAGACAACTCACTATTCATCAAAATTAATGATGTGTCAACTGTTTATGTACTAATATATGTTGATGACTTAACTATTACAGGTAATAACAGAGAAGAGATCAAGCACATCATCACTTATATAAATAAGCAATTCTCTGTAAAAGATCTTGGAGACATCAACTACTTCTTAGGCATAGAAGTCAAAAGGAAAGCAAATTCAGAAATAATCTTATGCCAAAGGAAATATATTCAAGAAATATTGGACAAAGCAAAAATGAGTGATGCAAAGCCACAACCAACTCCCATGGTGAGCAGTCAATATTACTCTAAAAACAGGGGAGAAGCCATACTTAACATTAAACGATATAGAAGTTTTGTAGGGGCATTACAATATGCAACTATAACACGACCTGACATTGCTTACAGTGTTAACGAAGTCTCTCAATTTTTACAGAATCCACTTGACGAGCACTGGAAAGCTGTAAAGAGGATTCTTAGATATTTAAAGGGAACAATGAATTATGGTCTATCATTCAAAGCATGCAGCAATTGAAACATAGTTGGGTATGCAGATGCAGACTGGGCCTCGGACCCAGATGATCGAATGTCAGTCACCGGCTACTGCATATACATTGGAAATAATCTTATCTCATGGTGTTCAAAGAAACAAGCGACTATATCAAGATTAAGCACCGAAGCCGAATACAGAAGCATAACAAGCGCTACTGCAGAAATCATTTGGCTACAGTCTATACTGGGTGAACTAAAGCAAAAATCAGATACCGTACCAGTTCTATGGTGTGACAATCCAAGCACAGTCTATATGTCAGCTAATCCAATACTCCATTCTCGAACCAAGCACATAGAGATAGATCTATTCTTCATTCGAGAACATGTTCAGAAAGGAAAGCTATAGATAAGTCACATACCTGCTACTTACCAACGCGTAGACGTTCTTACTAAGGCGCTATCAGCAAAGAATTTCAACAAGCTCGGATCTGACCTGAAAGTTGAAGACGATGAAAAGAAAACATCTGTTACTACTTCAGATCCCAGCAGCAGCTTAAAGGATCATGAAAGCTCAAACTTAGCATAAAAAACTTCCTCTAGTTTCCACCTGCCGAAGCAAGGGTACCAGATCTCGACTTCTAAAAGTCATTAAAGAGAAAGAGCAGAGATCTAGTGTCTCAAGGAGAGCGCCTTATGTCAAGATCTGATGCAATTGAGACAATTTTCTAAAGCAATTTTGAGAATTTTCGATCATCTATCAGCAAACTCCAACCCTAGGGTTGCGTTTGAAGGGGGGAAATGAGAGAGGTATGCGGCTGAAAGAATATGAGAAGCAGATTTAACCATATCTCTCAACCAAAGCAGGCTGGAAAGTAAATCCCATCAAGGCCCAAAGTTAATTTTCCTAATTTTCTGTACAGCGTTGTACAATGTACATATATAAATACGAAGAGAATGTAACCAAAACATCATGAATGACCGGTATTTTCTTCTCAATAAAATTTCGAAACTCCTTCAACTACTGTAGTTAACAAAAATGTTCACTACAACAAAACAGCCATTTTACAACGGGCAATGCCCGTTGTAATATGGATCTCGCAACGTGCATGCGTCCGTTGTATTAGGCTTCATTGTAATAGGTCGACCATATTTTACAACGGGCAATGAACGTTGTAATACATCTTTTTACAACGGTCATCGGTCGTTGCAATAGAATCTATGACAAAAATTAAAGCCCGTTGTTATACATGATATTGCAACGGTTTCTGACCGTTGCAAAATAAATGCAAATTTTAAAAAAAAATTGCAGTACATCCACACAAATAATAAATAATTTTACGAGTAATAAATATTATCATAAAACAACCAAAATCACATACGAAAAGACTAAAAGCTAGAGTCATAAAATTCCAACATATTCCAAAAAGTTAGATAAGTTTACATCGACATAGTTCTAATATACACATGACAACTAGTTTTCACAAACCATGCATCTTGAGAAGAGCTCGCCTTGTCCTCCGATAGTAGCCACTGCAGTTGATGTTAATTCTAACGACCATGCAATAGAACTGTATACTTGCCTTGTCTGACATGAAGCAAATTAGATGTTCTGTGGTATTAGATGATCGTATTATTGCTCACTATCAAGTTCTGCCCCTATCCAATAAAATGCATTAACATACTTGTATTTGCTATATAATTCAAGTTAATTAGGCATTGAAACTGATTAAATTAAAAGCTTAGTATTAAAATGAAATTTGAAATTTTGTGGAAGTCAATCTTGTATTTGAATTATGTATCTATTATTAAAGTGAGGTTATCAAGCGGTTAGAAAACGAAATAAAAATAGTAAATGCAATAGGAAATAATGCTAACAAAAGATGTTACTGAATGAAAACATAATGCTCAGGAGAGTGCTCAAGGACCCGATACAAGAAACCATGCTTGTTCTTCTAATTGAAATAATGCTACATAAGCCAATTTTGAGGCCACCGAATGCTTACTGAAATAACTAAATGAAATTTACAACAAATATATTTTTTTCGAATTAGAAAGTGAACAGTCGGTTTTTTCACCGTTGTACGAGTGCACTAGCATATCGGCTGAAGGTATTTAAAAAACATACAAGGACAATCAAATCATGTACTTTATCAAAAAAACGTACTGCAGTCAGTTTTGAAAAAGAGTTGATCAACCGATCATGGAAAAATGAGAGAAACTCAAGCCTGAAAAAATTTAAAATTGTTACCAAGTTGTATTCTCCATTGACAAGAAAAGTTCCGGTGGACCTGATGGCTTCAATGCGAATTTCTTCTCAGCTACCTGCAAATCATTAAGTCAGACTTGATGAGATCAATACATAGTTTTTTCAGATCTAGAAATATGCTTACTTCAATTAATGCCTCAATCATATGCCTTATCTCAAAACTAAAAATCCTACCTTAATTAATCAGTTTAGGCCTATAAGCTACCATAATACCATTTATAAAGTAATATCCAAGGTGTTGGAAACAAGACTAATTTCAGTAATGCCTCTCTTGATAGCTGGTAACCAAAATCGAAGAAAATTCAACCAAAATCTTCTAATGTACTGGCCCAATATTGGCTGAAACCCAGTTCAAAATTTATCAGATATAATAAAGCACATGCTACATTAAAACGAAAAGTATTAACATTTAAAGGTACAACAGAATATGTTGCCGGCACATAGTTTGAATTAAGACCGTGATTCCTGCCAATGAATTAACTAAACACATAGCTTAGTCTAACACATTTGTTATTTATTCAAACTCTTCTTCGCATTATCTTGGTTCCTGTTACCCTGTACCATCAATATAAAGCCTGTGCATAACATCATTACTGTTTTGCGAAATGGTATGCATGCTTCATGTTTCATGTGTATGTTAGCATTAAATACATTAGCCAACACTCCTGTAGACATACACTATTGTGCGTTTATTGAGGCTCTCTTACTAATGGTTTACTTCTCAAAATGAATATGTACATAACTGTTTCAGCAAATTTTAGCTTCAGCCAACTTCAGACAAAATTATTCGTGGCAAGCATATTTAAAAAAACAAAGGAGAAAAAAATATATGTACTCACGCTGTTGCTTTTCACTTCATGGATGGCTGACTGTGCCAACTCAGATATTAGTATAATCAGTGCAATTTGAAGACATTTTTGCGGCATATGTGCTTATTGGAAGGAAGAAGTGAAGCTGCCAAGCATGACCTAGCAAATTTTGATATAACTTGTGTACATGTTGCAAAGTACACAAGTTATAAATGTTTTAATTTTGCTAAGTTATAGGACAAAATGTGTTAATATGACTAAAATAATAATTTCATGGGAGACAACCAACCTTCTAAATATTTTCCACTAGCAGCAGCAGAGAGGTTGGCCATAATTTGCTATTGTAATTTGTTTCTTTTCTCAACGACAACAAACCCTTCTCCTCCAACAAACAAACGAACATACTTCTCAGTCCTGGGGAAGAACTGTGTTTCAATGCAACAAAGTATGATTATCGAAGTCTTTTATATTTTATGTTGGTAAGAAATATAATTATTTTTTATGAAGAATGCCGGCCCTTATATGATACTTTTATACAAAACGGAAATGCATCGCTATTACCAGTTTGTATCAGTTTTATACCTTAACTAAAAAATTGGCATGTGCAGAACCAATTATTCATCCTAAAGAATGGTTGAGACTATAAACAAAAATTGCAATATGTGGAGACCAGAATCAAATGTCTTCTACAATATTTTAAGATTTAGGATTTGTCTGTTTTCCATTAAAGAAGTACTAAATGCAATTGCAAGTGCAATGCCGTGATGACCAAGGAAACAAAGAACGAAATCAACATTAGCAAAATCAACTCAAAACCGTGGTGGCTAAGAAATCGACCAAGTCAGAAATTACATACCGAATCATCGATCGAGTTCAAGTATTCGACCAGAAAAAGCAAAGAGCAAAAATTACATACCGAAGTCTTTTTGAACTCGATCGTCGAAGCTGCCGTATGCAAACTTGAAGATACAATCGATCATCAAAATACTCACGAGAGCATCCACTTGATTGATCAACAACGTCGGCGCTTTCGAATTTCAAAAAACCCTAAATCTGGATTGAGGAACGAACGAACGAGGAACGGCCGCCATTTTCACAAATGAAAAAAAGCAAATAAAAGAGAAACGGGCCGAAGATATAAAAGAAAAAGGGGGCCGGCCATTTGGAGAATGTTGTAAAATTGTAATCTATTACAACGGACTTTTTGTGAACGTTGTAAAATTTACATGTATTACAACGGGTTTGAACGGACCGTTGTAATAGCATTTTATTACAACGGGCTGTCATCGTCCGTTGTAAAAAGAGCGTTGTGTAGGATATCTATTACAACGGGCCTGAGTGTACCATTGTAATAGCCTTCTTTTACAACGGACGGCCAATGCCCATTGTAAAAAGGCGTTGTAATATGGTATTTTTGTTGTAGTAGTTGGACTACGCATTCAGGACTGCCAACTGTTGTGGATTCTTCATCCAACTCTCTCTCTCAGGCCAAAGAATGTTACCCTTGTGCGTGGCCTTATTTGCAATTATTTTCTCCAAAAAAATGGTGTGAGGCCAAGGCTCCACCTCATATTTCAACTCTATATATAAAAGTAAACACACAAAAACACACGCACAGTGACACACGGAGTCTTCCTGTATGAAAAGTTAATGGCAGATCCATATACAGAATTGTCATAATTTGTAGTGTATGAAATATTAACAAAATAAATTATTTAATCAATGTAAAATAAGCAAGGTTAAATTAAAGTGTTTTCTTTCACCGCATAGCTTTACTTTCTGTCAACAAGATTATACTTAGTTTTCTATTTCCTTCTTCATTGCAGGAAAATTTAAAACCATAATGTGGATACTCCACGGGAAAGCCTGCAGGCTATTTTATTCAAATTCATAGCTATCAGGTTTCCTCATTCCAGAACAACATGGTTTTTGAAAATAAAGCCTGCAAAGGTAACTGATCAAACGGGAGCTAAATCTAGAGTTAAAGGTGGAATAATCATGGAGACATTGTATCGTTGACAATTAAAAATGATGCATTGCTGGAACATTTAGTAACTGAATAATCCATTCTTTTGGCTGACACAAAGAAAGATGAAGATGTGAATAAGAGTCAGGGTAGAAATAAGGATTGAAAACATAAATAGCTTTGAAGAACAATGTTCAAGCTTATTTACTACTACTTACTAACTGGTTTTGTATTAAAGTATCCAAAGCAACATTGTCTTTTGCTTCCACGTTAATATAGCACCTATGTATCCAACTTTTTTTTGTTAATGCTACAATTTTTTATTTATTTATTTTTCTTTCTTCTTCTTCTTCTTTTTGCTGCAAATGTCGATTCTATTTTAACTAATGTGTTTTTTTCATCTGGTTCGGTATAGCAACTCCTTCTCAATCACGTTTACTATTGATGTTAAAATGAACCTGAACTGCAAATTTTGATTTGACCATTTTGGAATATATGCCGGTTTTCAGTATGACCATTTATTGATAAACAGTCGATTACTTTCAGCCAGCTTTCCCATGAAACTATGAGTTCCCTGTCACAAAACGTGTTTATCTATTGGTCATGATTTCCCATGCATCAACTGAAATATCGGTTCCCTCTTTGCATTTCACAGTATTTACCTTCAAAACATTTTGTCTCTTAATTAAATGTTCATATTACCAAGCATGCTTAACATACTGCGTTTTGTTAAACGAATCCTGTCCACTGCCCATAAACAGTATACTTCATACAGTAACATTAAAAACATGATTTATTATATTTTTTTTCTTCTACTTTAGCTTGAATAAATTTCAATCGTATATATCCACCTTTCTAACAGTGTTAAACGAAGAAAAAATTAAATAGACAACAATTAGAAACTATAAATACTGATTACACCCAGCATAATTAGCAAACAGATTAGCTTTGTCAGCTAAGTTAACTTAAAAAATTGTTACCAACATTATCCCTTTGCTATTACATAAATCACTAACAACAAACTACCATGTGATCATCAAATTCCAAATACTATATAATATACATAGAATATACAACTGAAAATAGTAACCGATACCTAAAGAAGTACATACATCAATGTTTACTCATTTATCCGTGTGAGCATCAAAGACTGTGACTCTTATTTGCAAGTATTTACTCCAGAAAGATGGTGCAACTACTTTGACTAATATGTACAGCCGTTGAATTTTTATTAACTGTGTCTGTTTACTTTACACTCGTATATTTTAAACAGTAATATTCGTACGCACTTTGTTTGTAAATATAATAGTTGACATTTCCCTTGTGCGCAGCTATATTTCTATGCTCAGTTTGGTGATACAGTGCATTGGTTATGATGTATAAATTTTCAGTCAGCAACGTTTGGATGTTATATTTATTTTACACCCAAGACCGTTGGCACCATATCATTCAAAAAAAGCATGAACACCGTTCAGTTCATAACTTATTCTGTTTTAATACAACTATTTCGGTCAGTGAACAGTCATGAATGCATGCTGATGCCAAAACATTTGCTTTACTCCATAATTTGCATACTCCGTTTTTGCACTCATCCTATTAGCCTGTACGTTTATATGCACTTCGTCATCATCTGGTTTGTCAGTTTATCTATAATATACTTTCAGACTATTAAAAGCGTGCCACCTTTTGCTACGTACACAATATATTTTCTTACACAAACTACTACAACTTATCAATCAGCCTTTCTCCACTATACAGTTACTCTTCTTTAAACAGTTACGTTCATACGCAGTCTGTTTGTAATTATACTAATTGTCATTTCCCATGTGCGTCGCTCTATTTTATACGCTCAATTTGTTTACAAGCTTCATTCGTTTTGATGTACAAATTTCCAGTGAGTAACATTTGAATGTTATATTACGTTTTACATCCAAGACCGTACGCACCAGATCGATAAAAAATAGCATGAACACCGTTCAGTTTATAGGTTACTCTGTTTTAAGATGTCTATTTTGGTCAGTGAACAGTGATGCATGCATCCTGATGCCACAATATTTGCTTTACTCCATAATTTGCATACTCCGTTTTCCTGCTCGTCCTTTCAGTCTGTACATTTCTATTCACTTCGTTCTCATTTGGTTTGTAACTTTAAAGACAACACACTTTCAGATAAATTAAAACGTGCCACCATCTCCTACACTCTACCCTCTAAACTGCATAATTCATGCATTACAACTGACGCGTCACTTCATATTAAATTGTGTAGTAGTTTTATTCCGGTCATCATCATCTTAAGGCTCTCTACTATATCTATACAGTGAACAGATTGACCGACGGTATGTTCGATAATTTACTTGGAACCACAGTGGTTGACAAAAGCAAACTGCTTCTGACAGTTATTGTATGCTGTGCCAGTTATCGTCATTTTCATGTAGTTATTTACCGCTGCTCTGCTGTTCAAACCCACTTCCTACAATAACTAAACCCACTTAACACAAATTCACCCGTCCGTACACATGTCTTTCTGATGCAGCGCACCATGTTAAGTGTTGAAGCGTTTACCTCAGTCGAAGATCGCTGCCCTTCTTTAGGACGTGGACGGCCTACTCAAAATCGTGAGCAAACCCTAGGTCGCTTCCCTTTAGGTCGCGAGCGACGACCCACCGTATGTCGCCTGTCTCCAGCCCTGGGTCGCTTCACCGTGAATCGCGAGCGAGCTATCGTAAGTCGCGAACGACCTTCACACCTCCTCAGGTCGCTCCGCCTAAGTCGCTTCGCCACCATAGGTCGTGAACGACCTTTGTGTCTCGACAGGTTGCTCCATCTAGATCGCGTCTCCGGCTTAGAACGCGAACAAGCTTATGCCGCGAGCTCCACTCTGAGTCGCAAAGAGCCCCAGTAGGTCGCTCAAGTTCCAGTAGATCGCGAACAAACTAAGTCGCGAACTCCAGCATCTCTCCCCTAAGTCGCGAATTACCCTAGGTCGTTGATGATTATAAGTCGCTGCCTTTTGATTTGGAGCTGCTACTTTGAAGTGGATAGGTCGTAGATTGATTGTATTAGTTTGTTATGTCGTTTGATTCGTGCTTTGTATTCTTAGGTCGTACCGTGTATTTTAGGTCGTACTGAAGTATGTAATGTTAGGTCAAGATATTTTTTAGGTCGTGTACGACCTATGCTATGTTGTAGCGTGTGTGGTTGTAAACATCTATAAATACTGGGTCGAGTGCTCATTTGTAAGATTGTTGAATTTTGAATAAAATTTGGTTTGTGCTTTGTGCCTCCATTAAAATCGGTAGTTGAGTGTTATCTCCTATCTCCACTTTCGGCGTTCGAGTGCGCTCGAATAAACGATTGTTGAAGCCAATTCACGGAATCAAGTGCGCTTGATCAGCGTTCGAAGAATTGAAGATCTTCTCTCACGGTATCGTGCGCGATCAACGTGTCGAAGATTGCTAAAGTCCGGTATCTTCGTGATCAACGGATTTGGGCCTTTCGGTATTCTTAAATTCATCGATTTATCATCGATTCACCGATTATTTCCGCTAATCATGTGAGATCCTGGACGGATTCGATTAACATCATCGAATTCGCTTCCCACGCTGCGTCAGTTTGGTATCAGAGTTAGATCGCAAGAAGTTTGCATCATTTGGAGAATTGGATTTCGAGAATTTGTAGTTTGGAGATCAGATTTGAAATTGTTGAGAAGTTTAGTGCTCATCGTGTTCATAGTAAAGTTGCAACAAGTTGGGAGTTTCGATCCATATCATTTTGGGTCAAAGTTTGAAACGCGTTTGAATTTTTTTGAATTTGTTTGAAGTTTAATCATGCCACCGAGACGAGCTCAACGTCATCGCAATATTAATGCTTTGTATGGAAAAGAAGAGGCCGGTGAAATGGAGCAACGAATCAACGAGAGTTTCACTGAGAAGTTGAGTGAAGGAATTGGTCGATTAGAGAGAATGATGCTTGAAATGAATCAAAGTAGAAGAAGGGTTTCACCTGAATCGAGTCATGGGAGAAACAGAGTTTCACCACAGTCAGATCGGGAGAGAAGAGCGGATCATGATCGTAGGAACGTTGACGATCGTGAAAGGAATATTGATGAACGAAATCGGAGAGATGTGGATTATCGTGATCAGAGGAATGTAAATCGAAGAAATGGTGGTGGTAGAGATGTTGATGGTCATGATCGACAACGATATGCATCAGATTTTGATGAGGAGTTTGATGGTGGTAGTGTTCATAGTCGAAATCGAAGCCAAGGAAGAAATCATTCAGAGTATGATCACAAATGGGAGTTTGGAATGAAAATTGAAATTCCAGAGTTTAAGGGTGGTATGCAAGCTGAAGAATTTCTAGATTGGTTATCTAATGTTGAAGAGATCTTTGATTTCAAGGAGGTTCCGGAAGATCGTAGAGTGAAGTTGATTGTTACTTGTTTGAGAGGGAGAGCAATGGCGTGGTGGCAGCAGACAAAACTTACACGAGAACGGATGGGAAAGTCGAAAATTGTTGATTGGGAGAAGATGAAGAAACTGATGAAAGCTACATTTTTACCTTACAATTATCAATCACTCATGTACCAGAGGTTGCAGAATCTGAGGCAAGGGACAAAGTCAGTTAATCATTATGCGGATGAGTTTTGCCAACTTATTGCCAGGAATGATATCTTGGAGACGGAAGAACAGTTGACCGCTAGATTTGTTGGAGGGTTGAGAATGCAGATTCAAAATATGGTGAATATGTTTGATCCCAGATCTATTACTGAAGCGCATCAAAATGCTCTAGCTTGGGAGAAGCAAGGTAGGAGAGGTGGTGGTGTGTTTGCAAATTCCAACAATCAAGTAAAGGGAGCTAGTAGCAATACTACTGTTACAAAGGCTGTTACTAAACCGGTTGTCAATGAGGTAGCAAAGACCAAGGCCAACAATAGTATCAAGTGCTTTAATTGTCAATAGATTGGCCACAATAGCAATGAATGTCTAAAGCCGAAGAAGCGGGCAATGATGGCTGAGATTGAAGATGAGAATGTTGATGAAGGTCATTCTAGTCCAGTTGAAGAGGATGAATAGGATATCGCGTCGGGAGATGAAGGATGCAATCTAATGTTGAGGAGGTCATGTTTGACACCGAAACAGGAAGAAGAGGCTAGTTGGTTGAGGAGTAATATCTTTCAATCGACATGCACTATACTGGGGAAGGTGTGTAAATTTGTGATTGACGCGAGAAGTTGTGACAATATTATTTCGACCGAAGCTGTGAGAAAGTTGAAGTTGAAGATGGAGAAGCATCCAAGTCCTTACAAGTTAGCATGGTTAAGGAAAGGAGGAGAGGTGAAGGTGGATAGGCGAGTTCTAGTTCCATTTTCTATTGGGAAGAAGTATAAAGACGAGATCTGGTGTGATGTGGTGGAGATGGATGTTTGTCACTTGCTGTTGGAAAGACCATGGCAGTATGACCGAGCAGTGCAACATGATGGTCGAACCAATAGCTACAGCTTTATGTTTGAAGGTGTTAAGATCATTTTAGTTCCGAAGAAGAGACAGCAAGGAGAGAGCAAATCAGAAGAGATTGAGGAGCTGAAGACTTTGTTGACTTTAAAGGAGTTTGTTGGAGAAGTAGAGGAGAGTCCATAGGTGTTTTTGTTGATTGGACGTGAAGCTACTGAATCTGTTAAAGTTCCATAGGAAGTCAAACCAGTGTTGGAAGAATTCGAGGATGTGTTTCCTGAAGAGCTGCCCAAAGAATTACCACCGTTGAGGGATATACAGCATCGGATTGATCTTGTGCCAGGAGCAGTATTACTTCACAGGCCACATTACCGGATGAGTCCTAAGGAGCATGAGGAACTGAGAAGGCAGGTGGAGGAGTTGTTAGAACAAGGACGTGTTCAGAAGAGCTTGAGTCCTTGTGCAGTGCCAGCCTTATTGGTACTGAAGAAGGATGGGACTTGGCGGATGTGTACGGACAGTCGGGCTCAAAACAAAATTACTGTGAGATACAGGTTTCCTATGCCGAGGTTTGATGAATTAATTGATCAGTTGAGTGGAGCTGTTGTGTTCTCAAATATTGAATTGAAGAGTGGATACCATCAGATTCGTATTAGACCGGGTGATGAGTGGAAGACTGCTTTTAAAACTAGGGAAGGTCTATGCGAATGGTTGGTTATGCCGTTTGGCTTGTCAAATGCTCCGAGTACTTTTATGAGAGTGATGAACCAGATTTTCAGACCATTTATTGGGAAGTTCGTAGTAGTTTACTTTGATGATATTCTGATCTATAGTGGGAGTATGGAAGAGCATGTCCAACATTTGCGAGAAGTGCTTTTGATTCTACGACAGGAGCAATTCTATGCAGCAACGAAGAAATGTGTGTTCATGACGCACAGTGTTTTGTTTCTGGGATATGTTTTGTCGAAGGAGGGTATTCAAGTGGATGAATGCAAGGTGGAAGCTGTCAGGAGTTGGCCACAACCCAAGACAATTACTGAAGTAAGGAGCTTTCATGGGTTGGTATCTTTTTATCGAAGATTCATTCCACATTTTAGCAGTGTGATGGCACCTATAACCGATTGCATGAAAGGAAAGAAGTTTGAGTGGTCAGAGGGAGCAGGGGTTGCTTTTGAGAAGATCAAGACACTGTTAACGACAGCACCAATTCTAGTATTGCTGGATTTTCAGTTGTTGTTTGAGCTACATACTGATGCATCTAAGGTTGGAATTGGAGGGGTGTTAAGTCAGAGAGGCCGACCAATTGCATATTTCAGTGAGAAGCTTTCGTGAGCCAAGATGAGATATAATACATATGATGTGGAATTTTATGCTATTGTGCAAGCTGTAAAGCACTGGAGACATTATCTATTTCAGAAGGAGTTTGTTCTTTATACGGATCATGAAGCTTTGAAACATTTGCAAGGGCAGGAAAAAATTTCAGCTCGACACGCTTCATGGGTCGCGTATCTACAGTAGTTTACTTTTGTTGTCAAACACAAATCAGGGGTGACGAATCGTGTAGCTGATGCTTTGAGCAGGAGGAATCATTTGTTGACAACAATGAAGGTTGAAGTGACAGGATTTGAACTATTGCCAGAGTTGTTTGACGAAGATCCTTACTTTGCAAAGATTGTTGAGAAAGTCAAGGAAGGGAGTACTAATGAATTTGTGTTGGTAGATGGGTTCTTATTCAAGGGGAATCGTTTACGCGTACCAGATAGCAGCTTGAGAATGAAGATAGTTAAAGAGTTACATGAAGAAGGACATGTTGGACGGGAATGCACATTGCAGTTGATTTCTCGGCCTTATTATTAGCCTTCGATGAGGAGGGAAGTTGAAAAGTTTGTTCAAAGATGTCATGTTTGTCAAATTTCAAAAGGGAAAACTACAAATGCGGGTTTGTAATGCCTTTACCTGTTCCTACAAAACCGTGGGTTGATGTAAGCATGGATTTTGTGTTGGGCTTACCTAGAACTCAAAGGGGAAATGACTCTATATATGTTGTAGTGGATCGTTTCTCGAAGATGGTACATTTTGTTGCTTGTAAGAAGACGGCAGATGCAGTTCATGTGGCGCAATTATACTTCAAGGAGATTTATCGTCTTCATGGCTTACCAGAATCTATAGTTTCGGACAGGGATACCAGATTTCTGAGTCACTTTTGGCTAAGTTTGTGGAAGATGGTGGGAACGAAGCTGAAATTCAGTAGTGCTTATCATCCGCAGACGGATGGACAAACTGAAGTTGTGAACAGATCCTTAGGTAATCTGTTGCGATGCCTCGTGGATGGTAATTTGAAGAGTTGGGATTTGAAGTTGTGTCAAGATGAATTCGCACACAATCATGCAGTTAACCGAAGTACAGGTTTCAGTCCATTTCAGATTGTATATTAAAGCTTGCCAAAGGGGCCGTTGGATTTAACTATAGTACCACAACCGAAGGGGACAGCTAAACGAGCTGCTGATTTTGTTGGTGGGTTGACAGAATGCCATAGAATCATTCAGGAACGATTGGAGAAGATGAATGAGAAATATAAGCGAGCTGCAGATTTAAAGAGAAGAAGTGTTGAATTTAATGAAGGAGATTTAGTATATGCTGTGTTAACGAAAGATCGTTTCCCAGCTGGAACTTACAACAAGTTGAAAGCACGAAAGATTAGTCCAGTAGAAATCTTGAAGAAGATCAATGATAATGCGTATCGGCTAAAGTTGCCAGAAGAGGTTCATGCTTCTGATGTTTTCAATGTCAAACACTTAATTCCGTATTATGTGGAGGAATTTGTCGAAGATGACGAGAGTGTGAATTCGAGGACGAATTCCTTCCAACACGGGGAGGATGATGAAGCGTTTACCTCAGTCGAAGATCGCTACCCTTCTTTAGGTCGTGGACGTCCTACTCAAAATCGCGAGCAAACCCTAGGTCGCTTCCCTCTAGGTCGCGAGCGACGACCCACCGTATGTCGCCTGTCTCCAGCCCTGGGTCGCTTCACCTTGAATCGCGAGCGAGCTATCGTAAGTCGTGAACGACCTTGATGCCTCCTCAGGTCGCTCCGCCTAAGTCGCTTCGCCACCATAGGTCGTGAACGACCTTTGTGTCTCGACAGGTTGCTCCATCTAGATCGTGTCTCCGGCTTAGAACGCGAACAAGCTTATGCCGCGAGCTCCACTCTGAATCGCGAAGAGCCCCAGTAGGTCGCTCAAGTTCCAGTAGATCGTGAACAAACTAAGTCGCGAACTCCAGCATCTCTCCCCTAAGTCGCGAATTACCCTAGGTCGTTGATGATTATAAGTCGCTACCTTTTGATTTGGAGCTGCTACTTTGAAGTGGATAGGTCGTAGATTGATTGTATTAGTTTGTTATGTCGTTTGATTCGTGCTTTGTATTCTTAGGTCGTACTGTGTATTTTAGGTCGTGCTGAAGTATGTAATGTTAGGTCAAGATATTTTTTAGGTCGTGTACGACCTATGCTATGTTGTAGCGTGTGTGGTTGTACACATCTATAAATACTGGGTCGAGTGCTCATTTGTAAGGTTGTTGAATTTTGAATAAAATTTGGTTTGTGCTTTGTGCCTCCATTAAAATCGATAGTTGAGTATTATCTCCTATATCCACTTTCGGCATTCGAGTGCGCTCGAATAAACGATTGTTGAAGCCAATTCACGGAATCAAGTGCGCTTGATCAACGTTCGAAGAATTGAAGATCTTCTCTCACGGTATCGTGCTCGATCAACGTGTCGAAGATTGCTAAAGTTCGGTATCTTCGTGATCAACGGATTTGGGCCTTTCAGTATTCTTAAATCCATCGATTTATCATCGATTCACTGATTATTTCCGCTAATCGTGTGAGAACTGGACGGATTCAATTTACATCATCGAATTTGCTTCACACGCTGCGTCATTAAGTTGCCCGCGACCTATGCTTTGAGTCGCCCGAGCGACCTAATGAGTCACGCGAGTTATGAAGTGGAGAAGGGAACAGCGAGTTATGCCAGAAAGGATGATCCAGCGACCTATGTTAAGTCGCCGAGCGACCTAACGAGCTATGCTCACGCAAGATAACGACCTAATGAGTTAAGTCACCATTGCCTTAGGTCGCATTGATTCTTAAACCGCTCAAGTTTTAGGTCGCTCGACCTTATGCCGCATGCTACCGACCTTAAGCCGCATTCCTTAGGTCGCTGAAGCAATGTGATTCCTAAGTCCCTGGTTCATGGAGCAATGCTGTATTTTATGTCGCTCTGTTTTAGGTCGTATGTCGCGTGGATGTTTGTGTTATGTTTGTTTTTCTTAAGCCGCTGTTGTGATGTTTTATTAAGTCGCGTGATGTATTCTATTGAGTCGTTTATTGTTAGGTCGTTGTAACTTGTATTTGTCTTGGGTCGTAGAGTCACTGGAGTTGGGTCGCATGTTGTTAGATCATACAGTTGTGTGTTGTAAAACTCTATAAATAGGGGTGATGGGTCATTTGTAAAAATAGTTGATTTTGAATAAACTTTATTTGAGTGCTTTGTTCCTCTTTAAAATTGGAAGTTGAGTGTTAGCTCCTTTCTCCATTTTCGGTTATTCGAGTGCGCTCGAATCAACGGATTTGAAGCCGATGCACGGAATCTCGTGCTCGAGATCAATGTCGAAGAATCGTAGATCTTCTAACACGGTATCATGTGCGATCAACGTGTTAAAGATAGCTAGAATCCGGTATCTCGCGAGATCAACGGATTTGTGCATTTATCCTTGGTATCGTTAATCCATAAATCCATATTTGTATCGTTCCATCATCGTTTATCGATTTATTTGACACGAAGCATCATCTCATGGTCAAAGTTGTTAATCCGCTGCTTCAGTTTGGTATCAGAGCTAGACTTAGCCAATCATAGCTAAGCCGAGCCTATTGGGATCCGAGTTGAAGTGTTGGAGTTTGGGATCCGAGCTAGTTTGATCAAGGCCGAGAGTTAAAGTTTGATTCAGAGCCGAGAGCAGGTTCAGTGAAGGAGCCGTGCATTTCTTTGTATCAAAGTACATCATTCCAGAGTTAAAGCCGAGAGTTAGATCAGTTGTTGTTTGACAAACATGCCTCCGAGACGTGCTAACCGTTTTCAAAATGTTGAAGATGTGTATCGAAGACAAGAAGCTGAGCAAATGGAACAACGTATTAATGAAAAGTTCGATGAAGGTATTGGAAAGTTAGAGAAATTGATGATCGATATGAATCAAACTCAAAGGAGAAGGTCACTAATCTCGAACCAAGGAGGAAACATAGTTTCTCCATCGGTTACGGAAGCGAGGAGGGTGTCCCCACAATCTTATCGAGATAGAAGAGAATCATCAGTTTCAGTGAGGCGAGAACACCATGAGTACAGAAATGAAGAGAGAAGAACTCTACGTGAGTTTGGAGATGAGCCATATCATGATGCTGAAAGACATAGTAGAAGAGATATGCGTGATCATAGAGATGTTGATGGTCGAGATCGTTATCGAAGTACATTTGATTATGATGAAGATGGTGATAGAGGTAGCGTTCATTATCGAGATCGAGACCAAGTGTGAAATCAATATCGGGATGTAAAAGATGATCGTCGATGGGAGTCGGGGATGAAAACAGAGATTCCAGAATTCAAAGGAGGAATGATAGCGGAAGAGTTTCTGGATTGGTTATCGAATGTTGAAGAAATTTTTGACTTCAAGGAAGTACCTAAGCATCGTAGAGTTAAGTTGGTTGCTACACGATTGAGGGGAAGAGCTATGGCATGGTGGAAACAAACTAAACTTACACGGGAAAGGATGGGAAAGTCGAAGATTGTTTCATGGGAGAAGATGAAGAAGTTGATGAAGGCTACTTTCTTGCCTTATAATTATCTGTCTCTTATGTATCAACGCTTACAGAATTTGAGACAAGGGACAAAGTTGGTAAATGACTATGCAGATGAGTTTTATCAACTGATTGCCAGAAATGATATCAAGGAGACAAAGGAATAATTGACAGCTAGATTTGTTGGAGGATTGAGAATGCAGATTCAGGATATGGTGAATATGTTTGATCCAAGATCTGTGGCTGAAGCACACCAAAAGGCTCTAGCTTGGGAGAAGCAAGGTAGAAGAGGAGGTGGTTTGTTTACAAATTCCAACAATCAGGTGAAAGGGGCTAGTAGTAATACTAATGTTTCCAAGGCTGTTAGTAAACCGGTTGTTAATGAAGTTACTAAGACCAAGGTCAACAACAATTTCAAGTGTTATAACTGTCAGGAGTTTGGTCACAAGAGCAATGAATGCCCGAAAGCTAAGAAGCGAGCGATGGTTGCTGAGGTTGAGGATGAGGATGCAGAAATAGAATGTTCCAATTCACCACAAGTTGAGGAGGAAGAAGAATTATTGGCGGGATACGAAGGATATTCTTTAATGATGAGGAGATCTTGCTTGATGCCAAAGCAGAAAGAGGAGACTAGTTGGTTGAGGAGTAACATTTTTCAGTCAACGTGCACTATTTTGGGAAGGGTTTGCAAGTTTGTTATCGATGCAGGAAGTTGTGATAACATCATCTCTACAGAAGCTGTAAAGAAGTTGGCGTTAAAGACGGTAAAACATCCCAAACCCTACAAGTTAGCTTGGTTGAGGAAAGGTGGGGAAGTGAAGGTTAATCGAAGAGCTTGTGTAACTTTTTCCTTCAGAACGAAGTATAAAGGATGAGATTTGGTGTGATGTGGTAGATATGGATGTATGTCATTTGTTGTTGGGGAGACCATGGCAATACGACAGAGTCGTGCAACACGATGGGAGGACTAACTGCTATAGTTTCATGCTCAATGGCACTAAAATCACTTTAGTTCCTAAAAAGCGGCAACAAAGTGAAAGCAAGTTGGAGGAGATTGAAGAACTAAAGACTCTGTTATCTTTGAAGGAATTTGTCAAGGAAGTGGAGGATGAGCCTGAAGTATTTCTGTTAATTGGACGTGAAAGTAGTGAAGCGGTTGAAATTCCTGAAGAAGTTAAGCCAGTGCTGAAGGAGTTTGAAGATATATTTCCTGAAGAGTTTCCCAAAGAATTACCACCGTTGAGGGACATACAACATCAGATTGATCTTGTTCCGGGAGCTGTGTTACCGCATAGACCACATTATAGAATGAGTACGAAGGAGCACGAAGAATTGAGAAGGCAAGTGGAGGAGTTACTTGAACAAGGGCGCGTATAAGAAAGTTTAAGTCCTTGTGTAGTACCAGCATTGTTAGTGCCGAAGAAGGATGGAACTTAGAGAATGTGTACAGATAGTCGAGCACTAAACAAGATTATAGTGAGGTACAGATTTTCGATGCCTAGATTGGATGATTTGTTAGATCAGTTGAGCGGAGCTGCTATCTTTTCAAAGATTGATCTGAAGAGCGGGTATCATCAAATTCGAATTCGACTAGGGGACGAATGGAAGACAGCTTTCAAGACACGGGAAGGGTTGTATGAATGGCTGGTCATGCCATTTGGTCTTTCGAATGCACCTAGTACTTTTATGCGAGTGATGAATCAGATCTTTCGACCGTTTATTGGAAAGTTCATGGTGGTATACTTTGATGATATATTGATATATAGTGGAAGCACAGAAGAACACCTACAACACTTGCGGGAAGTGTTGATGATACTTCGTCAGGAGCAATTTTACGTGGCAACAAAGAAGTGCGTGTTCATGACCGATGTGTTTTATTTCTAGGATATGTTGTATATGAAGGAGGAATACAGGTGGATCATAATCGAGTTGAAGCAATCAAGGAATGGCCACAATCCAGGACGCTAACATAAGTTAGAAGTTTTCATGGTTTAGCATCATTCTACCGAAGGTTTATTCCACATTTCAGTAGCGTGATGGCACCTGTTACTGATTGTATGAAGGGAAAACAATTTTCATGGATGGAAGAGGCTGGATCTACTTTTGAACAGATCAAGGAACTTTTAACGAAAGCACTAATTCTATTGTTGCCAGATTTTCAGTTGTTATTTGAGTTACATGCAGATGCATCTAAAGTTGGAATTGGAGGAGCGTTGAGTCAGAGGGGACGTCCAATTGCTTATTTCAGTGAGAAGCTTTAGGGAGCAAAGATGAGACATAATACTTATGACGTGGAATTCTATGCTATTGTCCAAACCATAAAACATTGGAGGCACTATTTGTTTCATGAAGAGTTTGTGTTATATACTGATCATGAAGCCTTGAAACATTTGCAGGGATAGGATAAGGTTGCAGCTAGGCATTCTTCATGGATCGCATACTTACAACAATTTACATTTGTTGTAAAGCATAAGTCGGGAGTTAAAAATCGGGTGGCAGATGCATTGAGTAGAAGAAATCATTTGTTGACTACGATGAGAGTTGAAGTGACGGGGTTTGATGTTTTGCCAGAATTGTTTGTTGAGATCCTTACTTTGCTAAGATTGTAGATGAAGTCGAGAAAGGGAAGACGGATGAGTATGTGTTGGTGGATGGCTTTCTATTCAAAGGAAATCGGTTGTGTATATCAGAGTGCAGTTTGCGAACGAAGATTGTGAAAGAATTGCATGAAGAGGGTCATGTGGGAAGAGACTGTACCTTGCAGTTGATTTCTCAATCATATTTTTGACCTTCCATAAGGAAAGAAGTTGAAAGATTTGTGGAGAGATATCACATATGTCAAGTTTCCAAAGGGACAACTACGAATGCAGGATTGTATATGCCATTGCCCGTGCCTACTAGACCATGGGTTGATGTTAGCATGGATTTTGTTTTGGGTTTGCCAAGAACTCAATGAGGAAATGATTCTATGTATGTTGTGGTGGATAGATTTTCGAAGATGGCACATTTCATATCTTGTAAAAAGACCGCCGATGCAGTCCGTGTTGCTCAATTGTTCTTTAAAGAAGTTTATCGACTACATGGGCTACCTGAGACCATTGTTTCTGACCGGGATACTCGATTTCTAAGTCATTTTTGGTTGAGCATGTGGAAGATGGTTGGGAATAAGCTGAATTTTAGTAGCGCCTATCATCCACAAACTGATGGGCAGACAGAAGTGGTGAACAGATCGTTGGGAAACTTGTTGAGATGTCTTGTGAAGGATAATTTGAAGAGTTGGGATGTGAAATTGTGTCAAGCGGAATTCGCACACAACCATGCAGTTAATCGAAGTACTGGATTCAGTCCATTTCAAGTGGTATAATCAGCAATTCCGAAGGGACTGTTGGAGTTGTCGATAGTTCCATTTCAGAAAGGGGTTGTTAAACGAGCTTGTGATTTTGTGAATGAGTTGCAGGAATGTCACAGAATTGTCCATGAACGATTTCTTAAGTCAAATGAGAAGTATAAGCAACTGGCAGATAAGAAGCGAAGGAGTGTAGACTTCAAAGAGGGTGATCTTGTTTATGCAGTTTTGACGAAAGATCGTTTTCCAGTTGTAACTTACAACAAATTGAAAGCTCGAAAGATTGGTCCAGTAGAAATCTTGAAGAAGATCAACGATAATGCTTATCGGTTAAGATTGTCGGATCATATCCACACTGCAGACGTTTTTAACGTCAAACACTTGATTCCGTATCATGAGCATAAGCTTGTCGAAGAAGAGCAATGTATGAATTCGGGGTCGAATTCTTTTCAACCAGGGGAGGATGATGCAGCGCACCACGTTAAGTTGCCTGCGACCTATGCTTTGAGTCGCCCAAGCGACCTAACGAGTCACGCGAGTTATGAAGTGGAGAAGGGAACAGCGAGTTATGCCAGAAAGGATGATCCAGCGACCTATGTTAAGTCGCCGAGCGACCTAACGAGCTATGCTCAAGCAAGATAACGACCTAATGAGTTAAGTCGCCATTGCCTTAGGTCGCATTGATTCTTAAACCGCTCAAGTTTTAGGTCGCTCGACCTTATGCCGCATGCTACCGACCTTAAGCCGCATTCCTTAGGTCGCTGAAGCAGTGTGATTCCTAACCCGCTGGTTCATGGACCAGTGCTGTATTTTATGCCGCTCTGTTTTAGGTCGTATGTCGCGTGGATGTTTGTGTTATGTTTGTTTTTCTTAAGCCGCTGTTGTGATGTTGTTTTAAGTCGCGTGATGTATTCTGTTGAGTCGTTTATTGTTAGGTCATTGTAACTTGTATTTGTCTTGGGTCGTAGGTCGCCAGTCATTGGAGTTGGGTCGCATGTTGTTAGGTCGGGCAGTTGTGTGTTGTAAAACTCTATAATTAGGGGTGATGGGTCATTTGTAAAAATAGTTGATTTTGAATAAACTTTGTTTGAGTGCTTTGTGCCTCTTTAAAATTGGACGTTGAGTGTTAGCTCCTTTCTCCATTTTCGGTTATTCGAGTGCGCTCGAATCAACGGATTTGAAGCCGATTCACGGAATCTCGTGCGCGAGGTCAACGTCGAAGAACCGTAGATCTTCTAACACGGTATCGTGCGCGATCAACGTTTTAAAGGTAGCTAGAATCCGGTATCTCGCGAGATTAACGGATTTGGTATCATTAATCCATCAATCCATATTTGTATCGTTCCATCATCGTTTATCAATTTTTTTGACACGAAGCATCATCTCGTGATCAAAGTTGTTAATCCGCTACGTCACTTTCATATTGCACCGTAAGCCCTTCCAACTTCTATGTCACTTTGTCCGGTACAGGGTAGTAAATTTTAGTCTGCTATGTTACTTTGCAACCCTTATTCTACTGCTTTACGACCTTTATGCTACTCCCTTTTGTTCACTCTGTTTGTAACTCAAAGACTGTAGTATAGAATGCAAGAGTTTGTAGCTATAAAAGCTTATTTATTGGATAACCAGACTGTGGCTTATATAGCCATTACAAACAGGAATAATTCAAAGATGCATCCACGATTTACAAGACTATATCGTGACTAGGATAAAAGAAGAACAATTCAAAACAAACAACTACTCCCTACAAACCAGGGTTATTCAACACACACACAACAAACTTAATCCATGAGCTGCCAGGACTTGGTCAGCAAGTAACCAGAATTCTAACAAACCCTCCCTTAAACTGAACTGCCATTCATGTAGTCAGTTTACCTCTTGAACAGAGCACATACCCAGCAGCTCCCTCATCTTCAAGAATGCATCTAAATTCAAAGGTTTAGTCATTATGTCAGCCAACTGATCTTTAGAGCCACAATGCACCAAATCCACTTCACCGTCTTTGCTCAAGTCTCGAAGAAAATGGAACCTAATATCTATATGTTTACTTCTTCCATGCATGACAGGGTTCTTTGAGAGCTTAATAGCTGAACTATTATCACATTGAATAACACACCTTTTCTGACTGAGACCAAGCTTCTTAAGAATTCGCAGCATCCATACACTGCTCCATACACTTTGACAAGCACAAGAAGCAGCTGATATGAATTCAGCTTCTGTAGTGGAATGTGTCATTGCTGGCTGCTTTTTTGAACTTCAAGCTACAGCTCCAGAACTTAATTTAAACACATAACCTGAAGTGCTCTTGCGGTCCTCGTGCCTCCTGCATAGTCACTATCGGAGAAAGCGACCAACTGTTCTTCTCCTTTATTCTTATAGAGTACTCCCAAATCAGTTGTTCCCTTTAGATACATGAAGACTCTTTTCGCTGCTGCTTGATGTAACTCAGTAGGAGCTTCCATATAGCGACTTATAAGACTCACTGCATACATGAGATCACGTTTGGTGGCAGTTAAGTACATAAGACTACCCACCATTTGCTTGAAAGTAGTAGAATCCATCCTTACACCACCTTCATTCTTCATGAGTTTGCAGCCAGGTTTTCAATGGGAGTCCTAACCGGGTTGCACCGTTCCATTTTAAACCTTTCAAGCACCTCATTGACATATCTTTTCTGACTAATGAAAATCCCACCTGAGTCTTGCATAACTTCTACTCCAAGAAAGTATTTCATTTTTCCAAGATCGGACATGTCAAACTCCTGCATCATTGACCTCTTGAACTCTTCAAACATCTTCTTATTGTTCCCAGTAAAGATGGGGTCATCTACATACACACTGACTATAAGTATAGCTCCATCTTCCCCACACTTCACGAAGAGAGTATGTTCACTTGAGCACCTCTCAAGGCCTTCATTGAGAAAATATGACTCAATTTTGCTAAACCAAGCATTTAGAGCTTGCTTGAGCCCATACAATGCTTTCTTGAGCTTATATACCCTGTTCTCAACACCCTTTACCTCATACCCTCTTGGTTGCTCGAGGAACACCTCTTTATTGTTCTCTCCTTGTAGAAATGCACTTTTCACATCAAGTTGATACACCAACCAATCTCTACTTGCTGCAAGTGCAATAATCACTCTAATAGTATCACATCGAGCAACGGGAGAAAATATCTCATTTTAATCAACCCAATGCCGTTGAGTGTACCCTTTTGCCACCAACCGAGCTTTGAATTTGTCCACCTCACCTTTCTCATTCAGCTTGGTCTTGAAGAGCCACTTAACACCTACCTTCTTTGCTCCTTTAGGCAACTCAGTTAATTCCCAAGTCTCATTCCTCTGATTAGCCTGAATCTCCAAGTTCGTTGCATCTCTCCATTTTGAGCTCTTGACGGCTTCTTCAATAGTAACAGGATAATTTGCTGAAGTGAACATGACAAGTTGTTGGATCGGACCCTCTTCGGACAGGTCTTCACCACTCACATAGTCTTCCATCCAATTTGATCTTCTTCTAACCCTCCCTTGGATCGGTATACTCACATTAATTTCACCTGAGTCAGTAGATGTGGATGAACTTGAGCCATCACTACCACCCTACGCATTCTGTCCTTTAATATCATCTTCTTACACTGTTGGACCCTCTGCTTCTTCTACTTCTTCTTCTATAGTTACTTCATTCTCTTCAGTGTCACCCCATTCTAACACATCACTAATAGCTTATTCTTTTGTTTTGCCCCAACTCCATTTTTCTTCCTCTTCAAACAAAATGTCACGACTTATGACAATCATCTTTGCCTTCGGATCGTACATTCTGTAAGCCTTGGATTCTTCATTGACACCGAGAAACACACACCTGAAGCTCTTGTCATCAAGTTTCTTTCTTTTGATATCTGGAATGTGAACATGAACTACACATTCGAATACTCTGAAACAATGAACTGAAGGTTTGTATCCACTCCAGGCTTCTTCAGAGGTCATACCTTTCACTGTTGCCATAGGACAACAATTGAGGACATGCACCGCCCAATTGACAGTTTCCGGCCAGTACTCTTTTGGAACTTCTTTATCAGTGAGCATACAAGTACCATGTTCATTAGGGTTCAGTTTCTTCTCTCTACGACTCCATTTTGTTGTGGAGAATAAGCTGCAGTGAGTTGTCTACTGATCCATTTGAAATACAAAACTTGTTAAACTCCAAAGAGGTGAATTCCCCTCCTCGATCAATATGTAAACAACATATGAAGTTCCCTGTTTCTTTCTCTACCACACTTTTGAAACTTCCGAACATAATAAGCGCTTCTGACTTAGCATGCAAGAAATATGTCCACATAATACGGCTATAATCATCTATAAACGTAACTATGTACCTCTTGTGGCTGTTTGATTCAGAAGTGATCGGGCCACAAATGTCGGAGTGTACAAGCTGTAAAGGTTGAGTAACTCTCCATGCGCCCTTCTTTGGAAATGGATAACATGTTGTTTGCTGATCACACACTCTGCACACAACTTGGAGGAAGCTTTGAGAATGGGTAAGCCCTTGACCAGCTTTCTGTATGCCAATGTTCTCAAACCTTTCATGTGCAATTGCCCAAATCTCTTGTTCCATAGACTTGTGTTTGTATCCTCAGAAGTGATCTGAAAACACGTTGATCTTGTAGGTATAGAAGCAAGCAACACAAACATTATGTTTGCTGACATGTTTGTTTGCATGATCAAACCTCTTGTTGGATGAAAGATCTTACAAGCACCATGTTGAATTAATATGGATAACTTCTTCTCTTGGAGCTGACCAATGCTAAGCAGATTATTTTTGAGCTTAGGAATATAGTATACCTCGGTGTTTACTTGAGTTGTCCCTTGTACTTGCATTCTTATGCTGCCCTTCCCCATGACTTTCATCTTTGTGTTGTTGCCAAACTTAACCATGTGCCTGATTGTCTCATCAAGTTCAATGAACCACCACTTATCACCATTCATGTGATTACTACATCCGGAATCCAAGAACCATACATTTTCTCTCTTTGACTGGTTTACCTCTACATACGCCATTAACAACATCTCCTTACTCTCATCAAATTCAGCATAGTTAATATTCTTCTCCGAGCTAGGACACTCATACTGAAAGTGCCCTAGCTTGTGACACTTGTAACACTCCACTGTCTCCTTGTTAAAACCTCCTCTTCCTCTTCCACAGCCTCTGCCACTAAATGCTCCACGTCCTCTTCCTCTACTGCTTCCCCCTTCATTGGTGATCTTTAAAGCTTGCTCTTGCCTTGAAACTCCATTGCTTTGATTCAATCTTTGTTCATGCACCAAAAGATTACTTTGCAGTTCATCCAACATCATTGAATCTAGATCATTTGATTCTTCTATGGAGCAAGCCACATAGTCGAATTTAGGAGTTAATGATCTCAAATTCTTTTCAACAATGTAAACTTGTGACATGTTTTCTCCA
Organism: Allium cepa; assembly: GCA_030765085.1. Taxonomy (NCBI): domain Eukaryota; kingdom Viridiplantae; phylum Streptophyta; class Magnoliopsida; order Asparagales; family Amaryllidaceae; genus Allium; species Allium cepa. The sequence goes on along the minus strand of CM060938.1, from coordinate 606,770,902 downwards.
CCATTCATCTTCAACTTGTTCACCAAGGTAAGTGTACGAGCAATGTACTCGTCCATCTTCTCTCCTTCTCTCATTGGAAGCACTTCAAAGTCTCTCTTTAAGGCTTGTCTGTGTGCACACTTCACTCGGTTTATGCCTTGATATTTCTGCTTCATCGAGTCCCAAATGCTCTTATAACTCGACTTATCAAGGATGGTTTCCATGATAGTCCTATGGATGGCTTGAAAGAGGAAGTTCTTTACTTTGAGATCATCCTCCTTCACTGCTTAACTTTTTGACGTAGCTCTTCCTCTCTCTTTCTTCATGCCTCAGTCTATTGCCTTCCCTCTGCCACAACTGAAGAGAAGGTTGCAACCTGTTGATCTACCTGTGTTGTGGCAGGGATGCCTTCATCTACAACCTTCATAGTTTCCTTTGACGTAGGAAGTTCTCCATCAACATAGACCAATGGTCATAGTACCCATCGAATATAGGTATGGACACAAGCGCTGAACTACCTTCAGCTAGCAATTTCAATTGCGTAGCACTACTCTCAGTCATCAACTCTCTCTCTCTCGCTTTCACACTTTTGCTCTGATACCACTGTTTGTAACTCAAAGACTCTAGTATAGAATGCAAGAGTTTGTAGCTGTAAAAACTTATTTATTGGATAACCAGACTGTGGCTTATATAGCCATTACAAACGTGAATAATTCAAAGATGCATCCACAATTTACAAGACTATATCGTGACTAGGATAAAGGAAGAATAATTCAAAATAAACAACTACTCCCTACAAACCAGGGTTATCGACACAAATACAACAAACTTAATCCATGAGCTACTAGGACTTGGTCAGCAAGTAACCAGAATTCTAACACACTCTTCATCCATTTTGTTTGACAGATATAAGCATGACCAACAAACATCAGCTACTCTCTGATTTAACCATCTTTCCAAACTAAGATTACATTCACGTCAGACTATCCAGGATGTGAAATTAAATCTCCAAAACCTCAAAAGATATCTACTCCACCAATCTTCACCTACTTGATGTAAAGGTTGACTTATTTACATCTTATTTTCCAATTACTTTTATGCTATAACAGGATAATAATGCATTCCGTTGTAGGATAACCAAAAGCATGTTGTCGTGCCAAAGAGTTTGGTGGACAAGTACTTACATACATTTGAAGAACAGTGTTTATACGAGATTAACACATTCAATGTCTACCCTTCACAACCTACCTATTGTCCTATAGATGAGGAGTTGATGATCATCTTCCGTCAAGATACCCCAGTAAAAAAAGGCTGCCACCTACGTTGTACAATATTCTTACATACAGATTTGGTTCTATTGATGATGGCACTCTCGCTAAATGCATAGATAAGGTGGCTCAACTGATAGGTGAACACTATTTCTGTATTCCTACATGCCGTGTACTATTAACCCACCATTTGCAGTTACACTACACCACATATTTCCTTGATCATCCTATTTTCTATTTGTATTTTACAGATATTGGTGGTGCTCTACAAAACATTTCTGATGTTGTTCAACTCACAACAAGGGCTGACTATCAAACTTCTAAGAGAGAGCTTACCATTTGCAATGGAAGGTTACAATTTGAACGCTTTCTTATATTTATCTCTACTTATCTTACTATAAACACCCTCCCTTTTATTTTTATGCAGTTCAAAAAATATATCTATAACTTTGTGGACAGACAAGACAAACCGCATAGATCTAGCCGCTACTGACTCGGAAACCCAACACTACTGGAACTACAGTGTATTCGACAACCATTACCGACGACCGCCGACGGCAGAATACTGACGGCTTTGAACGACATATATTTTTTGGACTTTGTTCGATTAAAATAATTAGCCGTTGCTAGCTGTTGGAAAATTGTCGTTTGTGGTCGTTGATAGCCATCGAAAAGTCACGTGTATTTTCTTCTCCAAGCCGAAACCTGAACCATTTCACTCCTCCCCAAATCAAAAAACCCTTCTCCACCATTTCCCCCTCCAACTGCAAGCGACAAATTTCTGCCAAAATAAGCTCCAACTTCATCAAATCAGAATCTCATCTCCTCCAAACCTCTAATCTCCTCTATTTTAGGTATTATCCCTAAACCCTAATTTAATTAATTTGTTAATTTAGGGTTAATTTTTTTAGTTTAGTTGTTTATATTTTCTCATTGATTGTGTAGTATAGTTAATTGAATGTTAGTTTGTTAGTTAGTATAGTTTAATTTGTTAGTTTATACGATAAGAGATTAGTGTGTATTAGTTGAATAAATTAGTGCTTGTATGTGTTACTTGGATTATTTAGTGTGGATGAAAATAATTTAGTCTATGCTTTTTTAAAACTTCCAAAACGATAATTAATTTTACATACGTGTGGTTAGTTAATTAAAGTTTTAAACTATGCGTATGTAATAAACCATCGTATACAGTATTTTATTCATAAAATCCTTAGAGTGTTTTTGTCCACGTCTTATAAGTATGGTACATGATCGCTATGTGGGTATTCATTTTTTGACAGAACTGACATCTATATTCATCACATACAATATTTGTTGGATTTGTCCCTATATTGGACAAGTTACAAACACAGTAACGTAATTACATCTTGTAAGTCATTTCATTTTAAACGATTTACAAAATTTCAATAGCACTTCCTTTGTGTTCCCCGTGTACACGCAATCGTGTACGACTTAGGGAACAAAAGGGAAGTGCTGTCAAAATTTTGTTGAATTGTTTAAAATGAAATGATTTACGAGATGTAATTACGTTACCTTGTTTGTAATGGGAAGTAGGATGACCCAGCAACAAAGATTCATTGCAATTAATATAAAACATTAAACTGTAAAATTGTATTGAAAAATAAATTATGAATGTGGTTTTCATTTATATCGTATATTTTAATTACAGTAGGAGAGATGATGAATTATTTTACTAATCGAAGATGGATGTATCAACAATGAAGGAAAATATGAGGCTCAATAAGTGAACATTTTAATAATGGTGTACATATATTTATTGATTTCGCTTTGAATAATAATGGAGACGACGAAGAAATCTGTTGTCCATGTAGTAGGTGTAAATTGTTGAAGTATTTGATAATAGAAATGGTTAGAATTCATTTGCACCGGTACGGTTTCATACTGAACTATTTGGTATGGGATCGGCACAAAGAAGTTGTAGCACCTAATCCTGTGTAGTCAGAGGAGGTAGTGAGTAATGAAATTGTTACGATGAATCTCGTAGAACATATGGTTGAAGATGCAGCACGTTCAATGTTCCATACTGCATAATTTGTTGATGACGAAGTTAATGTCAAAGAAGAACCAAATATTGGAGTAATTTTTTCATGATTTATTGGATTCCGCGAAGAAACCCCTTTGGAAAGGCTGTACAAGTGGCATCCAATTATCAATATTTGCAGAATACATTGTGGTGAAATCTAAATACAAACTCACAGACGCTGGATCTACAGTTGTTGTATAAGTTGCGAAGCGGCATATGCATCCCGACAACTTAATGTGCGAAAATCATTATGAAATGAAAAAACTTATGTCAGCTTTTGGTTTACCATATCAAAAAATGGATACATGTTAAAACGGTTGCATGTTATTTTGGAAAGAAGATATCAATCTTAGGAATTGTAAAATATGTAATCAGAAAATGTATAAACCAAGAAAGAAAAAGGGAAATGAAGTTTCGTATAAACGTATGCATTATTTACCTATTACTCTTAGGCTTCAAAGGTTATATGCATCTTCTGTAACTGTGCATCATATGAGATGACACAGTGTTAGAACGTAGGAAGAAGGTACGTTACACACCCAGCTGATGGGTAAGCATGGAAGCATATTGATCAGAAATATCCTGATTTTGCAGCGGAGAGCCATAATGTTAGACTTGGTTTATGTACGAATGGATTTTCACCATTTTCTTAATTTGGTTTTAAATATTCATCTAGGTCTATAATCGTTACACCTTATAACTTACCTCCTTGGACGTGTATGAAAACTTCATATATGTTTCTCACAATTGTTGTCCCCTACCCTGATGATCCAACACAAGGAATCGATGTTTATTTACAGCCATTGATTGAAAAGTTGAAAATATTATGGTACGAAGGAGTTGAAACATACGACATCCCAAAAGAAAAGAGTTTTCGTATGCTTGCATCTTTGTTGTGGACTATTAGCGATTTTCTTGCATATGCAATTCTTTTAGATTGGAGTATAGTTGGTTGCCTAGCTTGTCCTTATTGGATGTTGAAAACACAAGCATTTTCTTTACCGCATAGGAGGAAAATTTCATGGTTGATTGTCGTCGGTGTTTTCTCCATATTAATCATCTTTTTAGAAGAGACAAAAAAACTTCACAGCTAATAGACATGAGCCCTTGCAACCACCAACGGTTAGGTCTAGCGAAAATATATATAAAATTGTAAAGGATTTTCCAAAGGTACATGAGACCAGAGAACAAATTGAAATTTAAGGTAAATCAACGATTTATAATTGCTGCAAACAAAGTATATTTTAAGAATTTCCGTATTGGAAAAATCTACTACTTCATCACAATATTGACGTGATGCACAACGAGAAAAACGTGTTTGACAACGTTTTTAATACAATTTTGAATGTTAAGGGGAAGACGAAGGATGATTTGAAGTAAAGAAGCGATATCGAAGCAATACATAATCACTCCGAGCTACATATCAAGCCAAATGACACGAAAAAATTAAAAGCATGCTATGAGCTAGACAATAACCAAGTTAAAATACTTTTAAAATGGGTGGAAGGATTAAGATTTCCCGACGGTATTTCTTTCAATATTCGTAGATGTGTCGACTATAAAAACAACAGACTTAGTGGGATGAAAAGCCATGATTGTTATATTATGATGGAAAATTTATTACCCATTTCTTTTAAAGAACCGTTGCCTACAAAAGTTTGACGGTTGTAACAGAACTTAGTTTGTTTTATAAGGAGCTTTGTTCTACTACGTTAAAAGTTGATCGTCTATGTAAACTTGATGAAAAAATCCCCATACTGCTCTACAAACTAGAGAAAATATTTTCTCCAGATTTATTTAATGTAATGAAGCATTTACCTATTCATCTTCCATTTGAAGCACGTCTTCGAGGGCCTGTGCAATATGGACGGATGTATCCATTCGAGAGGTATTAATGTTTAGTAAGTTAAATATTAGTTTACTTCATGTGTAAATAATTTTAATTTGGAATAATTCTTAATAGGTACTTAAATCATATAAAGAAAAAAGTGAGACAGAAAATATGGGTTAAAGGTTCGATTTGCAAATCATATATCGAAGAAGAAGCTTCGTATTTTTTCTCTCATTATTTTAGTGATCATGTGAACATATCCTTTGAAAGTGCTATGCGTAATGATGCAGACATTGATCAAGATGATTATCAAGAAAGTTTATATAATTTTAAAAACATGGCCGATCGGCTGGTAAATATGTAGAATTATGGTTGGACGATAGAGATTACCATGTAGCACACACATATATTCTTCTCAATTATGTTGAAATTGCACCATTTGTTAGGTAATGCACATATATTCTTCTGAATGCATTATATCATCTACATATGCATACATATACATATGCACGCGTGTGTGTTAATTATAATGCAATATTTCGTTTACAATTGCAGTGTTTACGAATCACAACATCCAAATGACGATATCGGTAAAGATTTCGCAACTTGTTTTTTAAATTACGTTTACGACTCAAAAAACTGTGTGCTCAACGATGGATTGAAACATGTAGTTATGGGACCAAAAAAGGAAAGTTAAGATCTATCCATTATTCTTCGTTAATGGATATAAATTTAACACCAAAGAATACGGTGCTAAAAAATTAACTAACAATACCGTTGTATTTGTTAAAGGTAGCGATGATCCAAATGATCATGTAATTTTTTTTTATGGCATGTTAACTCAGGTTTTGCAATTGACATATTTCACAAGACCTGTAGAAGAAGTTTTTTTGGTTTAAATGCAACTGGTTCAGCAACGTTCCAGGTTCTAGAATCAACGTGCACCCAAAGTATAATCTTATAGAAATAAAGCATACCTCGCGTTATTATAAGTACGATCCTTTTATACTTGCCAAACAAGCTTTTCAAGTTTATTACACTCTGTACCCATCTGTACAAAGAGATAAAGCAGATTAGTCAGCCGTTTTAAAAAAAGGCAAGATTTACATTTGATGGACAAAATATTCGAAATGAACAAACTTACCAAGCAGACATCGAGGAAAATACTGGAATAATAATAACCGACGGTCAAACCGATTTTTGACCTCCAAACGATGAATCAAATGCATTAATAGAAGCATTTGAGACTACAAAGGAACAAAACATAGAGTACGAAACACAGTCTGAATCAGAAAATGATGAGGACTGATTAATAATCTACATATCGGGAGAAGGTAATTTCTGTGTTTACTTATGTTACATTATGTCGTTAAAAATGACGTGTTCTGTTAATGATAAGTTTAGTCATAAACTGTTCATATAATCGTTTTATGTTTCTGCCATAATGTATGTTTCATTTAGTTAAATAATATGTTTCTTAAATATGATATATCTATAATAGGTACTATATATACATGTCATTTTTTCGTACACGCAGCTCATCCTATACAGGATCTCCCTCTTCTTCTCAAAGAGGGACGGGTGCGCCTTCACCTGATGATGTCTCCGGCCCAACACATGAGTTAGTTCTTCCTGCGGTCTGGTTGTAGGCCAAAGTCGATGGATTGTAAGTATTAAATTTATTTCAGTATTAACAATATGTTTCTGCATGATTTATTATATATTAGTCTTGTTTTATTAAATGCTTGTTTCTTTTGACACAGTGGCTTCGAGCTCGAGCCATCAGCCACAGTGCTCTCCATGTCCTGATAGGCATATAAATGTAGGATGACTGCCTACTGGCCTAAATGGAGCAAGATACCAGATAATGTGTGGGAGAGCATTTGGCGGGATTTTCTGGTTAGCGTAAATTTACATTTTACACTTTTTCTTTGATCATAGATCGCTTTATATGTTTTAGACTAGTTATAATAATGTGTAACTTTCATTTTCTAAATGTGCAGGGTTCGGTCAACCTACAGAGGCCGATGTATCCCTGGTACAGCGGCATTGGAATAGCAAAATCGCCAAACATTATAGGGATACAATATCTGTAATGACAAGAGGGGGAAAACCCCAACTGGACGAGTGCTAGCGTTTGGGAGGCCTGAGTCGTAGGGTAGGGCAATGAGGAGTTCCAGATAAGTTTACCACATATTAATTACTTTAAATTATCGCGTGTATTTAATACATAATTTAGAACTGTAATGTTATTTTTAATTGAAATTTGCAGAGGGAGTCAGATAGGAACTCCGCAAATAGAAATAAGAATCCCATCAAACATCATGGTCGTTTCAAGTCGTTCAAGCATCATCGTGAGGATTTACTGAATTTTTATATTCACATTTTTATATTTTAAGTTATAAGTTGTTAATGGATAGTTAATAAACCAATATATATATATATATATATATATATTTCAGGAAAAAGTGCGAGGAGGAGCTGTTTCGTATTGGGATGTTGTTGCTCATACTCATGCCTTGAAACAGACTGACGATCCGGGCTCAGTCGTATACTCATGGGAGCATAACGATAAAACGACTGTGGCCTATGTAAATGTATTATAATTAAGTTAAAGGTCATCAGTTAATTAACTAAGTACACATTTATAGATATATTAATTAGTGTTGTTTATGCCAGTGACCATTTCTTGTCAATTAGTATAGCGATTAGCCTACTAAATTGTATTCTGTATTTTGCATTACAACAGAAGTTTCGGGAAGAATGGGCACAGCTGCCGGCTAAGACAGGACGAGATGAGTTGACAGCTGATGAGGAGGAAGCTATTTTTGAGTCTGTCATGGATCCACCATCCCGCAGCAGGCGCTATGGATTTGGGAATCAAGCGGTAATTTTTTGAAAATCAACTAAATTCAAATATTGTATTTTTCAGTTAAAGTTATGTAAATTATGTTTATGATGTTGGAAGAAGTATAATAATTTAATTATATTTGTAGCGCTACGAGCCGAGATCGTCGAGCTGTGGGAGCATGATCGCCGTCGTGCCGCAGATGGAGCAGCTGAACTAGTATTTGGCGGAGTATATGGAGCAACATGGGAGGTTTTCTTCCTTGGGTGGTTCTATAGAGGATGATGATCAGTGATGCTAGGTATATTCTATTATATTATTTTGTCTGTATATATACGCTTCGAGTGGGTGAGGATGTGTTTAATACATTTTGGTGGATTGTATATTATTTTATGTGGATTTAGATGTTGAGTTTTTGGATTTGGATGTTGAGTTTGTGGATTATGTTGGATTTGGATGTTGAGTTTATGGATGAAATATTATGTATGCTTATCTATATGATTATTGGTTTATATATGCTCGAAAAGGAGCTATTATTAGTATTGATGGATATGAGGTGGCTGGAAGGTAGCAAGTTCAAATTCATAAAAAATTACCCAGATTACCAACGGCTTGTAACGGTTTCCGACGACCTGTAGATAATAATTTTCCAACTTTTCTGACGGCCTCCAACGGCAATCTACGACCATTTTCGACAGCATGGGACGACTATTTGGTTTTTCAAGATTGCCACGTGGCAATTTTGGCTGTCGAAAATGGTCGGAGATTGCCGTTGGAGGCCGTCGGAAAAGTGTCGTTGGTGTCGTTGGAAATCATAACTAAACGAGATTCGTATTCCAACGGCTATTCCTACGGTTTCGGACGGCCTTCCAACGACCGCGGATGGCTATGGGCCATCGGAAACTAGTGTTGTTCTTGTCGTGCAACTACCCTCACTGATATTCACTTCTACGCTAGTAAAACTTTTTAAAGGTAATTTTGTAGTACTGAATTATATTTTACTCTTTTTTATCAACGTTATAAACAAACTACTTATTTTAGGAGTGTTTATCTTTTCATCAACCAATGCTACACAAATGTACTCAAACATTGACTGCCCAGAGTTAGCTAATTTAATTTCCAGATTTCTCTCCTATTTGGTTATATCAAATAATACTACTGCCTACTTTATGTGTAAATACTAACCCTGACCGTTATGCATTCTAAAGTCACAGAAAGTGGAGGAAATACGGTTACAATAGTTGGGCGTCATCGAACATCGACTTCAACAACTTATGATCACGAAATAAAAAAGTACCATAGCTAATATGTTAGATGACATAAGAGCTAATGACTGCCACATAATGACTTATTATTTATTTCTTCTTCTACACTACCCTAATTATTTTACTAACATTTTTCTCCACTTCTCTGCTTTTTAGTCTAATAAGTATGTAGTGCATGCAACTTTAATGTAGATTAACACATTATCCAGATGGAGTTATCTTTCCTGTCCAATTTGTCAAAAGACTGTGACAAAGGAAGCAACCTGTTTTACCTGCCCAAAATGCAATAATAATATTGCCCATCCTATAAATAAGTATGTGTCATTCAATATGTGGTTCACTTTAAACTCGCTAAATACCAGCTATATGTACACAGGTATTAATTATCAATGGAAGTATTCAACCACACTGGTTCTGTTACTTGATTGCTATTGACAAAGATGCTGCCTGCTTACTCAAATGGAGCGTGGATGAAATGATGAAACTATTGACAACAGTACACAAATTGTACAGTAATTCGGTTTATAATTTGAACTCCTAATTTTCAACCATTTAATCATAATATATAGATGATGTCCTGTTACACCTGTCACACGCAATTGCAATTGAATAACACGATTGTTTATTTTCTTTTAGAGCAAAGCCGATGAACTGATTGGTACAGTCTTCCGAAACTTAACTGGTTCAGAACCTCGATTCGAATTCGCATATTCCACCTAAGACATCAGCAACCATGGAAAACATTGAATGTTGGAAGAATTTCATTGACTATAACGTTCATTATTGAAGCTCCAGCTCTGCCATTTTTTGATTAATTTTTTACTCCCTACATTCGAATTTTTTTTCAACGGTCATACACACTGATCAGTATTTATGGTTTACGTACTTGCCCTCCGTACTAATCTACATGCACATTGAAATACTACAAACATGGGTTTTACAGTAAACATTGAAGATGTCAATTTATACACAGACTGTGCTATATTAAACAACAAATCTCTAAATTTATCACCATACATTAAACATCTCCCTGCACTTACTGTCGCTCAACTATCACTTACGCATCACCTCCATGCTGCTTAACTCCTTAGATTACATTATTAATATCAATATAAGTTTACATAAAGATATGTATATCAACTGCATCAACTAATAAATTCATGTATTGCACGATCTAACTATGCCTTTTATTATTCATTCCAATAAGTAAATTGTGGTTGATTACAAACCACTCACTTTAACATATATACCTCAACGTATAATACATCTCCCCATTCCTTCCCTACATAATATCCCTTTAAGTTAATCAACAACATTTTACACTATCTTCCTCTACCCACTTGCTTATGTAGAGTGTTCGTGTGTGTAGCATGTGCCACACACTAGTTACTTTAAAAAGTTAAAAAAATCAGTTTTTACAAGAATATGATGTTTTGCCACTTTCCAGACCTTCTCTCGACGTAGTACTTCCGCCTCTATCTTGATCAAAACCAATACACATAGTATCAATAGCTTTAGTAGCGACCCGACTTTCTATCACCAGAAAATCGCATCACTAATTAAGAAAGAAAGAGATAGAAGAAGAAAAGAAAGAGAAGAAAAAGAAACAACACATCAGAATCTCACAGCGGAACGAACGAAATATAATATATAACATAAATTTAGTATCATATACATCAGAGTACACAACTAAACACCTCAATTTAGACAGTTATAACATTTCCGTCTAATACAATACAAGACATCATACAGAATAACCACACAGCGGAAACTCTAACAATAATCTACACGCTGAAGCCTACTGCTCCATAGCTCCTCCAGATTTCGTCAAGGATAACATGAATCACTTGACTACTCATACAAAATATGAGTACCCAAGAGTTTAATAAAACAGAAAATAAACACTCGGGTCAGACAGGGGTCTGGTGTGAGTATACGGTTTAAGATTTCTTAACTTTAGAAAATCCTTTGAAAAGAAAAGGTATCACGTAAGACTTCCCACACATAAACATGGAAAAGTTTTTACCTTACGCTAACCAAAACATTTGATAGGAAATCCAGTGATATTATAATAGTGTCTAGGGTTTTCAAATAAATATGAAATAGCCGAAATTGTTACATCTATTAAATTCCAGCTACTAGCCACAAAAGTGGGTAATACAAACAAAACCGTAGGGTCTCGTAGGGAAAATGGGTTTCCATCAATGGCACGGCTACTGGGGTACCGCCCGTCACAGTACGTGGCCTAGATCACCGTACCGAGGAGTACGCCCGCTCCCCTGCAACACAAGGCCGGGACCATTCCTTACTGAACAGTCCCGAACAAGACCACCCCGCAGTTGGCTGCAGACCAACTGCCCACACAGCCGAAATAAAAAGGGACTTCTAGACAGGGATGTATCATGCTCTCCAGTGGGAGCTACCCACGATGCCTTGCTGCACCTCCCCTGTTTTAGCCATTCCCGGTTGATGAGGCTTGAGGCTGCGATTACCTTTATAGGACACATCTCTTAGAATGCTCATCGTCCACCTGACGATGTTCTGAAAGCATTCAATCCATACAAGTTCGTTCCGGGTTCGAACGAAACCGAAGGCACTATCTCATTGCACTCATTTTAGAATCACCCTCAGAGTCAACGACCATAGCCCTTGCACTCTGAATCACCATCTCGAACCTATAAGCACTATTCCTTCAAACTCATTACGGAATCACCCACAGAGTTATACTGACGTATAGCCCTTACACCTCGAGTCTTCACTTGCTCCACTTGGATTAACGACCTAACGTTTAATTGGAATCGATGTGGTTTTCGGATATCCAAATATGGAAACCCGATCCCGGTCTCACCGAAACCAAACGCCATTTTAATGTCCAAGTTATACTTGAGGGATTTAAACAATATATTCAGAATATCACTTAAACATAAATGGATGATTCATATTACTCAGATAGATAATCCACTATTATCACATTCCTCCATACATATCACAAACAGGATATATATCATATCTTAGATATATCACATTCATATCACAACATATCAACCAATGACATACAATATCAACCAATATCATTAACTCATCCAATGATACTTATCATCAATCATGAACCATTCATAAACTAGTTTTGATCCAAACTTAATTAATTTAATTGATCCTTAATTAAATTAATTCTTACTTAATTACTTGGATTATCATCAATCCAACTTCCTATTCATTAATTAATAAACATCACTTAATTATCCACTTCAATTAATCATCCTTGATCAATTATCACTTAATTGCTTAAAGTAATTATTACTTAATTACCATATTAATTAATCATCCTGATTAATTACTTCTAAATTACACTAAGTAATTTCCTCTTAATTACCTTTTAAAATTAATCAACCTTGATTAATTATTCTCTAATTATTCTGATAATTATTCCTTAATTATCTTTTAAAATTAATCATACCCGATTAATTACTTTTAATTAAATACCCTTGATTAATTACTTCTGATTAATCACATTTAATTAATTACTTTTAATTAATCACTTTTGATTAATTACTTTAATTACATTTAATAATTAAAACTTAATTATAAATCAATTATCCTTAAATTATTAATTAACAATTAACTAATTATTTCCATTAATTAATGATTACTTCATTAATTAAATTTCTTTCTTACTTAATTACTTTAACATGTAATTAATCGCTTAATTAATTACTCATAATCCTTTTATTAATTAATCATTAATCAAATAATTTAAACCTTAAACGAATTATTAATTAATTCCTTAATTTAATAACTCAGGTGATTAACTCTTAATCACATTACCTAATTACCTTTCATAAAGTAATTATCCTTTACTTAATTACCTTCTGTAATTAACCACTTAATTACTTAATTACTTCACCAAGAAATTATACTTAATCAACTTCAAAGTGATTATCTTTAATTAATCACAAATTAATTACTTAATTAATTATTTAACTTAATCATTTAAAATTAATTAAATGATTCTTAACTTCTTATATTATAAAGATTCTTGATTAAGAAAACATCATCTTAATTAAATCATTTATATTAATCAATAACACTTATTTATAAATTATAATTGAATTATCACAATTATTCTCACAATTATTTATCTTTAGATAAATAAAAATTCTAATTTACATAATATAAATCTTCATTATAATTGATTATCGAATTCTTAATCATTATACTTTATTTAAAATAAAATAATATACATTAGCAATCAAAGTAATTTAAACATTCAAATTAAAACTTTCTAACCTTTCAAAGTTATTAAATAAAATTTCATACAAACCTTATGAGACATAGTGGAGTTGCTACATGTAGTTGTAGTGGCACCGGTTCGATTCCCAGCGGCCACAATTATGTGACATAGTGCACGGCCACTTATAAAACCGGCTAACCAAAGGCCAGAGCAAACATAGTTTCCTTGGCCCCAAAGTTTTCCGTCAAGTTCTAGTGGTCCAGTGGTTTTGACATAGTGGATGTGGCTACATTGTGTTGTAGTGGCACCGGATCGATTCCCAGCGGCCACAATAATGAGACATAGTGCACGGCCACTTTAAAACCGGCTTAACCAAAGGTCAGGGCGACATAGTCTCCCTGTCCCCAAAGTTTATTACTGTCAAGTTCTAGTGGTCCAGTGGTTTCGACATAGTGGTTGTGGCTACATTGTGTTGTAGTGGCACCGGATCGGTTCCCAACGGCCACAATAATGAGACGTAGTGCACGACCACTTTAAAACCGGCTTAACCAAAGGTCAGGGCGACATAGTCTCCCTGTCCCCAAAGTTTTTGTCCACAGTAGTGGCCTAGTGGTTCGACACTCGCTTCCTGTTAAAGAGGTCGCGGGTTCGAGTCCCGTCTGCCCTACTCCCTCAAGGCGGGAAGTTGTGTTTCACCAGTCTAACTGGTTGGGAAATGAATGCTTCCTGCTGGGCAGGCTAACCTCCCTTCCTAGCTCTGGTTGGACATGCTAGGTTGGGGGATCCACTCTTCGGAGTAGGGTTTAAAAAAAAAATTTACTTATTTTAAAATCTTTATATATTTCAATATATAAGAATTTTTGTTTACAACTTAACATTAAACAAATTTAATTTTATAATTAATACTTGTAGGCCTTTGGTTTTAAAACTTTAATCAAATAAAAAAAATCAAGTTTCTTTGCTTAAACCTTTTAAAAACATACCGTTACCTACCAAAACTAGCTCAACCTAAAACACGATCCATCCATTACTCAATTTCGAGTAACCCTCTCCAAAAACTCGCGTCAACCCCGAGTAAAACAAGCAATAACCCCGTGCTCGTCCCGAGTTCTCAAACCTTAGCCTGCTTCGAGAAAAACATCAGAAAACACGAAGCATACATCGAGTCTCCACCTTCTTCTTTTCCAACCCCAAACGCGACCATCACAGATGCACGAACATGTGCACGCAAATGTGCACCACCATGCCGATCAACGACGAACTCCATGCCAGCCTCCATCAAGTCACTCATGTCCCCAACATCAATATTCGAAACCCAGAAAACCAAGCTTCGATCAAAATCGAAATTTCGATATCAACCCAACTGCCTGAACCCAACAGTCGAAACTTCATCACCACTATACTCGACCACCGCCGACCATCCCCTTTACTAGAGACCACACCGCCACTACCCTAGCTCCATCTCACTCCCCCGCAACCCCAGAACCATATGCGATCGCCTCAAGTTGGTTGCGTCATCGCGGAGCCTAGATGAACACTGACAGTAAGATCAGGAAGCAAAACCCTATTCTAACAAATCCCAACCACCTCGATCAATAATTAATTCAAATTTCATTTTTCCCATGATCACCATTACCCCCTTCACCTTCATGCTCAACGACAAGGTCCAATTCGCCATCGTTCGCCATGAATCTATCAAATTACCCAAAACCAATAACCCGAGATACCTCATTAATTACCAAATTAAAAATTGTAGTAATCACACTAAAATTTATGGTTTTCAATTGCTATTTCAATCATGTAATCAAAACATAAAATTGATTTAATAAAATTTTAACCCAACTTACCATTTTACTGTAAATTGGAAAATTTTAAACTAGTTATTCAATTTTAAAACTTATAAGCATTTTTAAATGATAAGTTAGATGATTACAAACAACTTTTATTCACAACTCATAAGCAAATTTGGATTCAACATGGAGTTATTGATTTTATTATGTAATTGATATCTTGTTATTATCACACAGAGATATGAAAACTACTCAGGCATTCAAAAATGATTAATTCAAGCATGCATCCAAATTTAATTCCAGTATTCAAATAACCTCCAGATATTTATTCACAATACAAGGTAGAATTCAAGTTTAAAACTGTTTTTAAAATTTATTTACTCACCTGATTAAACAGAAGACAGAGCAGAAGTATGACTCCATTCTTCTTTTTTCCAGGTACTGAAATTCACTTTGCATGTTCTTGAATTTGTTGCTTGCTTAATATCAGTTGCATGCTGATAAATCTTCTAAATTGCTTGTTTGATTTCCAG
Organism: Allium cepa; assembly: GCA_030765085.1. Classification (NCBI taxonomy): domain Eukaryota; kingdom Viridiplantae; phylum Streptophyta; class Magnoliopsida; order Asparagales; family Amaryllidaceae; genus Allium; species Allium cepa. Next base: position 606,755,113 of record CM060938.1, on the reverse strand, counting down.
ATTTGCTAGTTGATTGTATTTGAAAATGAACTTGCATTTTCCTCAGATTTGAATTTCCAGATTTTACAGATTCTAACTTCTTTTATTTTTATTTTTTTGATCTGCATTCATTTATGATTTGTTTTGCATTCTTGTTGAAATGAGATAATATTCAGCTGAAAATAAAAATTATCTTATATTTTACAATTAAATCTTAAATTTTATTATTAATGTAAAAGACATTTGTCACTTAAGGTTATAAGGATCTTACACTTGTCTTAACCCACTCTATAATGTTTACAAGTGTGGTTATGTATTATTTAATATTTACAAATGTTGTTTTAAATGTTAAATTAACACCTTGAATGTTATTCTTTTTTTTTAATAATTGGTTTAAGCTATTTACATATAATTATGTAATGTGTAGAAAATTATAAAATGTTTTTATCTTATAAAAATAAACCTTTAGACTTCAATAAATATTTCAAAAGAAAATTTATATAGACATTTATAAATTCTAGATCCAATTTAATATAACATATGTTTATAGATTTGAAAATTTTATTTTAACTTTCTATGTAAAATTTTAAAACAACCTATCTTATGATAAAATTAAAATGAAAGAATAATAAAAACAAATGAACTTTTTAAATTTAAATCTTATTCCAAACTTAAGTATAAAATATATATGTATCTATATTAAATAAGAAATTAACTTTGTTATAGAAATTTAAATCTCAATTATCATTTTAAAAACATTAAATCAAATAAACCCTTTAAATTACAAAACTATATATATCTAAATAAAGTTTAGAAATACTTATTAAACTCAATTTAATAAAATTCCTATTTAAAATATATATATATATATATATTCAAATACATATATACTCATTTCAAATAGAAAACATTTTAACATTGAATTTGAAATTTACTATGTTGAATTTTAAAACACAAACCAAATCATAATATATATATTCATATATATTACAATTTGAATATATATTAGCTTTTAAAACTTTCTATTTACAAGATATATCAATATATATATATATATATTATAAATAAAAAATAAATCTTACCAATTTTAAATTACCAAAATAAATATTTTCAAACCAAAATATTATTAGCTTTCAAAAGAATTAAATTTGCCAATTCATATTGTTAAGAAAAATATTAATAGATATTAACAAATTATTATTTTCAGCCTTTGAAATAATTTTAACTTGTCAATTTATAATATAAAAATGATCAAATCAATTTAATTATTATCAAAGATTATTAAATTGATATTGCTCAAAATTCCGAGTCGTCACATTCCTCCCCCTTAAAAGAATTTCGTCCCCGAAATTTAATAGCAAAGATAATTTAATAACCCAGCTAAAGAATTTTAAATTTCAAACAGCAATCACAAAATCAATCATAGCAACCAATTCAAGCAAACAATTTTATCTATCCAGACAAAATTTTGAATAGAACTTCCTAATATTATCTAGAGTTTTCCAGGTACTAATACTGGAATACTCGCTCTACAGAATCCTAATTACAATACTACTACAACCAAGAACTCCCTCATCTGATCCTACAAATCTGAACAAGATATCAGACAAAACTCAAAACCAGCTGAACTACCAGATTCCTTCTGAACTACTGATTCTATCACTCAAAGAATCATACACATATTCCTCAGAGATATGTGAAGTACAATGAATTCCAGCTATCCGGACTGGCAATTAAATCCTGTAGATCAAAATCTAATCTCTAGAGAACACAGGAAAAACTCAAAATACCTCTGGAGCTAGCTCTCCAGTTTTACCCAGTCTTATATCTCCTTTGATCGGATAAAACCAAGTCAATATCCAAACTCTAACTGCACATTCCAAATCTCCTCAATTCTAACTGCATAACTCTTCCGATGCTCCTGAGTCACCTTCAATATTCCTGATCAGCCTAACCTTTGCTGATTGCTTCATGCAACAGACTGGACCAAAAATTAAACCAATTATCCAGATTCTATTCAACAAAATGGCCCTCTCCAAAAATAATTTGCTGAAATCCAAAATATGACTCTATACCACAAGCATCAGTGGATTTCAAACTTACCTCTCCTATCTAGAATAGCCAAACATTTGCACTTGACAACCTTACCTTCCAAATCCAGAAAATTTCCTCATACTTGAATTTCCTGTAGAAATCCTCTACTGCAACATCCGGTTTCTCCATACTAGAATAACTGCCTACTGGCTTCCGCTGCACAACTCTGATCTAGAGCAGATAAGAATGCTATCGAAGAACATAAGCAAAATCTTTCTTCATACACTGTTCATCCGACTCATAAAAAATCTTAGTGACCCTTCCACTTGATCAAAACACCCAACAGAATCTCAACAAGAATAAGATGATCAATCCCTATCGAAAGAATCTTGAGCTGCCTCACCAAACTCTTCTTGCTCTAAGAGCCATCCCACTATATAGTTGAATCATCAAAATTACTCCTAGAAATCCAAGTCGATAAGAAAACTCAATCTCCGATCCAGGTAAACTTCTGAATTCATCCAAAAAAATCCGGAAAATCTCTGACTACTTAAGCAGTCTATACCTTCATATAAGATGCCTCAATTCGAATAATACTCAAAGATTCCCAAACTAATCGCAAGTCGCTTTTGCGATCCCACTCAGTTCAGATTCCAAAGAATTGTCTCCCCAACTAGAACAGCTTTTCCTATTCAAGATAAATCTTTCCAGAATGGCTTATCTACCAGAAACTGATAGATCACTTCCAACAAATATCCCGCTCTGCCGAGCCTCCCAAAGAAAATGGATAAGCTTCACCATCTGCCTGGTCTGCTGATAGTAGAATCCAAAAGATTACTGAATCATCGAAGAAATAGATTCATACCACTGCTTCCAAACTTCACTTTTAATGATACAGCTAAGCCAAAAGATCATCCATAACTACAAACTCCTGAAACTCAAAATTATCCCCCAATTCTACTAAAAATCCTTGAGACGGTTAGACATCTCCTCAAAGAAACTCAGCTCCAACCCAACACCAACCACTTATCTTCTTAAGAAAACAATTGAGACCATGTCCGAAATGAGGTAACTCATCGACCTTAGTCTCAAACTCCAATATAGATAAAACACCCTTGCTTGAGATCCAAAAAAATATCTAAATATCTGAATCTTCCCCGTAGTAGACATCAACGTTCTTCCAACACCATCTTAATCTGGCTCTAAAAGAACATCTTCAGAACCATCTATGGATACTGCATCTCATCACACAGCTATTCCTTCCTGAAGCTATCAAGATACCACCACTTGCTTCTCCTTAGCGGACAGATTCAACTTTTAGAAATCCCGCTCACTTGAGAGCAAATGAACCTCACACTTCAAGAATATACTCTAATCCTTGAAAAAGACTTCCTCTTGACTCAAAGAAATCCATTCTCCAATCCACAAAACTTATTCGAGACGGTAATAGGTCTACAATCTTGACAAACACCTCCAAACACAACATATAAACCTCTTCCATTAGTGGTAGTCGTGTTTCACACACTCCTTCCTTATATACCTCTATAGCCTATGTTGGAAAATCCGAACAGATAACCCAACAAATTAGGTAGATACATAAATATATCTATATATATATAAACATTACAAGTACGCTCTCTCAAGATAGACACCATTCCAGAGCCTAGGTATTCACTCAACCTAATGCTCTGATACCAACTGTAGCGACCCGACTTTCTATCACCAGAAAATCGCATCACTAATTAAGAAAGAAAGAGATAGAAGAAGAAAAGAAAGAGAAGAAAAAGAAAAAACACATCAGAATCTCACAGCAGAACGAATGAAATATAATATATAACATAAATTTAGTATCATATACATCAGAGTACACAACTAAACACCTCAATTTAGACAGTTATAACATTTCCGTCTAATACAATACAAGACATCATACAGAATAACCACACAGCGGAAACTCTAACAATAATCTACACGCTGAAGCCTCCTGCTCCATAGCTCCTCCAGATTTTGTCAAGGATAACCTGAATCACTTGACTACTCATACATAATATGAGTACCCAAGAGTTTAATAAAACAGAAAATAAACACTCGGGTCAGACAGGGGTCTGGTGTGAGTAAACGGTTTAAGATTTCTTAACTTTAGAAAATCCTTTGAAAAGAAAAGGTATCACGTAAGACTTCCCACACATAAACATGGAAAAGTTTTTACCTTACGTTAACCAAAACATTTGATAGGAAATCCAGTGATATTATAATAGTGTCTAGGGTTTTCAAATAAATATGAAATGGCCGAAATTGTTACATCTATTAAATTCCAGCTACTAGCCACAAAAGTGGGTAATACAAACAAAACCGTAGGGTCTCGTAGGGAAAATGGGTTTCCATCAATGGCACGGCTACTAGGGTACCGCCCGTCACAGTACGTGGCCTAGATCACCGTACCGAGGAGTACGCCCGCTCCCCTGCAACACAAGGCCGGGACCATTCCTTACTAAACAGTCCCGAACAAGACCACCCCGCAGTTGGCTGCAGACAAACTGCCCACACAGCCGAAATAAAAAGGGACTTCTAGACAGGGATGTATCTTGCTCTCCAGTGGGAGCTACCCACGAAGCCTTGCTACACCTCCCCTGTTTTAGCCATTCCCGATTGATGAGGCTTGAGGCTGCGATTACCTTTATAGGACACATCTCTTAGAATGCTCATCGTCCACCTGACGATGTTCTGAAAGCATTCAATCCATACAAGTTCATTCCGGGTTCGAACGAAACCGAAGGCACTATCTCGTTGCACTCATTTTGGAATCACCCTCAGAGTCAACGACCATAGCCCTTGCACTCTAAATCACAATCTCGAACCTATAAGCACTATTCCTTCAAACTCATTACGGAATCACCCACAGAGTTATACTGACGTATAGCCCTTACACCTCGAGTCTTCACTTGCTCAACTTGGATTAACGACCTAACGTTTAATTGGAATCGATGTGGTTTTCGGATATCCAAATATGGAAACCCGATCCCGATCTCACCGAAACCAAACGCCATTTTAATGTCCAAGTTAAACTTAAGGGATTTAAACAATATATTCAGAATATCACTTAAACATAAATGGATGATTCATATTACTCCGATAGGTAATCCACTATTATCACATTCCTCTATGCATATCACAAACAACATATATATCATATCTTAGATATATCATATTCATATCACAACATATCAACCAATGACATACAATATCAACCAATATCACTAACTCATCCAATGGTACTTATCATCAAACATTAACCATTCATAAACAAGTTTTGATCCAAACTTAATTAATTTAATTGATCCTTAATTAAATTAATTCTTACTTAATTACTTGGATTATCTTCAATCCAACTTCCTATTCATTAATTAATAAACATCACTTAATTATCCACTTCAATTAATCATCCTGGATCAATTATCACTTAATTGCTTAAAGTAATTATTACTTAATTACCATATTAATTAATCATCTTGATTAATTACTTCTAAATTACACTAAGTAATTACCTCTTAATTACCTTTTAAAATTAATCAACCTTGATTAATTATTCTCTAATTATTCTGATAATTATTCCTTAATTATCTTTTAAATTAATCATACATGATTAATTGCTTTTAATTAAATACCCTTGATTAATTACTTCTGATTAATCACATTTAATTAATTACTTTTAATTAATCACTTTTTATTAATTACTTTAATTACATTTAATAATTAAAACTTAATTATAAATTAATTATCCTTAAATTATTAATTAACAATTAACTAATTATTTCCATTAATTAATGATTACTTCATTAATTAAATTTCTTTCTTACTTAATTACTTTAACATGTAATTAATCACTTAATTAATTACTCTTAATCCTTTTATTAAATAATCATTAATTAAATAATTTAAACCTTTAACTAATTATTAATTAATTCTTTAATTTAATAACTCAGGTGATTAGCTCTTAATCACATTACTTAATTACCTTTCATAAAGTAATTATCCTTTACTTAATTACCTTCTGTAATTAACCACTTAATTACTTAATTACTTCACCAAGAAATTATACTTAATCAACTCCAAAGTGATTATCTTTAATTAATCACAAATTAATTACTTAATTAATTATTTAACTTAATCATTTAAAATTAATTAAATGATTCTTAACTTCTTATATTATAAAGATTCTTGATTAAGAAAACATCATCTTAATTAAATCATTTATATTAATCAATAACACTTATTTATAAATTATAATTGAATTATCACAATTATTCTCATAATTATTTATCTTTAGATAAATAAAAATTCTAATTTACATAATATAAATCTTCATTATAATTGATTATCAAATTCTTAATCATTATACTTTATTTAAAATAAAATAATATACATTAGCAATCAAAGTAATTTAAACATTCAAATTAAAACTTTCTAACCTTTCAAAGTTATTAAATAAAATTTCATACAAACCTTATTATTAAAATTTTACTTATTTTAAAATCTTCATATATTTCAATATATAATAATTTTTGTTTACAACTTAACATTAAACAAATTGAATTTTATAATTAATACTTGTAGGCCTTTGGTTTTAAAACTTTAACCAAAAAAAATAAATAAATCAAGTTTCTTTGCTTAAACCTTTTAAAAACATATTGTTACCTACCAAAACCAGCTCAACCTAAAATACGATCCATCCATTACCCAAACCCGAGTAACCCTCTCCAAAAACTCGCGTCAACCCCGAGTAAAACAAGCAAAAACCCCGTTCTCGTCCCGAGTTCTCAAACCTTAGCCCGCTTCGAGAAAAACATCAGAAAACACGAAGCATACATCGAGTCTCCACCTTCTTCTTTTCCAACACCAAACGCGACCATCACAGATGCACGAACATGTGCATGCAAATGTGCACCACCACGCCGATCAATGGCGAACTCCATGCCAGCCTCCATCAAGTCACTCACGTCCCCAACATCAATATTCGAAACCCAGAAAACCAAGCTTCGATCAAAATCGAAATTTCGATATCAACCCAACTGCCTGAACCCAACAGTCGAAACTTCATCACCAATATACTCGACCACCGCCGACTATCCCCCTTACTAGAGACCACACCGCCACTACCCTAGCTCCATCTCACTCCCCCGCAACCCCAGAACCATATGCAATCGCCTCAAGTTGCGTTGCGTCATTGCGGAGCCTAGATGAACACTGGCAGTAAGATCAGGAAGCAAAACCCTATTCTAACAAATCCCAACCACCTCGATCAATAATAAATTCAAATTTCATTTTTCCCATGATCACCATTACCCCCTTCACCTTCATGCTCAACGACGAGGTCCAATTCGCCATCGTTCGCCATGAATCGATCAAATTACCCAAAACCAATAAACCGAGATACCTCATTAATTAACAAATTAAAAATTGTAGCAATCACACAAAAATTCATGGTTTTCAATTGCTATTTCAATCATGTAATCAAAACATAAAATTGATTTAATAAAATTTTAACCCAACTTAGCATTTTACTGTAAATTTGAAAATTTTAAACTAGTTATTCAATTTTAAAACTTACAAGCATTTTTAAATGATAAGTTAGATGATTACAAACAACTTTTATTCACAACTCATAAGTAAATTTGGATTCAACATGGAGTTATTGATTTTAATATGTAATTGATATCTTGTTATTATCACACAGAGATATGAAAACTACTCAGGCATTCAAAAATGATTAATTCAAGCATGCATCCAAATTTAATTCCAGTATTCAAATAACCTCCAGATATTTATTCACAATACAAGGTAGAATTCAAGTTTAAAACTGTTTTTAAAATTTATTTACTCACCTGATTAAACAGAAGACAGAGCAGAAGTATGACTGCATTCTTCTTTTTTCCAGGTTCTGAAATTCACTTTGCATGTTCTTGAATTTGTTGCTTGCTTAATATCAGTTGCATGCTGATAAATCTTCTGAATTGCTTGTTTGATTTCCAGATCTGCTAGTTGATTGTATTTGAAAATGAACTTGCATTTGCCTAAGATTTGAATTTCCAGATTTTACAGATTCTAACTTCTTTTGTTTTTATTTTTTTGATCTGCATTCATTTATGATTTGTTTTGCATTCTTGTGGAAATGAGATAATATTCAGCTGAAAGTAAAACTTATCTTATATTTTACAATTAAATCTTAAATTTTATTATTAATGTAAAAGACATTTGTCACTTAAGGTTATAAGGATCTTACACTTGTCTTAACCCACTCTATAATGTTTACAAGTGTGGTTATGTATTATTTAATATTTACAAATGTTGTTTTAAATGTTAAATTAACACCTTGAATGTTATTCTTTTTTTTTTAATAATTGGTTTAAGCTATATACATATAATTATGTAATGTGTAGAAAATTATAAAATGTTTTTATCTTATAAAAATAAACCTTTAGACTTCAATAAATTTTCAAAAGAAAATTTATATAGACATTTATAAATTCTAGATCCAATTTAATATAACATATGTTTATAGATTTGAAAATTTTATTTTAACTTTCTATGTAAAAATTTTAAACAACCTATCTTATGATAAAATTAAAATGAAAGAATAATAAAAACAAATGAACTTTTTAAGTTTAAATCTTATTCCAAACTTAAGCACAAAATATATATGTATCTATATTAAATAAGAAATTAACTTTGTTATAGAAATTTAAATCTCAATTATCATTTTAAAAACATTAAATCAAATTAACCTTTCAAATTACAAAACTATATATATCTAAATAAAGTTTGGAAATACTTATTAAAGTCAAATTAATAAAATTCCTATTTAAAATATATATATTCAAATACATATATACACATTTCAAATAGAAAACATTTTAACATTGAATTTGAAATTTACTATGTTGAATTTTAAAACACAAACCAAATCATAATATATATATTCATATATATTAAAATTTGAATATATATTAGCTTTTAAAATTTCTATTTACAAGATATATCAATATATATATATATATATATTATAAATAGAAAATAAATCTTACCAATTTTAAATTACCAAAATAAATATTTTCAAATCAAAATATTATTAGCTTTGAAAAGAATTAAATTTTCCAATTCATATTGTTAAGAAAAATATTAATAGATATTAACAAATTATTATTTTCAGCCTTTGAAATAATTTTAACTTGTCAATTTATAATATAAAAATGATCAAATCAATTTAATTATTATCAAAGATTATTTAATTGATATTGCTCAAAATTCCGGGTCGTCACAGCTTTGGTAGGTAGTGGATTGGGTATAGATGAAAGGTAGTGAGTAGAAATAGGTAGTTCTAAAGGGGTTGAAGCGTTGCTTTGTTTTTAAGAAAATGCGCCTGGTATACTTTCGAAAGGAAGTATTTCGACTTGGTTAGCTTTCGACTGGGTCAAATTGTTTTAAAAGAAAGATTTCGAACGAGGTTGCGCCTTTTTTAAGCAAATGCTTTTGAAGGGGTCGAAACCCATTGTTGTCGCTTTCTATCTTTCGAAGCAAATGGTTTCAAATGGGTTAATTTGTTTTTAAAACTTAGCTGCTACTCCAATGCTTTTGAAGGGTTGGTTTTGACACCATCACTTCTTTACTTAGGAAATAGCTTTTGAAAGAATGCTTTGACTTAGTTGTTTTATGACCCTTTTATTCTATTGAAAGTTAAACCCAAAAGATGTCGAAAGGAAAAGTTTTAAATGTTTTCGAATGGTTGTTCCATATGTTTTACTTGAACCCAATGCTTTCTAAAGGTTTTATGTACCTAAAGGATTTTAACGCTTTCGGAAGGTAAGATGAAAGTTTCAAAGGGTGGTTCCCCAATGTTTTCGTAAGGTTTTAAATGGAGGTTTTCAGTGGTTTCAAAAGGGATGTCTTCAATGTTTCCAAAAGGTTTGATAAGAACAATTTTGAAAGGTATGTTTTGGGCTTTCCGCCTAAGGATTATAAAGCAAAGTAGTTTACTTGGTTTCGAAAGGGGTATTTTCAATGGTTTCAAAAGGGATACTTTCAAATGTTTTGAATGCTCTCATCAACAATGTTTTGCATAGTATATATAACATGACAAGGCGATTTGAGTAAAGCATAGAATATGTTTTTCTTGTTTAAGTATGATTTAAAAGTTTAAATCAATTTGAGGGAACACGTTTTGAAGGAAAATTTTAATGGTGGATTACCCTAAGTAAAATTACCCTAAGTAAAATGGCTCAGATATTAGAATACCAAATGAGACTGGTATGTGGTCACACCTTATACTTTAGCAAGTAGCCCCTATCTAATATAAGTAAAAAAATTCAGTGTATAGGGCTTTGTCACAGGCAAGACTAAAATGGTGTTACGCACAAAAAGGAATATAAAGAGGAGAGATATGTTATTGGTGAGCGCACAAAACCATTAGGATCAGTTGACCTTGTGAGTAGTAAGTAAGTGACAGACCGTTCAGAAAAGGAGTATCTAATCAAAGATAGATTATTTATTTATTTTGTCTAGTAGGCCTATGTCATCCAACGGTTAGTATTTAGCCAAACAAAACTATAGTTTTCGGACAGATAGTCCATTTATTACATGATTTGTATGCATACATAATATTGCTTTATTATTTTAACCAGTTTAGTTGCAGGATTATGATTTGCAAACAATATGTTTTGAAAGGATATTAGTGAGGGAAACCAGTTTCACTTCGGCATGGTCTCACTTAATATCAAATAACCAAGATGTATGGTATCATTCACACCAGGCCTTATGTCTAGTTCAAAGTTTATGTTTTTCCTCTTAAACTTTGGGTGCTCAAAATTAATTTGAGTAGGCTGAGGGTTGAGTTTACAGGTATTGGTATGATGCCGAATAAATCTTCCGGAGACGAGCAGAAGGCTAATGATTAGCTATGAAAGAGTTGTTGTATATTGTTCCGATGTATTATATTAAGTCAATTATAACTATTTTGTACTCTAGTCAACCAAGGGGAATTTTCATATGTCGCTCTTAGCATATTTATGTAATAATTATATTTGATTTGAACTTAGAAAATAATATGGGATTATGTAATTTGGATATGAAACATGTTTTATGAAATGTAATCAGATATGGTATTTTTTAGATATGTGATTTTGTTTTATATTCATGTCCTTTTGATATTATGGATACCATTAATGTTACTGTATTTTGTCATCAGAAATCAATACTATAGATGTTTGCACCATCTGTAGTGCTCAGCTTTGGGCCTCAAGATAAGGGATATTACAACTTGGTATCGGAGCATAGGTTTATGAAAAACTTTAAACTTAAATGATTATTTAAAACATAATCCTAACGAATTAGAGATAAGATCGGTGTATAGGATAGTGATATATAACGTACTTGTATTTTCTATATATAAGTATACACTATATCTCTATTCTCCTATCTCTCATAGGCTATTCTTCTGCATCTTACGAGAATCGAATGCAGATATGGATGCCAGATGTGGAAGAGTTAACCTTAGGAGAAGCATCAGACAAATGGAAGTGCCCGACCAAATACGAGAAGGAACTATGGTCAGGCACAAGCTGGAATGTGGGTGCTGGAGTCCCATAAGTTGACATGGGGAACATGTATCGGTTCTTTGTCAACCTGATGCAAGCAGGTGTTGCTGCATGAGTATTCGGAGGAAATGCTGGAGTAGGAAATCCGGGAGCTTCGGTGGTTAACAATTATGTTGTTTTGAGTAGAGACTATGCTAGGCAGGGAGGAAAGCCATTCATTAGAACTGAAGACGCTATTGATGTAGAAAATTGGTTACTGCACTGTGAGAGGATCTTTGCAGATTTGGGGCTCAATGATGATTAGAAGAGAAGGCATGCTTCGAGACAGCTTCAAGGTGTAGTGTTATATTGGTGGAACAATGTAACGATTAGAGTTAATGAAGAGACGATGACATGGGCTGAGTTAAAGAGAAGGTTCAAGGAGAGGTTTTTGTTTGGGATTGCAAAGTCCACTCTACTCAGGAAGTTTGCTGAGTTGTTGCAGGGTTACGACTATACTGGAGTATGTGGTAAGGTTTAAGGAGATGATGAGGTATGGTTATGCCACTGTTGGTACTATGATTAAGAGGGACAAGAAGCTCATTAGGGGATTGAAGCCGGAGCTTGCTAAGGACATGTTATCACATATCGGAGACCTATGCGATGTTGTTGTAACGACACAAATTTTTCCATCATTTGATTTTGGATATTTAGATGATTTTAAATATTGGATTAGGGATACAAATTTATTTTTGAATACGAAGATTTTGGTTGAAATTATAAAATGAATTTAAATTTTAAATATAGCGATTTATCGAAATACGAAAATGGTAAATAATTGAAATTTGAGTTGAATATGAATCAAAATGATTTCTATTGTTGATATAAATTCTATTTGCATTAGAATTTAGTTAATAAGTTTTTAAAACTAGAATTTTAGGTAATTTCATCAATTTTTGAAATCGTCGATTTAATCGACGCGTTAAAATAGCCTTCTGAGGCACAGTAATTGGAATTCGATGAAACTAGTTCCATTGGTTCCATAATAGCGCATTATTATTTGATTTCAAATTTCGTAGTGTTTAGACTTATCGTTTGGTCGCAAGGGATAGAAATGCATTGAAATTAATATTGAAATTTCAATATAATAATTGATTCAAAAAGCTATCTTCTCCATACGATCAAATTAGCCCTCGAAACTTATTCCATTGCACTTAGAATAGGGGCATAACATTAAGAATGTTAGGCGGTACATTCCTTTTGGGGTTCGTAATTATTCAGCGTGATATTTTGAACTTTTTTATCATATATCTCTTTTGATATGATTTCTCAATGCCTTAAAACTTTCTATCAGCCGACTTATCTGAGCAGCCACCCTAAATAGTGATCGAGCCACTCTATTGTCTTATTTTTCTTCTTCCACTCATTTAAAATCGTGTCTTCTTCCTTTTTCTTCTGAAATGAATTAGCTCGAACTCAAATATAAATATATATATATATATATATATATATATATATATATATATAAACGCGCGATGCTCTGGTCGGCTGCGCGAGGTCGATATCGCACTGGCTTAGGGAGACAAACATGTGGGCGCCATTCTTGGAAGTGAAAGGCTCGAATAGTAGTTTTTTGAGGCAACGATAGTGGTCGTTTGTCTAGAGGAGCGAGGGCGCAAGGAAGAGCGGCAACACAGTCGCGCTCATCGATCGATCATCAAGCTCAAAGTCGCGATCTATAATGGCAATTTTGGGTTTGATTTCGGGCAAAAAAGCGACCTCACTCTGATAACCTACGGGTCCGAGTATCATTCGCGATAAGGGTTTGATTTCAATTTACTCAAAGTTGGCAGCAGGCGTTGGGCACATAGGTGATGGTCAGCGACACATAGGTGTGGTTTTGGGTATCGCGATAAAGAAGATTTGCTTTTCATAATTTCGAGATTTAATATTAACGAAGTTAATTCACGTTTTATAATTAATTGATTAAATTAATTAATTAGTAATTAATTTTTTTTGATAAATTGAATCTTATAAAATTCATAAATTGCTTTTACGATGTTAGAATTTCGCGAAACTAGCAGCGTTGGATCCGTAATGATGTGAGCTACATTATGGAATTAATTTGGAGTTGATTTGGAATAGCAGAAACTTTAAGTTAAATCGACACCACTTGATTTAATTTAAAATTGGAACAATTTGCAAATAAACTCAAGGTGAGTAAATCTCACTCATTTAAGATTGCTGGATTTAATTTATAATACTTAAAATTTATTATTGGATGATTGATAGAATTGATATATTATTATCAATTGAATGTTATATTATATATATTAGTAGTTGGTTATATTTCCCGTCGATTGGAGCAGATGAGACACTATACGCTCTGCATAATAGCGGATGACCTTATATTACCATGATATCCCACATCGAAGCGGGATTGATATTTTATGTTATATAACATTTGTGGATGTAGGAAAAATAGGTTGGAGGGATCCAATTGGATTCCTCAAAAATATGTTGATTTTTTTTTTCATATATTGTGAGGTAATTGAATAATCTATTATGGTTTGTTGTCTGATTTGAATTGCTGGATGCTATACTAGCACTAGCCTTAATTTTGGCATTTTAAATACCATAAATATTATTTTTAAATTTGAAGAAATTCAAAGGAGATTTTGGAGATAAAGATATTTATATTAAAATTTGGATTATTTTAAAGGAAATTGATTGGATAAAACGATGATTTGGTTTTGGATTTATACTTAACCATTCGTAAAATGTGTTTCAAAAATGGAAATTATTATTTTAAAGGGACTTGTAATCAATATTTTAAATATATTTGTAAAATAAATGGAATTTATAAAGAAATGGATTTATAAAATGAAATTTTATAAATGAGACTATTTTTATAAACAAGAAAAACCCAAATGAGTTTATAAATTTATAAACGTTGTTTATAAATAAGGGAAAATGATATCAGTTGATAAATTGGAATATAAATTCATAGTGTGAATTTATATCGAGATATGGAAATCGGTTTGGAAAAAATAGTGGATTGTATTTTTGAAAAGTGAAAAAAGGTTAGATAATCGAAATGAAATCGTTGTGTTATGAATCGAGAGGGATTTATAAATTGAAATTGATTATTGAATTTTTAAAAAATATATTGTTATCTAGAAGTTAAGTTTGTTTTAAAAGAGGAAATTTCATTTATTCAATCTATGTAATTTTAAAGCTGTTTAGTATTAAAATACTTCAGGAAGTGCATTTTTCAAATATTTAATATTAATTGAAATAAATTCTAATTTTTATAATAAGCTTTGTGAGCCAATTACTGCTACTAATAAATGGTTTAGAAATTAGTTATCGCCGTCTATTTAAAAGTGTTTTGATATTTTAAATGATTACTTAAATGTGTTTCAAAAATGAATTATTATTCTTTAAAAATATGTATCATATATATAGGGTTTTGAAGTGATTGAAATTTATTTATAAATACTCTCAAGATTTGTAAACCGGGTTTATTTAACGGATACGATTTTAATAAGAGAAATCTTATGATGGATGTCTGGGAGCTTAAGGAAATTCCAAAGTATTTAAATACATAAATTCGAAAACCAATTAGAATTCATAAAGGAGTTAGAAATGAATAGTTGGAATAAGATAGGTATAATCGATTTTGGAAATTTTAAAGGAAGTTAATTAGTATATTCTGGAAACTTATAGGATCCGTTATAAATGAGAGAAGGAAGTTGCAAGTAAATTGTAAAGGATTTGAGAAGTATGAAATAAGTGGAATAATTCCTAAGTATTGGAAATAAAATGATTTGGAAAAATATACTTATTAATGTTTTCCTAAGTATTGAACTAGAAGGGTTTGAAATATTTAACTACGAGATTATTATTATAGAAATATTTTCAAAGTATTGAATTGTTAATCGAATTGGAAGAAAATATTCCTAAATATTGAGATGGTTCGAAAATATACTATTATGGAATAAGTATTTGAATTTTTTTTTGAATATTGAAATATTTTGGAAGAGATTTACACACACATATATATATATATATATATATATCTTTATAAAGATATTTTGGAAAGAATGTTTGGAAAGATTTATAAAAACGAGCCTAGTGACTTCTTATGTGTGAAATTTGATAGTAAAATAACCGACTATTAAATCTGGCTGAATTCGTTGATCATTTTGAACAGACCGGGATTAGATTTAATTATCCGAAAACCACTTTGATATGATTTGTGCATTGCAAATTGTGATATCTCGAAGATAATGGAGATGGTGAGCTTGAAGGAGATTCTGTTTGTTCAGACATAGAACAACTTATATGGTTGAATGCTATCATTTGCATCGTGGTCTGGAAAGAAATGTTAGCATTCCAAGTATGAATGCTATTCAAAAGGTAAAAAGCCTCATCAATCGGGAATGACTGAAACATGGGAGATGTAACAGGGCAAAGTGGGTCGCACCCAAATAGGGTATGTTATCACTTTTCTAGACACCCTCGGACATATTATAATTATGGATATAGTTGTGCATGGAAAAGAGAGCGCTCGATAGAGTGGGAACACCTGGAGTGATAACATATTTGGTACTATCCAGTAAGGGGTATGCCGGTCCTATGTTGGTAGGGATCGTTTGGTACGATCTCGGTACATTTTCCTAGAGGTATACTGTGTGGGCGGTACCCTAGTAGCTCAGTCATTGTATGGAATCCAATATCCACTATGCGCATGTACTATTTTGATTGTGCCCAACTATGCTGAAACATGAGATGCAAGCATTTCAGCTTTTTTCTAGTTTGTTTTCTATAGACACTATTATAATATCAGATGATTTTGATATAAAATGTTTTGGTTATCGTAAGGTAAAAACACTCGTATTTATGACTGGCGTGGTCTTACGAGATACCTTTGTTTTTCAAGGATTTTGATAACAGTAGTATTTCAAATTGAGTGTGTTTTGTCACGCTGGTTTTCCAGGCTGACTTGGGTGTTATTTTATTATAATTCTTTGGTCAGACCTAATATTCTAGATTCAGGTTAAGATGCTATGGAGCTCAGAAGATGAGCTAGAGGATTTCAAGCATATTTCACGTACTTGGCTATTTTCGTTGTGTGTATGTTATGCTGTATATTCAGTACATGTAAGGACAAGTTATTATAAGTATCTACATTGATTGTTGATTGTTGTACTCTGATGATTGTACGTATATTACAGTTACAGTTTCTTTATATAAAGATCTTTTATTATATATTATATTTTGTTTCGCTGCGATTGTGTGATTCGGTATTGTTGTTTCTATTCTTCTTCTATCCTCTTCTTTCTCTTAGTTATTCGTCTTTTCATACATTTTGTGTTGGACAAGTGTGATTAAATGTCAGCTCAAAGGTTATGGAATGACGGGTCTCTACAGTTGTATTTGAAATGCCTTTGAAGGATGAGGAGATGCAAGCTTTTCTTGAAATAAACAAGGCAAAGGAGGCTCAGGGATGGCAAAGTAAGAAAAGGAAAGTTTTTCATAAGAAAGGAGATCGGAAAGGTGGAGCCTCCAAAAAGGGAAAGTCGGAGGTTCTCTACTTTAAGTATGATAAGAAATTGCATTTTGCGAACGAATGTCATTCTAGAGATGTGAAGAAGGAGATCGTGAAAAAGAATATTAGATGCTTCAACTGCTATCAAACTGGACATTACAAGAACCAGGGCAAAGAGCCCGCTAAGGAAGGTAGGGACAAAGTATTAGGATTGGAGCCAGCTACCTCGAGGCCAAAAGCAAAGGAAAAAGGAAAAGATGTATTGGGAGGTAAGCTTCTGATTCATGGTGTGTCAGTTAGCATTCTGTTTGATGCCAGTGCATCGCATTCTTTTTTTCCCCATTTTTGGTAGATAAGCTTAACGTAGAACCACCATACTTAGTTACTTCCTTAAGGGTTGCAAATTCGATAGGAGGGCATGTGACACTTGAGATGAAGTATGACCACCTAGAGCTTGATTTGTTAGGTCATACCTTTGTTTGTAGTTTGCATGTGTTTGATTTCGTAAAGTTCGGAATTATTTTGGATATGGATTGGTTAAGTAAATAAGATTCTAGAATATTTTGCCATGATAGGAAAGTATCGCTCAGACACCCTTATTGTAGTGATCAGATTGTATATACTATAGAAAACCCTAATTGTATGGTGAATGCTTTGTTGGGTGTTGCGGAGTTGACGAATTGAATCGAGTTTTCATGGTTGGAGAATTCGCGGATGTTTTTGAACCATTAGAAGGATTGCCGTCGAAACGATCCATTGAGTTTCAGATGGATTTTGTGTCGGAGTAGATCAAGTGAGTAAACTGCCAGCGAGATGATACCTACCAAGGTGAGGGAGCTAAAGGTGCAGTTGGTGAGTTTGAAAGCCAAGAATTTTATTAGACTAAGTAGTTCGCCTTGGGGAGCAGCCGCAACATTTGCTAAGAAGTTGGTTGGATCATTAAGGTTATGTATCAATTATCATAAGTTGAATGAGAAGGCGATAAAGAATCGATATATGTTGCCTAGAATTGACAATTTATTTGATCAATTGAGTGGAGCCAAGGTATTTTCTCAGTTGATTTTAGCGATGGGGTTTCATTACCTTAGAGTGGCAGAGTATAGTATTCCTTTGATGGCGTTTAGAAGGAGATATGGATCGTACGGATGGTTAGTTATGCTGTTCATACTAACTAATGCACTGGTATTCTTTGTAGATTTTGATGAATCGAGTTTTCCGAGAGCACTTGGAATGGTTTGTGTTGATTTTCATGGACAATATCTTGATATACTCTAAGGACGAAAAGGAGCATGAAGTTCATCTTAGAATTTTTCTTGAGACATTGAGGCAACATTAGCTAAAGGCGAAATTTTTGAAGTGTAACTTTTGAAAGAAGGAAGTGAAGTTTCTTAGTCATGTAATCCTAGAGGAAGGATTTTCTATATATCAAACCATGATTGATGGCGGTGAATAACTGGAAGAGATCCGAGATAGTGACTGAGATAAAGAGTGTTCTCGGATTAGCAGGGTATATAGGAGGTTCATAAAGGATTTTTCACAGATAGCAGCACCAATGACTAAGCTAACGTAAAAGGTTGTGAAGTTCGTTTGGACCGATAAGTTTGAAGAAGCATTTCAGAGATTGAAACACTTATTGACTAACGCACCTGTGTTAGTTGTTCCGGATGGGAATCAAGATTTGATGGTATATTCAGATGCATGGGGAACTGGGTTAGATGCTTTGTTAATGCAAAGAGGTAAAGTGATTGCCTATGCCTCTCGATAGCTTAGACCGCATGATGTTAAATATCCAATGCATGATTGGAATTTTCTACGGTGATTTTTGCATTGAAGGTGTGGAGACATTACATTTTAGGAGAAAGATTTGAGCTATATACAGATCATATGTCGCTGAAGTATTTCTTCTCTCAAAGAGAGCTCAACGTTACTTTTAAAGCAACTAACTCCATATTCAAATGTCAATATAAACCATTTCTATATTTGTAAAACTATGTTTATAAATCTCCTTTTTATTTAATAAAACTTTTTTTATAAAGTTCCTTTATTTATAAAATTATTTATAAATTCATTTCATTATAAATGTCTTTACGTTATAAAATCCCATTTATAAATCCATTTTATATATATTCATAAATTCCATTTATAAATCTATTTCTTTATTTACAAATTAACAATTTTATAAATACTTTTTAGAAACCATTCAAAAATATTTATTTAAAGTATTTCTCATAACTATAATTTTATAACATAAAAAATCATATGTTTCTATTTGGTTAAAATAAATTCAATCCTTTTAATAATTCGATAGTAATTATTAAATACATATAAAACGCCAAAATCATTCAATTAAAAATTATTATTTTATAGTATTTCAAAATACTAAAAATAATACCCAATTCTACTGCAACACTAAATAAGGGAAATCGTCTGTGCCATCAAATATGGCATCCAATACATTATATATCATAGTATATGAAAAGAAAAATCAATAGGGCGAAGAGTCCTGTTGAATCCCTCCAACTTGTCCCCCTACATCACAAATCACATGTTACAACAAATATATAAAATGTGTAAATAAAAAATAAACAGTGGGGAGGAATCCTGTTGGATCCCTCCAACCTATTCCCTTGCATCACATAGATATATAATCAAATAAATTAATTTAACCGCTTTGAGATGGGATTGTATGCAAAGGGTCATCCGATCTTACATAGGAACGTAATAGGGTTTCATTTGCTCCAATGGCAGGATTATGTCCAAACTAGCTGATAAATGGTAAATCATCCAAACAAGCAACAAATAGAAATAATAAAAATATCCATCCTTCTATAAAATATGTATGGGAAAGAGAGGTTAGTTTAACTCACCGAAATTCCAGTAATTGTTGAAGCGTTCCGATTTGAATTAAAACCAAGCAAGTGTTCAATTTCAACCCAAATTCCTACTAGTTCCAAATCCATCCAATTTAGCTCTATATCGTAGTATTCACTAATGTAATCACAATGCAACTCGTCGCTTTCAAATCTGACCTTGTATGAAAGAGTTATCGATTATACAATAATCACAAATTAATAGTGTAATTATTTTAAATTAGTTACGGTCAATTGCATCGATTATAGTAATCAACTACCCTAATCCTTCCGATGAGCATTGTTTCCTGGTCGCGCCCAAATCAAAACCATGCACGCGACTTCGCTGAGCTGTTCACCAGTGTACATTTACCTACCTCAATCACGTCATATCGAAATGGAGCCCCCAACCTTTTAGCTTTGATTGCCACCATCGCGGACACCCTTGACTGCCTCTGTCATTGATAAAACTACCCAAAACTACCACGACATTGGAGAGCCCTATCCATCATCATGCTTCATCAATCATGATCATGACTTTTGAATAGCTTCGTATAGTCGGGATCTACATTTCATTAATTGAGGTTGGAGCCTAAAAGTGGACGGAGTGGTGCCTTTGACGGTGGATCGTTAGATGTAGTTAAGCTAAAAATGGTAGCTAAACTTTCCTTTTAGGATTTTGGAAAAAGTTAGGACGTTAGGTCCTTTTATAGAAATTTTACAAAACACTATTTACACGTTAGTCTCCAAACTCCAATTAAGGCATGTCGCCTAGCATTCTGCATGTAATAACCCTATTCCAAATACAATGGAACTATTATCAGAACTTAATTTAACCATATATGGAAGTTAGCTTTTCAAAATCAAATTATATTCCTTTAGTTAAAATCTACGCATTTCGACTTGCATGATCAAACAATACATCCGCATGCACAAAATTCGACGGCGTACAATAATTCACAATTACGGATCCAATGGAATTGGTTTTGTCCAAATCCAAGAGAGTGTCCCAAAAGGCTATTTTCACACATTAATTAAAATGAAAAGCTAATAGAACTAGTTTATTCACTTTTAATTCAAATTCAAAAGTTTACTATCTTTTTTCTTATTTAAATCATTTTTATTCATATTAAATTCAAGATTCAATTATTTAAACAATTCCAATTATTCTAATAATCCTTAAATTTGAAATCTAATATATTTACCTTATAAAATTAACTTTTCAATATTTAAAATCAATTAAATATTTAAATTCAAATGACTGAAATTCTGAGTCGTTATTTCTGAGTCGTTACACTTTACTTCTTTCCTTGTCAGCTTTGTCATCAGTGCTGCTATTCACAAGAAATCCATAATGAATCTCCGGTAATAGCCAGCTAATCCCGCAAACTCCTTATCTTAGTCATTGTCTTGGGTCTCTATCACTTGTTAACTACCTCGATCTTAGCTGGATCTACTGACAACCTTACCTCTGAGATTACATGACCAATAAACTTTACTTCCATCTAAAAATGTCACTTTGAAAACTTTGCTTTTAACTGATGATGTCTCAATGTCTCAAGCATTATCCTAAAATGAACTTCATGGTCTCTTTCACCCTTAGAATATATCAAGGTGTCGTCTATAAATACCAACAAGAATCAATCGAAATGATCTTGAAAGATCTAATTCATTAGGTTTATAAAGAAGGCTGGTGTATTAGTCAATCTGAATGGCATACAAACCACTCATACAATCCATACCTCGTTCTAGACGTCTTCAAAGGAATACTATCCTCTGCCACTCTTAGTTAATGGAACCCCGTTGCCAAATCTGGTTGAGAAAATACTTTGTCTCCACTCAGACGATCAAACAAATCATCAATCCTTGGCAATGGATATCGATTATTTATCTCTTTTCATTTAACTTCCAATAATCGACATACTGCCTCAACGACTTGTCCAATTTCTTAATAAACACTATAGGTGCTCCCCAATGTGAACTACTTTGTTTAATAAAACGTTTCCATTCTACATCCACTATTTGCAACCATAAATTCTTCATTTCAATAGGTGCCATCATATTTGGTGATCTACCAATAGGTTCAGCTCCTGGTATAAGGTCTATCTGAAATTCAATAGCTCATTTCGATGGTAGTCCTATTATCGATTAAAAGACGTTTGCGAATTCTCTCACAACAAACACTTGGTTCAACTCGTCTTCCTCCTCTATTACACCCAACAAAGCATAAACATCAAAACTCTTGCTTTCTATAATATATATAACTCGATCACTACTATTATCGTGTTTTAGTGATATTATCCTATCGTGGAAAAACATCGTAGCATCGTATTTACTTAACCAGTCCATATCAAATATAATTTTGAAGCCTACGAAATCAAGCACATGCAAACTACAAGAAAATATACGACCTAATAATTCAAACTCTAACTGGTCATATCTCATCCCAAGAGTTTCATACCCTCATATTAGATTAGCAACCCTTAAGGATGTAACTAGGTATGAGGGTTCTATGCTACGCTCATCTACCAAACAATGAGATATGAAAGAATGTGATGCACTGGTATCAAATAGAACCCTAATAGGCATACTATAAATTAAAAGCGCATCTTCCATTATGGCCTTTTCTTTCTCCTCAGCTATTGGTCTTGAGGTAGTAGGTTCCAATGCAAACAACTTGCCTTTTTCAACTTTAGCTGATTCCTCGAACTAATTCTTATAATGACTGATCTAATCATAATTGAAGTACGTAATATTTTTCCTCCCAATCACCTTTTTTCTTCTTCAAAACAACATTCATTTGCAAAATGCCCTTTCTTATCACACTTATAGCAGATAATCTCATATTTTCCTTTCTTTGCAGCTCCACTCTTCTACACTCCCTTCTTGTGAAAGAACTTTATCATCCTCTTCTGCCCACCTTAAGCCTCCACTTCATTGTTATACCAAAGAAAGCAAGCATCTCTTCATTCGTTAAAGCTATCTCTACCAATACATCACACGGATCCCTATGATGTGCAAAGTTTCCTAAGTAAGCTCAGGTCTCAGTCCACGAGTGAACTTCTTATTCCTCTTAAATTACTTTATCGACTATAGCGTAATCATACCTCGATAAGTCCTCGAATCTCATAGAATATTTCAACATAGTCATTTCTCCCTATAACATCTCAACAAACTTTCTTAACAGGGTAGACTTAGTAATGTCTGAACTTTGAATAAACCTTTCTTCAAATATTCTCCTAAATTCTACCCAAGTCAGGGTTTCCTCCGCTACTCCAATAGTAACATTGGTCCGTTAGTACAACGCAGCTCCTTGTAGTTTCCTAGACACCAATCTTCTCTTTTCCTCATTATTCAATCCAAGAACAGTGAAAATCCACTCACAATGAAGCAACCACTTCTCTACTTTAATTGCATCCTTAGTTCCAATAGATGGCTTTCCTTTAAGTATGCATAATCCTTACTCAGCACAACATAGTTGTTGACGT
This sequence comes from Allium cepa, assembly GCA_030765085.1. Lineage (NCBI taxonomy): Eukaryota > Viridiplantae > Streptophyta > Magnoliopsida > Asparagales > Amaryllidaceae > Allium > Allium cepa. The sequence goes on along the minus strand of CM060938.1, from coordinate 606,731,643 downwards.
CTAGAGCTTCCTGATTCACTCCTCCAGTATTTCGACCTACAAGTCTAGCAGCAGCTCTTGCTTGCATCTTGTTGGTGAAGAACTAATACATAGCTCCTATATCAGCCTATGGTGTTCTGACACCTACATAGCAACTTGTGCCCGTCCTGGATTCCTTCTGGTATTGGGTCTGGTGTTTCCATTTATTATGGTTCTTCCTCAATTAAGATTCACTCTTCCATTTCCTGGCTCCATATCTTACTTTCCTTTTAAATCTGCATTCGAACCTTAGTAAGACAGGGAATAACGGTCTAAGAGAGATGAGAGAATAGAGACAAATTGTATATTTATATATGGCAAATATAAATACATTACTATAGTGTTGTCCCATCCTAATCTTATTATCTGATTATTGAATAATGTTTTAAAAATCAAAATTCTTTTAAGTTTTACACAAATCTATCCTTTGATATAAATTGTAGCATCCCCCATTTTAAGGCTTGAAACTAAATGCTACAGATGTTGTCATTATCTTTCATATTAATTTTCGATGACAAAATGTGGTAATGTTAATGGTATCAATAATATCAGAGGCGCAAGAATATAAAATATGTCAAACACAATTTCAAAACGACTTTTCTCGTTACATTTCAAATCAATATTTTATGTTCAGTACATAATCCTATAACGTTGCCCAAGTTCAAATAAATATAATTATTATAAATTATGCCAAGAATGATATATGAAGATGCTCGCTTGGATGATCAAAGTTACCAAATAGACAGTCATAACATCTGCCATTACATACAACATTCAATCACAGCGAAATAGATAAATAGATTATCTCAAACATAACTAATCTTTGCCTCCCACATGTCTTCGAAAGCTTTATTTTCTAAAATCTACTAAACCTGAAATGCTTAACTGTCAACCTGTTAATTAAATTTTGAGCACCCAAGAGTTTAAGGGGAAAACGTAAACTTGGAGTTAGATAAAAATCCTGTAGGAATAATAATATAACATGTCGATTTATTGATATTAGGTGAGACCACTCCACCTAACAGAACGGTTTCCCCTCAATAATATCCTCCTTTAAAAGTATATCTTTTGGAATTAAAATCCTGCAACCAAATTGGTTATAATAAACAATATACAATAACATGTATACCTACAAAAGAGGTAATCAATGGACTACTTGTCCCAATGTTATAGTTTAATTAGGCTGACTATAAACCTATGGATGATTGGGCCTATTGGACATAATAAATTTCCTATGATGTTAGAGAAAAACTAGACAGTCTTGGTTAACCCAAAAAATGGATCAACACCATGTCGAGAGTGAAAGCACCGGCGCTATTCTCACAGAGCAATAATATAAACAACAAATATAGAAAAGAGCAAAAAGAGAAAGAAGATAAGAAGATTTTTGTAGTGGTTCGATCGTTAATAAAGCCTATGTCCACTTTATAACTCTATTATAGACAGATCGCTATTACAAGTGTCTGATTACAAAGCCCTTGATTATCCTTAGCTGAAATGAATCTCCAAAGTTAGAATCCACAGGAGAATCACAGTGAACTTCTTCGAAGATTGTTGTGAGGGAGGTGAGAGTGAAGAAAGCCTATAGCAAAGTTTCAGCAGCCAGTTTGGTGGATCCCCTTTATGTTGCGGTGAGGATGGTATTTGTAGAGATTGGACAGCTAGAGGGCCAAGCCTATTTGCTAGTTGTTTGCAGAAGGTCACGAGAAGGTGCAGCAGATATTAGCACACAACCCGAGCCAAAATCATGAATCGCTAGCGATCCATGTTCTATGGATTACTAGCGATCCATAGCATTAAGTCAAGTGCGAGCTAACAACTTATCATTATTCCTCTCCTTTACTTAGTTTAGGTCGCGCTTATACTATGATACCATATAGATCGTTGGCGATCCATTGTGTATGGATCGCTAGTGATCCATGCACTTAGCATATTTTTTGTCTTTAATTCCTAGAATCCTTTCATTGCCTTGTATCGACGTTGTTCATGTAGTTTCGTTGCACGTCACTTTGTTTTGATGACTATTTACTTGCTAGTTGTATTTAGTTGTTGATTAAACTAGATGGATGCTTGTCTCTTAAATCTATTAGCTCAAAATCTGATCAAACTCAGTCATTAGTTTTAAAATATGGACTGGATCTTAATGCAAGAGAAACAATTAAACCCTGAGCTATCCCCATGGATCACTAGCGATCCATAGACCATGGATCACTAGCGATCCATGTCCTTAGTAGATTTACTCATTCTCTTCTCTTGGCACACTTTGGCTGGTTGCTTTAGTCCTTTTGGTTGACCTCTGAGCGGTTCTGACTCCACCAAGTTATTCCTTCTCTTGGTTTCTACTTGGGTTAAAAATCGGGATAATATTTGCCCTCCAGAGCACGTCTTCGTTGAGAACAAGGCATGCTTTGGAAGAAGTTGCTTTTTGTCTCTACTTCTTGAATTCCAAGTAATCGTGTTAGGGTTTCACGAATGTGAACTAGGTTATGCTACTGATTTCTTAGTCTTGATCTCGGTTGCTTGTTATAACAAATCAAATTTTCCTCTATAGCTTCTTGATGTGTCTCGAAGTCGCAGGTAGATGTCGCTAGGCAATTTTTAAGTCGGTGATGTGCAACCTTATGGGTCGCTAGCGATCCACAGCAGATGGGTCGCTAGCGACTTGATCACTTAGCAAAAAAATTTCTCTTTTCCTCCCCTTATTTAAACCTTCGACCCAACCTTCCTCTTCACTTATATCACGACTCGAGCCTCTTCTTCCTAAGATCGAAGCCCCTTGCGACAATTTTACCCTTCGTTTAATCGATTTGATCCATCACCTCTAGCTGTTCGACCTCTTCTAAGCCTCCACTATGCTTCCTTCTACGCTGATATCTCCAAAGCCTAGCCGCCGCTTTTCCAAGCCACCTTCAATCGAAATCCTAGCTCGCTTAGCACCATAGATCGTTGTCGATTCATTCTTAGATTGCCACTAGCCTATTGCAGTTCATAAATTCTAAAGCTTCAACAAGCTTTGTATTTGAGTGATTAATCCGAGGTGGGTTCGCTGATTACAATGTTCTTTTAATGATTTGGTGGCGAGGTTGCATTCATGATGTTCATCATAGAAAGTTTGAGTCGATTGCGATTGTATAGAGGAAGATAGTAAATCAAGCCTTGAGTTCTTCGTGGAACGACATTCGGGCCTTATTCGGTGCTTGACACGTTTTGATGTCTTCACCTATATATTCATAATCGATTTGTATAGAGTTTCAGTGCTAATACAATACGAAGTTGCGGATTGGCCTTGGCTCTTCCGAAGAGTTTGGATTATTCGTACTTGTTTGTGCATGCTCGGTGTTGCCTGTACTAGGAAGAAATTTCCACGTCACTTAAGATAACGGATCCATTATCGACCACTGACCGATAACGGGTAAGTGTAGTGAAAATAAAAACAAAAGAAAATGATACGGGAAGTTCTTTTCTATTTCTGCTTTCCAGCGTACTATCTACAAAGAGCATTTGAAGCATTTCAGACACTGAGCTCACTCCCTATAGACAATATATTACACTTGCCCCGGTACATACTTGAAATTCGATGTATTAGCATGAATAAATGTCTCTTCGGAATTCAAGTGTTGTAAGGGAAACTATTTGTTTAGAATAGAATTACCTGACCATTTTGGATGTGAGTTCTATTGTTTAGAATGAAGTATCCATTTTATCGCCATAAGTCAAGTGGAGGAAGTCCGGTACTTTCGGAAGCCGAGTCGTCGTCCGTCGCCCTTTCTCCTTCCACGTCAAAGGCTGAGTATGGCCAGTTAGTTTCAATTGTCCGTTCTTGGATCGAAGTCCCCTTAATTTTTGAGTTCTTCTCATTCTACCCGAGAGAGGTTTTTCTGTAATCTATTCCAAGGTCCTACATAATATCTGCATGCATCTTGGCATAACGAAGGAAGATGTATGCTTTCCTGGGAAGAACGAGTTTGCTCACATGCCTCCCCCGGGATATACCACTTGTCATTGGTGTATGTGCCTGAATGGAGCTGTGCCCCTCTATTAATGAGTTTTTACATGAGACTCTATCAAACTTAGGCATTGCCACGTTCCATATCCATCCAAACAGTTACACCTTCTTAACTCGTTGACATGTCCAATTCATCTGAACATTCAATTGTTCTTCAATTCTTAACGAGTTGTAATACTTTCTTTCATTCAAGAGAAGAGATGAGTAATCGTCCTTGGTAGTAATCAAAGCTCATAGGAATCTAAAAATCATATTACAACGGAAGAGTAATCTATCCCAGTTCAAGATATAGTATTTCTTTGTTAGATGCCACGAGGGGTTTAACCATCTTTGGATAGCGGGGAGTACGTTCTTTTCCCTACATATGAGTTCCCACGTGTCACTATGGAGTTTCTAACAAATCGAACACTTCTTGTTGTAATAAGGCTAAATAGGGACTTGTCCCTTGATGATGTTTTTTGAACCTCGAGGGCTATCGACCCTACGGAAAGATTCGTTAAAGTCTTGCTGACTGAAAAAAATTGCTACGATATGGATTATTGCATCCGAGGAGATCGACTGTTCTAATTGAGGTCGCTTCTCCTTCTCGATCTAGGGTTCGCATGCAATCCACCTCCTCTTCTCATGGTTCTTAAGATGGCACTTCTCAAGAAAGAGAAGGCTTGTTCGGGGAGTCAGCTGAAGAGACTCGCGAGGAAAGAGATTCCGTTGAGACCGAAGTTAGCTGCCCTGCCAGAATGCCTTCGAATTTGGAAGAGGGAGAAGAGGAGTTAAAACAGAGAGAGGGAAAAGCTACGCTAGAAGCTGAAAAGGAGGAGGGTGATATTGATGGGAGTAACGATGAATCCTCCTCCAGTGATGATTATGACTTTGATGTAGATTCGAATGGTGGAGACTCTGAATAATGCAATGAAACCCCTGGGATGTGCCCTATCATCCCGAGCTCTCCTCCTCCAAAGACAGTTAAAAAGGATGATGCTCTTGAAGCTAGACAATGTTGAATTCCCCGATCAAAAACTCCATTGTAGATTTTAGAGATTCAAGCGACGCGTATATCAAATTCGACGTACTTATGGGGGAAGATCTTATATTCAGAGAGATGCCTCCTTGTTGGGAAGTATTGCACCCGAAGTTAGTCTAATTCCTCATATGACAGCTACCCAATCCGGCTCTTGATGATGCTTTAGGCCTTCCCTTGAAACACATTACACGTTTTGCTAGGGTTACAATCACTTTCACACATATTGTTCTTGCCTATTATCTGTTACTAAGATCTTTTATTTATTCTTCATGTTAGGTATGACAAGAGGATGCAACCCTTATGGTGATCTCGAAGAATTTACCAACTGCTAGCGCTAGTCCAAGTGTTCATCCGGCCGTCAACAGCCCCATGAGATGGAGGAGGAGTACAAGAGAAGAAAAGATTTAGAGGCCGAAGCTCGTCGTCGACACGAGAGTGAAAGGATTCGAATATACAAAGGTGCATAAGAAAAGAGAAAGTCTTTTGACGAGAGAGAGGAGTTGTTGAAGAGGTATAAATTCGATCGCAGTTCATATTCTTTAAAACAACAAGCTTTCGTTCTATCACTTTCCTCAACGGGTCAAGAAATCTCGGTTACTTTTGTCCCTATTCCATCTTCAACTTACATTCCATCATCTTCCATTGCTCTTACTCCTAGAGCTTCATGCCTCTACCGTAGATCCACCTATATTCTTCCATATGATCCTTCCAGGCTTGAGGTGGTGCTCCCTAGGTTGCTCTTAAGGGAGGTTAAGTTTGATTTTGATCTCCATCCGATTCATAGAGATTCATATATGCCACATCTTCAGGCTATCCAGAACAATTTAGAATAAGACGAAGGGTGGGAGAAATTATGTAAACAACTGGCAGATACAAACCACAACAACTATAAGGAAATCCTTTCTTTTAGATCAAAGAAGGATGATTTTGAAAGGGTGTTGATAGAATGAGGTGCCAGGATCAAACAACTAGTGGAGGAAAAAGAAGCGGCGCTTCGAGAAAGCAAAAAGAACACTGGGTTGCTGAAGGAATCAAAAGATGCGCAAGTGAAAATCGATATCGTCCTTAGAGATGAAATCAAAAAAGCATAGGCTGAAGTAGTAAAATAGAAAGCGCAACCTGAAGCCCATGATGCAATCGTTATCGCCCAGAAGACTATCTTTGATCATGACAAGATTGTTGCGGATCACAATAAGATGATCACCGAATACAGAGAAGTTGTGAAGTTGCGTGATAAAACAGTTTTCGACTAGGCTGAGATGATTACCACGCTTCAGGGCCAAGTTGCGCAGTTTAGCGTCGAGAAAACTCATGTTGAAGTTGAGAAGGTCGCCATCACCGCAGATTATTTTGAGCTCCGGATAACTTTGAGAAAAAATACGGAGAAGATAGATGAGACCATCTTGAATTTCTATGTCAACTTCCTGTAGCGCCAGGGGAGTCTCAACTACTTAGGCCCTAAATTCCCATGCACTCTTGCCATGGTCTGGGAGGAAGTCTTGTCTCGCTTTCTGATAGCGGTAACATTTACACCAAGCAAGAGTTAGAGGATATCTACCTTAACGAAGAATCAAAGAAGGCGTTGCTCGAGGACTGAGAAATTTTATAGATCGAGGGAGAGAATGAATCTGCCTATGCCGCCACGACAGCAGCCATCAAAGTGCTTACGGAGCCTTTTATTTCTGGTGCTGGTGAATCATCGGGGGTAACTCCATAACCCGTCAATAAGTTATAGGCTTAAGGCTTCCCTCAGATTGTAGAACCGTTGAAGGAGGGCGAAAGCGGTGAGGATGAAGTTGACATTCTTGATCATTCTTCCGGTGCTGGTAATCTTCTTGTTTCCTCCGAATTTGGGAGCTTTCAGCTTACACCGCAATAACAGGAAGAATTTAATGCTTTTGTTTTATGATCTTATTGATTTGTCATCCTTATTTGCCGATCTTCTCTACTAAGGATCATTATTCCGGTGAAGGTTTACCCTTATTTCTACTATTTCCCTACTTGTTTCCGTACCTGCTTCGGTCACCTTATCCGTGTCTAGCTCGCAGCCAGGGTCGGTGTCCAAGAAGATCGTCACACTTCATGGCTTGGATGACCCTTCAGTATCTTTGAAGGTGACATAACAACGTTTGAAGTTCGGGAGCAAGAAGTTCAATTTGAGTAGCCACATAAAACTCAACAAGCAATTGTCACTATCAAGAAAGAGAAATTTGAAGCGATCAAGGCCTCGAAGAGCTTCTAGAGGTCTTGGAAGCATAAAACAAAAGGCAAGTCTTCTTAGAAGGTCGCGGAGTAGGAGGAAGATGTTAGAGCCGAGGAAATAGTTGACATTAGTAGCGGCGATACCACACCAAGGCGAAGCAAAAACTCCTAACACATGGCGGGAAAAGGAGTGGTGAAAAGAGGCGCTAAAGGATTTGGATAGTAGTTGTTCTTCTTTTTACTAATTTTGAGTTGTTTGTTCAAGTGTAGAGTCTGCATTTAGTGTTTTTGTTGTGGTGCCTATATTTTTCTTTTGTTGACCGCCATTGTGTGGGTGTGGCCTCCATGTTTTGACCTTGTACAAAAGAAAGTTATAAGTAATACATTGTTGATACTTTAACTGTACTTTACTTATTTGTTCATATGTGTTTTGTGCACTTATGCTCGTTTTATTTACGCTTATTTGCTTATGTTCTGTGCACTCTATGTACCTTCACTCTATTTTATCTAATCCTGTGATTACCGCCAAAATTCTTTGTTTAAAGTCATAAAACTTGTGAAATTATTGTTTTTAAGTATTATTATTTGAGTACCGGTGTATGCCTCCCAGTTCACAAGGCGGTTTACTTCAAACAATAGATAAGTGAACAGTAACTTATGGTTTAAATGGTTCGTATACTGAAACTTGAGATTTGACTAAGTCATAACTTGATTTTTTTTTCCTTTCAGAAGTTTTGTAACTTTTGCATGTAGTCCAAGTTCTTCGCGATATGTTGGTACGTATGCAACATATGCATGTTTGAAATGCGCACGTTGTATGAGTTAACTGTAGGTAGTTACACATTATCGATGTTAAATGCTAAAATTAGTCACTTAGTGTCAGCAGCTGAAGTTTTCCGCTGGTTTGTAGCACTCCGATTTTGTTGGAATCATGCATATTGCTTCCAATAATGGGAATAGGTTGATTCCCATTATTCCTGTGTAGATAAGTTTCCTGGTGCTGCCTGTAATATACCTCTATCTCGAGGGCCAAAGCAAAGTGCTGCAGATGCGGTAGTCATCCATAGTATAACTTCTGGTGACTAAACACGGCTATGTTAATGGTATCCACAATATCAGAAGCATTTGAATATGAAACAAATCACAGATTTCAAAACAACATTTTTCCATTACATTTCAAAACTTTGTTCCATATTTAGATAAAACAATCCCAAAGCGTTTCCCAGGCAATGATTAAATATACTTATTAGAAAATACGTCAGGAGCAATGTTAATCGACTAGTTTTCTATCGAGTTAGAAAATAGTCGAAAATTTTCAAATTAAAAGAACCGCAAGCGCACGACGTACACTTGTAGCACATATGCGAGTATGGGTCGATCCATAAGGAATTGATGATTATAAAAATCTATTCTATCAAAATAACCAAAAATTTAGAGAGTGATTAGCTAAAAGTGAGAAAAATGACAAAAGAAAAGTGATAAAAATATGATACTAGAAAAACAATCTAGAGATAAATTCACTCTCTAGATCACATAGGTTAACAAAAATGAAATTATGATCTCTCTTTTTGGTCATTAGTGAACTTAAATGATGTGTTTATCATAAGTATGGCTTATTTGTGATATTAATTAGCTCAACATAAGCCATCAAATTATAACATACCCCTTAGACCACTTACTAACTCTCATGAAAACAATAACAAAGTTGAAAATGAAATTTATTTTAAGCATGACCTATTAACTATTGTTTAGAAATATAGGCCATCAAAATTTAATTTCACATTCACTTCATTACCATCATCATATGTAGATGAAGAGGTAATTATTGTTTGTGATTGTTTAAGCATAACCTATTTGTTATGAACAACATAGACTATCAAATTCAACTTGAAACAATAAATCACATTAACATTCCTTTAAACAAAAAAAAGATAAAAATTACCAAAATGTCGAAGCTACATGATTAGAGGCTTCATTACCCCTAAATTGAAGGGGTTAAGCTCTCATTTTTGTTATCATATGAACAAATGTACCATGCAACATTGAACAAAAAGTAAGGAAAATGAAAGCTAATGAAAAAGATAACTAATCTAATTGCATAAAGGAAAATCTACACTACTTGCATAAAAGGAAATGAACATGTAATTAAAAAGAAACAATAATTAACATTGCATAAAAATAAAAGATAATTACATAAAATAAAAATGGATAAGTAGCCATGAAAAGAGAAAGAGGGTTTTCTTTTATTTATGAGCGAAAACTAAAGAGAAGAGAACCTAAAGAAGAGACTAAGGAAGAAGGTTACATGAAACATAAGGGGTATATATATGTGTGTGAAACCCTAATTCGTATTTTTGGGGAATGCCAAAAATACCTTTGGAAAGTGTGGAGGCCAAGTAATCATTAGCTTCTACTAATCATCATTTAAGGTACATGAAGCCATAAACTCCATAAGCATGTGCATTAGCCTCTAATTGAAAATTAGGGTAAGTGGGTGGGGTCCTCCATGTTCTTCACTTTGAATTATTTTCATCTTCATTCTTTTGTATCTTCTTTGTGCATGCATATTTCATCATAAAACCACTTGTAAAATTCTCCAAATTTCCTACAAAACAACATAGAAAATTCCAAGTAAATTTTCACAATTTAATAAATGCGTAAAAATGACTATTTTACCCCTGTATGAAGATGAACATGTGACAATTTGAATTTTGGTTTAAACAAGTTAAAATACACAATATGATCATTTATTCAATTTAAATAGATTAAATATGGTGGTAAAAATATGCACATATACGTGCACAATAAATACCCCCACATTTATCTTTTTATTCGTCCTCGAATAAAGAAAAACTAAGATAAATCCGTTTTTGTAGGGAGCACGATTGCATTGAGCGTATGCAACAAGCCGTTAAACCTTTGGGTGTCCTCAGTAGGACGAGTGCTTTCTTGTGAGGGTTTTCAGCAGATGCCGTCCATAAAATCCAAATGCAGGATGAAAATATTTACAAAATGCAAGATTTATTACAAAGAGATGAATGCAAGTTTTTGAAATATGTACAAATGAAGGATTTATTTTTAAATTGATACAAATAAGTTAAATATTGGTTTTGGTCATTATCTTGAAAATTTAAGTCATTTAATCGTCAAATTCTCCAACAAAAACAAAGTTATCATAACAAATAGACTATAGTTTAACTCGTTGTTTCGGTTGATAACAAAGTGCAACTATGAAATGGATCTTTAGTTGATTATCAAACTTTATCAAGGTGATATATTCATTGCTTTTCAACAACAAGTCAAATCAAATAAGTTAAAACAAATCTTGGATTTCATTTGCTTACTCTCTCTTTTTTTCTGAAAATTTTATTGATATTTACAATATTTAAACATGCCTAACTCAGATTAACTAAGGCCAGATATATTACCCATGCACTGCCTTGCGAAATTATGTGAGGGGAATGCAGAGCGTGGCGAGTGAACAAACGAGTGTGACCACCTATTGACTGTAGGCGTTATTAAAAAGAATTTTTATATATACACCTAGCTCAGACAAACTGAGGCCAGATATACCGATCGTGCACTGACTTTTAGGCTTACGTGAGAAAGGTACAGAGCATGGCGAGTATACCCACAAGTGTGTACACCTGTCGACCATTGGTTTTAAAAATATATACATACATAGAAAAAAATATAATACCTGTGAATAAAATAACACCAAAAGTAACCCATCTTATATATGCTAATGACCTTATCGTAGTCATGAAAGCATCCACACATGCAATTGACACCCTTAAAGATATCTTTTATCATTTAGAACTGTATGGAGGGTTGAAACTTAATGAAGGGAAAACAAAATGTTACTTTAACAAGTATTGTAAAGACAGACAGAGATTGCTCATAAGAATTGGAGTCTCAGAAGGGGAACTTCCAGTAAAATATTTAGGGATTCCATTGTCTACGAATACCATTACAGACAGAGAATGTGCTAAACTTATAGACAAGGTTAGAGCAAAGGTGAAGGACTAAATTACTATCTGTTGCTGGTAGGGTAGAACTAGTTCATACAGTGATCACATCAAAACTCAGGTATTGGCTCCAAACTTTTCAAATTCCAGATTGTTCCCTGGGAAATATTAATTCTGTTTGTGCAGATTTTATATAGAGGGGAAAATTACACAAAATAAGTTGCAAAGAATTGTGCAAGCCAAAGAAAGAAGGTGGAGTTGGACTAAAAGACCTCTTCGAACTTAAAAAAGTTTATGGTATCAAGTTGGCCTGGAATATATTATCCTCTAACAACTTATGGCCCAAGCGGATGAGAGCTAAGTATATCAAAATTAAATTTTGGATAGACCCCATAGACAACAATGCATTAGTCACCTGGAAGAATATTTTGAAATTCAGAGAAGAAATTAAACCCTTGATTGAGATGAAAATAGCAAATGGTTCAAAAACAGATCTTTGGAGAGATCCATGGATTAGCAATAAAAAACTGATTGATAGGGTGGGATGGGATGGTTTCTCAAACTTTGGAAACCCTAATTGTGTTGTTTCTAGCATTATTGAAGAAGGCAGATGGAAATGTGAAAATCAGCTTATAACAAGAAATTTTGTAGAAGAGATTCAAAGGATACCCATATACAGAGATTGAGCCTATGATGTGTGGTGTATGAAAAACTCAAATAAAGGACAGTTCCTATTTCAGAAAACATGGGAAGACGCCAGGAATAGACATTAAAAGATTGAATGGTATCCTATTGTCTAGAAAAAATCGGTTAACCATAAAATGTCTCATACTACTTATAAAGCCATATTAGGAAGACTTCCAACTAAAGACCGTCTACAGAAATAGGGGATAATCAAAGATACCACATGCAGTCTTTGTAGTGAAAAGGCTGAGAACCATGACCATTTGTTTTTTGATTGTACCTATACCAAATCTATATGGAGATTACAAAAAATGAAATGCATTTGCTCAAATGATGTCAAACCGCTGAAAGAAGAAATCTCTTACCTGAACAATAGGAGCAACGGCTCGAACCTTCTACACGAAGTACTCAAAATTAGTCTCACAACTTCCATATGGCATATCTGGAGAGAAACGAACCACAGGGCTTTCAAAAATAAGAAAAAGGACCTTCAATTAGTAAATTCTTAAATTGATAGAGATGTGAATTTGGTTATCACTCGGATTAACAAAAAGACACTTACCAGCCTAATGGAACCAGAAAAACAACTACTGGAGGGGATGAAGATGAAGGTAGATTATGAAGGAAATCTAGTAAGCTCTCGGGAGCCGCCATGAAGTTGAATTATCGAGGTTTTTGTTATAGAAAAGGAAAGAGATGAGTTTAATATTTGTAATGATGATGTCGATGTTCTGTAACTAGGGCTTCTGCCCGTTTATAAAAGGTAATAAAGATTTTAACCTATTTTCAAAAAAAAAATTGAAGAAAGAGAGAGTTTTGCAAAATAATCTTAGCACCACTTAACTTTGAAGACAAAAAAAATGTTATATCCCTTACTTTAAATCAACCACTTTTTAAAACAAAGATTTTCAATTAGTATGTATTTCATAATTAACATGTATGAATCTTCCTATATACTAGTTAAACCATTGTTATTTGTAATCAAACTTTTTTTTATTTTTGTTAAGATGAATAAATTTTCAAAATTTTCAATTTAATAAGCCAAAACCATATATTTATCCTATAGTGTTTCTTTAAAAATAAATGAAAATGCTTATTTTTTTGTATTTTAAAATTTTGATAATTTTTTTTTGAGTTTTGGAAGAAAAAAATGAAAAATTAATCATGAAAAATAAAAAAGAAGATGAGTCTCCCCCCACATTTGATTTTGACCGTGTCTGCACAGTCAACCCAAGTGGAAGAAGAAAAATAAAAATAAGAACATGACCTTTATTTAAATGAAAATTGATGGTATTTACGCAAGATCGGAAAGTATATTGTCAAAAAGTAAATGAAACGGTCTTCCAAAGACCGATCCACTTGTCTCGTTAAGTATGCGAGACACGACTTAAGCTTGAAAAACCAAACCGTAAAAGATTTCGAAGCTAAATGTTGATTTGGAAAAACGAATGTCGTTTTGTTAAAAATCATACGATTTGTTTTATTTTCAATGATTTTTGGGGTATACATAACGATTGATTGAAATTCAAGTTTATTTTTACCAAATTGAAATTCAAGTTTTTCATTGAAAAATTCTTCGAAATGATTGATTTCAAAATCAAAGTGGCGATTTAAATCTTTCCCATCGGAATTTAACAACTCGTCATCCAAAAGTCCAAAAAATTCATGTTCATTAAATTCGTCTTTCTTTATTGGACTATCAACAACTTTATTACATGTCTCAAGCTCAAAATCCAAAGTTGTTGTATTCAAATTTTCGAAATCAAGAAAAGGAAGATCGAATTTTAAATTTGGTTCCACACCCTAAAAGAATTGAAATCCAACTCAATTACCGTATTTTCAACAACTTCATTAAGATTGTTATTTTCAGTTTCAAAAGTTGTTATTTGAAAATCGTCGATTTGGGTAAAAGATGGATTATCACTCGACTCATCACACGTTGGGATTTGATTTTGTTTTTTACGTTGTTTCATATATATTCGAACAACATATTTGTGTGATCATCATAAATTTCGTTCATTTGTTCAACGAAATCCAACTTATAATTATTGACTTGAGAATTTTCGATTTGGATTTGTTGAGAACAAAAATTTTCACTTGTAACGTGGTTAATATTATTCCTATTGCCAAATTCATTTGGAAAGTGGATCACATTTTCGTTCTGATTTTAAAATTCATTTTGGAGTTCAAAATTGAATTGGCATGGTTTATCATTGAAATCGTTTGAATTTTGAATTGAATTCAAATTTTGAAATCTTTGACTTGAGTTATTACACAAATATGAATTACACAAATCATTTATCATTTGATTTTGTTGTTTAGAGATTTCAAGTAGAGATGAAATGCTATATTCGAAATTCGAGGGTTGGTCATCATTTTGAAAACTTTGTTGTTCAAAATTCCAATTGTTTATACAAAAGTTGTCGTTAAAATATCCATACGAATTTGGAGTGAAATCATATGGATTATATTGATTTTCACAACTATTGTAAAATTCAAGTGAATATGGAAATTCGGACATTTTCAAGAATGTTTTTGGTTTTTTTTATAAAGGAATATTTACAAATAAATTTTATTTTTCAAAAGGGAAATTGATTTTTTTCAAATTTTTTCTTTGTTTTTGAAAAGGCTTTTTTTTTTTCTAAAAAACTAAGTAACTTTTTTTTCTTTTTTTTTAATTTTTCGAACTTTGATTTGAAAATTTTTAAAGGAAAGGGAAAAAAACCAAGTTAAGAAATATTTACATTTTTTTTAGTTTTGGACTTCGAATTTTTTTTGCTTTTTTTTTAAATATGCATGAGCTAATGCAACTAAATGAATGCAGTGGTTAATTACAAATGAATTATCCTAAGTTAACCCAAAATAGTATAATCACACTTTGTATTAAATCAACAAGATATTTCTCGGCCAGGTAACGGGCAGGGGTTATCGGTGCACCACGAATCACCGTAGCAATGCAGCCGAAGGTTTAAGTACCTTCACAGAAACAACCACTATAATATTTACGAATCACCGTAATATTTATAAATGTTTATTACTTTACCGTAGCCTAAACACTAAGAAATTAAATTGTTCGAAGAAAACAAATTGTTAATATACAATTAAGTGTTATCCATGTCTAACCGTTATTATTAATCAAAATTCTAGAATGAAATGCAAAGCAGAAATTAAATGTGTATTAACAACGCAACTATGAATGATCTTTTTTTTGAAGTTTTTTTAAAATATATGCAAGCAAATAATAATGCAAGGAAAATAAAAACAAAGGATATGGAAAGCAAGCAGTTTTTTTTCTTTTTTCTTTTGGCTAAGCAAGGCCTAGCAATTATTTTTAGCAAGCCAAGCAAAGCAAACCAATTCCTCTTGATTTTCTGCTTGGCAGCCTGAAATTTCAAACAAGATATATACAGTTTCTTTTTTTGGGTGTGTTTCAATGTATTTTAAAGAAGAAATTAAATCAAAACAAATAATCAAGTGAAACAAAACAACTGAACACAGAATAAATTGAAAATAAAACAATTGAAACCCTTTGTTTTTTAACAAATTAAAACAAAACAAAACAATTTTTTTTGAAAGACCTTGAAAACAAAGAACAAACTTATCACAAATATTATTATTAGTTTTTTATACATGGGCCCGACCCATTTAAATAAATCACTTATGTTAAAAAAAACTTTACTTCTGTAAAACGAAACAAAAACATATTCTCTCGGTAAAACCACGACTTCAAAAAAAGAAAGAGAAGAAAAATCAAAATCAAAAGCAAATTCAGGCGATCACGGTTTCAAGGGTGAATTTGGGTTGGTAATTTGGAGGTGAGGAATTATGGTTTGCTAGTGGAAAATCGGTGGTAGATGCAACTTGGGGGTTGGGTTGCGGGTTCAAGGCGATTTCATGGTTTGGGAGTGTTAATGAGTAGACTGTTGGCGAGGCGATTGGAATTGTTTAGGGAAGGTCGTGATAGAAGATGGGGTTGGTTCTGACAGTTCGGTTCGTTTGAGATAATTGAGGGGATTCTGGGAATTCGAGTTTGGGGCTTTTAGGTTTGCGTTTGGGATATCGACGATTGTAGTGGAAGTGTGGTGTTGAGTTGCAGTATCGAGGTGAGTTTGTGGCGATGTCAGGTGAATTGAGGTGGGGGATTTCTAACTGTATGGGTATGTTTATGATCAAGATGGATAGTGGTAGAATGATAGTTTGGGTTGCAGCTTGTGGTGAGAATTGTGAAGGCAAGGGGGTGATCGGGTGACAGAGCAGCGGAAAATGTGATTTGAAAGAGTATGGTAGGTGGTCTGCTTAATTGGGTGGTTTTCTGTAGTTTTGAGACTGTAGTTTAGCAGTGGCAGTTGAACTGTTGAAGTTTAGAAGTTGAAGTAGAAATGCTTGTGTCGGTGGGATGATTGTGAAGTCTGCTATATACTGTAGATTGTGTCTGTCGAGTGTTTGATTGTGAAGGACTGCAGTTTTGTCGAGGAAAGCAAGGGGCACTGTGCATTAATGTGGTCAGTTGTTTCGAAGTAAGTAGCAAGTCAATGTACAGGCAGTGAGTATGTAGATGACTAGAAGTTTGTCTCTGTGGATGTGACCAGTGGGTGATTGTCTTGTAAGTGGATTTCTGTTGCAGTATTGGGTAATGGGTAGCAGTGGGTAAGTGAGTGGTAAGGGGGTCCAGGTGATAGACTGATGGTGGTAGAGTAGTGTTTCAAGCAAGTATGAAGAGGCAAGGCAGTGGAGGTGATGTTGGTTGATAGCAAGGCAATGGAGTTAGAATGCAGTGGGAAGATATTGTTGTGATTGAATGAAGTTGAGTGATGATGTTTGTATCAGCGGTGAATGCTCGAAACTGGTAGGATATACATCAGTTAGAGGGGATATGTGAAGGTGTGATAATGGTGGATGAATGCAGAAGTGAGTAGGAAGTGAGTGGTTTGCACAGAGAAGTGAACTGTATTGAAATGTATATGACACTGTGATATGGAACGGTCGAGAAGTGATATTGAAATGTATTGAGGTATTGAACAAAGATAGTTGCTATGGCAGTAAAAAGGGGATGTGTCAGTGGTGATGTTTTGATCAGTAAAATGGTTTCTGACGGAGGAGCGGGTTAAAGGTTGGAATGCTGGTAGTTGAGTGTGAAGTAGGGTGGATGTTAGAAGATGTTTGAATGGCTTGTTAGGCAGTAAGTCAGTTTTATGCACTGCGGTAGGGTGAATGAAGGAAGCAGAAATATTGCGGCGAATGCAATATGCACACTGTTGTGCAGGTGGATGAATGAAACGGGTTGTAGATTGAGTAGTGAATGATGAATGTTAACTGTATGTAGAAGCTGGTATTGAGAGAGGAGAGAGAAGGGGAGATGGCAAAGCACTGCTATGATGGTGGTGAACTGGAGAAGCAGAGGTTGAAGCAAAGGCAGTGCAACAGTTTTCTGGTGGCAGAGGAGCAGAGAAATTTATGCAAAAATGTTGACAGAGGCTGCACACTGTGTCAACTCCACTTTTTCAGCAAGGCCGTGATATCAAAAAATCGACCGAGAAGCCAATGATAGTTCGTCTCGAAGAATGGTCAACTCAACATCTCAACAAAGCAAGTTCTGTTGAATGGTTTTTCAGATAAGATCCCCTACGGAGGGGGGGTCCAGGGGGGCTGCCAACCCCCCAAGGTGGGGGTGCGGGGGCAACGCCACCGTTACGGTGTTCGACCTGCCCGGTCAGGTCGCAGGGGTCCAAGGGGCAGCGCACCTGGCGGGGTGTGGGGCAGCGCCCCGTCCAAAACGGTATACGACTTAAAGAATGAAGCGACCTGTCTTCTACTCGAGGCCAACGACCTAAAACCTATTGGTTCCAGCGACCGAACTCTCCTCTTTGAAGGCAACTTACCGACCTAACAAGTTAAAGTGTTGAGCGATCTAACGACACCGTATGAAACAGCTTAAGCGAGTTACAGGAAGCCACGACTTAACGACTTAAGAAGTGCCACGACTTAACGACTTAAGAAGTGCCACGACTTAACGACTTAAGAAGTGTAACGACTTAACGACTTAAGAAGTGTAACGACTTAAGAAGTAAAACTGCTCAACGACCTAATTACTTAAAGGGCCTCGCGACCTAATGAGTTCAGCGACCTAAAGGAGTCCACGACCTAACACATGAAGCGACTTAGTGATCCAACTACTGAACGACCTAGCGAGCTATACAAAACCGAGTTAAGCTATAACTCGTATGAACGACCTACGACCTATACTTGGTCGCGTTCAACCTATTAACTCGCTCAGAAAAGCCGAGTACAACCAGGATGGGCCATAGCTCGTATGCCTTAGGTCATGACTTCCGACCTACGACTTACCATAGGTCGTAGCATCCGACTTACGACTTATGTCCGGAAACACCTATAAATACAGCGTGAGCTCTAGCATAACTGGGGACTTTTGAGGGGCTCATTCTTCGAAGCGCCGATACTCTGTCATTCTCTCGACTCAAATAGCACTAAAAGCACTCCAAATGCCAAAGACGCTACAGCAAACTTCAAGAGAAGATCTGGGTCATTCAACATGAACTCAAAAGATTCTTCTACATCAAAGTTTGAGCTACTAGTCAAAAGTGTGTTGTAATCGAAGTGCATCGTAAAGAATTGTAATCAAATCATCAATAAAGGAATTTAAAGTGGACGTAGGCTCGATCTTAAGCCGAACCACTATAAAACTGTTGTCTTTTACTATTTTCTGTGATTTCTCTGCTTATACTTTGTTCCCGTACCAACGGGTGGTGCTTTCACTTAATCTCTATTTGCGTCGGGGTGTTAGCGTCCAATTTTTACGTTAACATTTTTGGCGCTTTCACTGAGAATTGAACTCAGGAATACTTTCACCATTGCTTCGAGAAATTTTCTTGAAAGAATCTCTCTCAAAACCAGAAGCCTGTCAGAAATAATGCCGACTGAAAGACAACTCAGATCTGATAGATCAGGTGATGTTCATGAGAATACTGCCACTTCTCCTGCTTCCAACGAAGCAGCTCCAAATAAAGCAGCTCCAAATAAAGTAGCTCCAAATGAAGCAGCTCCAAGTGTTGGAATTACACAAGAGGTGTTGGATGCTGTAGTTTCTGGGTTATATCAGCAAATGGAAGCCCAGAACGCTCTAATGTTGGAAAGAATGAATGCTTTACTTGGGGGTAACCGTCAAGCACAAGACAATGAAACAACCTTTGCAGATGATGTCCACAATTCCCAAGAAAGAAATGTTCCTCAGAGGACAGCTGACACCACCAAAGAGGCATCTCCCCAAGTTGGAGGTTCTAGGCCACAGCCAACTCTTCGCGAACATTTGCCTTTAAACAATGGGGAACATCTCTAGGAAATGGTTCGACGAATCATAAAGGAAAGCATGCAAAGGGAAGAAAATGAAAAAGAATGGGGGTTCACTCCAAGCAAAACTCCTTTCACGGAAAGAATTCTGAAGGCGGAATTTCCGAAGAAATTTGTTCCTCCCAACATTCCAGCTTACCAGGGGACAAGTGATCCAAATCAGTTCCTATACAAGTACGACTGGCATATGACCGGGGCAAGGGCAACAGATGAAATCAAGTGCCGTTACTTTCCGGTATACTTAGAGGGAATGGCCTTACTTTGGTTCACAAAGCTGCCAGTTAGATCCGTGGATCAATTCTCTGACTTAACACGAAAGTTCAAGGATCAGTTCAGGCTATATGCTACAAAGGCCAAGGATATAATGTCACTCTCCAGTCTAGAACAAAACCTCGGGGAATCTATCAGATCATTCTTAAATCGTTTCATTATAGCCCTAGTTGAAGTCGAGAACGCGGAGCCACGGATGGTTTTGACTTATCTGATGCGGGCTATTGATAAATCGAGTGAATTTGGCAAATGGCTAAAAATGAAGGAGCCAAACTCACTTGAAAAATTCTATAAGAAGGCCGACGAATTTATGCGTTTCAAAAGCTTTCCTGCGCCATCAAAAGTGATCGTGGCCGAAATTCAGAATGTCGGTGTTGCTTCTGATAAAAGAGAGTCTGGAGGACAGAAGAGGAAGAACGATGGTGGAAAAAAGCAGAGAGACTTGAACAAAGCTCGCCGCTTTAAACCTTCAGACTTTACTCCCTTAACTGATACTCTAGAGAACATCTTTCTCGCAACCAAGGATGCTATTGATTATCCTAAGCCACCTGAGTCGAAGATTGGGAAAAATGCAATGCATAATGGAAGATTCTGTCAGTTCCACAATCAACCTGCTCATGACACCAATGAATGTCGCCATCTAAGGAATTTGATTGAAGAACTGTTGAAACAGAATAAACTTCAACAATATGTAAAGAGAAACAAGAATGACCCATCCTCATCAACTCAAGGGCAAATACTTCTCGCTCATCAATATGGCTCAAATGAAATCCCTGCAGCGCAGGGATCAGGGAGGCTTATCATTAATGCTATCACAGGAGGCCCTCACCAAGCGGGCGGAAGCTGGGATGAGATGGAAAGATACGCTCATGCCCTAAGAAAATCCCCGGAGGGAGAAAAAGCTCCTGTTCTGAAAGATGCTGCCATCTAGTCCCCTCACACCGGAGATTCAATTTCGAAAGCTTGGGATAACAATAACTTGCATCCATATTTTACTTTAAGGCTTTGTTACAAATTTGTAAAAGAATGATGGATGTATCATTCTCATATTAAAAGCCATTGTAAAAACATTGCAAATGAGATATAGGAACTATAAATCTTGTGTTTTCTATTACTATAAAATGCCTGTATCATTTCGATATGCAAATATCTTGAATATATTGCAAAAATGTCGATTTAATATTGCAGGTAATCAAAGCAAAGCTTACCTAGTCAACACATCACAAAGCTAATCGATTCCTATAAGTCATTCAGCAAATAAATGTCAAGCCAGAAAAAGTTCCAAATTCAATTCCTGCATAAGAAGTGTTCCTCACAAACAGTTGATTCTACCAAAAGGGCACCTTCCCAACGCGAAGGTTCCAGGCCCTTGCTAACCGACGGAGATCGTTTGTGCAAATAGACATCCAGTTGGGTAGTTTGGGTCTGCCCTATGGATTCACTTAACAATGAAGAGCACTTCTCTGGAAAAGAAACAAATAAGTGGTAAAGAAAAGAACATGGCTTTGGAAATGATAACGGGGAATCGCTGAGGAGCAAATGGTGAAGAGGCATGGGCAAGCAGACAGAAAACACACAAGCCCTATTCGGAGGCACAAGCCCTCTTCGGAGGCACAACGCTTCGGAGGAAAAAAGTCCTCCAATGAGGCACACTTCCCAAGTTTGAAGTGCAAATTAAAGTCCTCCAATGAGGCACACTTCGCAAGTTTGAAGTGCAAATTAAAGTCCTCCAATGAGGCACACTTCCCAAGTTTGAAGTGCAAATTAAAGTCCTCCAATGAGGCATAATTCCCAAGTTTAAAGTGCAAATTAAAGTCCTGCAATGAGGCACACTTCCCAAGTTTGAAGTGAAAATTAAAGTCCTCCAATGAGGCACACTTCCGAAGTTTGAAGTGCAAATTAATGTCCTCCAATGAGGCACACTTCCCAAGTTTGAAGTGTAAATCAAAGTCCTCCAATGGGGCACACTTCCCAAGTTTGAAGTGCAAATTAAAGTCCTCCAATGAGGCA
The DNA here is from genome assembly GCA_030765085.1 of Allium cepa. Taxonomy (NCBI): domain Eukaryota; kingdom Viridiplantae; phylum Streptophyta; class Magnoliopsida; order Asparagales; family Amaryllidaceae; genus Allium; species Allium cepa. Next base: position 606,710,099 of record CM060938.1, on the reverse strand, counting down.
CATTCCCCAAGTTTGTATAAAAAAAAGAAGCCCTCTAATGAGGCCCACTTCACCAAGTTGAAGCGCCAAAGCCTTCTTCAGAAGCCCGCTTCACCGCGCAGGAGAATACACTTCTCAAAAAACAAAAGTGACCATCTCTGAAGGATGAAGTGTAAAAGAAAAAAGAGAAAAACTTCCCAAATACAAGGCACACTCTACTAAAGCAGAATAACATTTCCTCAATAATGGAAGAATTATTCTCTAAAGCAAGAGTGCAAGCCTTCTCAAAATGGAAGAATTATTCTCTAAAATGAGAGTACAAGTCTTCTTAAAATAGAAGAATTGTTCCCCAAAGTCTCCGCAAAATGGAGAATATTACAATGAGCTGTGGTATGGGGGCAATATAATATTGCTACATTAGTAAAAAGCAGTACCCAAGCAACACACCACAAGCTCACTGTAGTATCATGCAGAGAAAAATAAAGAAACTTGTATGAAAATGAGGGATAAATACATTCTCAAATACAGACAAAAGTCTGTACAAGTAGGAAGAATCATCTCATTCTATACTATAAAAATTTTCATACACGTGCAGGTCCCCTTGATGCAAGTTCCTTTACGGGAGCTGGGGCACCTGAAATCTCTGCTTGAAAATCTGGGGCATCATAAAGCTGAGTCAATTAAAAGAGGGCAAAAGTCCGAATTAAGTGCATAAATTCGTCTTTTAGCAGAAATTTAACGCTCCTCTCCTTAACCGCCACAGCACTTAGACTTTTAAAAATTGACTTATGACTGGAATATTCAGAAAGAGAGGGGATGCTGCAAAGTAAAGAACGAAATTAGCACTCAACAACTCGGATTCTGAAAATCTCAGAAATGAAAAAATCCAGCTTACTCCACTATATCTTCTTATCAAGAAGACATTCTACATAAAGAACTGAATATTCGAAAGTAAAGGTGCACGTTTCCTAAAAGCGTGTGAAGTGTTGTGCAAAGCTACTTAAATAACAAGTAAATAAAGTAATACTCGAAATAATACTGGTTGGCAAATATGTCAATTCAGAAAAATTCGAGGCTTGTTATTTGAAAATAAGTGTAGTATCAATGCAGATAGCAGTTATAACTGTGTAAATTTTGTGTTGATACTTCATTCAAGATAGTTGATTCGCAACACTTCATCGAATCCATACTAATTTACTTACAGTAAAATATCAGTTCTTTGATCTAATCCATCACTCGATATGGGAAATCGGTGATGAGTATATTCGCCCCATTTTCCCGCAAATGTTGCATTTAATAGGTTGTTAAAATAATCTGTAAAGAGATGCAACAAGTTTTGCTCAAAGTTCCATTAAGTCGCACTGGTCAAGTTCAAAAGTCTTCAGGTCAAAACAAAGCAAGTTTACCTAGGTACGAGCTTAGCAGCGACCTAAAAATTAAGCCGCAAGAGGTTAGGTCGTCAATCACTCTCGACCTAGCAACTCAGTAAAGCACGAGTTAAGAAGAATCGAAGCACACGACCTAGTCCCTAGGCGTATACTTCGAGGGGCAAGTGTTAACTCCACTTTTTCAGCAAGGTCGTGATATCAAAAAATCGACCGAGAAGCCGATGATAGTTCGTCTCGAAGAATGGTCAACTCAACATCTCAACAAAGCAAGTTTTGTTGAATGGTTTTTCAGATAAGATCCCCTACGGAGGGGGGTCCAGGGGGGGTGCCAACCCCCCAAGGTGGGGGTGCGGGGGCAACGCCACCGCTATGGTGTTTAACCTGCCCGGTCAGGTCGCAGGGGTACAGGGGGGAACGCCCCTGGCGGGGTGCGGGGCAGCGCCCCGTCCAAAACGGTATACGACTTAAAGAATGAAGCGACCTGTCTTCTACTCGAGGCCAGCGACCTACAACCTAGTGGTTCCAGCGACCTAACTCTCCTCTTTGAAGGCAACTTACTGACCTAACAAGTTAAAGTGTTGAGCGAACTAACGACACCGTATGAAACAGCTTAAGCGAGTTACAGGAAGCCACGACTTAACGACTTAAGAAGTGCCACGACTTAACGACTTAAGAAGCGCCATGACTTAACGACTTAAGAAGTGTAACGACTTAATGACCTATGGGATAAAACTGCTCAACGACCTAATTACTTAAAGGGCCTCGCGACCTAATGAGTTCAACGACCTAAAGGAGTCCACGACCTAACACATGAAGCGACTTAGTGATCCAACTACTGAACAACCTAGCGAGCTATACAAAACCGAGTTAAGCTATAACTCGTATGAACGACCTACGACCTATACTTGGTCGCGTTCAACCTATTAACTCGCTCAAAAAAGCCGAGTACAACCAGGATGGGCCATAGCTCGTATGCCTTAGGTCATTACTTCCGACCTACGACTTACCATAGGTCGTAGCATCCGACTTAAGACTTATGTCTGGAAACACCTATAAATACAGCGTGAGCTCCAGCATAACGGGGGACTTTTGGGGGGCTCATTCTTCGAAGCGCCGATACTCTGTCATTCTCTCGACTCAAACAGCACTACAAGCACTCCAAACGCCAAAGACGCTACAACAAACTTCAATAGAAGATCTGGATCATTCAACATGAACTCGAAAGATTCTTCTACATCAAAGTTTGAGCTACTAGTCAAAAGTGTGTTGTAATCGAAGTGCATCGTAAAGAATTGTAATCAAATCATCAATAAAGGAATTTAAAGTGGACGTAGGCTCGATCTTAAGCCGAACCACTATAAAACTGTTGTCTTTTACTATTTTCTGTGATTTCTCTGCTTATACTTTGTTCCCGTACCAACGGGTGGTGCTTTCACTTAATCTCTATTTGCATCGGGGTGTTAGTGTCCAATTTTTACGTTAACACACTATTTGGTGGTAAAAATGTAGGAGCAAGATGGTGGACAGCAACTTTTTATTTATCAACGTAAAATAGTTAAAGGAAAAAGAAAGTTGTAAAAGAGGAAAATAAAATGAATCAAAAGAAAATTTATTTTTGGAGTGAAATTGTGGATTCTCTTTTTCTTTAAATAGGAAATGCAATGCAAATGGAAAACTAGAACATGCTGATGCACATAATAAATTAAAAACAAAAATAAAACAACTAACACACATAAATTTTTTTCAAAATGCAAGAAAACACAAAATAAAATCACACAAAAATCAAACAAAAATAATTCGAAGAATAGAAAATCAAAATCAAAACAAATTCCCCAGCGATGGCGCCAAAAACTTGTTAATCGGCTAGTTTTCTATCGAGTTAGAAAATAATCAAAAAATTTCAAATTAAAATAACCGCAAACGCACGACGTACACTTTTGGCTCATATGTGAGTACGGGTCGATCCATAGGGAATTGATGATTTTAAAAATCTATTCAATCAAATTGACCAAAAATTTAAAGAGTGATTAGCTAAAAAGTAGAAAAATGACAAAAGGAAAGTGACAAAATATGAGAGTAGAAAAACAATTTAGAGATAAATTTACTATCTATATCACATAGTTCAATAAAAATGAAATTATGATCTCTCTTTTTGGTCACTAGTGAATTTAAATGATGGGTTTATCATAAGTATGGCTTATTTGTGTTATTAATTAGCTCAACATAAGCCATCAAACTAAAACACACCCCTTAAACCACTTACTAACTCCCATGAAAACAACAACAAAGTTGAGAATGAAATCTATTTTAAGCATGACCTATTAACTATTGTTTAGAAATATATGCCATCAAATTTTAGTTTCACATTCACTTCATTACCATCATCATATGTAGATGAAGAGGTAATTATTGTTTGTGATTGTTTGAGCATGGCCTATTTGTTATGAACAACAAGACTATCAAATTTAACATGAAACAATAAATCACATCAACATTCCTTTAAACACAAAAGAGATCAAAATTATTAAAATGTTGAAGCTACATGATTAGATGCTTCATTACCCCTAAATTGAAGGGGTTAAGCTCTCATTTTTGTTATCATATGAACAAATGTAGCATGCAACATTCAACAAAAAGAAAGAAAAATAAAAGCTAATGAAAAAGACAACTAATTTAATTTCACAAAGGGAAAATCTACATTACTTGCATAAAAGGAAATGAACATGTAATTAAAAAGAAACAATAATTAACATTGCATAAAAAGAAAAGAAAATTACACAAAATAAAAACGGCTAAGTAGCCATGAAAAGAGAAAGGGAGTTTTCTTTTATTTATGAGCGAAAACTAAAGAGAAAAGAACTTAAAGAAGAGACTAAGGAAAAAGGTTACATGAAACATAAGGGGTACATATACATGTGTTAAACCCTAATTCGTATTTTCGAGAAATTCCAAAAATACCCTTGAAAAGTGTGGAGGCCAAGTAATCATTAGCTTCTACTAATCATCATTGAAGTGTGCATGAATCCATAAACTCCATATGCATGTGCATTAGCCTCTAATTGAAAATCAAGGTAAGTGGGTGAGATCCTCCATGTTCTTCACTTTGAATTATTTCAATCTTCATTCTTTTGTATCTTCCTTGTGCATGCATATTTCATAAAACCACTTGTAAAATTCACCAAATTTCCTACAAAACAACATAGAAAATTCCTAGTAAATTTTCACAATTTAATAAATGCACAAAAATGACCATTTTACCCCTGTATGAAGATGAATATGAGACAATTTGAATTTTGGTTTAAACAAGTTAAAATACCCAACATGATCATTTATTCAATTTAAATAGATTAAATATGATGGTTAATATATGCACATTTACATGCGCATCAAGCAACATATGATGATCCCTTCTTGGATGGCCGAAGCAATACAGACATAATTGTCTTTATACACACAGGGGAAACAAAACAACAACAAAATAAGAACTCCAACTCCTAATTAGCTATCCATTAGCCTCATGTTCACCTTCGTTAGCTTTACTCGTCATCCTACTAAAATCTTAACCCTCACCCTACTCAAATAAATTATAAGCACCCAAGAGTCTAAGGGGGAAAACATAAACTTCGAGTCAGATATAAAGTCTAGTATGAATAATACTGTACATCTCGGTTAGAAATGTTAAGTGAGTCCTCCCCTCACCAACATCCTTTCAAAATATATCTTTCATTTGCAAACCTTTTCCTGCAATCAAAACTGGTTAAAATCTATAAAGGATCATTATGAAAACATACATATTAGGTAGTAAATGAACTATCTGTTCTAACACTATAGTTTTGTTTAGCTAACTACTAGCCTTTGGCCGAATCGGGCTTACCAAACAATATTAAAAAAATTCTAGCATATGTTAGACACTCCTCTTCTGAATGATCTTTCCCTAACAATTTGTTAAATACTTCTCATCTGGATGGTCTGTACCTAAATTAACATCTCCCAAGCTCACATGATCCTAATGGTTTTGCAGGCTCACCAATAACCTATATGTATACAAATATATATTCCCATCTATGTGTAATCATAATTTTAGTCTTGTCTGTGACAAAGCCCCATATAGTGGAATTTTGGGAAAAATTAGCTTGGGACAATAGCTTATGTACAGGGCACAATCCTCTACCGGTTGCATCTGGTATTATAACATTCGAGTAATTTTTACTTAAGGATCCCTTTCCATAATTTTCTTTGAAAACTTTTTCAAAATGATTTAAAACGTTTAAATAAAACTCACTCAAGGAAAATAAAAATATACTTGCCTTGCCATGTTATATATATATATATACACTTTATCAAACTTTAGTCAATGAAAACATTTAAATCTTTGAAAGTACCCCTTTCAGATCCATTGAAAGTATCTCTATCAAAACCAAAGTAAAACCCTTTATTTATCCAGGCTGAAAGGCCAAAACCTTCCTTTCGAAAGCATTCTCAAAGCCTTTCGAAATCATTCTCAAAACTTTTCGAAACCTTTGAAAACCTTCCTTTTGAAATCTTTAAAATCTTAGACATCAAACCTTAAAACTACTTCAAAACATTGACTTTATAAAGCCTTGAAAAAATCATCACTTTCAACCCTTTCGAAACCATCATAAAACATTACCTTTCGACTTCTTCGAAACCTTTGAGGAACCACCACTTCGATACCATTTTAAAAATTTCTGAAAGCATCAAAACTTTATAAACTTAAACATTTCGAAAGCACTTGGGTTCAATTTATAACATGTGAGAAAACACCTTTCGAAACAAATTAAATCAACTCCTTCAAAACCATTGGGTTATAATTCAACAGAACAAAAGGTTCTGTAAAATCATTTAAGTCAAAAGCCTACCTTTTGAAAATATTCCTAAGTTAAAAAGTGATGATATCGAAACCACCCTTTCAAAAGCATTAGAGAAGTGGAAATTATTTAAAAGTTAAGTATATCTTTCGAAAGCATTGACTTTGAAAGATTGAAAAGCAGCAACTAGGGATTTTGACTATTTCAAAAGTATAACTTAAAACAAAAGAGCGCAACCCATTCGAAACCATTTTTCAAAAAACATTATACTGGGTCGAAAGCTATCCTTTCGAAAGCAAAGAAGGTGCTTCCTTAATTTAAAACAAAGGCATATTCTAACCCCTTCGGAACCCAGCATTTCAACTAAGTACTTTCCGCCTTTATACGTACCAAGTAAATTGATACCTTGCGCATTAGTTTCGAGAGCATAGTGGTAAACGTCCTAATTGGAACCCTAGATGCCGAAAGTGGCGGAACATGGTAAATTCATGCAAATTCTATTTCTAACTTAAAAGAGAAACATTTTTCAACTAACTTGCTATGTTTTTCAAATTTTCATTGGTTGCCAAATTTCTTTTTCAAAAGTGCTGCCGATATTTCAGAAATAAACGGTAATTTTATTTACAAAATATCCCTTCTCCTTAAATTAATGTATAAAACATTTAAGTCCAATACCTTAAATAATTTTATATATTTAGCAAATCACTTAGGAAAATCCTATGAAAATTCAAAAAAAATCCAACTTTAGTATGTTTTCTAACATATATTAATTTCAGACCCAAATAATTACTTATTTAGCCGTAAATAATATAAAACCCAAATAATCACTTTCTTTACTATAAAATTAATATAAAATCCACATTAACTAATAATATTATGAAAACTGAAACCCATCCCTAAAATATTATTTTCGATCTATATGTAAAACCGCAAGGCATTTAGATATCATTTAATAGGTTTCCATATCAAAACATATCATAAAATCAATATGAACATGTAACGCCCGGCCCCTATAACCATGCCAACCAAGAGCAATACTAAGTATTATTGTCAGAAAGCACGGAGAATGGGACTCGATAGGGCTAAATGTTGTACTCATTCCCTTGAACTAACACTGGCATGAGAAATTTTATGACTTTTTTCCTTCTACTTACCATTCATGCGCAGTGTTGGTTCAAAGCAATGGTACAAGATAAAAAATTTCCAGGTTACATAGTACAGAATATAATAGAATGTACAGTTCAGCACAAAAACAACATAATGCATAATACATATCATAATAGTAATGTCCACGATACATATTCCATAGTACATATCACTTCCAAAATACATAATAACATATATATCATATTACATATATTAACTACTCCTAAGTCCAAGCTGTAAAGTCCAAAACCCCAAAACGTGGAAAATGATATGAATGCTGCTACAGTCCACGCAACCTAACCTGCAACCACAATCCTCGGACTGACCCGAGGATTATAAAATAAATCACACGGGTCAGACTATTTCTAGTGTGAGTGAAGTAAGATCTATGAACAATAATTGTCTCAATCAACAAAAAGGAAAAGAAAGCGCCGCATGTATAAACCAACATGAGGCATATATGCGTGTGTGAACCAACATGCAAATTTGGTTTCATAAACAATTCATTTAATCAAACAATGGCTTTAGGCCAAAAATATCGTATGTAATCCAATACGATACCAACCCAATTATCATATGTAACACAATGAATAAGTTCATACACACATTCTCTAAAAATATTGGGTTTTAAAATCAACTTTCATATTTTCCAAAAATCATAAGATAAAGAAAATTACATTATGGGAATTATGGGATAAATATAACATGATACCAAATAAAAAGACGCTAGTATTGTAAGATCACAGTGGTAGAGCTCGAGAACGCGCGGAGATATCAACACTGTAACCTACTCATAACGCCATAATACACCTGGCGATCAACCCAGGATAACCAAGATGGTCTAAGGCAAAGGTCGTATGCTACCCGTTCACGGATCTTCACGTGGGACCCCCACGCCTCCATCCATCATAGTCCGTGACCCGCCGATCGGAGATCCCGATCAAAAATAAGATTAGCCCTGTGTAGCAGACCGTTGACCTTTGGTGGTAAAAGGGCATGTGATATACCACCGATTCAGGTAGCGATCCTGAATCAGGTCGGCAAAGATGGAGTTTTGGCCCATTGGTACAACAGATTCCAATCTATTCCGACCCAAAAATCAAAAGTGTTTGTTATCTCAAAACACTTCTAAAATAAACCAATGACGACAACATCTTTAAAAAAAACCTTTGATAAGCCCAGTATCATATTTAAAAAGAAAATAAAATTTAGCAAAACATTTTTGCATATAAAAGAAAATAATTGCATCTCCGTTTCGCATTAATACACAAGTACCCCATAATACTTATGTATCAAGGCAAAACACAGAAACCTAACTTATTAGATTAAAATTATTAAAAATTCGTTAAGTTGGGTAAAAATAAAAACTAAGCAACACAAGTTTTAGTATGCAAAAACATAATCAAAATTTTTAACAAAATATTATTTATTTATTTTCTCAAATACGTATTGATTGATAATACATGTTTATTATTATTAATATTTATATTTAAATTTTTTTCCTCATCTTTTTTTGCAGATGGAGCACAGTCCGTAGGGCTGCACAGTACGATCGCGGGACAGCTGCCGGCTGCTGACTGCATTGTGATGCAGCTGCAGCGCCCAGCTGCTGCTGCAGCTCAGTTGCAGCAAAGCTGCAGACGATGCAGCACAGCTGCAGCCGCTGGCTGCAGCTCTGCAGCCAGCTGCTGCAGCGCAGATGTGCGCTGCTACAATAGCTGCTGCAGCTGCTGCAGCACTGCACAGCAGTGCTGCACAGACGCTGCACAGAGCAACACAAACGCTGTACAGTGCAGCACATCACAGCACTGTGCAGCAGTGCTGAGTTGCACTAGCTGCACCGGTCCCCTCTGCATCGTCGGGCGCTGCACTTGGAGCACAAAGCTGCACCACAGTGCAGCGCCTGGCTGCACTGTACAAGCGGACTACTGCACACAAGTGTAGACGACCGCACGGTACAGCGCAATGCTGCGCTACAAGGCCGCACCTGTAAGCTGTCTTGAACAAAGTGAAAACAGCAAGTTGTTTCCCCCAATTTTTTATCTACAGCAATTAACCAAACGATATGCATGCAATTTAATTTTTATGTATAAATCTTCATTTCTTCTTCCATTCCCTTCAACAATGCATAATTGGGAAATAAGAAAGCAATCTTTTTATTCAAAATTGCACACTTTTATTTGCATGCATACATAAAAATAAAAAAATAAAATAGGGCTATAACTTCACTCACCTAAAGCTTCAAATAGCAATCTTCAAGCTCTAATTCAGCTAGCCCTTGGATTGCTGGACTTTCACCTTCCAATTGCTAACAAAATCAAAGAAAAAAACTATTTGTGAAAAATAAATAAAAAGAAAGAGATGGAATAGAACTGGTTTAGGGATACTTACTCTTAGAATTGGGAACCTTTTCTTTTAGCCTTTAGTTGCAAAGTGGGATTTGTGTTTGAATGAGAAGATTAGAAATTAGGTATTAGATTTTCTACTTTTTTTTTTTTTTTCCTTTCCGCTTTCTGTTATATGTACATACAGTAAAGGGAGGGTTGAGGAGAGGGAATGATATTTTTATTATAAAGCCCCTCATCAAGAATCTTCTCCCAATTAACTCTTATTTTATTATTTCTCCCTTTTTTTCTTTTTAAAACAATTTATTCATTATCTTTTTGTCCTTATTCTAGAATTTTCTTTTGCTTAACAATATGTTATTCACTTTCTAGATCTTTCCTACATGACATTATAAAAAGATATTGTTATTTATTATTTATTATTATTGTTGTTGTTGTTGTTTTGCCCTTTCTTTCTTTCTTTTCTTTTTTTTTTCCCTTTTATACCAAATTGTAAATCAACATAAAAAAAATTCTTATCTAATCTTTTCATACATAAAACGCATTTTATCTCATGTAATTATTTACCATTCTTTCATAAAAAAAACTTATCATTTTCAACGTTTAACTTTTCGAATAGTTTAGGTTAATAAAATGGTTCATTTATTAAAATAAATTACACTACCACTAAAAACATAATTAATAACTCCAAATAAAAGTAAATGAATTTGTTATCATTTATTTACCTCTCAACACTATTAATATTAAATTTCCATTTTATTTTCTTTTTCTTTCATTAATTATTATTTTATTATTATATTTTTACATAAATATTTAATTGTTTGTCATTTTAACAGATTAATTATCAATTTATTAGTTGATTTCCAATTTAGTATCCCTAAAAAAAAAGGGTTGTTACAGACTTCCCCCCTTACAAAAATTGCGTCCTCGCAATCTCTACGTAAGGGGATATAACTTTATTAGTTGATTTAAATTCCAAAAATATAAGACATACCTTACTCGAGCGCCAAACAATTCAGGATAATGCCTCCGCATCGACTCTTGTGTTTCCCAGGTGCAGTCCTTCGGATTGCTCGACCATTGCACCTTGACTTGAGGAACCACCTTACTCGCAACTTCTTTGTCTCAGAGGCAATGATACGAATAGGCACTCGAGTATATGTCATATTAGAAGCAATCTCAAGCTGCTGCAACTGCTTTGGCTCTATCACCTCTTTGGAATCCCTCAAACACTTTGTCAAGTGCGACACATGAAAAATATTTTGCACACTCGATAAGTGTTCATGTAGAGAAACTCTATAGGCAAGCTTCCCAATCCGCTCCATAATAGGATAAGGCCCAATAAATGTAGGAGCAAGCTTACTAGTCTTGTTGAACCTCATTACTCCCTTTAAAGGAGTAACCTTTACAAATACATGATCGTCGACGCTAAACTCCAAGTCCTTTCTTCTTTTATCTGCATAGGACTTTGGTCTATCTTTTGCTTACTTCATCCTCCTCCTAATTATCTCTACCTTTTCTGAAGCTTCACGTACAGTGGCCGAACCAAGAACTAAATTATCTCCACTCTCAAGCCAACATGCAGGAGATCTACATGGTCTTCCATACAATGCTTCGAAAGGAGCCATGCCTATACTAGATTGAAAGCTGTTATTATATGAAAACTCTACCAAGTACAGGTGGTCCTCCCAGGACCCTCCAAAATCCAGAATACAAGATCGCAACAAATCCTCCAATATCTTGTTGACTCGCTCAGTTTGTCCATCGGGCCGAGGATGATAGGCTGAGCTAATATTCAACTTCGTCCCAAAAGCTGCTTGTAAGCTCCTCCAAAATCCACTAGTAAATAATGGATCTCTGTCACAAACTATAGTGCTAGGTACACCATGGAGACGAACAACTTCCTTCACATACAACTTCGCCAAATAAGATGCGGTCCTCTTTGCCTTGACAGGGATAAAATGGGCAGATTTCATCAAACGATCCACTACTACCCATATCCTATCATGCCCTTGCTTCGATCGAGGCAAGCCGTCAATAAAATCCCTTGATACCTAAATAAAGTATTAATGGAACACTAATTGGATCACATTAAAGGGTTTATATAAGTGAACAGTTATAAAATCAAAATTCGCTTATACCTAATCCTATTTCCATAATGGAATCTCCAAGGGCTGAAGAAGACCGCTAGGCTTTTGATGCTCGCATTTCACTAGTTGGCATGTAATGCAATTCTTAACATATTCACCTATATCACGCTTCATTCCTTCCCAGTAATATAGGCGCTTCATATCCATGTACATCTTGCTGCCACCTATGTGAATAGCGTAGCGCGAACAATGGCAGTCATTCATCACCTCTTGTCTAAGCCCTGCAACTTTAGGTACAAAAATTCTACCGTTCTTCCTCAAACAACCAAATGCATCCATCTTAAAACCTTTCAGATCATTAGCTTCCTCTCCATTCTTCAACCGATGAATACGATCTAAAGCAACTGAATCTTCCTTCCGAGCAAGAGAAATCCTGTCCATTAGACTTGGTCTTACAACCCAGCTAGCTAACGTCCTCCCTGAGCTATGAGTAGGCATACTGTAACAGATCCCACTAGAAGCTAACACCTCCAAGTCACGGCATTCAGCCACCATCATCGTACAACTGCCTGGTGTTTACAGCTGAGGGCATCCGCAACACGGTTTCCTTTCCCAGGAGTATACTGAATATCAAAATCATAGGCTGCCAAAAACTCCAACCACCTTTGTTGGCGCGTGTTCAGTTCCTTCTGGGAAAATAGGTATTTCAGGGACTTATGGTCTGTATAGAGAACAAACCGCTCACCCATAAGATAGTGTCGCCACAACTTCAAAGCAAAAACCACGGCTGCTAGCTCCAAATCATGAACAGCATACCGAATCTCATTGGGCCTCAATTGCCTAGATGCATAAGCTGCAACCCATCCTTTTTGCATCAGTACTGCTCCAAGGCCAGACCCACTGGCATCAGTATAGACCACAAGATCCTGATTACCCTCTGGAATCACCAAAACTGGAGCGTTAGTGAGCATCTCCTTCAACTTTGAGAAAGCTTCTTCACACTTATCTGCCCATTCATACTTGACTGCTTTCCTCGTCAACCTCGTCAAAGGAGTCACAATCTTGGAGAAATCTTTAATAAAACACCGGTAGTAACCAGCTAGTCCCAAGAAGCTCTGTATCTCGGTAACAGATTCTGGTCTCTTCCAATTCTGTATGGCCTCAATCTTAGAAGGATCCACTGCTAGACCGGCTTCAGAGACTATATGGCCCAAAAACTTTACCTCCTTCTGCCAAAAGTGGTACTTGGAGAACTTAGATTTTAGCTTATGTTCCTTTAAGGTCTCCAAAACCATCCTCAAATTCCCTTCATGCTCTTGCTCATACTTGGAATACACTAGGATGTCATTAATAAAGACCAGGACAAATTGGTCAAGATAGCTTCTGAATATTCTGTTCATTAGGTCTACAAGGTATGCAGGAGCATTCATAAGCCCAAACGGCATGACTAGCCATTCGTATGAACCATACCGAGTGCGGAAAGCAGTAAGAGGAATGCTATCTTCCGCTACTCTCAATTGATGGAATCCGGTGGCTAAGTCCAGCTGGCAAAAGTCTTTTGCTCCGCTCAACTGATCAAAAAGATCGTCAATACGAGGTAATGGATACTTATTCTTTAAAGTTAGCTCATTAACCTTCCTATAGTCAATGCATAAACGAAGAGAGCCATCCGCCTTCTTTACAAACATAGCAGCAGCTCCCCATGGAGAGCTACTAGATCGGATAAATTACTTCCCTTCCAATTCAGTCAACTGCTTACAAAGTTCCTCCATCTCGACTCAAGGCATACGAGTAGGTGGTCGACTGACTAGTTGGGCCCCAGGGATTCGATCTATGCGGAACTCCATGGCCCTCTTTGGTGGTAAGCCTATAATAGGCTCAAATACATCACCAAAATCTCTGACAATTGGTCCCCTGGCTATCTCATCTTCCTCTCGTGACTCCATGGAAAACAAAGAAACATAAGCATCAGAGCTCAGTATATCCAGAGTCATATTAACAAGCCCTTTATAGGATGGATGCTTCAAAGTAACAGCTCTGTCTGAGCAGGAAAGCTGTGCACCATAACAATCCAACCAGTCCACCCCAAGATAATATCAAAACCAAGGAAGTCAAATACATGAAAATCATGGTGAAAAGAGAGTCCGCAAAAGGAAAGCTCAAAGCATTTACACAACATTCCAAGTGTTGCGGACCCACCAATGGGATTCACAACCCTTAGAGATGTCACTAAGTATACAACTTCCAAATTATATTTATCAACTAATTCCTTAGATATGAAAGAATGGGAGGCACCGGTGTCAAAGAGTATACGAATGAAAGTATCTCTAAAAGGAATCGTACCTTCCATGACCGCTACCTGCTTTCCCTTCCTCTGGCTCGGTTCTAGATCTCCTTCCATCACATTCAGCTTAGCTGCTTGCTTCTTCTTCATAAGCTGTGGACATGTGTTCTTCAAATGACCAGTCTGGTGACACTCATAGCACTACCTCTGGGGGCAATTATTAGCAAAATGCCCCATTACTCCACACTTATAGCATTCCACACCACTTTTATCTTGCTTCAGGGAGCTCGAAGCTTGACCTTTCTTTTGCTTCTTCTGAGGATTCTACTTCTTCTTAAGGAAGAATGGTTCTTTCCTCTTAGGCACAAAGCTCTGTCGGTTCGGTGGTGCATCATCATCTCTTTCCCGATACAAGTCTTCATACCTCATGGCCAAATCAACTAACTCATCAAAAGTGGAGCGAAGTTGAGTCAAAAGCTGTTCCTTCAACTTCCTACGTAGACCATCCACAAATTTTTGGTTCTTTTTGATAGGATAGTTGACAAAAATCGGGGCCATACTTCGAGAGGGAGTTGAAGATATTGACGTACTCCTGAACTGTCATATCTCTCTGCTTCGGCTCAATAAATCTACGAGCGAGGATGGCCTTCTCTGCCTCAGGAATGAATCTTAACTAGAATCATTCCCTAAATCTTTTCCATGTTAGCTCCTCCTCCCTATCTCAGCACTAACCACATCAAACCAGTCAGATGCACCATCTTGGAGGAAGCTGGAAGCAATCTGGACCTTTTGGCGGTCCGTCACACCCATTTGCCCAAAGACTCGTTCACAAGTTCTCAACCAAGCCTGAACTCCAACCACACCTTCATTTCCATGAAAGGGCTTCCTTTCAAGGCTCACAAAGTCCTTACACATACGAGCGAAATCAACTCTAGGAGCAGCATTTGGAGCGGGTGCGGCCTGTGGCATGTTCCGCATCAACTCTAACCACTGCTCCATGGTCAAACGGGGAGTTCTTCCAGCCATCTTTCTCACTACTCTGCATAGTGAGAAATGTTGTTAAGCTGGAATTAAAATAATTCTCGTACTAAAAGGATCAAAGATTTGCGGTTTTGGTTTAGGCATGTATGACAATTATTATATTATCAAAGTGATACTTATGGTATATGGACATGTACAATGCTTCTACTGCTTTGTGCTAACTTATATTCTAAATATATTCTATACTATTGTTAACCTGGGCTCAGATACCATCAATGTAACGCCCGGCCCCTATACCCATGCCAACCAAGAGCAATACTAAGTATTACTGTCAGAAAGCACAGAGAATAGGACTCGATAGGGGCTAATGTTATACTCATTCCCTTGAACTAACACTGGCACGAAAAATTTTATGACTTTTTTTTCTTCTACTTACCATTCATGCGCAGTGTTGGCTCAAAGCAATTGTACAAGATAAAAAAATTCCAGGTTACATAGTACAGAATATAATAGAATGTACAGTTCAGCACAAAAACAGCATAATGCATAATACATATCATAATTGTAATGTCCACAATACATATTCCATAGTACATATCACTTCCAAAATACATAATAACATATATGTCATATTACATATATTAACTACTCCTAAGTCCAAGCTGTAAAGTCCAAAACCCTAAAAGGTGGAAAATGATATGAATGCTGCTACAGTCCACCCAACCTAACCTGCAATCACAATCCTCAGACTGACCCGAGGATTATAAAATAATCACACGGGTCAGACTATTTCTAGTGTGAGTGAAGTAAGATCTATGAACAATAATTGTCTCAATCAACAAAAAGGAAAAGAAAGCGCTGCATGTATAAACAAACATGAGGCATATATGTGTGTGTAAACCAACATGCAAATTTGGTTTCATAAACAATTCATTTAGTCAAACAATGGTTTTAGGCCAAAATTATCGTATGTAATCCAATACGATACCAACCCAATTATCATATGTAACACAATGAATAAGTTCATACACGCATTCTCTAAAAATACTGGGTTTTAAAATCAACTTTCATATTTTCCAAAAATCATAAGATAAAGAAAATTACATTATGGGAATTATGGGATAAATATAACATGATACCAATTAAAAAGACGCTAGTATTGTAAGATCACAGTGGTATAGCTTGAGCACGCGCGGAGACATCAACACCGTAACCTACTTATAACGCCATAATACACCTGGCGATCAACCCAGGATAACCAAGACGGTCTAAGGCAAAGGTCGTATGCTACCCGTTCACGGATTTTCACGTGGGACCCCCACGCCTCCATCCATCATAGTCCGTGACCCGCCGATCGGAGATCCCGATCAAAAATAAGATTAGCCCTGTGTAGCAGACCGTTGACCTTTGGTGGTAAAAGGGCATGTGATATACCACCGATTCAGGTAGCGATCCTGAATCAGGTTGGCAAAGATGGAGTTTTGGCCCGTTGGTACAACAGAGTCCAATTTATTCCGACTCAAAAATCAAAAGTGTTTGTTATCTCAAAACACTTCTAAAATAAACCAATGACGACAACATCTTTAAAAAAAACCTTTGTTAAGCACAGTATCATATTTAAAAAGAAAATAAAATTTAGCAAAACAATTTTGCATACAAAAGAAAATAATTGCATCTCCGTTTCGCATTAATACACAAGTACCCCATAATACATATGTATCAGGGCGAAACACAAAAACCTAATTTATTAGATTAAAATTATTAAAAATTCGTTAAGTTGGGTAAAAATAAAAACCAAGCAACACAAGTTTTAGTCTGCAAAAACACAATCAAAATTTTAAACAAAATATTATTTATTTATTTATTTTCTCAAATACGTATTGATTGATAATACATATTTATTATTATTATTATTTAAATTTAAATTTTTTTCCTCCTATTTTTTTCCAGATGGAGCACAGTCCGTAGGGCTGCACAGTACGGTCGCGGGACAGCTGCCGGCTGCTGACTGCATTGTGCTGCAGTTGCAGCGCCCAGCTGCTGCTGCAGCTCAGTTGCAGCAAAGCTGCAGCCGATGCAGCACAGCTGCAGCGCAGATATGCGCTGCTACAATAGCTGCTGCAGCACTGCACAACAGTGCTGCATAGACGCTGCATAGAGCAACACAGACGCTGCAAAGTGCAGCACATCACAGAACTGTGCAGCAGTGCTGAGTTGCACTAGCTGCACCGGTCCCCTCTGCAGCGTCGGGCGCTGCACTTGGAGCACAAGGCTGCACCACAGTGCAGCGCCTGGCTGCACTGTACAAGTGGACTACTGCACACAAGTGCAGACGACGGCACAGTATAGCGCAATGCTGTGCTACAGTGCGGCACCTGTAAGCTGTCTTGCACAAAGTGAAAACAGCAAGTTTTCTCCCCCAATTTTTTATCTGCAGCAATTAACCAAACGATATGCATGCAATTTAATTTTTATGTATAAATCTTCATTTCTTCTTCCATTCCAATCAACAATACATAATTGGGAAATAAGAAAGCAATCTTTTTATTCAAAATTGCACACTTTTATTTGCATAACATAAAACAATTAAAAAATAAAATAGGGCTATAACTTCACTCACCTAAAGCTTCAAATAGCAATCTTCAAGCTTTAATTCAGCTAGCCCTTGGATTGCTTGACTTTCACCTTCCAATTGCTAACAAAATCAAAGAAAAAACTAGTTGTGAAAAAAAGTAAAAAGAAAGAGATGGAATAGAACTGGTTTAGGGATACTTACACTTAGAATTGGGAATCTTTTCTTTTAGCCTTTAGTTGCAAAGTGGGATTTGTGTTTGAATGAGAAGATTAGAAATTAGGTTTTAGATTTTCTCCTTTCTCTTTTTTTTTCCTTTCCGCTTTCTGTTATATGTACGTATAGTAAAGGAAGGGTTGAGGAGAGGGAATGATATTTTTATTATAAAGCCCCTCCTCAAGAATCTTCTCCCAATTAACTCTTATTTTATTATTTCTCCCTTTTTTTCTTTTTAAAACAATTTATTCATTATCTTTTTGTCCTTATTCTAGAATTTTCTTTTGCTTAACAATATGTTATTCACTTTCTAGATCTTTCCTACATGACATTATAAAAAGATAGTGTTATTTATTATTTATTATTATTATTATTGTTTTACCCTTTCTTTCTTTCTTTTCTTTTTTTCCTTTTATACAAAATCGTAAATCAACATAAAAAAATTCTTATCTAAACTTTTCATACATAAAACGCATTTTATCTCATGTAATTATTTACCATTCTTTCATAAAAATAACTTATCATTTTCAGCGTTTAACTTTTCGAATAGTTTAGGTTAATAAAATGGTTCATTTATTAAAATAAATTACCCTACCACTAAAAACATAATTTATAACTCCAAATAAAAGTAAATGAATTTGTTATCATTTACTTGCCTCTCAACACTATTAATATTAAATTTCCATTTTATTTTCTTTTTCTTTCATTAATTATTATTTTATTATTATCTTTTTACATAAATATTTAATTGTTTGTTATTTTAACAGATTAATTATCAATTTATTAGTTGATTCCCAATTTAGTATCCCTAAAAAAATGGGTTGTTATAGACTTCCCCCTTACAAAAATTGCGTCCTCGCAATCTCTACGTAAGGGGATATAACTTTATTAGTTGATTTAAATTCCAAAAATATAAGACATACCTTACTCGAGCACCAAACAATTCAGGATAATGCCTCCGCATCGACTCTTGTGTTTCCCAGGTGTAGTCCTTCGGATTGCTCGACCATTGCACCTTGACTAGAGGAACCACCTTACTCGCAACTTCTTTGTCTCAGAGGCAATGATACGAATAGGAACTCGAGTATATGTCATATTAGAAGCGATCTCAAGCTACTGCAATTGCTTTGGCTCTATCACCTCCTCGGAATCCCTCAAACACTTTGTCAAGTGTGACACATGAAAAATATTTTGCACACTCGATAAGTGTTCAGGTAGAGCAACTCTATAGGCAAGCTTCCCAATCCGCTCCATAATAGGATAAGGCCCAATAAATGTTGGAGCAAGCTTACTAGTCTTGCTGAATCTCATTACTCCCTTTAAAGGAGTAACCTTTAAAAATACATGATCGTCGACGCTAAACTCCAAATCCTTTCTTCTTTTATCCGCATAGGACTTTGGTCTATCTTTTGCTTACTTCATCCTCCCCCTAATTATCTCTACCTTTTCTGAAGCTTCACGTACAGTGTCGGAACCAAGAACTAACTTATCTCCAGTCTCAAGCCAGCATGCAGGAGATCTACATGGTCTTCCATACAATGCTTCGAAAGGAGCCATGCCTATACTGGACTGAAAGCTTTTATTATATGAAAACTCTACCAAGTACAGGTGGTCCTCCCAGGACCCTCCAAAATCCAGAATACAAGATTGCAACAAATCCTCCAATATCTTGTTGACTCGCTCAGTTTGTCCATCGGGCCGAGGATGATAGGCTGAGCTAATATTCAACTTCGCCCCCAAAGCTGCCTGTAAGATCCTCCAAAATCCACTAGTAAATAATGGATCTCTGTCACAAACTATAGCGCTAGGTACACCATGGAGACGAACAACTTCGCCAAATAAGATGCAGTCCTCTTTGCCTTGACAGGGATAAAATGGGCAGATTTCGTCAAACGATCCACTACTACCCATATGCTATCATGCCCTTGCTTCGATCGAGGCAAGCCGTCAATAAAATGCCTTGATATCTAAATAAAGTATTAATGGAACACTAATTGGATCACATTAAAGGGTTTATATAAGTGAACCGTTATAAAATCAAAATTCGCTTATACCTAATCCTATTTCCATAATGGAATCTCCAAGGGCAGAAGAAGACCGCTAGGCTTTTGATGCTCGCATTTCACCAGTTGGCATGTAATGCAATTCTTAACATATTCACCTATATCACGCTTCATTCCTTCCCAGTAATATAGGCGCTTCATATCCATGTACATCTTGCTGCCACCTAGGTGAATAGCGTAGCGCGAACAATGGCAGTCGTTCATCATCTCTTGTCTAAGCCCTACAACATTAGGTACAAAAATTCTACCGTTCTTCCTCAGACAACCTAATGCATCCATCTTAAAACCTTTCAGATCATCAGCTTCCTCTCCATTCTTCAACCAATGAATACGATCTAAAGCAACCGAATCTTCCTTCCGAGCAAGAGAAATCCTGTCCATAAGACTTGGTCTCACAACCCAGCTAGCTAACATCCTCCCTGAGCTATGAGTATGCATACTGTAACAGATCCCACTTGAAGCTAACACCTCCAAGTCACGCCATTCAGCCACCATCATCGTACAACTGCCTGGTGTTTACGGCTGAGGGCATCCGCAACATGGTTTCCTTTCCCAGGAGTATACTGAATATCAGAATCATAGGCTGCCAAAAACTCCAACCACCTTTGTTGGCGCGTGTTCAGTTCCTTCTGGGAAAATAGGTATTTCAGGGACTTATGGTCTGTATAGAGAACAAACCGCTCACCCATAAGATAGTGTCGCCACAACTTCAAAGCAAAAACCATGGCTGCTAGCTCCAAATCATGAATAGCATACGGAATATCATTGGGCCTCAAATGCCTGGATGCATAAGCTGCAATCCGTCCTTTTTGCATCAGTACTGCTCCAAGGCCAGACCCACTGGCATCAGTATAGACCACAAGATCCTGATTACCCTCTGGAATCACCAAAACTGGAGCGTTGGTGAGCATCTCCTCCAACTTTGAGAAAGCTTCTTCACACTTATCTGCCCATTCATACTTGACTCCTTTCCTCGTCAACCTCGTCAAAGGAGTCACAATCTTGGAGAAATCTTTAATAAAATGCCAGTAGTAACCAGCTAGTCCCAAGAAGCTCCGTATCTCGGAAACAGATTCTGGTCTCTTCCAATTCTGTATGGCCTCAATCTTAGAAGGATCCACTGCTAGACCGGCTTCAGAGACTATATGGCCCAAAAACTGTACCTCCTTCTGCCAAAAGTGGCACTTGGAGAACTTAGCTTTTAGCTTATGTTCCCTTAAGGTCTCCAAAACCATCCTCAAATGCCCTTCATGCTCTTGCTCATACTTGGAATACAATAGGATGTCATCAATAAAGACCAGGACAAATTGGTCAAGATAGCTTCTGAATATTCTGTTCATTAGGTCTACAAGGTATGAAGGAGCATTCGTAAGCCCAAACAGGATGACTAGCCATTTGTATGAACCATACCGAGTGCGGAAATCAGTGGGAGGAATGCTATCTTCCGCTACTCTCAACTGATGGAATCCGGTGGCTAAGTCCAGCTGGCAAAAGACTTTTGCTCCACTCAACTGATCAAAAAGATCATCAATACGAGGTAATGGATACTTATTCTTTAAAGTTAGCTCATTAAGCTTCCTGTAGTCAATGCATAAACGAAGAGAGCCATCCGCCTTCTTTACAAACACAACAGCAGCTCCCCATGGAAAGCTACTATATCGGATAAATTGCTTCCCTTCCAATTCAGTCAACTGCTTACGAAGTTCCTCTATCTCAACTCAAGGCATACGAGTAGGTGGTCGATTGACTGGTTGGGCTCCAGGGATTAGATCTATGCGAAACTCCACGGCCCTCTTTGGTGGTAAGCCTATAACAGGCTCAAATACATCACCAAGATCTCTGACAATTGGTACCCTGGCTATCTCATCTTCCTCTCGTGACTCCATGGAAAATAAAGAAACATAAGCATCAGAGCTCGGTATATCTAGAGTCATATTAACAAGCCCTTTATAGGATGGATGCTTCAAAGAGCCATCTCTGTCTGAGCAGGAAAGCTGTGCACCATAACAATCCAACCAGTCCATCCCCAAGATAATATCAAAGCCAAGGAAGTCAAATACATGAAAATCATGGAGAAAAGAGAGTACGCAAAAGGAAAGCTCAAAGCATTTACACAACATTCCAAGTGGTGCGGGCCCACCAATGGGATTCGCAACCCTTAGAGATGTCACTAAGTATACAACTTCCAAATTATATTTATCAAATAATTCCTTATATATGAAAGAATGGGAGGCACAAGTGTCAAAGAGTATACGAATGAAAGTATCTCTAAAAGGAATTGTACCTTCCATGACCGCTACATGCTTTCCCTTCCTCTGGCTCGGTTCTGGATCTCCTTCCATCACATTCAGCTTAGCTGCTTGCTTCTTCTTCATAAGCTGTGGACATGTGTTCTTCAAATGACCAGTCTGGTGACACTCATAGCACTACCTCTGGGGGCAATTATTAGCAAAATGCCCCATTACTCCACACTTATAGCATTTCACACCACTTTTATCTTGCTTCAGGGAGCTCGAAGCTTGACCTTTCTTTTGCTTCTTCAGAGGATTCTGCTTCTTCTTAAGGAAGAATGGTTCTTTCCTCTTAGGCACAAAGCTCTGTCGGTTCGGTGGTGCATCATCATCTCTTTCCCGATACAAGTCTTCATACCTCATGGCCAAATCAAATAACTCATCAAAAGTGGAGCGAAGTTGAGTCAAAAGTTGTTCCTTCAACTTCCTACGTAGACCATCCACAAATTTTTGGTTCTTTTTGATAGCAGAGTTGACAAAAATCGGGGCCATACTTCGAGAGGGAGTTAAAGATATTGACGTACTCCTGAACTGTCATATCTCTCTGCTTCAGCTCAATAAATCTACGAGCGTGGATGGCCTTCTCTGCCTCAGGAATGAATCTTAACTCGAATCGTTCCCTAAATCTTTTCCATGTTAGCTCCTCCTCCCTATCTCAGCACTAACCACATCAAACCAGTCAGATGCACCATCTTGGAGGAAGCTGGAAGCAATCTGGACCTTTTGGCGGTCCGTCACACCCATTTTCCCAAAGACTCGTTCACAAGTTCTCAACCAAGCCTAAACTCCAACCACACCTTCATTTCCATGAAAGGGCTTCCCTTCAAGGCTCACAAAGTCCTTACACATACGAGCGAAATCAACTCTAGAAGCAGCATTAGGAGCGGGTGCGGCCTGTGGCATGTTCCGCATCAACTCTAACCACTGCTCCATGGTCAAACGGGGAGTTCTTCCAGCCATCTTTCTCACTACTCTTCATAGTGAGAAATGTTGTTAAGCTGGAATTAAAATAATTCTCATACTAAAAGGATCAAAGATTTGCGGTTTTGGTTTGGGCATGTATGACTATTATTACATTATCAAAGTGATACTTATGGTATATAGACATGTACAATGCTTCTACTGCTTTTTGATAACTTATATTCAAAATATATTCTATACTATTGTTAACCTGGGCTCTGATACCATCAATGTAACGCCCGGCCCCTATACCCATGCCAACCAAGAGCAATACTAAGTATTACTGTCAAAAAGCACGGAGAATGGGACTCGATAAGGCTAAATGTTGTACTCATTCCCTTGAACTAACACTGGAACGAGAAATTTTATGACTTTTTTTCTTCTACTTACCATTCGTGCGCCGTGTTGGTTCAAAGCAATGGTACAAGATAATTTTTTTCCAAGTTACATAGTACAGAATATAATAGAATGTATAGTTCAGCACAAAAACAGCATAATGCATAATACTTATCATAATAGTAATGTCCACGATACATAGTCCATAGTACATATCACTTCCAAAATACATAATAACATGCATACCATATTACATATATTAACTACTCCTAAGTCCAAGTTGTAAAGTCCAAAACCCCAAAACGTGGAAAATGATATGAATGCTGCTACAGTCCACGCAACCTAACCTACAACCACAATCCTCAGACTAACCCGAGGATTATAAAACAAATCACACGGGTCGGACTATTTCTAGTGTGAGTGAAGTAAGATCTATGAACAATAATTGTCTCAATCAAAAAAAAGGAAAACAAAGCACTGCATGTATAAACCAACATGAGGCATATATGTGTGTGTGAACCAACATGCAAATTTGGTTTCATAAACAATTCATTTAATCAAACAATGGTTTTAGGCCAAACATATCGTATGTAATCTAATACGATACCAACCCAATTATCATATGTAACACAATGAACAAGTTCATACGCACATTTTCTAAAAATACTGGGTTTTAAAATCAACTTTCATATTTTCCAAAAATCATAAGATAAAGAAAATTACATTACGGGAATTATGGGATAAATATAACATGGCTCATAAAATATTCCAAATAAAAAGACTCTAGTATTGTAAGATCACAGTGGTAGAGCTCGAGCGCGCGTGGAGACATCAACACCGTAACCTACTCATAACGCCATAATACACCTGGCGATCAACCCAGGATAACCAAGATGGTCTAAGGCAAAGGCCTTATGCTACCCGTTCACGGATCTACACGTGGGACCCCCACGCCTCCATCCATCATAGTACGTGACCCGCCGATCGGAGATCCCGATCAAAAATAAGATTAGCCCTGTGTAGCAGACCGTTGACCATTGGTGGTAAAAAGGCATGTGATATACCACCGATTCAGGTAGCGATCGTGAATCAGGTCGGCCAAGATGGAGTTTTGGCCCATTGGTACAACATAGTCCAATCTATCCCGACCCAAAAATTAAAAGTGTTTGTAATCTCAAAACACTTCTAAAAAAAGCCAATGACGACAACATCTTTCATAAAAAACCTTTTATAAACCCAGTATAATATTTAAAAAGAAAATAAAATTTAGCAAAACAATTTTGCATATAAAAGAAAATAATTGCATCTCCGTTTCGCATTAATACACAAGTACTGTAACGACCTATAAATTTCGACAATTTAATTTTTTTATTTAATAGGATTTTTGTAATTTATTTTGGTAGAAACAATAAAGGGGTTAAATAAATGTTAAAATGAAGGCTAAAATAAATTTTGTAAATGGTGACTTAAAACCTATTTATAGAAATTTGAATAAAATCCAAATTGAATTAAGTAGAAAAAGGATTCTTACCTGGATATAAAATTTAATATGAGAAATTTATGATAATATTAAATTGATTTAATGCAATAAAAGAGTGTAAACGGTAATTGGAATAAATTATGGAATCATGTTATTGCAAGTTAATAATTTACGACTTGAATGAAATTCCAATTCATTAAAAGCATTTAAATGTTATGATTTGATTTTAAATGGAATATGAGAAAAACAAATGTAAGGATATGATTAATATATATGTTATTTATTCAGGGTATTGAAAAAAATTGGGAATCCAATTGTAATTAATGGTAATAATGTTGGTATTAACTAATAAATTAAATTTCAATGCAATACCCATAAATGAATGTAATGAAATGAATGTATGAAAATGTATACTAGGTTATTTATCAAATAAAAGGAAAGAAAAGTAAATATCGAATTGATTGATGAATAAATATGCATTGAATAGTAATTGAATGTAAAGTTAATGGTAATAGTATAAAATCAATATAAGATAATGAATTGCAATAATTGTGGGTTGATAATAAGGTGTGAATCGGAAAGTGATTGTTATATTAATTAAATAGAATTCAAATTTGATGGGAAAGGTAAATGGGTATTTGGTAATAAATTTAAAACGGACTTAAATAGTGAATTTATCTAATTAATATATAATAAATAATGACTGAATAAAAACCTATACCTGTAAATATCTACAATATTTGAGTGGAAATAGCAAACTTATAAATGTAGGATTGAGAATTTTACAACAATTATTATGAGTTATATACTTAGTTCGTTCAATTAAATCAGAAACCATTGCAATAAATATAAATTTAATGTTATGCAATTGAGATAAACAATTGGAAAATATTAAAGTATCTGGATATATATACTAAAATAAATGGTACCCATGATGGTATTATGATAAATAGTGAATTTAAGAATAGGAATCAGGATTTATTTATTTATATGGAAACTTAAAGTCTAATAATTGAATTTGATTTCAATTAAATGAAATTGAATATAGTTAAATAATTCATTATTTGAAACAAAGATAATGTGAGAAATTTGTGTGATAATTTGGAATCCAATATTTAAATCCATCTGTTGACAGGAATGAATGGAATACTAATTTATTTATTTAACTAAACGGAATTTTAGGATATTATTTATAATTTGGGAACTTAATGAAATTAAGGATTTATATTGAAATTTATAATTTACCTTCTTTATATTTGACATCTAAACTTGTTGGAATTTTGTAAATGGTTAAGAATTTTTAAAAGTGATAAAATGAGTCAATTTTAGAATCTAAATATAAAATTTGGATTTATTTACTAATTCTTAATTTATTTAATTAATATAAAAATAGCAATTTTGGTCACAGACTCGGATTTCGACGAAACCAATTTCATCGGATCCGTAATAGTGAATTATTGTAGGGTTTCAAGTTTCGTAGCAATCGGACTTGTTGTTTGATCGTACGAACGCGAAACGCCTTGAAATCAATTTAATTGAAATCAATTTGAAAATATTGATTTCAGCATAACTTCTTCATACGATGGAATTTGGACGTGAAACTTTTTCCATCACGTTCAGAATATTTTAAAACACCTATTTGGATATATGGGTTTACCAAATTTCGTTCCGGAGTCAGAACGGGCTTTTTGGGCCAATTATCGTTCAACACGTTTGTTTATCGGATCCATCTATTCGAATTTCTAACCTATCTGTATAAACCCAATTATAAAACCTAGCCCCATCTATTCTCATTTGTTTGTGTGTTCATTTCATCAGTTCCTTCTCTTCTTCCAATGGCTGCAAACTCTAGATCCAAATTCAAATTTCAAAAATCAAATCCAAGTCAAAATTTCAAAATCCTCAGAAAATTATGGAAAAATTATATATCGAACACCTCGACGATACAAATCAGCGTCTGCTGTTCGTTTTCCGAGTAGGTCAAAAATTCGAAACCCTAGGGTTAATTGGGCGTTTTTGATTCGGAAAGAAATAGGCAAGTTCAAAATCTGGGTATTGTAGATCTCGGCATGGGCTTCGAGATGGTGGTGGTCGTTTGATTTTAATCGAAGCGAGGTGGCTGGAATTGGTATTTTAGGGTTTCGAAACCCAAAGTGTACGGCGGCGGCGGCGGTGGCGCAGGGGGCCGCGTGACTTCAGGTAGGGGCGGCGTTGCTGGGTGAGTGTGTGGATGGAGTCGGCAACACCTGGATGGCCTGTGGCAGGCGTGGAGGAACGGTCAACGGTCACGTATATGGGTTCATAGGTTGCGTTGCCTGTAGTGAAGCATGGGAGAAAGATGTGCCGCGTAATCAATGCTGACGTGGCAAAGTGTTGGAGGTGATTGTGTCTTTTGTTTATTTTATTTTTATTTGATTTTCAACTCGCAATTTTCGCTATAACTTCTTCATACAATATCCGTTTCACGTGAGATTTTTTTGCTAGGATCGTAATGCAATTCCGGAAGTTTTGACACCGGTTTGGATAGATTTGGAGACCGTCGAATTTTTGGGTTTAAATCGGATTTAAATTCGATTTAAATTCAAAAGGTGAGTGTTTTAACCCACTCACAACTTATAAATTTCATATGTCTGTTAAATTAACTTAAGATATGAGTAGAAATTTATTTATGACTGTTTGGCATGTTTTATTCATCATCTCTGTTAAATCGCATTTATTTAATTTGCCTGTTAATTTATTTTATTATTGCATAAAATTTGACAGTTAAAATTTATTTATTTGCGTATAAACCGTTAGTTAAACAAGTATTAAATTTATTATTGAATATAAACTGTTAGTTAATACCTGTTATTTATTACCTGTTATATTTTTTACGCTCCATATTGATGTTTGTTTAAATTGGATAATGATTGTAATAAATGGTTGATGACTGATATTTGGACGAATGGATGCGATATTTTATATTGTATAAACTGCAAGTTATCATGCATTTCATTTCATTCGGGATTGCGGTTTGAAATGATATACAACCGCATTTTTATTTTTAAATTGCGGGTTGAAATGATAAATATCCGTATCACTTGACCATAGGATAGAAAATTATATACATGCACCACGATATATATATATATAAATACTTTTGAAGTAATTTTCTATGGTTTGGATAGGATACGGTTGAATAAATATTTAATTTTGATATTGAAAAAAAAACTTATTTTATATATATACATATATAGTTAAATTTTTAAATTTAAGTTATGTATAAATTTGTTAAATAAAATAAATAAGTTGAATAATGGAGTTTTAATGATTTAAATCAATTAAGATTGGATGGTAAAATTGGAAATTTATTTGAATGGAACTTATTTAAAAATTTAACTCCACAAGTTGATGTAACTTATTAAACTTGGAAATTTTAAAGGTATGATATTTAAAACTGGATTTTTATTCAAAATAAATTAAACGAATATTTCTAGTATAAATAAATTAAAGGAAATATTTAATTGTTAGAAATTTGGGTTTTTATTTTATGGATTCATTTTGTGAATATTCCAAAACTAAATAATAGGACAATAAATTGTTGAATAAAATTTCCAACCTTAGTTTTGAAATTCTTAAATACTCAAAGTTTGAATATATTGAAATCGAAGTGTTTTATTGAAACTAAAGGTGAATCTAAATTTATGAGGTTTAGACCTAAATTTTAAATAGATAAAATTGTGAAGTTGCAGAAATTATTTTATAAAGTAATATAAAATCAACTATTTTATTCTGTATACTGTTGAATATCCAAACCATGCAAGTTTTATAAGTTATGGTTTTAAAGCTTTAAATTTCGAAGTATTATGTTTTGAAAGCAAAATCCAAATGTTTGGTTTCCACATATTTCAAAATTTAAAGAAATATGTTTTGGAAAAGAAATATATTTGGAATAAAGGTGATATTATTAATTTGGGTTTTTAAAAATATCAAATGAGTTTGTTTTGAAAAGAAAAGGATATCGTATTTATACGGTTTGAAATAGATATTATATTCTGGTTTTGAAAGAAAAATTATTTAAAAAAAAGACCGCGGTGTTATAATAACGTTTGGTTGTTAAAGAGACTAGGATCGGAAGTTGTCATACTCTCTGCCAACTCCAAAAACCACTTTAACAACCATGTACGCGGTGGAGATTCCAGAATGAAGTAGGTTGGTGGCGACGTTTCCTGTAAGGTAAATACGTGGACCCAACTCCCGTGAGTTGGCATAAGGTGGCTAAAACAGGAGCGATTGACGGGATAATAAGGTAGCACCTTTGATCGGACACATCCCTTCGATATTATACTTTGACTCTTGGATTGATTCGGTGGCCACTTTTGATTTTTTTGATTTGGGGATGTGGCTCGAGGTGGACGGTAGCTGCGGCTATGCGTTACCACCGACCTGAAAGAGTAATTGGTATATCTACCCCGGCATTGCCTTGTTGTGTCGTGTCACCTACCCTAGCTTATACGATTTTGGCTTTGTACCATACCTATGGAGTGCCCTCTGACGACGCCCTGTACGGGGGCGATTACGGTACTGTATAGACTATGGGAATATATTTTGTGTTAAGGGCTATATGGGTAACCCCTTAACGCTATTTAAAAGTAAGTTTATTTTATAAATAGACACTATTATAATAGCGCAATATACTAAATAGTAAATAGTTTAACGGATCCTTAGGAGATGTAAATCCCGAGCATCTCTTGAGTTACTGCACTCATATTTATTTCTGTTAATTTAACTTACATAAGATTTTTTAGTTCTGACTCGAGTGTTTTATCTTTTCAATTCGCTCGGGTCAATCCGAGCATTTCAGGATTTGAAGATTTTATTCTGGAGGACGAAGACGAAGATTTGTAGTATTACTACCTACTATATTATTTATTATTCCCCTACACTATTTAATTCCGCTGCATTGATATTTATTCGTATGTGAACTCTGATATTTATTGTATAAAGAAGAATCAAATGTTTTGTAAACAGTTTTATGCACTGTATATTTAATATTATATTTTATCCTTCCGCTGTGAGATTCTTTTATTTTCTTTCCCTGCTTTTCTTATTTACCCCATAACAATCCGTCCTTCCGTATGGTTTGAATTGGCATGTGTGTCGATTTAAAGCGTGCGAAAAGGTGGGACGTTACAAGTACCCCATAATACTTATGTATCAAGGTGAAACATAGAAACCTAATTTATTAGATTAAAATTATTAAAAATTCGTTAAGTTAGGTAAAAATAAAAAAATAAAAAAAAATAAACAACAAAAGTTTTAGTATGCAAAATCGCAATCAAAATTTAAAAAAATATATTATTTACTTATTTTTTTTTATTTTTTTCTCAAATACGTATTGATTTTTTGAAAAGCAATGGGCTAAGGGAGCCCTGCCCAATTAAATTGATGAATCAATTGCGTTTACATGCACATACATACCATGAAATACATCACTTACAGTCAATTACAAAAATTACATCTCATAACAGAAAGACAAAGTGAAACATGATTGTCAAACTAACATATAAAATATTATAACCTGCCTATCCTTTTTCGAATTTTTCTAACAATGATATTAAAAACAGCAGAAGCAGTTTCCTCCTTTGAATCAAAGATCCTCCTATTTCTTTCCCTCCAAATTTCATAAACAAAAGCCTTCAGCATAATCATCATGACATCGGACTTAGGGGATTTCCACCGAGTAGCTTTGAAATTTTTTAAAATATTTTCAGACCCGAAACCCGGACGGCGGCGGCGCATGGTGTTGCATGACTTCTCTCCTCACAACAAAGCAAACATGTGGGAGCTCCAAAACCCCAAATACAAATACGTATTGATTGATAATACATATTTATTATCATTATTATTATTATTTAATTTAAATTTTTTTCTCCTCTTTTATTTTTATTTTTCCAAACGGAGCACAGTCCGTAGGGCTGCACAGTACGGCCGCGGGACAGCTGCAAAGTGTAGCCGCCGGCGGCACTGTGCTGCAGCGCCCAGCTGCAACACAGCTGCAGCCGCCGAGCTACAGCCGCAGGTAGCAGCAGGCAGCAGCAGGCAGCAGCTGCTGGCTGCAGCTGGTTTCCGGTCAGCCGGTTGCAGCCGCTGCGGCTGGCTGCAGCACTGTTGCAGCCGCTGGCTGCATGACAGCTGCAGCTCTACAACCGCTGATCGTAGCTCTACAGCCAGCTGCTGCAGCGCAGATGTGCGATGCACAGACGCTGCACAGTGCAACACAGACGCTGCACAGTGCAGCACAGCACAACACTGTGCAGCAGTGTTGAGCTGCACTAGCTGCACCAGACCCATGTGCAGCGCCGAGCGCTGCACTTGCAGCACAAGGCTGCACCACAGTGCAGCGCCTGGCTGCACTGTACAGGCGGACTACTGCAAACAAGTGCAGACGACTGCATAGTACAGTGCAATGCTACGCTACAGTGCGGCACCTGTAAGGTGTCTTGCACAAAGTGAAAATAGCAAGTTTTTTTCCCCAATATTTTTATCTGCAGCAATTAACAAAACAATATGCATGCAATTTAATTTTTATGCATAAATCTTCATTTCTTCTTCCATTCTCATCAACAATGCATAATTGGGAAATCAGATAGCAATCTTTTAATTCAAAGTTGCACACTTTTATTTGCATGCATACACAAAAATAAAAAAATAAAAAAATAAAATAGGGTTATAACTTCACTCACCTAAAACTTCAAATAGCAATCTTCAAGCTCTAATTCAGCTAGCCCTTGGATTATTTGATTTTCACTGTAACGACCCGAAATTTTCGAAGCCGAAAATTCCAGATAGTTATGAAAAAGAAAAAAGAGATAGAAGAAGAAGAAGAGAAACACCAAATATCTCACATACGCAGCAGACAAAATATAATAAATAATAAATGTCTACAAAAGAATACTGTATCTGTTGATTACATTTAATATACATCAGAGTTTCATGCATATACAGTCACTGAATAAATACAAGTATCATGTATCAGATTAACGAATATATAAATATAGCGGAAATACTCTACTCGTTACTCCCATCCAGTTTGCCTCCTGAGCTCCAGAACGTCCCTACTTGAAAATCTGTAATACTCGGTCTGACCCGAGCATTACACCAAAGTAACACCCGGGTCAGGCTGGAAACCAGCGTGAGTAAACCCAACTAACATGAAATGCAAAAGTTTACAACCCATATAAACCCGGGTAACTATATCAATTTCCACTGAAATTGATTGTTATAGACATCACTTATTCCACACATCAATTTCAAAGTGCCAGAACTTAGATTTTATGGTCCAATTCACTTAAGATCATTCCAATATACCCTACTGATTCCACGTATCAATTTGTAAAGAATCGAAGTGATTTCGGGTATTAACTAATACCCGACTCCGGTCTCTTCGAATTCAATGTTATTAATTTACCTTCCCTTTTCATAATAATCACATCTATCCTTGATTAAGTTCTCAGATTCATTAACTTATAATCACTTACATTGATTAAAATCCTTGAATTAATCATGCTCATAAATTTACTAACCCTCCATAAATTTTGTTACACTAATTAAACAAGTAATTAATCCTCAATTAAGTAATTACCAATAATTGCCCCTTGGATTTATGATATTAAGTAATTTTTCTTCGATTGCTTTTATTAGTAAATTCTATTAACTACATTGATGAATTACCTTAGTTAATCATTGATTATTCCAAATTATTAATTACTCTAGAATTAATTAACCTTCAATTGATTATATTATATTAATTGTTCACAATCATTAACTACTCATCTTAATTAACTTCTTAGTTTCCATTAACAAACTCACTAAATTATCTTGAAGTTAAATTATCATTAACTGTTTAAATAACACCTTTATTTAAAATATCGATTTAAGTGAAATAATAGAAGAAATTATTTACGTTATCTTTAACACCTGAAACATAAGCAATTATACCTGAGGAAAACCAAGCATTACTCAACAATACCCGAGTGTCCTCAGCTCTTATGACATTTTTTTACTTTACATTTGTATGTACAATTTCATCTTATGTTACAAGCATATCCAAATTACTTAATTCTAGCTTTTATTTACATTTGTATTTTATATTTTGACTATCAAGATTTGAATTATATTCAATATGGTGTACTTATATTTAATACCCATCTTTTCTATGGTCTTATACCGCATCCTCGATAAATTTTTCTATGTGAAAATACTTCTTTAAAGTAATTTACTTAGCATACTCAACCACCATGAAAAGAAACCCATCAAATTTTTTATCAAATCGAAGATAAAAATCTAACAAGTAAGGCATTTTCTTAGAAACAAACATGTTCATTTCGGACAGAAATATAACCCGAGCTTGCACCTCAAATTCATACATATATATGGCCGAATTTTAAAAAGTGATACAAATGAAAGTTATAGGCCTTTCCGTTAGCTTTCCAGAATGATCAAGGTCATCGAATTTGGATCAACGTTTCAAAAGTTATGACCATTTTACTAAAAACATTAAGCTTAGCCTGAACTTATGCATTTGCAGGACAACGACAAACAATTGCAATTTTAGTATAGAAAACATCAAAATCAGGCAAAATGAATAAATAAAAAGTTGTATCTTAGTTTGTAAGCTTTCCATAACATTAAAAATTACCAAATTCCGATAAGAATTGTAAAAGTTATGGATAAAACAATTATGAGATTTGAATTTCACAATTTCTGTCATTTTGTCTCGGGACAGCGATAAACAATTATAATTTTTGCCAAGATAACATCGAAATTTTGGAAAACTCAAAACTTAAAAGTTTTAGAACAAAGTCTAAGCTTTCTAGAACATCTAAATTTATCGAAATCGGTTGAGGAAAGAAGAAGTTATGGCCAATTTAGTTTCAGTCTTAAGCACAGATCTAATATTGGTTTTGCTCTCGGGATTACAGTAGAAAAATTCAGTTTTTACATAGCTAACATCCAAATTACAGAAAACACAAATCATTAAAGTTGTAGAACATGAAATAATCTTTCCAGAACATCCAAGAAATCGAAATTTCATTAAGAATTGAGAAAGTTATGGTCAAATTACTAAGCTGCGTTTTTGATAGAACCGAGCCACTTTTACTTACAACTATTATCTCTTCAAGAATAACATGAATACTAGAAATTTAAATAGTTTTTCTCACCTTACGCTTGTGTATTTGACTTGACACTTTTTTCTTAGCTTTCTCCAAGCTTTTTCACTTTATCCTACTTTTGTTTTTGCTTTGTGAAAGTAAGAAAAAAAATAAGCGAACATTTCCACCCTTTATATAGTAATTTTCAAGGCTAGTTTGGTAATCTTAGTTTTGGACACTTGTCTACTTCTCTTTGCACAAGCTTTAAAATGTTGACACATGTCTATTTAGGTGTCTTAAGATGTTTCTACACATGGACACATAATGGGCTTATGTGTCACTATTTTATTTAATCTTGTGACACATGTCCATTTTTTTATGCAAGCCTTATTTCATGACACATACCTTATTTAGTAATCATTTAAGGTGTTCTATAAGCGTACACCAAAGTGATATATGTGTCATAATTCTATTTCATCTTAAGACAGGTGTATGATCCATATTATGCCACTTGTCTTCACCATATCATGCCACTTATCCTATACTTATAAATGTATACATACTTATACCTTTTGTATTATTTAAAAGCATACATATATATAAATAAAATAGAGATGATGTAGATAGTATATCTTCAAAACCGAACAAATCACCTTTAAATTAAATTTCAACCATTCTATTATCTTCAGTATCATCATTATAAATTGTATAAGCCTTCAAATTATTTTAAACAAGCTTAGAAATTTCAGATTCAACAATTTACCCAATTTTAGATTATTAAATACAATATTTAAACTATATAATTCAATGATTTAATTTTCAAGTAAATACTTATATCTCAAATTCACGTTAAAATTAACTTTTAAATGTTTAAAATCAATTCAATTATCCCATTCTACATTGTTATAAATTCTGGGTCGTCACATTCACCTTACAATTGCTAACAAAATCAAAAAAAAAAAACCTAAATAACTATTTGTGAAAAAAAATAAAAAGAAAGAGATGGAATAGAAATGATTTAGGGATACTTATCATTTGAATTGATAATCTTTTCTTTTAGCCTTTAGTTGCAAAGTGGGATTTGTGTTTGAATGAGAAGATTAGAAATTAGGTTTTAGGTTTTCTCCTTTTTTTTCTTTTCTGGTTTCTGTTATCTGTACGTACAGTAAAGGGAGGGTTGAGGAGAGGGAATGGTTTTTTATTATAAAGCCCCTCCTCTAGAATCTTCTCCCAATTAATCCTTATTTTATTATTTCTCCTTTTTTTTCTTTTTAAAACAATTTACTCATTATCTTTTTGTCTAAATTTTTCTTTTGCGTAACAATATTTTATTCACTTTCTAAATCTTTCCTACATGACATTATAAAACGATATTATTATTTATTATTATTATTATTATTTTACCATTTCTTTCTTTCTTTTTTCTTTTTTTCCCTTTTATACCAAATTGTAAATCAACATAAAAAAATTCTTATCTAAACTTTTCATACATAAAACGCATTTTATCTCATGTAATTAGTTACCATAATTTCATAAAAAAACTTATCATTTTCAATGTTTAACTTTTCGAATAGTTTAGGTTAATAAAATGGTTATTTATTAAAATGAATTACACTACCACTAAAAACATAATATATAACTCCAAATAAAAGTAAATGAATTTGTTATCATTTATTTTCCTCTTAAAACTATTAATATTAAATTTCCATTTTATTTTCTTTTGCTTTCATTTTTTTTTTACGTAAATATTTAATTGTTTGTTATTTTAACAGATTAATTATCAATTTATTAGTTGATTCCCAATTTAGTGTCCCTAAAAAAAATGGGTTGTTACATAAAATGCATAAATCATCAACAAGCATATATAAACTTTTAATCATTCAAAACATGACCTTATAATTCAAAAACACTTCATATTCATACATAAAACAGAAAACCATAAGAAAAGTGAGATGTAATAATTATTCATCTTAGGTTTGTGATTAAAGATGTAAGATTTGAATGAATTTAATGTTGATTAAGCTTCCCCTCTATCTTTCTTTTTTCCTTGCTCTAGAAAATGGTGGTCGGCCTCTCTTTTAGTTTTAATTTTTGCAAATCAAATGAAGCGTGGAGTCACGGCTAAGGGTTTAGGGTATTAAAATGCATATTTTCCCATTTTACCCCTTACTTATTTCCTCACATTTTATTCATGCTATCTAGTTTTGATTTAAATATTAACATGCATGGCTACCCTTAATTATAATCAAATCTCAATCCATAAATCAACTTACATTATTTTATTTATTTTACTAATTAAATATCCTAAATAATGTTACTAAAAATATAGGGTGTTACAGACTCCACTTCTTAAAAAAATTCGTTCCCAAACTTACGTTAAGGTACACAACAAATCAATCAAGAAGGTAAAACATACCATCAAACAAATTAGGATAAGCATCTCCAATCCTGCTATCCGTCTCCTAAGTACAGTCTCACTCATTGTCACTCCGTTGGACTTTCACTAGTCTAACTGTCTTATTCCTTTGCCTCATTGCATCTCTTGCAACTATGCGAATTGGCCTTCTAATTATAGTCAAGTCCGGTTTTACTACTAGATTCTCTAATACAATTGGTGCTATAATAGTCTCTGGGTCTCTAACACACTTCCTTAGATGAGAAACATGAAAAACATCATTTCCTCCCGCCAAACTACTCGGTAACTCTTTTTTATATGCGAGTTTCCTGATCCTTTGAACCAACGAAAAGGTCCAACGAATCTTGGTGCCAACTTTTTCGATCTTCCAAATCTAATCACACCTTCATCAATGAAACCTTAATAAACACATGATCTCTAACAAAAAATCTAAATCTTTCGTTCTTCTATTTGCATAGCTTTTCTTCCTAGATCGAGCCTCCTTCATCCTAAATCGAATCAGCTCAATCTTCTCTACAGCTTCTCTTACTAAACTCGGACCAAGAACCAACTTAACCTTAGTCTCCAACCAACAAACGGGAGATTTGCATGACCTTCCATACAAAGCTTCAAATGGTGCCATCCCAATACTAGTCTGATAAATGTTGTTATATGAAAAGTCGACTAAATGTAGATGGTCTTGCCATGATCTCCCAAAATCTAACAAAAAAGCTCTTAACAAATCATCAAAGACTTTGATACCCTTTCTGTCTGCCCAACTATCTACGGATGGTACGCGGTACTCATCTTGAGCTTGGTTCCTAAAATATCCTATAGGCTATTCCAGAACTCATTAGTGAACAAAGAATCTCTATCACTTACTATGCTACTATGAATTCCATGCAGTCTAACCACATTCTTCATAAACAAACTCGCCAAAACAGGTGTCGTCCTAGTTGATTTAACTGGAGTGGAATGGGTACTCTTGGTCAATCTATCCACTATGACCCATACACTTTCATTTCCTCTTGTAGATCTTGGCAACCCATTAATAAAACCCATAGAAATAGATTCTCGTTTCCAAACCAGAATATCCAATAGCTGAAGCAACCCACAAGGCTTCTGATGTTAAGCGCTTATCTATTGGCAATTCGAAAACTGCTTTACCCATAAGCCAATATTCTTCTTCACACCTTCCTAGAAGAAACTCCTCTTCTTGTCCTAATACATATTAGTTCCTCCTGGATGAATGGTAATCTTCGAACGATGGTCATTCCTCCAAAACTTCCTTCCTTATGTCTCCTACATTTGGAATACATAACCTTCCTTTCTTTCTCAACCACTCATTCTAGTCAAAACTAGAATCCTTTAAGTCATTACTCTCCGCTCCATCTCATAACTTTTTGATCTACTCCATTAAAACTAGACCCTCCTCCTATTTAGAAGTAATCTTTTCAATCATTACCGGTCGAACTTCTAAACAAGACAACGTAACTCTTTCTCTACTAGATCCACCCTCAGATCTCCACTAAACTCTGCAAGTCTTCAGTGCCTCCAAATCTTTCCACTCAGCAACCATCACCATTACTACATTCTGTTGCTTCCTGCTAAGTGCACCTGATACCTTATTTCCTTTTCCTGGGTATACTCAATTCCTAAATCATAAGCAACAACAAACTCCAACCATCTCTGCTATCTCATGTTCAGCTCCTTCTGAGAGAACAAATACTTCAATGACTTATGATCTACATAAAGTTCAAATAGCTCTCCTAAAAGGCAATGTCTCCGCACATTCAAAGAAAAAATAACTACAGCCACCATGTGTCGGATATCTAATCTCATGAAGTCTAAACTGTCAAGAAGCATAGGCCAACCAATTTACCTATCTACATCAACACATCTCCTAATCTAGTTCCGCACGCATTTGTATAAACTACCAAATCATGATTCCCCATTGGAACAATTAGTACAGGTGCATAGGCCAATGAGTTTTTCAGGCTCTTGAATGCTTCCTCGCACTTATCGGTCCACACAAACATCACATCATTTCACGTTAGCTTGGTCATGGGCGTTGCTATCTGCAAAAAATCCTTTATAAATCTCCAATAACACCCAGCCAATCCAAGAAAACTCGTTATGTTGGTCGCTATCTCGAGTATCTTCCAACTATTCACTGCCTCAATCTTAGTCGGATCCAATGACAACCCATTCCCTGAGACTACATGACCTAAAAACTTCACTTCCTTCTTTCAGAAATGGCACTTCAAAAACTTCACCTTCAGTTGATGCTGCCTTAGCGTCTCAGCACCACTATAATATGAACTTCATGCTCCTTCTCATCCTTAAATTATACTACAATATCATATATGAAAACCAATACGAACTTATCCAAGTGCCCTTGGAAAATTCGACTTATCAAATCCACAAAGTATGCCAGCGCATAAATTAGTCCGAACGACATAACTAACCTTTCATACGATTCATATCGAGTCCTAAATGCCATTAAAGGTATACTGTCCTCTGCTACTCTAAGCTAATGAAAACCTATCGCCAAATCCAACTGAGGGAATTACTGGCTCCACTCAACTAATCGAAAAAATCGTCAATTCTTGGCAATGGATATCGATTATTTATCGTCTTTTCATTCAACTTACAATAATAAATACAGAGCCTCTACGATCCATCCAGCTTCTTATCAAATACTTTTACTATTCCACAAGGTGAACTACTTGGTTTGATAAAACTTTTGCCTTCCAAATCCACCAACTACACCTTCAACTCCCTCATCTCTATAGGTGTCATCCTACTTGGCCGACTACTCACCGGTTCTGCTCCAATCACTAAATTTATCCAAAACCCAATGGCTCCTTTCGGTGGCAACCCAACTACAGACTCAAGGACATTTGCGAATTCTCTAACCATGAGAACTTGATTCAACTCGTATTCCAACTCCACGACACCTAATAAAGAATTCACTTCACCACTAGAGTTTTCTATGGTATAAACTATCCGACCGCTACAGTCGGGATGTTTAAGCGATATAGTCCTATCATGGCAAAAATATTCTAGCATCATACTCACTTAACCAATTCATACCCAATATAATTTCGAACCCTACAAAGTCAAACACATGCAAACTGTAAACAAAGGTATGCCCAAATAAATTAAACCCTAAGTGGTCGCACTTCATCCTAAGTGTCGCTTAACCCCCTATCGGATTCGCAACCTTTAAGGAAGTAACTAAATATGAGCGTTCAAGGTTAACTTATATACCAAACATCGAGACATAAAAGAATGCGATCCACTAATATTAAATAGAACGCTAACAGACATACCATGAATCTGTAGCATGCCTCCCAAAACGGCCTTTCCCTTCCCCTGCACCGATGGCTTTGAAGTAGCAAGCTCCAATGCATATACCTTGCCATTTCCATCCTTTGCGGGTTCCTTGCATTGATTCTTATAGGGCCCAATCTGATCACAATTGAAGCACTGATGTTCTTCTTTTCGATCACCTCCTTTCCCATTCCCTTTCCAGTACAACACTCATGAGCATAATGTCCTTTCTTGTCGCACATGAAATAGACCATCTCAGATTTCCCCTTCTTTGCTACTCCTCCCTTCTGAGCATTCTTCTTATGGAAGAACTTCCTTTTCTGGCCTTGTCCAACCTGGTCCTCCATCTCCTTTTTCTTTTCCAAACAAGCATGCATCTCTTCATATCTTAACGCCATTTCCACTACCACATTATAGGGATCTCTAATGTGTGCTAAGGTTGCCCTCACTGACTCTGGCTTCAAACCTCTAATGAACTTCTCATTCCTTTTCATCACTGTATCAATAGTGGCATAACCATATCTGGCTAACTCTTTAAACCTACCGGTATACTCCAGAACAGACATTTTTTTGCTCTAGCTCAACAAACTTTCTAATGAACATAGATTGTGCCATTACTGACATAAACCTCTCTTGGAACCTCCTCTTAAACTCCCCACATGTCCTTTTCTCCTCATCTACACTAGCAGTCACAGTATTCCACCGAATCAAAGCGGCTCCTTGAAGCTGTCTTGAAGCAATTCTCCATTTATGCTCATCATGGACCCCCAAGTCAACAAATTTTCTTTCACAATGTAGTGGCCAGTTTTCCACCTCAATAGCATCTCAATTCCAATAAACGGCTTCCCTCCAAACCTAGTATAACCTTTGCTCAAGTTAGCATAATGGTTGAACATCGAAGCTTCCTAAACTCCTCCTCTAGCACTATTCCCTCAAACAACTCCAGCTGCAATACCAACTTGCATCATGTTCACGAAAAACTAGTACATGGCTCCCATATCCACTAGTGGGACCACATCACCAACATTTTCGGCCTGAGTATGACCTTGATTCCTTCTAGTATTCGATCAGGCATTTCTATTTGTGGTGGTGTTGTTCACTCCTAGGTTAACTCTGGTTCTTCTTACGTCCATATCTCTATTCAAGCCTCGTGAGAAACCTAAGAATAGCCTAAGAGAGATAGGAAATAGAGATATAGCGTATACTTATACATATAGCAAATACAAGTACGTTACTATAGCGTTATTCCATATCTGATCTTAACTCTAATTCCTTAGGATTATGTTTTCAAAAATAATTTTTAGTTAAAGTATTTCATAAACCTTTGCTCTGATACCAAGTTGCAACATCCCCTATCTAGAAGCTTAATGCTAAGCGATACAAATGCTGCAGTCATACATAGTATTAACTTCTGTGGACTAATTACGACTATGTTAATGGCCTCGATAATATCATAAGCACTTGAATATGAAATAAATCATAGATTTCAAAACAATGTTTTTCCATTACATTTCAAAATATATGTTCCATACTCAGACAACACAATCCCAAACATTTCCCAGGCAATGATCAAACATACTTATTACAAAATATGCCAAGAGCGGGATGATCCCTCTTGGATGACTAGAGTAATATAGACATAATTGTCTTAATACACACAGCGGAAATAAAACAACAACAAAACAAGAACTGCAACTCATAATTAGCTATGCATTACCCCCCTGCTCTCCTTCGGTAGCTTTATTCGTCATCCTACCAAAATTCAAAAACCTTAACCCTGAGCCTACTCAAATCAATTATGAGCATCTGGGAGTTTAAGGGGAAAAATATAAACTTCGAGTCAGACACAAACCCTGGTGTGAATAATACTATATATCCCGGTTATTAATGTTAAGTGAGACCATGCCGCTTAGTGGAACAGGTTTCCCCTAACTAACATCCTATCAAAATATATCTTTCTTTTGCAAACCTTTTCCTACAACCAAAACTGGTTAAAATCTGTAAAGCATCGTTACGTGAACATATATATATATATATCAGGTAATTAATTAACTATCTGTTCTAACAGTATAATTTTATTTGGCTAACTACTAACCTTTGGCTGTCTTGGGCCTACCAGACATTATAAACAAAATCTATCCAACATCTGTTAAACACTCCTCTTCTGGACGATCTGTCCCACACTATCTATTAAATACTTCTCTTCTAGGCGGTTGGTCCCGAACTTAACATCTCCCAGGTCATCTGATCTTAATGGTTTTGCGGGCTTACCAATAATCTATCTATATATAAATATTTATTTCCTTTTGTGTGTAATCATAAGTTTAGTTTTACCTATGTCAAAGCCCAACAAACTGGAATCTTGGAAAAAATTAAATGGGGCCAATAGCTAATGCATAGTGCGCAACCCTATACCATCTTATCTGGTATTCTAATATCTGAGTCATTTTTACTTAGGAATCCCTTCCTATAATTTTCCTTGAAAACTTTTTTCAAAATGATTTAAAACCTTTAAATCAAACTCACTCAAGGAAAATACATATATACCTTATTCTTTACTCAAAATTGCTTTGCCATGTTATATATAAACACACACACACACTCTTTACTCAAACCATAGTTGATGAAGACATTTAAACCTTTGAAAGTACTACTTTTGGATCCATTGAAAGTACCCATTTCAAAACCATTGAAAGCATGTCTTTCGAAACTAAGTAAAATCCTATATTTATCTAGGCCGTAAGGTCAAATCCTTACTTTCAAAATAATTCTCACGAAACCTTTGAAAACCTTCTTTTTGAAAGCTTTAAAGCCTTAGGCATTATATCTTAAAACACTTTAAAACATTGCCTTTCGAAACCCTGGAATAACCTTCACTTTCAACCCTTTCGATACCATCAAAAAACATTACCT
The DNA here is from genome assembly GCA_030765085.1 of Allium cepa. Classification (NCBI taxonomy): domain Eukaryota; kingdom Viridiplantae; phylum Streptophyta; class Magnoliopsida; order Asparagales; family Amaryllidaceae; genus Allium; species Allium cepa. Next base: position 606,667,361 of record CM060938.1, on the reverse strand, counting down.
TTCAACTTCTTTGAAACCCTTAGGGAACCACCCCTTCGAAACCATTTTAAAACCTTTCGAAAGCATCAAAACTTTATAAAATCAAACCTTTCGAATGAACTTAGATAAATTTAAAACATATGGAAAAACACCTTTCGAAACCATTTAAATCAACTCCTTCGAAACCATTGGGTTATACTTCAACAGAACAAAAGGTCTACAAAATCCTTTAAGTCAAAACCCTACCTTTCAAAAATATTCCTAAGTAAAGAAGTGATGGTGTCGAAACCACCCTTCCAAAAGCATTGGAGAAGTGGAATTTTTTTTAAAAGCTAAGTATACCTTTCGAAACCATTGACTTCGAAAGATTGAAAGGCTGCAGCTAGGGGTTTTGACCCCTTCGAAAGTATTACTTAAAAATAAAGAGCATAACCTATTCAAAACCTTTTCTGTAAAAACATTAGACTCAGTCAAAAGCCAACAATGTCGAAAGCTATCTTTTCGATAGCATACTCCAACCCCTTCAATACCCAAAGTTTCGATATGTACCTTCCGCCTTTATCCAATATGCTACATACCAAGTAAATTAATACCATGCGCACTGTTTCGAGAGCATGGTGGTGAAACGTCCTAGTCGGAACCCCTGGTATTGAAAGTGGCGGAACATGCTAAATTCATGCAATTCTGTTTTTAACTTAAAAGAGAAACACTTTTCAAATAACCTGCTATGTTTGTCAAATTTCATTTGTTGCCAATTTTCTTTTTCTATAATGATGCCAATATTTCAAAAATAAACAATAATTTTATTTTACAAAATACCCTTCTCATTAAATACATATATAAAACATTTAAGTCTCATACCTTAAATAGTTTTATATATTCAACAAAGCACTTAGGAAAATTCAATAAAAATTCTAGAAATCCAGTTTAATATTTTTTATAACATATATTAATTTTTGACCCAAATAATTACTTATTTTACCGTAAATAATTTAAAACCCAAATAATCACTTTCTTTACTAGATAATTAATATAAAATCCAAATTAATTCAGAAAATTATGAAAATTGAAATCCAACTCTAAAATAATATTTTTGATCTATATCTAAAATCGCAAGGCGTATAGTTTCATTTAATTGAGTTTTCGTGCAAGAACATATCATAAAATCAATATGAACATGCATAAATCGTCAACAAGTATATATAAACTTTTATCATTCAAAACATGGCATTACCATGCAAAAACACTTCAAACTCATTCATAAAATAGAAAACCATAAGAAAAATAAGATGTAGTAATTATTCACCTTAGCTTTGTTATTAAAGATGTGAGATTTGAATGAATTTGATGTTGATTAAGCTTCCCCTTTATTTTTCCTTTTCCTTGCTCTAAAAAATGGTGGCTGGACCCTCTTTTAGGTTAATTTTTGCAAATGAAATGAGGTGAGGAGTCACGTCTAAGGGTTTAGGGTATTAGAATGCCTATTTTCCCATTGTACCCCTTACTTATTTCCTAATACATTTTATTCATGCTATCTCGTTTTGATTTATATATTAATATGGCACGGCTACCGTTAATTATAATCAAATCTCAATCCATAAATCACCTTACATTATTTTATTTTATTTACTAATTAAACATCCTAAATAATGTTACTAAAAAAATAGGGTGTTACACTACCGGGGCAATTTCGGTATTTAAAAGAGCGTGTGGCTTATGGAACGCGTAGATTTTAGGATCGATGTAACTCGTTGATTCAAAAAGGCTTTGGCACTTCTCGATATTGCCTATCTTCAGGCAACGTGAGGAGTTTATATTTCAAATTTAGTGCGCGGCTTATAAAATGTTCGACTTTTAGTACTTCTCTATATTTCCTTTCTTTGGACAACCCGAGAAGTTTGGGTTTCTGAGTTAATGCGTTGTTTATGGAATGCGCAGCCTTTTGTGCTCCTTAGTGTTTTCTATCTTCGGGGAACACGAGCAGCTTAAATTTTAGGAGTTGGTTCACCGCTTATGAAACACATGGCTTTTAATACTTCTCTATGTTGCCTTTCTTCGAACAATGTGAGAAGTTTGTGTTTTGAGTTATTGTGAGGCTAATAGAATGCAAGGCTTTTAGTGCTCTCCAGTGCTGCCTATCATCGGGCAACATAAGGAGTTAACATTTTAAGAGTTAGTGCACGGCTTATGAAATGCGCGGCTATTGGTGCTCCTAGGTGTTGCCAATCTTCGGGCAACGTGAGGAGTTTATGTTTGAGCCTTCCTGATGTTGCCGGGGCAACACCGGTTATTAGAAAGTGGAGATCGGGTTCCTCCAGTCCAAAGGTTTAAGGCAATTTGTCCCATCGACCCGGCGGGTGGTTATTATGAACACAGTTTTATTGGTTCGAAAAGCAAATCAATTTTATTATGGAAAGCAGGGTAGATTTTTGCCTATTTACAATGCCCCGGGCATCCCAGGATGGCTTATTTGCTTAAAAATAGACAGTGCATAAGGTAGTTTTCATACGAATTAACGATGGAGCGGTTCACTATTCCATGCCTTGGGAAGTTGGATTTTGACGATGGTTGTCAACTTGAAAGTTTCATCCCTTAGATTTCTATTGATGACAAATGACCTTTCCAAGTTTGGTCTGAAGTCCCCCAGTATGGGTAGACTCACTTGAGCACGAAATCTCCCACTTCGAAGGTTTGGTTGTAAATTTTGGAGATGAATATCTCATGACCCTTTTTTGATAAGCAGCGTTTCTCAACTCAGCTTCTTTCCTTCTTTCGTCAATCATATCTAGTGATTCGAGTAGGATCTTCTCATTTTGTTTTTGATTAAATTATTTCCTTCGGTGCGAGGGGATTTCCAATTCAATAGGAATCATTGCCTCTGAGCCATATGTTAGTGCGAATGGAGTGTGACCGGTTGCTGCTTTGTGGATAGTTCTGTAAGCCCATAGTGTGAATAGAAGTTCATCAACCCAGTTTCCTTTTGCTTTAGTTAGTACCGTTTTGATAGTCGGCTTGATGATCTTATGTATTGGTTTTACGTGCCTATTTGCTTGTGTATGAGCTACCACGGAAAAGCTCTTCTCAATTCGAAAGCATTTGCAAAAGTCTTTGAACTCAATGCTTTCTAATTGAGTTCCATTATTAGTGTTGATTTTCTATGGCACACCAAATCCGCAAATAATTTTTTTAATAACAAAATTAGTGACTTTATTTATGATTATGGTGGCTAACGGTTCCGCTTTGGCCCATTTAGTGAAATAATCAACGACAACTATAGCATATTTGGCCCCTCCTTTTGCTATAGGAAGGATGCCAATCTATTCGATTCCCTATATTGCAAAAGGCCATAGGCTGACCATCTGCATTAGCTCTGTTGAAGGAGTTCTTTTAATTTTACTAAATCTTTGGCAATTGTTAGGTGCGTTTCCACACCTTGCCGAACCAGTCCACTCCTTGCCGAACCACAAGCACTACCGAACCAAAGACTCCAACCTCATTCCTACGCACTACCGAACCAACCACCTCTCCCATACCTGCCGAACCACTTCACCATCGGACCATCTGCCACCGGTCCAAAGCCTCGCCGAACCAGGATCTCACCGAACCAGAGCCACCCCACACCAATGCCGAACCAACCTACCTCCCAAGCATCACCGGACCAACATGCCACCAGACCACCGAACCAGATGGAGAAGGACCACTACCGGACCAAGCTACACCCTCGATCGAACCAAAAGCCTCTCCAACTCCACATCACCGATCCAAGGCACCACCGGACCACTTATCCAACCTCCGCTGAACCACGTTGCCAGGCCAGATTGCTTCAGCCCAGGCCCACCAGCTGCTATATATATCCAGGACCCCTGCCCCCAGCCTCACTCTATAAATAGAGGGGCAGGGGTACAACAATGGCAGACAAGTTTGAGAGCTCAAGCACGGATAGAACTTTCAAACAACTTTCAGTTACTTGTAGTCAAAGCTTTGTACTTGTAATCTGAATATAAAAGGAGAATAACATATAAAGTGGACGTAGGCACGTTCTGGCCGAACCACTATAAATATGTGTGTCTTTTACAGTTTAGTCCATCTATTTCATATATTTGCATAAATCACCCAAACCATCCAGAACAATATATAATCAACTAAATCATACGACTTGGAGGTGTTTGCCCATTTTTTGTGCAAACAGCAATGATCACATCTTTTGGCGTATCTACAACATCACAGTTAATCGTTGGCCAAAAGTATCTCCATCGAAGGACTTTCTTACAAGGATCTGCCCCCTAGTATGGTCTCCGCATTCGCTTTCATGCACTTTCTTTAGGATTTTCAGGGCTTTATCATTAGACACACATCTGAGAAGGGGGTTAAGAATCCCCTTCAATAAAGTATTCCGCCTTGTATCATGAATCGCGGTGCCTTTTGGAGAAACTTTTTCCGTTGATTCCAGTTAGTCGAAAGGGTCCCTGTAAGTAAATAGTCCTTTATCGGCATCATCCACATCTCCGGTTCGATGGTGATCTCAAGGATCCAGTCGACATCCGCTTTGTCTATGCTCAGGGATTAGAGTTCTAACTAGGGCTAGCCCTAATGACTGAGCTTCTCCAAAGCTTGCTAGTTTAGCCAAATTATCCGCCTTAGTGTTCTACTCTCGTGGAATGTGGGTTATGGTGTAATGTTCTATGTCGCTTAGCAACCCTTGCAATTTAGATTGACACGGGGCAAGGTTTTCCCCCTTCCTATTATTCCCCTTTCACTTGGTAGACGACTAGTTGGGAGTCATTGTTGATATGAACAGATTTTATATTTAACTCTATCACAACTTTTAGTTATGCTATCAATGCCTTGTATTGCACTTCGTGTTTGTAGTAGGGAATTCCAAACGTAAAGCGTAGCAAATGTCTCGTCCTTTGGGAGTTTCAAGCAATACTCCCTCCCTCGAAAAGAGCTTATTAGACGAGCCATCGAAAAATAGTATCCATTGCATTTCCACTTCCAGCAGGGCTTCTTCCTTGTCATCTGGTATAGTAAACTTGGCAATGAAATCTGCTAGAACTTGTCCATTGATGGCCCTCCTTGGATGGTATGTGATACCATAACACCCATATTTTTAGTAACATTATTTAGGACATTTAATTAGCTAAATAAAATAAAATAATGTAAGATGATTAATGGATTGGGATTTGATTTAACCAAGGGTAGTCGTGCCTACATGTACAGTGAACTAAAGAAATAAGAAGAAAATAAATGTTCGGAAATAAGGAAGGGCAAAATGGGAAATAGGATGAAATTATACCCTAAACCCTTAGGAAATTAAATACATTCATTTTCATTTTTATTAAGCAAGAATATTCTAAGCGCTAGCGACCATTTTTAATCTCAAGAGAAGATAAAGCTAGGATTTTCAAGAGGAATAAGTAAATCGACCTAATCAGGATCAAATGTCACATGTTAAATCCGCCTCGGCCATGACCCAGCGACCCAAAAAGTTACCGACTTAAGACTTAAAAGAGATGCCGACTCAATAACTCGACCCGGTTGCCGACCTAATGCTTTAAAGGGATGCCGACCTAAGACCTAAGATAGCTACCGACCCAAGATAGCTACCGACCTAAGATAGCTGCCGTCCTAAGGTAGCTACCGACCTAAGATAGCTGCCGACCTAAGGTAGCTACCGACTTAAGATAGCTACCGACCTAAGGTAGCTGCCGACCTAAGATAGCTACCGACCTAAGTCGCAGCCGACCTATGACCAATGTTAAGTCGCTCACGACCCAAGCAAAGGAAGACAAGTTCAATGCAGCTACTTGGCACAGCGGCCTCTTAACTCGTACATGATCCAATTGCCAGTTAACTCGTTGACGACTCACAATCTAGCTTGAGTCGTCCACGACCTAAAGCTACCAAATGTAAGTCCGATGTCGAATTACTGATACGAGGTTGTGTTGACTCGGAGGCGACCTGGGACTTGTACAAATGAACCTATGCGAAACCATGGTGGGGCCAGATGAGTCGGCCACGACTTACCTTAGACCGGCCACGACTTGCCTTAGACCGGTCACGTCTTACGACCTAAGGGGGGGTTTCCCTATAAATACCAACCTACCTCAAGCATGAAGGGACTTTTGGCCGATCACTTTAAGCACCAATACTCAGTTGAATTCTCGACTCACTCGACACTTCAAGTACGAAAGGTTTCTCAGCTAACTTCGAGAGGAAATCTAACGCAATCTACATGGATTCAAAGAATTCTTCTGCATCAAAGTTCTAGTTGTTTATCTCATCAGAATTGTAACTGAAGATTGTTGTAAAGTTGTAATTGATTCAGCAATAAAGAGAATTAAAGTGGACGTAGGCTTACCCTAAGCCGAACCACTATAAAAACTGTTGTCTTTTCTGTTTTCTCTATGACTTTTCTACTTGTTTTTAGTTCCCGTGTTTACGGGTGGTGCTTTCGCTCAGCTTCAATCTACACCGGGGTGTTAGCGTCTGATTTTTACGTTAACATTTTTGGTGCTTTCACTGAGATTTGAACTCAGGATACTTCCATCATTGCTTCGCAAAGGTCTATTGAAAGGATTTCTTTTAAAACCAGGAGTTTATTGGAAATAATGGCTCCTGGAAGAAGACGAAGTTCTGCAAGGTCCGATAATGTTCAAGGGAATACAGCTACCTCTCTTCCTTCAAGTCAAGCAGCTCCAACTGTTGGAGTTACGCGAGCGGAGCTAGACGCCGTAGTTTTGGGGCTGAATCAACAGTTGGAAGCCCAGAATACCCAGAATGCCCTGATCTTGAGTAAGTTGAATGATCTGCTAGGGGCAAATCGTCAACCGGTTCATAATGATGGGAACCCTACTGTGGGGGTTCAGGATGTTGAAGGGAACATTTCTCAAAGAGCTGTAGACCCTGTAGAAAGGACTCCTCCTCAAGCTGGAGGATCAGGGCCGCAGCCGACCCTCCGCGAACGATTGTCAAGGCAGAATTCAGAGAGGGTGGCTGATGTGTGCCCTCCAGAACCTCTAAATGATGAAGAGTATTTTTCGGGTATGGTCCGTCAAATCATGAAGGAAAATATGCGAAGAGATGAAGATGAGAAAGAGTGGGGTTTTGCTCCAAGCAAAACTCCATTTACTGAAAAGATCTTAAAGGAAGAGTTCCCAAGAAAATTCGTTCCCCCTACTATTCCGGCTTACAAAGGGACGAGTGATCCTAACGAGTTTCTGTATAAATACGACTGGCATATGACGGGTGCCAGAGCGTCTGATGAAATCAAATGCCGATATTTCCCGGTTTATCTGGAAGGTGTAGCTCTATTGTGGTTTACAAAGCTGCCGGTCAGGTCCATTGAACAGTTCTCCGATTTGACCAGGAAGTTCAAGGAGCAGTTTCGATTGTATGCTTCTAAAGCAAAGGATATAATGTCGCTGTCAAGTCTAGAGCAAAATCCGGGAGAATCCATCAGATCATTCTTGAATCGCTTTAACATAGCATTGGCTGAGGTAGATAATGCTGAGCCACGCATGGTCTTGACATACTTGATGAGGGCAATTGACAAGTCAAGCGAATTTGGAAAATGGTTGAAAATGAAAGAACCAAACTCGCTTGACAAATTCTACAAGAAAGCGGATGAATTCATGCACTTGGAAAGCCTCCAAACACCGGCTAAAGTGGTATCAGCAGAAGCCGGGAACAATGGCGCTCCTTCGAACAAGAAAGAACCTAACACTCAGAAAAGGGGTAATGATGGTGGAAAGAAACAGGGAGATGCTAAGAAAGGCCATTCTTTCAATTTCACAGCCTTAACCGATACCCCTGAAAACTTCTTCTTTGCAACCAAGGACGATGTCAATTATCCGGCACCACCTAAAATGAGAGTTGGGATTAGGATGGAAAAAAATGGAAGGTTCTGCCGGTTCCACAACCAACCCGGCCATGACACCAACGAATGCCGTCAGTTGAAAGAGGTAATTGAACAACTTTTGAAAGAAAACAAGCTCCAGCAGTATGTGAAAAGGAATAGAAATGCCCAGGCTTTGTCAGCTCAAGGACAACAAGTTCCCGTTCACCGTCCTGGTTCAAGTGAGAAGGCCGTGGAACATGAATCGGAAAGGCCTGTCATCAATGTAATAACTGGAGGACCTCACCCAGCAGGCAAAAGTTGGGGTGAGATGGAAAGGTATGCCCGGGCCTTGAGGCATGTACCAGCTGAAGAGAATGTTTTTGTTTTAGAGAATGATGCGCCTTTAAAGCAACAAAAGAATTCCACAGATGATATTGTGTTCAGTGCCAGGGATTCTTTGGGTATCGAGGCTCCGACCATAGATCCTTTGGTCATATCCGCTGGTATTGGGCCGGCAACTGTGAGAAGGGTTCTAGTTGATTGTGGAGCTTCATGAAACATCCTCTTCAATAAGACCTTCGATCAAATGAAAATTCCAATGGCTGACGTTCAAGCTTCATCACTTAAGATTGCTGAGTTTGCTGGAGAACCCAAACAGCCAATTGGAACCATAGATTTGTTTGCAGAACTTGGAAAAGGGTTGGGGAAGGTGGCTCGAAAGCAAACCTTCATAATTGTTGAAGAATTCTCTGCCTACAATGCCTTTTTAGGCCGACCAACTCTTGCTGCATTCAAAGCTGTTCTTGCCCCATGGTGCCTGACTCTAAAATTCCCCACAGATAATGGAGTTGGTGTGATTAAGGGAGACCAAGATGCGGGGCGAGAATGTTACTTTGCAGAATTGCGTGAATCCAGGAAGAGAGAGATGGGAAAAGGTGCTACGGCTCCAGTCCGCATCAAAGAACCAACCTTGTAGCAATTACAGGGTGGACCCTACACTGGTGAATGTAGTGGGGCACGAAGAGAGATGGATCCAAGGAAAGCCAGTGCAGGGGAGAATAGAGTGGTACCGGTAGAGGTAACAGTACCGGTGCCCGTTGACCCAAAGGACCCAAACAAAGTGCTTAATGTGGGTTCACAACTCAACCCGACAGTTCAGAATGTTCTGATTTCATTTTTGAGGGCTAATTTGGATGTATTCGCTTGGACTCATGCTGACATGTGTGGAATATCCCCAGAGATTGCAGTACACACTCTAAACATTGATCCAAAGTTTACGCCTGTGAAACAGAAAAGAAGAACTCGGGGTCCTGAGAGGACGGCAGCATTAAAAGAAGAAGTTGATCGGCTCATGGAGAACGATTTTATCAGAGAATCTACTTATCCAAATTGGGTATCAAATCCAGTGCTGGTAAAAAAAGACTAACGGAAAGTGGAGAGTATGCATTGACTTTTCAGATTTGAACAAAGCCTGCCCTAAAGACTGTTTCCCGCTGCCCAAGATCGATCAGTTGGTGGATGGGACGACAGGGCATGAATTGTTATCATTTATGGATACATACTTCGGATATAACCAGATTATGATGCATGAGCCAGATCAAGAGGATACAAGCTTCATCACAGATGTTGGACTCTACTGCTACAAGGTCATGCCTTTCGGACTCAAGAATGCAGGGGAAACTTACCAAAGGCTTGTTAATGCCATGTTTAAACCACAGATTAGCAAGACAATGGAAGTTTATGTTGATGATATGCTGGTAAATTCTAAGAAAGCAGTGGACCACATGGATCACTTGGCAGAGATGTTTGCAGTACTCCGAAAGTATAGAATGAAGCTTAATCCCTTGAAATGTTCGTTTGGAGTAGAGTCCGGAAAGTTTTTGGGTTTCATTGTGAGCGCTAGGGGCATTGAGGCTAATCCAGCTCAGATCACTGCCCTGAGAGAGGTCAAGGCTCCTAGAACGAAGAAGGAATTGCAAAGTCTCAATGGAAAGGTTGCTGCCTTGAGTCGGTTCATTTCCAAAGCAACTGACAAATGCATTCCATTCTTTGTTGCTCTGAAGAAAGGAAGAAAAAACTTTGAGTGGACTCCTGAATGTCAGAAAGCATTTGATGAGTTGGTTCGTCATATGGAAGTGCCTCCGATACTTTCAAAGCCTGACAGTGGTGAAGATCTCTTCATATATTTGGCAATTTCGTCTCATGCTCTCAGTGCAGTGTTGGTACGGGAAGACGCAAGGATTCAACGCCCAGTCTATTATATCAGCAAAAGATTCACTGGGGCAGAGATGAACTATTCAAGATTAGAAAAGCTCGCCTATTGTTTGTTGATCGCATCAAGAAAATTGAGGTCGTATTTCCAAGCTCATCCCATCAAAGTCCTCACTGATCAACCTCTAAAGCAAGTCCTATTCCGTCCTGAGACTTCAGGCCGCCTCTTGAAATGTAATATTGAACTCAGCCAGTATGACATCACTTACCATCATCGAAAAGCAATCAATGGACAAGCTTTGGCAGATTTCATCGCAGAATGTACGGATAAAAGTGATAGTGAGGAAGAAGTCACTGATAGCGTCCCAATCCAATGGAAATTATATGTCGATGGCGCAAGGAATGATTACTGTTCCGGGGCAGGGGTTGTCCTTGAAACCCCAGAAGGACGATCGCTATGTTATGCGCTGAGACTAGAATTCCCTTCGACAAACAATGAAGCTGAATATGAAGCCCTCATCGCTGGTTTAAGGATTGCTAAAGAACTAAAGATCAAGGCATTGCAGATCTTCAGTGATTCTCAACTTATTGTTTGCCAAGTCAAGAAGGAATTTCAAGCTAAAGGAGGGAATCTACCAGCCTATTTATCAAAAGCCTGGGAGCTCCTTCAAGATTTTGACCGTTATTCAATAAACCATATCCCCCGAGAAGAAAATATGAAGGCGGATTCTCTCGCGAGGTATTCAAGTACTGGTGAAGCTCAACTATTGGGTTTAGTTCCCGTCGAAGTCTTTTCAGCTCCAAGTATAGATGAAATAGATGTTGATTGAATTATGAATGTATCCCAAGAGCAAGAATCATGGACGACTCCGATACTTGAATATCTACTCAATGGTTCTTTGCCAGAAAGTTCAAAAGAGCGACAAAAGCTGATGAGGAAAGCCTCCAGATATATAGTTCAAGATGGTCGTCTGTACAGACGAGGATTTTCAATGCCATTACTCCGATGTGTGACAAAGGAAGAAGCTAAGACAATTCTAACTGAAGTATACGGAGGGGAATGTGGGGATCATACAGGTGGTCAAACTTTAGCAAAGAAAATCCTCCGTTATGGATACTTTTGGCCAGAAATTAATCAGGATGCTGCTGACTATTCCCGAAAGTGTGATAAATGCCAGAGATTCGCTAAAATTCCTAGAGCACCTTCCATTGAGCTAACACAAATGGTAAGTCCATGGCCGTTTACCATCTGGGGAATAGATCTCATTGGGACTTTGCAGACTGCCAAATCAGGGATTAAATATGCTATCGTTGATGTTGATTACTTCACTAAATGGGCTGAAGCTAAACCAATGACTACTATTACCTCTAAGAAAATGATAAGTTTTGTGACTAAAAATATCATTTGCAGGTATGGTGTGCCTCCGAAGATAATCACAGACAATGGTACTCAGTTTGAAAGTGAGGAGTTCCAAGATTTTTGCAAACGATTCAAGATCCGAAAAAGCTTCTCAGTAGTGGCTCATCCGCAGGAAAACGGCCAAGTGGAGGCAGTAAATAAAATCATCAAATCAACCATCAAAAAGAAGCTGGAAAAGGCAAAAGGTGGTTGGGTCGACAAGTTACCGCTTGCACTATGGGCATATAGAACCACCCACAAAACTGCGACTGGGCATACTCCATTTTCATTGGCATACGGATCAGAAGCGATGATTCCAGTGGAAACTGAAGTCCCCTCACACAGAAGGATCCATTTTGATCAAGATGAGAATAAAAAACTGCAACTGGAAGCACTTGACCTCCTTGATGAAAGAAGAGAAGAGCTAGGTTTAGAATTGCAGCTCATCAACAAAGGATAGCCAGGCACTTTAATTCCAAAGTTCGTCAGCGCAGCTTTGAAGTTGGGGACCTAGTCCTGAAGAGAATTATGACAGCCACAGGTGTGTTTGGGCCAAACTGGGAAGGGCCGTATGTAATAGGCACGAAGCTTCTCGACGGCACATTCAAACTTACAACTGTCGAAGGAGAACCAATCCCAAGAGCTTGGAACAGCAATCATTTGCGTCCCTATTTTACTTGAAAGCTTTGCTGAAATGTTGTAAAAGAGTGATGAATATATGATTCTTGTATTGAAAGCAATTGTAAAGCAAGTGAATAATGAAAAGCTATAAAGTGGATGTATGCCCAGTTTTTGGCCGAACCACTATAAATCTTGTGTTCTCTACTATTATAAACTGCTTTGTTTTATTTCGACATATAAAATACGTTAACTGTGTTACTAAAATGTCGATTTAATAATGCAGGCTATAAAAACAAGGCTTACCCATCGCAAAACCAAGCGATCTCCGACATCACCCAGCAAGCAAACGCTAAACCATTCAAAATTTCCATACTCAAATCCTACAAAAGAAGTGCTTCGAACAAAAGTTAGCGATGTGGATGAAAGTGGACCATTTCTAACTAACTGCAAATGTTTGTACAACAAACAACCAGTTAAATAGCCTGTGTCTATCACCACCAACTCGCTTAACTATGAAGTATATTTCTTTGGATAAAGGAAATTATTGGCAACTAAAAAGGGATGACACTTGCAAAAGACAACGGGGATCGCCAACATGAATAGATGACAAAGAGACATGGGCGAGCAAGCATCAAACAGCAAAAGACCTCTTCGGAGGCACAAGCCATCTTTAGAGGCACAGCTCTTCGGAGGATAAAGACCTCGAGCGGGCTAAGCCAGAAAAATAGAGATCTTTCTCGATACAAATTTGCGGACTGATCGGTCGATACACTCCCGTGAATCCGTCCAACCGAGAGAAAGAAACTCCAAACTTCCAGGCAAAAGCCCTACTCAGAGGCACACGTTTCACCAAGATTGAAATAAAACTTCCAAGTGTTGAAACGTGAAAAGCCCTCTTCGGAGGCCCATTTCACCACAGTTGAAATGCTAAAAGACCTTCAGCGGGCTAAACTAGAAAAAGAGAGATCTTTCTCGATACAAAGTTGCGGACTGATCGGTCGATACACTCCCGTGAATCCGTCCAACCGAGAGAAAGAAACTCCAAACTTCCAAGCAAAAACCCTACTCAGAGGCACACATTTCACCGTGATCGGTGACACACTCCCGTGAGATGAAATGTGAAAAGCCCTCTTCGGAGGCCCGCTTCCTAGCGAACAAGGAAAAATAAAAGTCTCTCCCAAGGGGCAGAAACAAAAGACCTCTTCCCAGAGGCACAATCACACAAAAAAGACCCCTTCCCAAGGGCACAATCAAACAGAAAAACCTCTTCCCAGAGGTGCAATAAAACAGAAAGACCTCTTCGGAGGCACACGTTTCATCGAGATTGAAATAAAACTTCCAAGTGTTGAAACATGGAAAGCCCTCCTCGGAGGCACAACTCTTCGGAGGCACACGTTTCGCCGAGATTGAAATAAAACTTCCAAGTGTTGAAACGTGAAAAAGCTCTCCTCAGAGGTACAACTTTTCAAAGAAGCATTTCACTAGAAATGCAAAGCAAAGATCAAAAGCCCTCCACCGAGGCGCAATATAAAAAAAGAGAAGCCCTCTTCAAAGGCACACTTTAGCTTTCAAAGGAAGACTGGTTCTTCTATTCTTGAAAATAGTCTTCCTCAAAAAGAAGTTAAAGTGCCCTTTAGAGGCCCGCTTTACCACATAGGAGAATTCACTTGGTAAAAATGTGTGAAAGCACAAAAGAAAAAGTGATATCTTCGAAGGATGAAGCGTAGAAACTCATATGGGGTGAGCTGTACTCTATTTTGAGCAGAATAGTATTCCTCCAAGTATGGAATAGTTATTCCCCAGAAAATAAGAGTACAAGTCCCCTCAAAGTATAAAATATTGCAACGAGCTTATGGTATAGGGGCAACATGGTATAGCTACATTGGTAAAAATTACGCTCAAACAACATACCACATGCTCACTGCAATATCATATAAAGAAACTTGTACAAAAATTAATAGTAAATGCATTCTCAGATACAGACAGAAGTTTGTACAAACAAAAAGAGTCATTTTATTCAATACTATCAAAATTTTGTACAGGTACAGGTTTCAAAATAAAAAGAAAAAGAAAAGCGGAGGCCGGTACCCGCACAATCTCCGGCCAGTACATACAAAAAGCAAAAAGTAGAAGTAAATCGAAGCAGGACCCCTTACTTCTTCTTGCCTCCACCCTTAGAGCCTTCACCTGACCTGATAGGAAGCTTTTCAGGACGGCTTGGGAGAGTCGGGGATGAAAGATAAAGGGTTACTGCCAGATCAATTTTCGCTTCCTCTTCAGAAACAAGAATGTCTTTCCTTCTCTTCTTGGAAGTGGCACGCTTCCTCCTCCTCCTTGAAGAAGACTCACTTCCCGGAGTAACAAGAGCAGATAATTTTATGTTATCAGAAGTGGTTCGCTCCGGAGACTCATTGCCTTCTCCAAGCCCTTCTCCCCCGTGTTCTTGAGAAGCAATAGGATCATCTAAGCCATGAAGAGCTTCTATTTGCTCCTCTTGCGACCCGGGTTGAGAGGCGGACGGAGGGGTGACCTGGAGAACCGCAGGAGGAATAATTGGAGGAGGGGGAGTTTGAACGATGCTCGATGCTTTCTCTACAGAAGAAAAGAAGTTAAAGTCAGTAAAGAGAGGAGATAAAGGCTCGCTGAGGTTCAGGAAATAGTCAAGAAGCTCATCAAACTCATAAGAAGCAGATGAGCAGTCTACTTGGGCAAGATTAACAGTAGAGTTACCTGGAGAAGTCGGCTTCCTGATATCAACCTCATAAGCCTGTGCTTCGGCGCTCCCTTCGCCTTCATCTTCACCCTGTGTGCCTGTGATCTCAGGGGTAACTTTAGCAAGGGATGGAGAATGAGAACTGGAGCCGGCAATGTCGATTTCGGCCGAAGGCAAAGGCTGAACTGGAATAGTTGAGGTAGTTTTTCCTAAACGTTCCCCTTCGGCCATTTCGGCTCTTAATTTCGCAAGTTGCTCTTTTCCCTTGGCAAGAGCGGCGCGAGCTCCGTCATCTAGATAATGTTCCTCGAGCTATGTTTCGACATAGCCGGCACCTTTAGCACCAAGCATATCAAGTGCGGCCTCCCACACTTCAGCCAAAGTAATTTCATACTAGGGACCTAGAAAGGCGAGACTACCGCGCCCCAAGACGCTATGCAGGTAGAAGTCAAACAATGTCGAGCTGATGCTGGTCTTCGTTGTCTCATGAGATTCTTCAGCTGCAATTTTACCGGCAACGGCCTCATCACGCTCTCTTTCAGCCTTGGAGAGTTGAAGTCTTAACATTTGAATTTCCGCCTCCTGAGAGTTGACTTTCTCCCGTAACTCTGTAGCCTCAACACGATACCTTCCCGCTGTTTTCTGCTCAGCTTCGAGTTGTGCCTCAGCTTGTCGCTGAGCGGCGTGAGCATCGCAAACTTTCTTTTGAAGTACTTCTTCTTTTTGAGTATATGAGGTAGAAGAAGTAGCAAGCTCTTGTTTAAGTTCCTCAACTTTCGCTTCAAGCTCTTCATTGTAAGAAGTGATGCTCCTCATTTCGGTATCATGCTGCTCAAGAACCTTCTGCCATTCGGCCTTATCATTCTCCATGGTCAACATGGCCTCTATATTTGCACGATTGACCCTTTGAAGCTCATCAACAAGCTTTTTCCACCCTGACATCCGCTCGATATCAAGTTTAACAGCATCAAGATTTTGCAGCATTGCTTGTTTATCAATAGGGACCAAGTCGAGATCGAACCGCACTCCCTTTAGGCACCAGTGCGGGAACCGGCTTTGCAGAGTAGCTGGGCCTGGTCCAACTTGGAATTTAGGCCTGCTGATTATTGTCTGAATGTCTGTCTTCCCGAGAGCAGGAGAGCCAGAAGGAATGTCAAGTGAGATGGGGGCAGTGACCTTTTCAGGAGTAGTAGTTGCATGCTTCTCACCGTGCATGGCACGCTTGCTTGGGTCTTCAACTATATGAATTTTCCCCCGGTTATCATGGGATTTTCTTTTGTGAGAGTCGTCACATCTCTGGGAAGAATCGTGGCGCTCCTCCCTTTCTTTTCTCTCATAACGCTCTTCTTGAGCCCTCCTCTCCTGAGTCTTTCGGACAGCTCTCTCTTCATCGGTTTCTCTGTGAACGGGAAGGTAGCGCCTATAATCATATTGACTACGCCTCCCGTAGCGCTGAAAGTCGTCATAGTAAGAGCCACTGCGTCCCATTGGAGAATCTGAAATAAAAAAAAGACACAAGTCTTAAAAATCTTCAGGGAAAAGAAGTGTAACTGTAGAATCTTCAAGTACAAAGAATTAGGTGTACGGAAACGCCGAAAGATTCTAAGTGTGTGCGATGTGCAAACTACGTGCATCAAACTACGAACCGCTCTTCGATTGCGGAGTAGTTGTGGGAGTAGTAGTTAACGTCAACTCTCGGGTTGACGGAGCTTGTTGTAAAGAAGAAGTCGCTTCCACTACTGAAGAAGAAACCCTAGTAGTGACAGGGTCGTCTTTAAAGATCTCCTGTGAGGTGGCAAAGAGGTCGCTCAACCCTTCGAAAGTGTCGTCCCCGCTCTGCCTAACAGGGCTTGTCTTCCTGGTTTCTTCGCCAGACTTCTGTGAACGTTGGGGAGATCCCTGAGGCTCTTCTTCCTCAATAACTGGGGCAAGTGTGAATTTGCCAGATGACCCGCAACATCAACAGTAGTAGAGCATTTCACTAGAGAAGCTTCGGAAGCGGGATCTTTTGGTACGGGTGCGTCAGAAGAAACCGGGGCATCTGATCCTCTAGCCGGGGAGTCTGGGATCTCATGAGGATGTGTAGAGCGAGAGATGTGTAAAAGCCCGTACTGATGCAAAAATTCATACCTCAACAAAAACTTTGCACTTCTCTCTTCTGCAGCCACGGCACTTAGTCTTTCAAAAACTTGTTTATGGATTGGATCTCTAGAAGGGAGAGGAAGTGCTGAAAAAAGCAAAGAATGAGATTAGCAATTGATAGTTCGGATCTCGGAAAAGTTTGGAAATGGAGAAAATAGAAACAGGTAATCTTACTTCCTACTCTCCAAATGGCATAAAACCCTGGGGGGCAGCGAGCAAAGAAAAACTGGTTCAAAAATCCATGAACACTTTCAGTAAGATCAGAAATAAGCTTGCGGTTTCTAGCACTTCTCACAATAATAAGGGAAGGATGGTCTTTACTCTTTGCAAACGAGCATAGATAGCGAATTTCTTCAAAACTCGACAAGCGATCAAGAGTTCTTCTAAACAAAATACACAACCCCATCAAGATGGCATAGCCGTTAGGATGAAGTTGGAACGGAGAGATTGTCAACCGGAGGAGAAGGGTTCGAAGGAAGTCGTTAAAGGGAGGAATCGCCCCGCTTAAGCACATTTGATGATTGACTGCAACAAAACCGTGGGGAGGATTGTCGGCAGTATCATTTGGTCTGGGAAGTAGAGCATCATTTTCAGCAAAACCAAATTGAGTACGTAGCTGAATAAACGCTCTCGTAGTTAGGATAGTCGAAGTTCTCTCTGGAGGATTCTCTACGGGAATAGCTATCGGAAAGGTCTCTTCAGCTTGAGCTACCCCTTCTTCTTCTTGATGGGAAGTCATTCTACACAAAAAACTGGATATTCAAACATGAAGGTGCATGTTTCCTAAAGTGTGTGGAGTGTTGTCTAAAATCAATCAAGCAACAAGCAAATGTAACTGGAATAAAAACTAGCAAGTATTTATCAGTTATAAAGTCCAGGGTACGTTGTTTTAGTATGCAAGTGTAATGTTGATGCAAATAAATCAGTTCAAGTTAATGATGCTTTGCATTAATACTTCACTTTAGTTGATTGGTTCACAGCATTTCATACAATGTGTTTAAGTTGATTACTTTACGTCGAATAATCTGTCATTTGATGTGGGCAGTCAATGGCAGTATATTCGCCTTGTTTTTTTTGTGATTGTTGTTTTCAGCAGGTTGTTAGCCTATGAGTTAATGTGGTCTGCGAAATAAGACGGCAAAGTTGAAACAATCCAGGATTTAAGCAGTTCAGTCCAGTAGATCGAGTTAAGAATTCAAATTGGAGTTATGCTTTTAAGTGAGAATTCGAGTTGGGCATCCAAGTGTTAACTCGGCTGCGGCCCAAGGAATCTCTCGCGAGTTAAGATTATGTTTCTGGTTCCTTAAATCGGCAGTTCTTTAGGTCGTGAAGAGTAGTGAGGAGGAAGGCTCTGGTTCAAAAAGTGGTGTGAAATTCCCCAAGGACTAACATGGCCACGGTTTAAGGGTTAACTCGGCCACGGTTTAAGGGTTAACTCGACCGCGGTTTAAGGGTTAACTCAGCCACGGTTTAAGGGTTAGATCGGCAGAAGATTAGGTCGGCAGATTTCCCCAAGGGTTAACTCGGCTACGATTTAGGGATTAGAGCGGCCAAAGGCTAGGTCACCCAAAATTACTGGGTCGCGTCCAGGTCAGTATCCCACTCCACTCAACCTGTTAACCCGTTAGCCGCTCCATCCACGAAAAACCCTCATTCCATTCATGTTGTCTCATTCATGATATCGGATCATCCAATAAACCAATTCGAAACCACTGCAAGTTCAACACCTTGCAATCCTAACGCAATTCGAAAATCGATTAGCTTAAAGCATTGAAGCCCACCAATCAAACGTTTAAACCTAAATCAAACCAACTAGAGTTCGCCAGCTATGGAGAATTCACGATGACGCATTGCGTGGAGAGGCGGGTTAGTATGGAGAAATGGAATTCATGAATCAGAGATGGTAAAAGATCAGGAGAAGAAAACAAGATCACTTACGCAATGAGTAGTAGAGGTTGTTGGTGGTTGTTTGGAATGGAATCGCCTTTTGGAGCTTGAGAAAGTTTTTAATGGCAGAAGCAAGAGAGAGAGTAATGAGAAGAAAGGAGAGAATATCCGGCTTATAGCAGAGAGACCTGAAACGGCGCGTACGACCTAACTGTTAGGTCGCGTACGACCTACCGACTTAGAGTGTTGACGGGTTAAAGGACATCGAAGCACACGACCTAACCGTTAGGCGTATACTTCGAGGGGCAAATGTTAACTCCGCCTCGGCCATGACCTAGCGACCCAAAAAGTTACCGACTTAAGACTTAAAAGAGATGCCGACTCAATAACTCGACCCGGTTGCCAACCTAATGCTTTAAAGGGATGCCGACCTAAGACCTAAGATAGCTACCGACCCAAGATAGCTACCGACCTAAGATAGCTGCCGACCTAAGGTAGCTACCGACCTAAGATAACTGCCGACCTAAGGTAGCTACCGACCTAAGATAGCTACCGACCTAAGGTAGCTGCCGACCTAAGATAGCTATCGACCTAAGTCGCAGCCGACCTATGACCAATGTTAAGTCGCTCACGACCCAAGCAAAGGAAGACAAGTTCAATGCAGCTACTTGGCACAGCGGTCTCTTAACTCGTACATGATCCAATTACCAGTTAACTCGTTGACGACTCACGATCTAGCTTGAGTCGTCCACGACCTAAAGCTACCAAATGTAAGTCCGATGCCGAATTACTGATACGAGGTTGTGTTGACTCGGAGGCGACCTGGGACTTGTACAAATGAACCTATGCGAAACCATGGAGGGGCCAGATGAGTCGGCCACGACTTGCCTTAGACCGGCCACGACTTGCCTTAGACCGGTCACGTCTTACGACCTAAGGGGGGGTTTCCCTATAAATACCAACCTACCTCAAGCATGAAGGGGACTTTTGGCCGATCACTTTAAGCACCAATACTCTGCTGAATTCTCGACTCACTCGACACTTCAATTACGAAAGGCATCTCAACTAACTTCGAGAGGAAATCTAACGCAATCTACATGGATTCAAAGAATTCTTCTGCATCAAAGTTCTAGTTGTTTGTCTCATCAGAATTGTAACTGAAGATTGTTGTAAAGTTGTAATTGATTCAGCAATAAAGAGAATTAAAGTGGACGTAGGCTTACCCTAAGCCGAACCACTATAAAAACTGTTGTCTTTTCTGTTTTCTCTGTGACTTTTCTACTTGTTTTTAGTTCCCGTGTTTACGGGTGGTGCTTTCGCTCAGCTTCAATCTACACCGGGGTGTTAGCGTCTGATTTTTACGTTAACATCACACATAATCGCAAAGCTAAGGAGAATAACGACTAGATCTCACTTTTCTACATGTCATCGGTTTTAAGGTGAAACCCAAATTTATCTTGCATGATTTAGCCATGTTCTGGAAGAGCAAAATGTTTATATATATTTATTGATGATTTATGCATATTTATATTGATTCTTTGATATGTTTGATCTGAAAACCTTATTTAATGACATCCAAATCCTTGCGATTTTAGATATACACCGAATGATATTTTTGAGATGGGTTTCAATTTTCATAACTTTCTAAATTAATCTGGAATTTATATTAATATTCTAGTGGAGAAAATGATTTATTGGGTTATAAATTATTTACGGGTAAATTATAATTAATTTGGGTCTGAAATTTTTGTATGTTAGAAAACATATAAGAAGGGATTTTCTAAAATTTTTGTAGAATTTTTCGAAGTTCTTTTATGAATATATAAAACTATTTAAGGTATGGGACTTAAATGTTTTATATATTTTATTAAGGAGCAGGGGTATTTTACAAATGATTT
This sequence comes from Allium cepa, assembly GCA_030765085.1. Taxonomy (NCBI): domain Eukaryota; kingdom Viridiplantae; phylum Streptophyta; class Magnoliopsida; order Asparagales; family Amaryllidaceae; genus Allium; species Allium cepa. The sequence goes on along the minus strand of CM060938.1, from coordinate 606,646,671 downwards.
AAATAAATTAATTATAAAATTATGGAAGTACTTTTAGAAAGGAAAAATTAGCAACAAATAAGAATTTGACAAGCAAGGAAGGCTAGTTAAAAAGTTTACTTAAAAAGGTTTAAAATCAGAAATTCATGTTATAAGTATGTTTCGCTACTTTTGGTTTGCCCAGGTAGCCTTCGACTAAGACCCTTCACCTCCTTCCTCAAACCAATGCACATAGTATCAATTTTGGTACACAATGAATTGGACAAAGGTGGAAGGTAAGGGTCGAAACCAAGGGTTCTTAAGGGTCGAAGTGCCTTTATGATTTAAATGAAATAAGCGCCTACTTGCTTTCGACCAAGATGCTTTGGACTTAGTTGGCTTCCGACTAGGTCAATTGGCTTAAGAAAGTTATTAAGGTCGTTCCTTTGTTCTGAGAAATAGCTTTTGACTAAGTTTGCGTTCGAGTAACTCAATGGTTTTAAAGGTTAGTTTTGAAATAGTTACACCCTTGTTTCTAAATAATAGCTTTCGACTATGTCGAAGCCTTTACTGCCGCCTTCTACCTTTTGAAACAGAGATTTCGAAGGGGGTGTTTTATTTTATAAAAAGCCTACCACTTCTCCAATATTTTTTTAAAAGAGGTGTTTCGACACCATCACTTCCAACTTAGTTATGGCTTTCGAACCTATTGCTTGTGACCCTTTGTGATTTTTAAAGAATAGCCCAATGGTTTTGAAAGAGAAAGGTTTCGATTAGTCAGTGTTGAATGACTTCAAAAGGTGTTTTCCACATGTTTTAAATTGAGCTCAAATGCTTGTGAAGGGTTTGAGGTTTTAATACCTTCGAAAGGTTTAAAGAAGGTTTCGAAGGGATAGCTCCCAATTGATTTCGAAAAGTCTAAAGGAAAGGATTTTTCCAATGGTTTTGAATATGATTAAAAGGAAAGGGTTTTTCCTATGGTTTGGAAAGGTAATTTTAAATGGTTTTAAAGAGGGGTGTCTACGGTTTTTAGCTTTAAAAAAAAAAGCAAAATTTCAATGGTTTCGAAAGGTTTATACAAACGGTTCTGAAAGGAAGATTTGGACTTTCGGCCTAAATGGAAGAAAGGGTTTTGCATGCCTTTAAAAGAGGTACTTTCAATAGGATCAAAAGGGGTACTTTAAAATGCTTAAAGGTTTTTCATCAATAAAGATTTGAGTAAATTATGTATATGGCATGGCAAGGTGATTTTGAGAAAAGCATAGAATATAAATGTTTTCCTTGTTTAAGTTTGGTTTAAAAGATTTTAAATCAATTACAAATGGAAAGGTTTTGAAAGAAATTTGTGGGAGGGTATCGTAAGTAAATGACTCGAATATTAGAATACCAAATGGGACTGATATAGGGTCGCGCCCTATACATTAGTTATTGGCTCAAACTAATTTAGTCCAAAATTTCAATGTGTAGGGCTTTGTCACAGGTAAGACTAAAATTATGATTACATACAGAAGGGAATATATAATTATGTACAGATAGGTTATTGGTGGATCCGCAAAACCATTAGGATCAGGTGACCCAAGGAGATGTTAAGTTAGGGGCAGATTATCTAGAAGAGAAGTATTTAATAGATAGTTAAGGAAATATCGTCCAGAAGTAGAATGTCTAACAGATGTTAGATAAATTATGTTATTTTGTCTAGTAGGCCTGAGTCAGCCAAAAATTAATAGTAAGCCAAACAAAACTATAATGTTTAGATAGATAGTCCATTTGTTACCTGATATGTATGTTTACATAATATTGCTTTGGAATTTAACCTGTTTTGGTTGCACGATAAAGGTTTGCAAAAGATGTTTTAAAAGAATGTTAGTGAGGGGAAACCCATTCCGCTAAGTAATGTGATCTCACTTAACATTAACGATTCGGATGTATAGTAGTATTCACACTAGGCTTTATGTTTGACTCGAAGTTTATGTTTTCCCCTTAAACTCTTGGGTGCTTAAAATTGATCTGAGTGAGCTGAGGGTTGAGGTTTTTTCAGGTTTTTAATAGGATGATGAATAAAGCTATCAGAGGTGAGCAGGATACTAACGGATAGCTATTTAGGAGTTGTAGTTCTTTGTTTTGTGTTTATTTCCAATGTGTGTGTATTATGTCAATTGTGACTATATAACTCTTGTCATCCAACGGGGCTTCTTTATATTTCGCTCTTGGTGTATTTGGTAATAAGTATATTTTATCATTGCCTCGGAAATGTTATGGGATTATGTAATATGAAAATGGAACATGTGTTTTGAAATATAATGGAAAAATGTTGTTTTGAAATCTATGATTTGCTTCATATTCAACTACGTCTAATATTATAGATACCATTAACATAGCCGTATTTAGTCATCGAAAGCTAATACTATAGATGACTGCAGCATCTGTAGTGCTTAGTTTTGGACCTCTAAATAAGGGATGTTACAGCTTGGTATCAGAGCATAGGTTTATGAAATACTTTAACTAAAAATAATTTTTGAAAACGTAATTCTTAGGAATTAGAGTTAAGATCGAGGTATGGGATAACACTATGGTAACGTACATGTATTTTCTATATATATATTCACTTTATCTCTAGAATCCTATCTTTGTTAGGCTATTCTTCTGCATCTCACGAGGCTTGAATACAGATATGGACAGAAGAAGAGGCAGAGTCAATCTAGGAGGAGATAGCACCACTACAAATGGAAATGTCCGACCAAATGCTAGAAGAGGTCAGACTTAGGCTGAGAACATTGGTGCCGTGGTTCCCCAAGTAGACATGGGAGCCATATATCAGTTTTTCGTAAATATGACACAGGCCGGGATCACGGCTGGGGTTATTAGAGGTAATGCTGCAGGAGGAGTTCAAGAAGCTCTGGTATTCAACTAGTAACTTGAGCATAGACTATACTAGGCTTAGAGGAAAGCCATTTATCGGAATGGGGGATGCCATCGAAGAAGAAAATTGGCTACTACATTATGCAAGGATTTTTGCTGACCTATGGTTCAATGATAGCAGAAAAGGAGACTTGCTTCAAGACAGCTCCAAGGAGCTGCTTTTTTTGGTGGATATTGTAACTGCTGGTGTAGATGAAGAGACTACGACATAGGTGGAGTTTAGGAGGAGTTTTAAGAATGGTTTCTATCAGTAATGGCGTAGTAAGTCTTGGTCAAGAAGTTTGCTGAGCTGGAACAAGGAGAAATGTCAGTTCTGGAATATGCTAGTAGATTCGAAGTGTTAGCCCAATATGGGTATGCCACTGTTGACATGGTGTTGGAAAGAAATAAAAGTTTTTTAGAGGTTTGAAGCCAGAGTTGGCTAGGGCTACTTTACCACACATCAGAGATCTATGTGATGTATTTGTAGAAATGATGCTAAGGCAGGAAGAGATGTTAGCTTGTTTGGAGAAGGGGAAAGAAAAGGAGGTCCAGGCTGGACAGGGCCAAAAGAGAAAGTTTTTCCATAAGAAGAATGCTCAGAAAGGAGGAGTAGCGAAAAGGGGAAAAATCTAAAGTGGTCTGCTATAATTGTGATAAGAAAGGCCATTACGCTCATGAGTGGCGGACAGGCAAGGGAAAGAAGGCTGCTGAAAAGGAAGGGATTATATGCTTCAAATGTGATCAAATTAGGCAATAGAAGAACCAGTGCAAAGAGCCAGCTATAGGGGATAAAGGCCAAGTGTTTTCATTAGAGCCCGCTACTTCAAAGCTGATAGTGTAGGAGAAGGGAAAGGCTGTTCTAGGGGGAACACTATAGATTCATGGTATGTCTGTTAGCATTCTGTTTGATATTGATGCATCACATTCTTTTATATCACGATCTTTGGTAGATAAGCTTAACCATGAATCCTTGTATTTATTTACTTCCTTAAGGGTTGCAAATCTGGTATGAGGGTATGCGAGGCTTGGGATGAGGTGTGACCATTTAGAGTTTGATTTGCTAGACCATACTTTTTTTGTTGTTTGCATGTGTTTGACTTTGTACTGTTTGGGATTATTCTTGGGATGGACTGGTTAAGAAAATAGATGATAGGATTGCTTGGATAGGAAAATATCATTTAGACACCCTAATTGTAGTGACAGATAGTATACACCGTAGAAAACCCCGGATGGTGAAGGTTTTGTTCAGTGTAATGGAGCTGGAAGATGAGTTGAATCGTGTTTTTGTAATTTTCGAATTCGCTGATGTCTTCGAGCTGGTAGTTGGATTTCCACTGAAACGAGCTATCGAGTTTCAGATTGATTTAATGCTTGGAGCAGAGCCGGTGAATAGGCCGCCAAGTAGAATGAACCAGCAGAGATGAAAGAACTAAAGGTGCAATTGGTGGATTTGGAAAGCAAGAGTTTTATTTGACCGAGCAGTTCAATTTGGGGAGCAGGCACAGTGTTTGATAAGAAGCCGAATGGATCTTTATGGCTATGTATCGATTATCGTAAGTTGAATGAATGATTAAGAACCGATATCCACTGTTGAGAATTGATGACTTGTTCGATCATTTAAGTGGTGCCATGGTATTCTCTCAGTTGGATTTGGCAATGGGATTTCATCAGCTTAGAGTGGCAGAGGATAGTATTTCTTTACAACGTTCAGAACAAGATATGGGACACACGAATGGTTAGTTATGCCGTTCGGACTCACTAATGCGTTGGCATTCATTATAGATTTAATGTACCAGATTTTCCAAGAGCCCTTGGATATGTTTGTGTTGGTTTTCATAGATGATATTCTTATATACTCTAAGGATGTGAAGAAGCATGAAGTTCATCTTAGGGTTGTGCTTGAGACAGTAAGGGAGAATTAGCTAAAGGCAAAGTTTTCTAAGTGCCATTTCTAGAAGAATGAAGTAAAGTTTCTTGGTCATGTAGACTCAGAGAAAGGGTTGTCTATAAATCCGACTAAGATTGAACTAGTGAATAATTAGAAGAGACTCGAGATAGTGACCGAGATAAAAGTTTCTTGGATTGGCTAGATATTACCAAAGGTTTATAAATGATTTTTCATGGACAGTTGCACCGATAAGCTAACGCAAAAGGATATGAAGTTTGTATGGACTAATAAGTGTGAGGAAGCATTCTAGAGTTTGAAACACTCATTAACCCATGCACCGATGTTCGTGGTTCCGCAGCGGAACCAAGATTTAGTTGTTTATACTGATGCGCGTGGAACGTGTTTGGGAGTTTTACAAATGTAAATGGCTAAAGTGATTGCCTACGCTTCAAGACAGCTCAAATCGCATGAGGCTAGATTTCCAACGCATGACTTGAAATTAGCTACTGTTTTATTTATGTTGAAGGTGTAGAGGCATTACCTTATGAGAGAGATGTTTGAGCTTTATACGGATCATAAGTCATCCAAGTACTTGTTCTCTCAGAAGAAGCTAAACATGAGATAACAGAGATGGTTGGAGTTTCTAGCCTCTTATGATTTTAGAATAGACTACACACCCAGAAAAGGAAACAAGGTTATAAATGCGCTTATAGGAGGCATCAGAATGAAGTACTAGCTATGATAGTAGAATGGAAAGACTTAAAAGCATTGCAAACTTGTAGAGTATTATGGAGATCCAAGGCTGAGTCTAGTGGAGGATCTGCTAGGTTGTTGTGTTTAGAAGTTCGACCGTCATTGATTGAGAAGATTGCTTCTAAACAGGAAGACAATCCAGGGTTAGCTGGAAGGATGAAGAAATTAAAGGATGGAATAGAGAACAGTGACTTGAAGGATTTTAGCCTTGACAAGAATAGGTGGTTGAGAAAGAAGGGCAGATTATGTGTTCCAAATGTAGGAGACGCAACGAAGGAAATTTTGGAGGAATGACATCGTTCAAAGTTCACTATTCATCTAGGGGGAATGAAGATGTATCAAGATATGAAGAGAAGTTTCCTTTGGAAAGGAATGAAGATGGATGTTGGAATATGCGTAAAAACAGTGTTTAAACTATCAGCAAGTAAAAGCCAAACATCAAAACCAAGTAGATATCTTCAACCATTAGACATTTCGGTATAGAAGTGGGATTCTATTTCTATGGATTTCATTGATGGGTTGCCGAGATCTAATAGAGGGAATGGAAGTATAAGGGTCATACGGCATAAGTTGACCAAAAGTGCAAATTTTAGTCCAGCTAAAGGCAAATAGAACGACATCTGCATTGGCTTATGAAAAACGTGGTTAGACTACACAGAATTTCTAGTAGAATTGTTAGTGATAGAGATTCTTTGTTTACTAGCGAATTCTGAAAGAGTTTAGAGGAAGTTTGGGAACTAAGCACAAGATGAGTACCGTTTACCATCCATAAGCGGATGGGCAAATGGAAAGGGTTAACAAGATCTTAGAGGACTTGTTATGATCTTGTGTATTAGACTTCGGAGGATAATGGGAAGATCACCCACATCTAGTCGAGTTTTCATACAACAATAGTTATCAGACTAGTATAGGAGTGACACCGTTTGAGGCTTTGTATGGAAGACCATGCAAATCCCCTGCATGTTGGTTAGAGACTTGGGATAGATTGGTACTTGGTCTTGATTTGGTAAAAGAGACAGCAGAAAAGATTGAGCTAATATGGGAGAGAATGAAGGAAGCTCAGTCTAGGTAGAAAAGAAATGCAGATAAAAGACGAAAATATTTAGACTTCTCTATTGGAGATCATGTTTTCGTCAAGTATCACCGATGAAAGGTCTTATCAGGCTCGGAAAGACAGAGAAGTTAGCACTAAGGTTCGTAAGACCATTTTCTATTTTAGAAAGGATCTATAAACTCGCGTATAAAATAGAGTTACCAAGTGGATTAACAGGAGTCCATGATGTTTTCCATGTTTCTCATCTGAGGAATGTGTTAGGGTTCCAGACACTACTATAGCACCAACTGTGATAGAAGATTTAGTAGTAGAACCAGATATGACTATAGTTTGAAAGCCCATCCAGATAGTCGAGAGAGATGAGAAGAAGTCGAGGAATAAGACAGTCAGATTAGTGAAAGTCCAGTGGAGTGATGATATTAGGGACTGTACCTGGGAGACTGAGAGCATGATTAGAGACGCTTGTCCTGATTTTTTTAATCGTTTGTTTTACTTTTGATGTGTTCCTTATCGTAATTTTGTGGATGAAATTCTTTTAGGTGGAGAGATTGTACCACCCTATATTTATTAACATTATTTAGGATATTTAATTAGCCAAATTGTATAAAATAATATAAGATGATTAATGGATTGATATTTGATTTAACCAACGGCACCTATGCCTATATGTACAATGAAATAATGAAATAAGATGAAAATAAGTGTTAGAAAATAACGAAAGGAAAATGGTAAATAGAATGAACTTATACCCAAAAACCCATATGAAATTAAACACGCATTCATTTTCATTTTCTCAAGAAAAAATACTCTAAGGATTGGCCATCATTTTTAACCTCAAGACAAGATAAAGCTAGGATTTTCAAGAGGAAGAAGTAAATCGACCTAATCAAGATCAAATCTCACATTCTAACAACAAAGTTAAGGTGAATAATGACTACATCTCCCTTATCTATATGTATTCAGTTTTAAGGTGAAACCCGAGTTTATCTCGCATGATTTAGCTATGTTTTGAAAGAGCAAAATGTTTATATATACTTGTTGATTATTTATGCATATTATATTGATTCTTATGATATGTTTGATGTGAAAACCCTATTTGATGACATCCAAATGCGTTGTGATTTAAGATATAGACCAAAAATGATATTTTAGAGATCGTTTTCAATTTTCATAACTTTCTGAATCAATGTGGATTTTATATTAATTTTCTAGTAGAGAAAATGATTTATTGGGTTATAAATTATTTACGAATAAATTATAATTAATTTTGGTCTAAATTTTTTATATGTTAATACATATAAAAAGGGATTTTCTAGAATTTTTATAGAATTTTCCAAAGTGTTTTGCTGAATATCTAAAATTATTTGAGGTATGGGACATAAATATTTTATATTTTTATTTAAGGAGGAGTATTTTGCAAATGATTAAATAAATTAATTCTAAAATTATGGAAGTACATTTAGAAAAGAAAAATTAGCAACCAATAAGAGTTTGACAAACATGGCACGTTAGTTGAAAAGTTATCTTAAAATGGTTTACAATTAGAAATTCATGTTAAAAGTATGTTTCGCCACTTTTGATTTCGCCTAGGTAGCCTTTGACTAAGACCCTTTATCTCCTTCCTCAAACTAATGCACATAGTATCAATTTCGGTACATAGTAATTGGACAAAAGGGGAAGCTAAGAGTCGAAACCAAGGGGTTCCGAAAGTGTCAAAGCACCTTTATGTTTTTAAATGAAATAAGCACTTGCTTGTTTTTGACCAAGATGCTTTCGGCTTAGTTGTCTTCTGACTAGGTCAATTGACTAAAGAAAGATGGCAAGGTTCTGCCATTGTTCTAATAAGCTTTTGACTATGTCTGCTTTCGACTAAGTCGATGGTTTCAAAGGTTGGTTTCGAAATAGTTACACCCTTGTTTCTAAATAATAGCTTTCGACTATGGAGGAGCCTTTATTGTGCCTTCTACTTTTCGAAACAGAGCTTTCGAAGAGGATGTTTTGTTTCATAAAAAACCCTACCACTTCTCTAATACTTTTGAAGGGGGTGTTTCGATACCATGACTTCTCAACTTAGTTATGGCTTTGGAAAGGGTAAGCTTTCGACCGTGTTGCTTGTGACCCTTCGTATTTTTAAGGAATAACCCAATGAATTTGAAAGAGAAAGGTTTCGACTAGTTAGTGTTGAATGATTTCGAATGATGTTTTGCACATGTTTTATATTGAGCCCAAATGCTTTTGAAGGGTTTGAAGTTTTAATACCTTCGAAAGTTTCTAAAGAATGTTTCGAAAGGGTAGTTCCCCAATGGTTTCGATAGGTCTAAAGGAAAGAGTTTTTCCTATGGTTTCAAAAGGCAATGTTTAATTTTTTTTTAAAGAGGAATGTCTAAGGATTTTAGCCTTCAAAAAAAAAGAAATTTCATTGGTTTCGAAAGGTATATACGAATGGTCTCGAAAGGAAAATTTGGCCTTTCAGCCTAAATGGAAGAAAGGGTTTTACATGCCTTCGAAAGGGACACTTTCAATAAGATTGAAAGGGGTACTTTCAAATCCTTAAAGGTTTTTCATCAACAAAGATTTGAGTAAAGTCTGTATATAGCATGACAATGATATTTTGAATAAAGCAAAGAATATAAATATTTTCCTTGTTTAAGTTCGTTTTAGAAGATTTTAAATCAATTTCAGATGAAAAGGTTATCAAGGAAGATTATGGGAGGGTATCCCTTAGTAAATGACTTAGATATTAGAATACCGGATATGACTAATATAAGGTCGTGCCCTGCCAGCTAATTTAGTCAAAATTCCAGTGTAGGGCTTTGTCATAGGTAAGACTAAAATTATGGTTACACACAGAAGAGAATATATAATTGTATACAGATAGGTATTGGTGAGCCTGCAAAACCATTAGGATCAGGTAATCTTGGGAGATGTTAAGTTAGGGATAGACCGTCCAAAAGAGAAGAATTTAATAGATAGTTAAGGACAGATCGTCTAGAAGTGGAGTGTTTAACAGATGTAAGATAAATTTTGTTATTTTGTCTGGCAGGCCGGAGTCAGCCAAAGGTTAGTAGTAAGTCAAAAAAACTACAGTGTTCGGACAAATAGTCCATTTGTTACATGATATGTATGTTTACATAATAATAATTTACAGTTTTAACCAGTTTTGGTTGTAGGATAAAGGTTTGCAAAAGATATGTTTTAAAAGAATGTTAGTGAGGGGAAATCCATTCCGCTAAGCGGCGTATTCTCACTTAACATTAATAACCTGGATGTATAGTATTATTCGCACCATGCTTTATGTCTGACTAGAAGTTTATGTTTTCCTCTTAAACTCTCGGGTTCTCAAAATTGATCTGAGTATGTTATGGGTTGTGGTTCTTTTAGGTTTCCAGTAGGATGATGAATAAAGCTACCGGAGGCGAGCAGGAGGGTAACAGATAGCTATTTAGGAGTTTTCAGTTCTTTGTTTTGTGTTTATTTCTGTTGTGTATGTATTAAATCAATTGTGACTATATGACTCTGATCATCTAAGGGGCATCTTCATATGTCGCTCTTTGCGTATTTTGTAATTAGTGTATTTTATCATTGCCTGGGAACATATGTGATTATGTAAGATGAATATGGCACATGTATTTTGAAATGTAATGGAAATATGTTGTTTTGAAATCTTTGATTCGTTTCATATTCATGCACTTCTGATATTATAGATACCATTAACATAGCCATATTTAGTCACTGGAAGCTAATACTGTAGATGACTACAACATCTATAGCGCTTAGTTTTAGGCCTCTAGATAGAGAATGTTACAAATACCATATTGACTCGGTTCGATACTCTACTTCAGAAGTCGTCCATAAGTTCAAGTTCGACACAACACATGCTTCAAGGGCTGATCGGTTAATACTTTGATTGGATGTGCTTGAAAGTATAGCCATAACTTCCGAGACGCGATCAAGAGGCAATGAGCTAGCTTTTCCAGTTTCAGATAATTTTTCATAGCTTCGGTGAACCGCTTGCTAACGTAATACACGGGTCGCTGGATTTTCGCTTCTTCACGCACAAGGGTGACGCTAAATGCATGAGGCGAGATTGCTAAGTAAATGAAAAATTCTTCTCCATCCACAGGCTTAGATAGGATTGGTGGAGCTTCCATGTGCCACGGTAATTCTTCGATTGCTGTTTGACAAGCTTTATTCCATTCGAAGTTTTTCTTTCCTTTCTTCAATGCATCAAAGAATAGTTACACCTATTGATAGCTTTCAAGATAAATCGACTTAATGCTGCAACCTTTCCATTTAGGCTTTGCAGTTCTTTCTTATTTTTCGAAGCTTGGAGTTCTTGTAGTGCCGTTATTTATTCTAGTTTTGCTTTGATGCCTCTCGCACTTACTATGAACCCTAATAATTTCCTAAAGGCTACTACAATGTGACATTTGAGTGGGTTGACTTTCATATCATACTTTCAAAGTATTTCAAACATTTCAACTAGGTTTTCTAGATTATTAGCAACTACTCGCGGTTTGGCCAACTTGTTTTCCACGTAAAATTCCATTGTCTTCTCGATTTTGTGTTTGAACATGGTATTCACCAATCTTTGGTATGTTGCCCCAGCATTCTTTAAATAGATGGGCATTACCCTGTAGCAGTACAGTCCCAGATCGGTGATGAAGCTGGTGTTCTCTAAACCATGCTCATGCATCAGGATCTGGTTGTGGCCCGAGTATGCATCCATGAATGACAACAATTCATGTCCCACCGTTCCATCCACAAGCTGATCAATTCTAGGCCGGGGGAAGCTGTATTTCGGCAAGCTTTGTTTAGGTCCAAATAATCGATACAAGTTCGTGATTTTCCATTAGACCTTTTGACTAAGACCGGGTTAGATACTCATTCAGGGTAAGTTGCATCACATATGAAGCTGTTAGCCATTAGTCTGTCTACCTCTTCTCTTAAAGCCTTGGACCATTCAAGGCCCAAGCTGTGCCACTTTTGCTTTACTGGTGTGAATTTGGGTTCAATATTGAGCGCATGGCAAGCGATCTCTGGTGATACCCCGCACATATCAGAGTGTATCTAAGAGAACACATCTAAGTTGGTATGAAGAAACTTAGTAAGTTCTGACCACATCTTATTTCCAAGGTGCTATCCAATTTTTAAGACCCACGTTGGGTTGTCCATGTCAGCTGGGACAAACACCGTCAATTCTGCTGGTGCTGTCCGATCCTCCCCCAAACTCTTCTTTCTTGGGTCCAAAGCCTTGTTGATGAGGCTATGGTCCCCGAGCCAGGGGTGGCTTTATAGTTGCTATTCAGTGGGCTCACAAATATGGAGAGTTTTCCTCATATCCTTCCCTTTTTCCTTTCTTTTCTATTCACGTAATGCTGCAATGTAGCATTCCCTGGTGGCACATTGATCTCCTTTCACCACTTCAATTTCATTTCCAGTAGGGAACTTCATTGTTAGGTACCATTGGTCCAAAGCTATTCTGAAGTCTGCTAGTGTGGGCTATCCCAAGAAGGCATTATACGCGGTCATTTCGTCCACGATTATGAAAATCTGAATGAGGGTGACCCTTCGCTCGCGCTCTCCAAGTTCCACTGGCAGGTCAATTGTTCCAACAAGTTGCTTGGGTTCGACGGTGAACCCTTAGATCTTTGTTTGACATGCAGATATTCTTTTTATGCGGATCTTTATTTGATCAAAAGGGTGTTGGAAGAGTATATTAGCAGAACTGCCACTATCGACCAACACTCGTCGAACCACAGTAGGTTCGATCCCCACCGTCACCACCATTTGATCGAGAGTCGTAGCATTGATCCCTTATGTGACCCGATTTGGGATACTGTATCGTCACTCAAAACTTTTTGTAGCTTGGCCAGAGTTTCATCTTCTATTGCGAGCATGATTCTTTTGGAGCATGCTTCAATGGACTTGCATACCGCTCCATCTCTCCCTAACTTCTTTGTGTGGGGTGCGGTCCCCTAGATATTTTTTCAATAATAAACCTTTGGTCAGTTTGTTTCGACCATCTTCACTAGTTTTGGCTTGATTACTTTGTTCTCTAGGGCGCTGAGGAGCAGCGGTTTGATCATGGTTCCGTGACTTTCTCACATATTGTTGGAGTTTGTTTTCCCGGATCAATTCTTTAACGGGATTCTTCAAATAGCAGTGTTCGTTCGTATTATGTCCATGTCTTTTTTTCCTGAGCACTTTTGTTGCTCGGTTGCTTCCTTCCTAGGTCGTTTTTTGTATTCCTCGGTCTTTTGTGCTGAAAGAAAAATATTTTCTTGGGTGTCGTAGTGTAGTCTAAGACCTAAATCCTTTAAGCCTTTTATTCTTGCCATTGCCTTACTCTTATTGGAGTTTTGATTTTATCTCTTCTGATTTCCATATTCCCTATGATTTCTTTAGCAGTTCCAGAAGCGTGTGCATTTTGATTCATTACTACGTTACTCTATCCAATGTCCATCGGTTGCATACTAGTAGGCATTCTCTCCAACTCCTACGCTTCCTCCAACCTTAAGTGTTGACTTGCTTTACTATTGAAGTCTTTCGTTGTGGTAGGATGCTTCATCTTAATCCACTTTCAGAATTCAATTTCCAGGTGAATGGCATAGACTAACGCTGTATCTTCGTTGTCGTTACTTACTTCCGTCATTGCGGTATTGAATCGGTTCATGAAAGATTTCAGCGATTCCTTATGTCCCTAGAACAATTCGGATAGGGACATAGCATCTTTTGGTTGCTCGGTATGGAGCCTGAACTGATCAAGGAATCTTGTTTCTAGTTGGTCAAAGGTAGAGATAGATCTCGGCAGAAGCCTAGTGAACCATATAGACGCAATTCCTTCCAGAAAGATGGGAAAACACTTGCACCGAATAGCTTCTGAAGCATTGGCTCCATCCGTATACCAACTGCACTTGTATAATATAAATGGGGTTTTGGGTCTTTCATCCCATCGTAGGATGGGATAGTTGACATTGTGAACTTTTTTGGATATTTCTCAATCAAGATTTTATCAGCAAAGAGAGTCCAACTTAGAGCAGATCCCCATTCACCATCTCTCCTATTTTTATTCCCATCCATTAATCATTTGATTATGTTCCTCTAATGTTCAGTAATCCTGGTGGCAGAAGTTAGTCCGTACCCTAAGTGTGTGGCTTTGCAAATGGTCTTGGGAGTGGGATAAAGCATAGGCTCTTCTATCCTTGGGAGAGCCACTCCCATGAGGTCTCGTTGACTTGCGGTTGGCCTAACTGGGGCCGTTTGAGCAATCCTAGCATTATCTCATGCATTGACATTTTCTTCCATATTTTCATATTTCTCAACATCTTCTAACTCGGAGAGGCCCATTGCTATACCTTCCTGCAGGGACTTCACCCTTTGATTCAGGTTCAGAATTGGTTGCCTTGCGGTGAGTGGGGTACTTTTATTTCCTTCCGCATTGAGCCCTGTTGTCACCTTTTTAGTGGTTGTTTTCCTTTTCTTCTATTTAGACCAGAAATGGAAGAATTTTCTTGTTCTATAACAGCCGTGGGTTCAGACGTAGTCCATAGAGCAGGATTTGACTATAAGGTTAAGAGAGTATTAAGTTTATCCATCAGATCCTTCTAGCCACTTTCCATTTTTGGTTGATCTTGTCAACCATCTTATTCAACCCATCCTTAGTAATGACTTCATGTTGATTGGAGGATGACGGCGCTTGATTTCCCAAGCTAGTACCATTTACTTTAGTTTGTTGAGGATTGACATCTTATCCAGATCATACCGCCCCTATGGACCTTCCAAAGGCACTTCTTCTTCCAAGAGCGATTGATTCCAAGCGGTGGATTTTTCAAGCACAGATTGAGGATCTAACTTCTGGACCTATGTGATCCAAAGTAGATAGCTAGATCTAAACCTAGAGTTGGGTTCTAAGTGAAAGAACCAAAATGTTAACTCAAAAAATGGATCAAAACCCTGGTTTGAGTGTGAAAGCACTAGCCGTTTTATCACAGAGAGATAATATAAACAGTAAATAATGAAAAGAGCAGAAAGATAAAGAAGACAAGAAGATTTTTATAGTGGCTCGGTTGTTAATGAAGCCTACGTCCACTTTATAGTTTTATTAGACTGGTCGTTGTTACAAGAAGTGTTTGATTACAAGCCCTTGATTATCCTTATCTAGATCAAGTCTCTAAATTTAGAATCAACTGGAGAACAATAGTGAACTTCTTCGATGATTGTTGTGAGGGAGGTGGAGAGTGAAGAAAGCTTCCAGCAGAGTTCCAGCAACTAGTCTGGAGGATCCCCTTTATGTTGCTGATAGGATGGTATTTATAAAGATTGGAGAGCTATTGGGCCAAGCATGTTCTCCAGCTGTGTACAGATGGTCACGAGAAGACGCAGTGGAGATTAGCACGCGACCCGAACCAAAATCATGCCTCGCTAATGATCCATGGTCTATGAATCGCTAGCAGTCCATACCATTAGGTCGAGTGTCGGCTAACTACTTAGCCATATTCCTTTGCTTCACTTGGTTTAGGCCGCGTTCATACTATGATAACATTTGGGTCGCTGGCGATCCATAGTGCAAGGATCACTGGCGATCCATGCACTTAGCATATTTTTGTTCTTTGATGCTTGGAATGCTTTCGTTGCCTTGTATCGACGTTGTTCATATAGTCTCGTTGCACATCGCTTTGTTTTGATGATGATTTGCTTGCTAGTTGTATTTACTTGTTGATTGAACTGGACAGATGCTTGTCTCCTAATTCTATTAACTCGAAATCTCATCAAACTTAGTCACTATTTTTACAATATGGATTGGATCAGGATGCAAGAGAAACAATTGAACCTTGAGCTATCCCTATGGATCGCTAGCGATCTATAGGCCATGGATCGCTAGCGATCCCTATCCTTAGTTGAATTCCTCGTTCTCTTTCCTTAGCTCTCTTTAGATTGTTGCTTTATTTCTTTTGGTTGATCTCTAAGCTATTCTGACTCTGTCAAGTTGTTCCATCTCCTCTTGGATTATGCTTGGGTTAAAAACTAAGATAACAGTCTGTCTGTAACTTACTACTTCTAGGGTCAACTGATCATAATGATTTTGCGGCTCACTAATAACCTATTATACTTTGTTTGTTCCTTCCTATATGTAACCTTCTTTTAGTCTTACCTATGACACAACCATACACACTGGAATCTTGGACTTATATTTTCTAAAGGCTACAAGCTAAAGTATAGGGCATGATCCCACGCTAGTCCCATCCGGTTTTCTATGCTCTAGGTCATTCTTTAGTAAAATTTTGGATTTACTATCATATCCATATTTCCTTGAAAAAATATCTTTGTAAATGATATAACCCTTAAAATCATTCGTAAAACAAGGAAAACATTGGTCCTCTACAAAAAATTATTGATTTCAATATCATTGGGGTCATCGACCCTTTCAAAACTTAGGATACAAGGCTAAAACTGTATAATACCTTTACAATTATAAAACTCGACGAGGTCATCACCTTTAAAGATCTTTGCCCATTCATAAGCATGTTGAAGTTTTTAATTTGAAAAACACATGGGGATGATACCGAAGTTAATACTTCATAAGTCATAGTGTTAAAATTGAATTTCGATGACTCTAAAAAACATTGGCATCAATGCCTTATCGAGGGTATAAAATTTAATAGGTGTGGCATCGATATCTATGACATCGACATGATTAAAAGCATTATAGGCTAATCTCGATGGCTTGTTAAAAGTGGCATAGGTTAGGCTCCAAGATTAGTTGAAAGCGGCATTGATTATGCTCGATAACAATATTAAAAGTGGCATAGGGTAAACTCGATAATAAGCTGAAAGCGGCCTAGATTAGGCTCGATGGTAGGTTAAATGTGGCATTGACTACCATTTGGGTTTTTGGCGAGGCAAAAACATTAAGAATTGTAGGTGGCATTATGCTTCTTAGTAAAAAGGTGGCATTTTTGTGCATCGACATGCCGACCTTGAGGACCATCCCTCTATATTTGTTACAATAACCTCGACGAAGTTCAAAATTAATTCATTTTATGCCAAACTCACTGACATCATATGCATTTCTTTGTTCCTCATCGATGACAGTGTGATGCTACAAGATGTGGCTCGACATGGATAATGTCAGCATGGCAGATTGTAAATAACTTTAAAAACTGCTAGATTACTATAAAACGATGTTTCTTTTCACTAAACCTCTATAATCTATCAAAATCTTATTGGCGAGCAAAACTTTATTAAACTTCATCACTGAAAATTTACCGTACTTAATAATTTAAAATACTTTACACTTTAACCCTACATCTTAATATCTTAATAAAACAATTAAGTCCCTGTAGCTTAAATAATTTATTCACTATAGTTAAACACTTAGGAAAAATCCAAAAAAAATCACTTTAACCAGATTTTTTGAAATATAAAAATTTTAGGGCCAAAAACTTATTTTAATTATTTTTTATAATTAAATCCCGAAATTCATCGATTCTTCACTTAGAAAAATCATATAAATTCAATTCTTGCTTGGAAAATTATGAAATTAAAACCCACTTCTAAAATTGTATTTCTAACACCATATCAAAATATCAAGTCATTTGGGTATCATGTGATAGGTTTTCCAACTTAATCATATCACTAAATTTCATATATAAATTCTAAAAAACCACCGACAAGCACATAATCATTCGAACTTCTAAAACATGGCATAATAGCAATATTAAATTCGGATTTCCCATTAAAACCGAAATATAATTCAAAACATGAGATGTATATGTATTATTCACCTTAATTAGCATGAGAAAGTTGAAATCTGTTGTAGACTTAATTTCTTTTAGCTTTGATTCCTTAATCTTTTAGTTTCCTTCTTGTTTTCCCTTTACTATGGTAGGCCTCTCCCCGTGGTTAGTTTGTATGCATGTAAATGAATAAAGGAAATAAAAATAAAAGGGTTTAAGGGTATGAATGAAGGCTATTCCCATTTTGCCCTCATCATTTCCATCCTTCTTATCCTAACTAAGGCATGACCTAAACTTAATTACCAAATCTCAATTTTCTTATCCATTTACATTATTTTATCTAAGTTATCTGGTTAAATGGTCTAAATAATGTTAGTCAAAATTTAGGTCATTGCATTTACCACTAGGTGAATTTTCTTTCGTATCAAGTCCATGGCCCTTTGATGTGCAGGGAATCGGCTTAATAGGACAATTTCTTTTGCCCAAAGGAGGCATTGAATACACGGTGGTAGAAATTGGTTATTTCAAAAGTGAGTAGAAGCTTAACCACTTCCAAATATCACATTTGAGAAAGTGCTCAAATTTATAATCAAATACATTGTCACTCGATTTGGAATTCCGCATAAGATGATATCTGACTATGGAACCCAATTTGAAAGCAAGAAAATCACTTGATTCTGCAACAAAACTGGAATTATCCAAAAAATTCACATGTGGCCCATAACACGAAATACAAAGCTATTGAAGTAGCTAACAAAACTGTAAAAACTATTCTGAAGAAATGGTTAGACAAGGCGAAAGGTAATTATGTAGAAGAACTTCCCCTTGTTCTATGGGTGTATAGGACTTGTACTAAAACTACAATAGGGTATACACCATACTCCATTACATATGGGTGTGAAGCCATGCTTCTAATTGAAGTTGATGTTCCTCCTCGTCAAAAGAATGCATATGCATTCGACCAAAATAAAGAGTTGAAGAAGGAATCCTTTGACTTAACCAATGAACAAAGGGATGAGGCGGCTGTCCGAACAACTAAGTACCAATAGAGAATAGCTATGTATTACAATTCTAAAGTAAGAGAAAGATGATTCCAAAAAGGAAACCTGGTACTCCGAAGAGTCAAGGAAAATACGAAAAATCCAACGAATGGGTCTCTAGGACCAAATTGGGAAGGCCCCTTGGTTGTGCATAATGTAATCCCGCCTGAGCTGTATAAACTCTGCCAGCTAGATGGCAATGTCATAACAAAAACATGCAATGCTGAACATTTATGATCATTCTTTCCAATAATGGATGAACTAAGAAGGAATTTATCGATCAAAGTGTAGAAAGAAATGAGATTCTCTTAGGGCAAAGAATGGCCCCAGGCATCAAAGGCTTGAACCCAAGAGGTCCCGGCCATTAAAGGCCCCAGCCACCAAAGGCTTGACCTCAAGAAGTCTGGCCATCAAAGGTCCCAGCCATCAAAGGCTTGACTGCAAGAGGTCCCAGCCATCAAAGGCCTTGTCATCAAAGGCCATAAGCCCTCAGTTCAGTCATTAAAGGCCTCATTGAAGCATCTCCTAGAAGGAGGCCAGAGTAATCCTTTGGTCAGTCTAAAGTTTCTACAAGCCTTCACCCTTTGACTATGTGGCCTAGTTGGACCGCCTCTTGAAGGGATGACGGAGTAAGCCTTTATTGCCGTCATCAAAAGACCCACTAAAGCACTGACCAAGCCTTCAGTGTCATCATCATATGCCTCACTGAAACTCCTCGTAGAGGGAGGATGGGCATCAAAGGCCCCATTAAAGTATCAAAATCTTCAAAAAGAAGACCAATAAAAAATCAAGAGCCAAGTAGTGTTCCTAAGTCAACCAAAATCAAGAGCCAAGTAGTGCTTTCGAGTCAATCAAAATCAAGAGTGTGGTGATCCTAAGTCAATCAAAATTAGGCCCAAGTAAAGCTCTCATGCGGATTAAAATATGAGGCAAGTAGCACTTCGAATCAAATCAAGATTTCTAAAGGAAGGTCCATCAAGTATGATCTATTTGTGTCTCCTAACAAATGTAATTCTTGGCCACCGGCCAAGAGGTTCTGGTTTCTATTATTGTTCCCATATAAGGATTTATAGTCTTTTATTATTGTTTCTAGATAAGGATGTCCGGTCTTCTTCTATTATTACTAGATATGGATTTTTGGTCTTCTTTTATTACTACCAGATATGGATTTTTTGTTATCTTCTATTATTATCAGATATAGATTTTTGGTTTTCTTCTGTTATTGGCAGACATGGATTTGTCTTCTTCTATATTTGCTAGGAAAGGAGTTTTGTCTTCTTCTATTATTGCCAGATATGGATTTCTAGTCTTCTTCTATCATTACCAGATATGAATTTTTGGTTTTCTTCTATTATTACTAGATATGGATTTCTAGTCTTCTCCTATTATTAATTCTCAAATAAGGATTATGATCTTCTCCTATTATTGCCAGAAAAGGATGTCCTGACTTCTCCTATTATTGTCAAATATGGATTACTGGTCTTCTTATCTATTACTTCCAAAACTTTATTGCAAAACTACTGATGCTATCGCCAGATGAAAATAGCTAGTCTTCTATTATTATCAACAGATATGAATTTCTGATCTTCTGTTATTATCATATGGATTTCTGGCCTTCTTATTATTAACAGATAAAGGTTTCTAGTCTTGTTATATTATCAAACAAGGACCTATGGACTTCTGCCATCATCATCAGACTTGGACTTATAAACTTCTGTTATTAATTCTATGATTGGATTTAGGGTCCTTTGCTATCATATCTTAATATTGACTTTTGATTTGGATTTTCGAATATTGATTTTCAAGTTTTTGGCCTCTTATTGATGGAAAGATTTTATTATGTGTACATTCATAATTTGATCAAATAATTTCTCAGGCCTATACTTAAAGGTTTATTTTTATTAACTCTTATGACAAAGTTGTAAGCATAAATTCGCATAAACAATTTGGACAGTAGATGCTAATACAAAAGTCTAATCAAACCTAGAAGGACAATTATTAATGAAAAATGTCATTAGCTTTATGTTTTATAGAAAAATGAAGTCAGCCAGGGGGTCTTGTTGAAGATTTAAGAATACAAAGGAATTCTTGACTTTACCCTAAAGAGTAAAAGAGATTCTCTTATTCTAGAAGGGCTTAATGTTATTCATATAATTCTAATATCGGGATTGACATGATCAACGTCGACATCATAAAGGATTGAAGCCATTGAGTTCTATATTCAAGAATAACACCACTCCATGTCAACAACATATCTCTTCAAGGATTTCTCTTCACACTTCATCACTTCACCAACAACTTATCCCTTCGAAGCTGGAAACGTGCATCTTTGATTGTGTGCTTCACTACTTCGACATAGCCCTCCTTCGGTAACATATAACACCACTATTCAAATGACTTCAAAGGTGTTGAATATCAAAGATAAATTGCCATCAAAGAGGCATCTCATTGGGACACTAGGACTGCTAAAACCACGGCAGCATCCCACCCTATAAGCTCTTCGAAAGTATTCAAGTCGAATAGAGTCACATCACTCTTTGTCGATAACCACATCGTGTTTATGCAGATCATCAATGGCATGCTACTATCAACAAGAACGTATATTCTCACCAAAAACAAAAGAAGGCTCATTGACACACTTCCCCGCCATTCATATGGCATTGCATTTTAAAGCAAAACAATGTTGATGACTTTACATTGAATAAAGTTCGGGACACAGTCTACATTGCCAAGATGAGGCCATCTTACATTCGTAAAGATAGTAAACAATGTCGAAGACATGGGTTAAGGCAATGCCACTTTCGTGAAGAATTAAAAGTTAGGGTGGTGCCATCGAAGTCCACTCTACCAAAGACATGAGATGCAAAGTGAAAGAGGACGCCTGCATATGTAAATACGACCCTAAGGGTGCCATTTGGGGGGGAGGAATTTTCATTTCCCTCTCTCCCCTCAAATCAAAACCTTTTAATCCTAAAATTAAATTAGGGATAAATATATTTGATTGTAATCATATTCGAATTGAATGAACATGGACTTGACATTGCATATTGACTTCGATCATAACCTTGTTGAACATTATTAATTTGGACTGGCATATTATGAACTTATCATGACTAACTCAACATGAACATAGTCGAGATGCCTTGGACCGTGATGGACTTCTATATGCATATTTATATGAACTATGAACTACGAACTATGGACTTAGAACATAAGGATGGGATGAATACTCCATTGATATGCATAATGGACTTTACTATATCTCATTGCCATATATTCTTCTCGTAATAAACATACGACATATATAGGCCTATTGGATTAAGATAGCCAATATGAACTCATATATACTTTAGAGGACTTCGAGCATATAGAAAAATTGTAGCAAAATGAACTTTATCTCAAGGGCCAATTTTCTTCCACTCATTACTGTTTCTATCATAATATTAATCCCAAGTAGTAAGCTAGACCTTGATGCATTAATCATGTCGATATGATGTCCTTATATAGGCATTAATCGTGTCGATATGATCATTTTATTCATGATCATGTCTTCGTGCATGCAGTAATCAAGTAAACAAAGAGTGACCAATGTGTCATCATGTCTTTGCAACTATTCAAATACACGGCATCTGAGATGTTATACATATTTTTGGTCTAACACAATTTGTTTTATAAAAGGAATTATACTTGATAAAATATATTTATTTAAAGGAGATCTCAGATGATACTTAGTAAATGATAATTTCTCAAGGATTTTTACAAAAGAATTTTAAAGGAAGATTTATGATAGAGTTTTATAAATGGAAAATGGTTTATAAATCATTTTAGGGATTTATAAAAGAATTTTGTAAATAAATTTGGGGATTTATAAGAGTACTTGTAGATATGAAATGGGATTGTAGAAATGGATTTTTTATAAAATAATGAGTTTGACGATTAATATTGCTTAATTATGGTGGTATGGAAACATTCTTTTCATTCTTAACACTGAAGGCCGTTGGTTGCTTTATAGCAAGTAATGTTTCAAATGACATTTGTTTTGGCCCATTTAAATACAAATTTGGAAAAGAGGAAATGTTCCTCAAATTTTGTAAATATACCTATACCATCGAGATAAGTATATGAATGAACTTTTTTTGATAATTGAAAGTATAATATCTATAATATACTTATACCAATGAGATAAGCATACGAATGTGTTTCCCAGTATTGGAAAGAGTATGAGGGGTTTGTTGATATATTTTTTGTGAAGGTATTTGATTAATTAATAGAAGATTTATTTAATAGAGGCTTTGTGGATCCCATATGGAATTAAATCTATGTCTAATTGTTTGTTCATTTGATAGTTAAATAACCAACTATCAAATCTGGTTTTCAAACTCTGGAAATGTCTAGAGGAAACATGAGAATTATATGGTACAGTTATCTTTGAAGATGTTATATTGTACATATAAACTCGTTATGTTCACCTAGGGAAAATGATAAGGAAATCCATCTTTTTAAATGGTTAGGGGAGATCCTTACTTTTATGTATTGTTTATTTACTCCGAAAGGACCGGAGTTGAGATTACAAAAAACTATTGAATGTTGATTTGAAGAGATCGGGATCGGATAAGTATGAATTATCCAAAAACAACTTCGAACCAACTCAAATGTTCGATTTGAAGACATATTGAAGAAAATGGGATTGAAGATGGAGCTTTTTGAAGTGAAAAGTTTACTTGCTACTAATCTTCAAGGTGATTCCAAAAAAAATGAAGTAAAAGTAATTCCTTTGGTTTACTTATATCCTGAACAAATTGTATGGATGGATGCTGACATTGCATTGTCGTCTGAAGGGCAGTGTTAAAATTCCGGGTGGGATTACTATATAAAAAGTTAAAATGTAGCCTCAAGCCTGAATAACTGGGAATAAATAAAACAAGGGATATGCTTTAGGACTATGGGCCGCACCCATTAGGGTATCGTCATCACCCTTCTGCATATATATTTATGGATTTGGTTGTGCATGAGAGCTCTTGTGAAAGTTACAAAGCAACTGGGCTGGTGACATATTCAATACCATTCAGTAATGGGTAGGCCAATAATGATTCCCAAGGGTCGATAGGTTCGACATTGGTACATTTTCTAGAGGTGTGCTATGGAAGGCGGTACCCCAGTAGCCTTGTTATTGTATGGAATCCATCTCCAATAAGCGCCGTATGAATTTAGTTATGCCCAACTATGCTGGAAGTTGAGATATAAGCATTCCATCTATATTCAAAATAAATTTTAAACCCCATACATTATTATAATATCACTTAGTTTCCTATAAATTGTTTTGGTTATCGTAAGGTAAAAACATGTATGTGTTTATGTTCAGTGTGCTCTTACGAGATATATTTTTAACGATTTATAAGGTATTAAGGATCCATTTGGTTGTGTTTCTCACACTACTGATCCAAGCGTTATTTTCCTTACAATGCTCGGGTCATCTCAAGCATATTTTCTAGATTTATTTAGACACTTTGGAGCTTTAGGAGACAAGTTGGATCCTCCAAGACGTACTCTCGTATTTTCTTTTATCTTCTGCTATTTTGTTCTTGTTGCATTTATCAGAAATTGTAAGGCTATTGTTATAACTATCCAGGGTTGATGATAAATTAGTTTTACTCTGATTTTATGTAAGTATATTGAAATTCATATTTGTTCTGTAAAGACCATTTGTTATATTGTATATGATCATCATGTTGTGAGATTCTGTTGTATCTTTTTTCTTTGCTTTGACCCCAATAATCTGTTTTTCTGACACTTGAATGTTCGACATCTGAATATCGTGGATGTATTAATGTCGACTTCTAGAGATGGAAAAGGCAGGTTATTATATTTGGTATCAGAGCTAAAGGTTAAGAGAGAATATTGGCGTTGGTAGTGTAAACTTATTAGAGATAGGATTAGCAACACTTAAGAATGAGTTTGAGCTTATATATATAAGAGTGTCTATTTGTTAGTGCTATAAAAGAGTTTTATATTGTTATGATTGGTCGAATGAGTGGTTTATGGATTCTAGTCAATATGAGTAACTAAATTTATTGATAGGGATCTTTAGACACTTAAGCATGGCCAATTGATACAATATTCTTTTAAATTAGGTAAATGAAATAATTTTCCCTAGGAGCTTATTTTACAAATAAAGGAATAGTTTTCAAAAGTTAATGTGGTTCTTTTTGATAAGTTTGTTAGGGAATGATAATATTCAATTATTATCATTTAGAATTTATTAGTCAAGCTCATCTAGATTTTGGCATTGGCTATTGTTTGTAGATTTGGCTGTAACTTTCCATTTTAAAGCATAGGTTGGGTAAAAAGAAATTGTGGGAACATTGAAATAGATAGCTTGTGAATTAAGTTTCACGATTTGACTATAAGGCGTTCGATGTTAATGTTGGGTTAAAATTGGATTTTAATAAGATATTTATTAAAAGAAAGTTATAGTATTTTGAAATAAATATTTGAGAAATGATTTTATAGAAGAAGATGAGTTTATGAAATTGATTTATAAGAGTATGGCTTATAAATAAAAGGATTTAAGTGCGGAATTTGAGGACCAAAATCCCGGTGTTTTTGGAAGAAGGTTTTCAAAATTTTGGAAAAAATAATATTAATATTATTATAAAGTATTTATGAATAGAAATATTTATGAAGGATTTTAAAACAGATAGAAAGCGTTGAACTCACTTTGTTGCTGCAAAATAATTGCGATGATGACTGCAGCACAATTGGTGTTCATTTTAGAGTTTCTAAGTGGAAAAATGCAACTATAGCAATTTGTTATAAAATTTGTTTCATAAAGTAGATTTTGATTTATCAGCATGAGTAGATTTACGAAAATGGAAATACGTATATTATTACTTCAAATGACTTTTGGAAATAATAGTAATAGTTTACTTGAAAATACTTTTAAGTACAAATATTTTGGAAAGATAATTTTTAAGTAAAGTATATTTTCTTTAGATGGTTTAGGGGAAAATGTCTCAATTTGTTTTGTGGTAATCTGAACAATCTTCTACGTGATAATCAGATATTTTCCTAGGTGAATGTGTTGGAGCACTTAGTTAATTATTCTCTTTATATTTACAACCGAAAAGAGTTTGAATCCGAACAAAACCTAAAGCAAGTAGGAAACTGATATTTTGTTAGAATTTTTGTTTGGAAATATATATAGAACAGTTCAAAGGGGAGGTTTGAAGTAGAATAAATATGTTTATGTTAAATCATTCGAGTGGCCCAAAAAGAACTAAAATGGAAAGGAGATGGGTTCGGATGGTAAGCCCTTCTCTAAAGTATAAACCTTTTGTAGGGAATGTATGATACTGTTTGGTAGTACCCAACTCCTTAGTATCATTTTAGGTTACTCGAGCTATATATCTCTTATGGTTAAAATGTATAATATCATTTTAATAATACTTCTGAAGTAAAATCGTGTATTTATATATAGAGTTTACTTAAGGAAATCAAATTCAAATTAACAAAAGGGTTTGAAATTAGATAGTGGTATATACCCCCAGGATATAGTAAGGTACCGCAAAAGTATTAAAAAATTAAGTGGTGATTATTAAAATGTTTCCATAAATAAACATGAATGAAAATTAGTTAGGTTTTGTGTTAATCGATTTCCTTCTTTGTTTGTTGAGATGAAATTCCGGGTCAAAATTCCTTTAAGGGGAAGAATGTAACGACCCGAAATTTCATTGCTTTGAGTTGTGAATATTTAATTTATTTTAAATATTCAATTAATGTTTTAATAATTTAATAACCCTCTTTTAATTAATCAATAAATGGTAGAAAATTCATTTTTGAATTTTGTTTCCTTTAAGTTCGATGAAAAATAGAAAATGTGACCTAAACCCGTTTTTAGATTTTCAACTTTGTATCGAACAAAAAATTCTAAAAATTTGTTGAACTTTTGTTTACATTTTTAAAACAACATTACTATGTTTAGGAAATAAATATTTATTTTGAAATGTAATAATTAATATAATAATAAGGATTATTAAATATAAAAATATATTTAATATGAAAAAAAATGAAATGATGGATTTGATAATGAATTTGATTCCTTAAGGAATTTAACAATGGTACATAATCACTCTATTATCCACCATACTTTCTAATGCATGACATGTCTATGGCTTGTGATAAGATGAAGAAGTTGAAAATTTGAATTTAGGTTATTTTTTGGTTTTTGCCTTCTTTGTTTTATTTTATTTTTCTTTTTACTTTATCTTATATATACACTTTTCTTAGTTTTTCATATCTTATTTTTTTTTACTTCACCCTTTACTTCATTTACATACTTCGTCTTCTCAACTCCATTTTCTATCTTTTCTTTTCTTTTTCTTTTTAAAAACATATCCTTTTAAATTCAAAAATCAAACTTTAAAAATTCAAGCATGGATTGGCATTTACAAATGAGTGGAAGGTAAGATATTCAAAATCTTGTTTAATATTTGATGAAATGGATGTGTGTGAATTTATGTATGGTTTGGATGTGATTTTTGTTTAATTTCCGTGTTTGAGTAATTGTTTTTTAGAATCATACTATTATTTGATATGTGCCTTGAAATGGAAGTTTAGGCATTTTATAAAATAAACTTACACGGTTCCTTCTTTCTTCTTTTCTGTTCTTTGGAAAAAGAAGTAAAATCCTCCTCCATCTTACTTCCAAAAATCAATAACCCATAAACAATCCCATTTTAGCCCCGATTTTCGACATGATAGTTGTCAAATCTAGTCCCTGGTATTTTATAAAAATGTTCGCCCAAGTTTCCGTTGGGTATAGTGGTTGAGGTGGCTCCATTACAGTAAAGTGATAAAGTCCGTGTTAACATTAAAAAATATATTCTCTCAAATCGATTAAAATTAGATGGCGTCGTTGGGTCCATCGTTTTCATATCGGAATGTAGTGTTTTTGGTAAAGTTTTGGTAGGATTTGGTGATGGTCGTTGATGGTGATCGAAATCTAAAGTTCAGCCTAGTCGGAGCTAGAGGTGGCGATATGTCTTGGGGTTGTTTGGGATGAGCTTCTCATAGGGAGACAAGCCTATGGTTGCAATTTTGTAAGGTCGGGCCACCTAGACGAAATCATGTCGGTTGCCTATAGCTCAACAATGGGGTGGGTCATGATGGACTAAAGGGTTGTGAAATGGGATGTGACATTTCCAAGTGGTCGGGTTTGCGAAGAGCAACTCATTATAGGAGATGGCATTCGATTTTATGGAGCGCAGCTCCGTATCTCCTTGTGTACGTGCACGAACTTGAAAGTGTGTACTGGTAATTGGAATAGAGGATTAGGGAAGAAAGTGTTCGAGTTTGGGTATATGTGAGTGGGCATTGGGTTTTGGGTTAGTGGAAAACATCTAAAATTTTATTTGCTTAAAAGTATATAAATAAGTGTTCCGCTTTAATAATGTGATATCTTGGTCATTATAATTCCGATTGACCAGCAGATTTTTTTCTTTAGGTTCATATTAATGAGTATAACGCTATAATGTAAATAGTTGATAGGTTTGTTAAAGTATAAATTTATGGTTTAATAATTGGAGTTGAATTTAATTATAGTATTTTAAATAATAATGTAGTAAATTAGTCATACTTTATCAGTGATATCTATTTGGCCAAATAAATCACAATTTGTTAAACTAAGTTGAATAAATTATTTTGGACATCTATTAAGCAGAATAAAAAACTGTTTTGCTATAATTGACTAAATGGATTTTTGATGACAATAGTCTAGCAGAATAAATCTCTGTTCTACTATTATATTTATTTAGACACTTATTCATATGCTAGTTAGTTAATATAGGGATTAATTAATATTGAGAAAAGGTGATGTGTTAACCATTGATGGTTAATTATGGTTTTGATTCAAGTATATGTTGCTTATATAAATACCAGTTATGTGATTTGAGAAAGTCAAATTGAATTAAACGGTAACTTGATTTGGTACCATTATAGTTGCTAAGCCTCTTCTTGGATTTGTGAATTTATGGATTAGAAATAAATTCAAATTTATAATAAGTTGAGGTTAAGTGTTCATAAATAATATTTTAAAGTAAGTTAATTATTTATTTATTTTATTAAAGATGTTTAAGTTATTTAATAATATTTTCAATATTGTTTAAAATATTTAATTATATTATTAATGATATTTTAAGTTTTTTAATTATGATTTAAGTTAATTTACTGACTAAGTTAATAAACTATTTTATTAAGAATGTTCTATAGTTAATTATTTATTTATTATAATGTTTAAAGATAATTAATTAATTTAATAAAGGAGTTTATACTAGACACTTTGTTTTATAAAAGTGATTTTACTTAATAAATAGGTTTATTTAAAGGAGATGTAAATCGATATTTGGTGAATGATATTTTATAAAGGATTTTTATAAAATAGTTGTATAAAAGAAGATTTATAAAGTAGTTTTATAAATGGAAAAGGGGTTCTATGATTCATTAAAGAGATTTTAAAAAAATTGTAAATTAATTTGGAGATTTGTAAAAGTATTTGTAAATATGAAATGGGCTTATGAAAAGGGAAATTTTATAAAATAATGAGATTTGTTTAGCAAACAATCCTTCTTAATTATGGTGGTACAAACATTCTTTTCATATTTATCACCGAAGGATGGTGGTTGGTTTATGGTAAGAAATGTCTTAAATGATATTTGTTTTGGCCCAACTAAGTAAAAATTTGGAAATGATAAAATCTTCCTTATGTTTTGTAAATATGCTTAAACCATTAAGATTAGTGTGAGGATTTATTTTTAAAGAATTGAAAGTATAATGTCCATAATATACTTAAACCGATGAGATAAGAGTATGAATGTTTTTCTCAATATTGGAAAGAGTATGAGAGGCTTGTGAAAATATCTTTTATAAAGGTATTTTGATTCAATTAATTTAAAAAATATTTAATTAATAGAAGATTTATTTAATAGAGGCTTAAAAGATCCTAGATGGAATTAAATGTATGTTTGATTTTTCTTTATTTGATAGTTAAATAACCAACTATCAAATCTAGAACCATTTTTAACTCTGGAAATATCTCGAGGTAACACGAGAATTATAAGGTATAGTCATCTTCAAAGATGCTATATTGTACCTATAAACTCATTATGTTCTTCTATGTCAAATGATAAGTAAATCAATCCATTTAAACGGTTAGGGGGTGATCCCTGCTCTTATATATTGTTTGTTTATTTCCGTAAGCACTGGAGTTGAGTTTACCGAAAACTATCAAATGTTCTTGTTGCATTTATCAACAATTGTAAGGACAGATTGGTATAACTCTCTAGGGTTAATGATAGGTTAGTTTTACTCTGATTTTTTGTATGTATATTGAAGTTCATTTTTCTTCTGTAAAGGCGATTTGTTATATTTTATATTACTTGTCTTGCTTTGAGATTATGTTCTATTTTTTTCTTTTCTTTTACTCCAATAATATGTTTTTCCAACACTTAGATGTTCGGCACGTGAATACCATGG
Source organism: Allium cepa (assembly GCA_030765085.1). Lineage (NCBI taxonomy): Eukaryota > Viridiplantae > Streptophyta > Magnoliopsida > Asparagales > Amaryllidaceae > Allium > Allium cepa. The sequence continues at coordinate 606,616,809 of CM060938.1, read as the reverse complement.
GTGTATTAGTGTTAACTTCTAAGGGTCAAAAATAAGGGTTGTTATATATTACATAATTCCTGAGTGTAAGTAGAAGATTGATCGAGTTAGGGGAATGCCCTAAGGGTAGTTATGTAATTTATTACATTAATCTAACTCGATAGCCAATCCTATTAGGTGTTTCCTTTCTATTATATGCTTGTTATAAAATATTATAGATAATTAATTAGTTAATTTAAGTATGTATGTTATTAAAGCCCATAAATGCGTGTTTGTGATAGTTGTTACAAGTATTTGTAATCGGGAGTATTATATCACAGTGTGATAAGCACATCACTTTAAATTAAACTAGTCAAGATGCGTCGAGAATAAACACAAATGTATCCATTGAGACAAAAGCACATAGCGCTCTCTAATTGTTCGGTAGTGTGTTACTCATTTCTTCTAAAGGCACCAAGGGGTTACCTAATGATAATTATTGGATAACTATGAAATGACTCACTTGATAGTTTTCTTTTGTTAGTATAACCAAAGTTAAACAGAAAACATCGAAGTGGCTAATTTACACGGTTCTCTTGATTTAAGAATACTGTTGATCTTCAATATGATAGCCTTGCTTTGATTATAGTTAATCGTGGCATGACGTCCAACAAATGACTATAGTTAGGTCGAGTGGAAGTGTTAGAAGTGAAACACTGTTCAAGAGAGGATTTATCTCCCCGGTTATATAGGGTTAGTATCACGGTCAACTGAATTCAACTCAAAGTCAAAATCTCTGGCCAAAGTAGTTTGGTTAATAATAATGATTATTATTGAATCAAGGAACTTAGACTATATGGATGATATTGGAATTTAGACCATTACCAAATTTCCTATGTCAAAAAATGATATAATTTTGACGAAGAGAACTAGTGTAAACAATTGTCACTAGTTGGTAACATTTATAATAAATAAAATTGGATTTTACCAAAAGATGTGTAAGCGATAAATTTAGCCAAAATGTCACATTACCAGCTAGGTGACATGTGATCATTGATATTTAAATTGTTCAATATTAATCGCTTACTGAATTTACACATGTGGGTCACACAATCGAAATAATGAAGATTCCAAATGAACCACGTGATTTAACTGATTTTTAATAGTTGAAAATTAAATAAATTAGTTAATACTTATGAAATATTAATTATCAAATTTTATTTAATTTATTTAATGTCGGTGGTATTTAGTAAAGTGCATAAATTAAGTTATAAATGCGCGTACCAATATACGATATCTTTTGAATATTTAAATTTGATATAAACGGAATAAATACTAAAAAGGGATTTAAACAAATTAAACTAATTAATATTTAAGAAGTATTAATAGTTGAATTTTTTTAATTTGGTTTGTTTGATTTCCATTAGCATTTAATATAGTATGTATGTAACAGTTATAAGCGAACATATTGGTATACGATATCGATAGGGAATTTAAATTGGATTTAAATAGGAATAATACTAATTAGTTTTTGGAATGTATTGGAGACCAAATAGCCCATGAAATTATTGGCCATACATTGAGCAATAGGACGGGTCTTTTGTTTTGAAATGAAAAGAAATCTTATTAAAAGGAGAGGAATCAGCATATATTAGATACCACATTTATTTCCTTCTTTAATAAAATTTTCTATCATTCATTTTTCGACTCTCTCATTCTTATCTTCTCTTCTCAAGGCCAAAATTTATGTTGGGTTAAAGTTATAAAATTTTCAAAATAAAACTCAAATAGAACAAAAGAGAAAACGTTGGTTTTCTATGGAAAATTGTAGATCTATAGATCGATTTGTAGAATCTGGGAATTCTTTTTCATTCAAGGTGTATTCTCTAGGCTTCATCTAAAAGGTAATTTTTTTATTTATATGTAAGCTATCATGTTCACATGCATGTAATTTTCTACATTTTCTATTTCTTCCCTTTGTACGTTTTTTGGGTTATGTATGATTATCAAAGTTATACATCAGAATCATTTATTTTATCATCGTTTTTAATTTGATTTCCCTTTTATCTATTACCGATGTGATATTAGTAATTTCAATCATATATTCTCTTATATTCTCTTTTGTTTGATCATTATTTATACATGTAATTTAATATAGATCTGCTTTTCATGAATTCACATATACATAATTAATCTAACCCTTTTAATATAGAAAACATTATTCGAGTAAATTTTAAAACCACATTACATATTATAAAGTTAAGGATTGAAGGGTATTTTATAAATATTTGAAATATTTTGAGTATTATTTACGTAAAAATTAATTAAATTTAAATTTCCTGCATTGTTCCCTAAAAAAGGAAAGAAGGGAAACCTTTAAATTTCCCTTGATTTGTTTCTTAATTTAATATTTGGACTTATGGCTAGCTATTTTGTTTGGAATGTATGGTTTGAATTACAGATTAGTTAATGCTAATTTTATGTTGTTTCGTCTCAAATATTAATTTATTTCATATAAATATAAAAATTTATGTATGTGAATAAAAATGTGTTTGTGTGTAAATTTTAAATTTTATAAAATTAGTTCTAAAGTAATATAATGGTATCTGGACTACCATTTTAATTAAAGCCAATCATAGATTGTCTTCTATATCTTTCATATATATATATATTTACATCTATATACATATGAACGTTAAAAAAAATCTTCCGACGACAAAGACATATATGTAGGGATATGTGACTATTGTGGTGTAAATTCCAACACCTAAACATTCACATTTTCTATGCGCACATTCTATATGTAATACTTACACATTCACACATGAGCGCATTTGATGCTCCCACCGGATAAATAAAAATAATAAAAACAATTTAAAATAAATCAAACTAATTTCACGTAATTATAGTACGACGAACATTTGATTAAAAGAAAATTTTGGAAAGTTTTAAGTGAATTTCGACTACATAGGCCTAATAAAGATTAGAAAGGAATTTTTTATATTTACCAATTAGCTCCGTTGTGGGCTGGCCTGGTACCAACAAAACTAACATAGTTTAATGATTTATCAGATCAATTAACAATTAATTTTTAATTTTTTTAATATGGTAAACTTAAAATTACATAATTAGTTTAAGTATGTTGACTTAAAGTGTAATGACCCAGATTTTTCATTGTTCGGTTTTGAATATTTAAATAGTTTTAAATATTGAATTTGAATTATAGATTGATTTTGAATATGAAAAATTAGGTTTATTTATGGAATAAATTCAGAATTTAAAATATAGCAATTTATTGAATAATTTAATTATCGAAGTTATAATTGAATATTGGTTAAATTTTTACATCTTGAGTTTTAAGCTTGATAAAATAATTTAAAGGATTATAGAATTTATATAAATGATAATGAAGGTGATAAAAGTCTTAAAATTTAACTTAAAGGTGATTTGTTCAATTTTACAAATAGTTGGTTAAATTGAACATTTAGTCGACACATTAAAAACATCCTTCCGAGGCATCATCTCGAAATTCAACAAAACCAGTTCCATTGGATCCATAATATTGTATTTTTATCGAATTTCAAATTTTGCAACGTTTGGAGTTATTATTTGGACGTACTGTATAGAAACGCGTAAAAAAATTAATATTAGAATTCAATATATAATTGGGTCCAAAAAGCTATCTTCTCTATACGATCGAATTAGGACTTGAAACCTTTTCCATTGAGTCCAGAATAGGGGTATAACATTATGAACGTGTAACGACCCAGAAATTTCGATCCCGAAAATTCCAGATAGTTAGGAAAAAGAAGAAAGGAGATAGAAGAAGAAGAAGGACAGAAACACCCAAAACACAGATTCTCACATTCGTAGCGGATCAAAATATAAAATCAAATAAAATAGCGGTTATACAAAGGAAAACGGTATTAGTTAATTAACATTTTAATACATCATAGTTACAACAATTTCACAAACGCTGGACAATTAAAGCAACATGTTCCAGGTACCAATCAATAATACACAGCAGGTTACACTCCATACGTTCCTGCCATCCAGCTAGCCACCTAAGCTCCAGAACGTTCCTACCGGAAAATCTGTAATACTCGGTCTGACCCGAGCATTACATCAAAGTAACACCCGGGTCAGGCTGGACACCAGTGTGAGTAAACCTATCCAACATGAAATACTAAGCTATATAACTCCAGTGAATTACTGGGGTAACTCGTACTTTCTACGAGTTCTATTCTGATTTAAGACAATCATTTATCTCAAAGCAATATCGAAGAATCATTTTCCTGTTTAAATATTCATGATACTTAACTTATTCCATTCCTGCCTGTTTGCTTGTAAACTCAAATTTATAAAGAATCGAAGCGGTTTCGGGTATTTATCGATACTCGACCCCGGCCTCTTCGAATCCCATGTCATCTTAACCAAAGTTATTCAATGAAATAAAATTCAAATTTTAAATACAGGATATCGCTGTTTTAACCCGAACATATTATATCACAAAGCATCGTACATCACATACCGGAGATATCAATTAATCTAAGGCATACAATATCATTCAAAAGTAAGATTAATCAACCACACCATCTCTAATTAATTTAATTAACCACAAATGAATTAAATTAATTACTTCAATTACTATTAAATCATGCTTATTAATTAATTACAAATCAATTAATTAATCATACCATAATTATCCATCTTAATTAATCATCATTGATTAATTATACTTTAATTACATTAAGTAATTGGCCTTAAATTAATTTTACAAATTAATTATCCTTAACCTTTTACAGTAATTATCCTTAATTAATTACTCAAATTAATTAACTTATAATCACTTACATCGATTAGTTATCCTTTAATTAATCACACTCATTAATTCACTAACCCTTAATTATTTTCCTTAATTAATCAATCCTTTAATTACTTACTTTAAGTAATTTATCCTTAATTATTTCATTAAGTGATTATTCTTTACTAAATCACATTTTGTAATTGTCCATTAATTATCCAACTTAATTAATGAAATTAAGTAATTATTCCTTAATTAGTTCCATTATTATAAATCAATTTCATTAAGTAATTTCCTTTTAATCAATTACACAAATTGATTACTCTTTAATCGTTTACTTAAATTACTCCTAGTAATTAATTATTGATCCTCTAATTACTCATATTAATTACCCCTTTTTATTAATTACATTCAACAAGTAATCTTAAATTTTCTCAAATTCATTAATTACCCTTAATTAATTACATGCAGTAAATTATCATCCCTTAATTAATTATTCTTTAATCACTAGATAAATAAATTTCTAATCATTAATTAATCACTTTCCTTAATTAATTAACCTTTAATTAATTAATTGTCCTAAAATTAATTACCTTAATCACATAAATTAATTATCACTTAATTATTCTTATTAATTAAGTAAATTAACTTACTAAGTTAAATGATTAATTCAACTTAATTAATCAACCACTTAAATAATTACTTTATTTATCAAAGAATGATTTAGAGTATTATTAAAACTTAATTATATTTAACCATAAAACATTACATTACAATTTATCCTTACCCGATGCTAAACCCAAGATTCCTCAAAACCAAAATCGAGTTCCATACTTTCTTCCCTTTAAACTTGTCTAAATTTAAAACTGCAACAAGATATTATTCGCGAACAAATCATGATCGAGAACCCGAGACCGTCTAGAATTTACCCGAGCACCCCAGGTAAATACCTGAGCCATCATTCAAAAATTCTCGAGTTAAACCTCGAGTTCACCTCAAACCCATTTTCTATATTCTGATAATATTACGAACTATCCCAGCAAAGCATATACGCGTGCAACTCGAACCAATTCTCGAGCTACCACGACGTTACCCTGAAAGCAACTTCGAGACGCAGACCCTTCTTCCCAAACCAAACTGACACCATCTAACCTCGTACACGTGCATACAAGGTCAAAGTTGCTCTGATCATCGTGGTCGTCGCCGGCAAGTGGGCAATAATTCCCTCACCTGATTTCGACCACCCAGAGCTTATATTGGCTCATAAATCAAAATCGAGCAATAGACCCAAAACTCGAACCAAAAAAAAATCAAAATCCTCCTCGCCGACGGTGATCTTCACCACCAGAAAAACTGACATCTTGACCCAAGCTTCGTCGCAATCTCAGGCTTTATTGCCCCCTCGACCGGACTAACCCGATGCTAAAATGTTGGCGCTGCAGCTTAAATTCTCAGTTCGACCATAACTTGAAACAAAACCTTACTCCGACGATCCCACGCCGCCATGTCAATCGTAAAATCCAATGCCCATTTTTGCCGTGACCCCTAACCTCCCCGCCTTCTTAACTAAGTTCTCGTCCACCTCGAGACCACCAATCGCCAGAAAATCTTGAGAAACCACTTTCTGGCTAACCTAAGATTACTCACTCGATACAACCTTAAAAATCACGATTTCCTCTTTAAAAATCGTATTTTCCAGTGTCGATCCGAATTATATAATTGAATCGGCAAATTGTTATATTTGATTTTAACATGTTATCACAATTTCTACTGTATTTTTCCTGATTCCAACAAAATTTCACTCCTAAGATAGTTAAACATATTTTTAAACCCTATTTTATGTATAAACAATCTGATCTTGTTTGAAAACAAAAGCTTATCAGAGATTAGATAATGAGGATTTGAATTTTGATTTATTTTAAACTCTGTAACTTGAAAACAGAGAAACCCAGACATGCGTGGTTCAACACAAACAACATACAGGATCTACACTTGTATATATATACATGCAAAGCACGAATCATTCCAAGGATCATATGCATAGAATTTACTTTACTTAGGCTTTAAAAATATTTACTCACCTCTGGATCTGGCTGATCTAGTAGAAAAGTTGTTGCTTGATTTGAGTAGATTGTTGAGCTAATTCTGATCCAGGTTGAATTTATTTTTATTTTTTTATTTATTTTTAGGTTTGAAATGAATGAAAGGAATGTGAAGATGAAGAGAAAAGTTTAAATTTTGATCTGAAAAATGAATAGCCAGCTCCCTTCTTTAAAATATTTTTTATAAATCTTTATATTTGTTTTCTATTTAGTTAATACATTTTCTTAATTTATGTTTTCTAAATCATTTTAAATAAACTAATATAAAACTAATTATATACTAAATAAAATCGTATATATATTATTTTAAAATCCAATCTACTTTAAGATATTTATCTTTTGAATTTCAAATTCAAATTCAAATTCCATTTAAAATCAACTCATATAAATATATATATTTAAACAAACGCATATTTAATTTGTTTTTAAAAGGATAATTTGCTAAATTTAAGTAATTATATTAGGAGATTATTAAGCAAACAATTATCCAGATATTTATTATAGCTCAAGTTCATCTAGGTACATATCCAGATATATATATATATCAGAATTTTATTTGTTCAAATTAAAAATTTATTAATTTAATAATTTTAATTTTGTCGATTACTAATTAACAAATATCCAAAATCTTGGTTAACACAAAAAGCCTAGCGGCATGCCGCGATAGGAGGTCGAGATTTTAAGCTACAAATTTGGGACAATTTAAAATGAAATAATAGATATATTTATATATGTTGACTGGTCAAGATATTTCACATCAGAACTTTCTCTCTTCAAATCACTATAGCTAACCTTCTCAAACATGCCAATTTCTTTTCAGCTATAACCGCATGTTCCTTCCCTTATCTTCTTTAAATTCAAAAGAAAGGATCGTGTATTCTCAATTGAAGAACAAAGGAGAGAAAAAATATAAAGCAAAATCGAACAGAATGAATTCGCGCCTCTCCCTTTCTCTTTCGATCTTCAGTTCAATCCACGAATTTACTCGATCAAAAACAAAATTGAATAGAACGAAATCGAATTCGTCACAGTGAAAAAAAAGATAAAGGGAAATCGCGAACTTTTCGCGAGGTTGTCTCGTGCACGGTGACATCCAAGGTGGTAGGAAGGGGGGAACCACATTAGGGGGAAGTGGCAATTAGAACGGCGAGGCCCTGTAAATTCAAGGATGGCGACATGATGGATAAGGCATAATGGGGTGCCCAACGACGAGTGAATAAGTTTGGAAATCACGACATTGGTCGAAACCGTGGGCAGGTGTTCGTTAGCGAGGCAGTAGGCGAAAATAGGGGGTCGCGATTTGGGGACTGTTGGTGGAGACTATCTCGTACGACCTAACGATGGAACCAAAGTCGTGGAGGAGGCTAGGGCAGAGAAGGTCGGAAGCAAAGTCAGGGGAAGAAGTGGAAGTCGTCTGTGGAGCCAGTGGATGTCGAGCGTAATTAAGAAGGTATTTTAAAAATATTAAAAGCATTTTAATTAACGTAATCATGTTAAAAATTACTAAAGGAATTCGTTAACTGGAAATTTGTTTAAACTAAATAATTAGTTGGTTAATTAAAATTGTAATCGATAATTTATATGATTCAAAATTTTCTTATACAAGATTAGATTGCACGGATTCAGTCGTATAGGATTCGGAGCTATGGCGTCTGCAGAATAAAATTTATTTGGACAATCGGTAAATTTAAAAATCGGGATGTCCGACATATTAGACATCAAGGTGAGATTTCTCACTCGTTCGGATTTCCGTATTTTAATTTAAATGTTTAAAATTAAATTATTGGATGTTGATTGGATTGATAAATCGATAATTATCTATTGGATGAATATTTATATATAGTTGCACACACACACATGATATTTCTGTATATTATAGCGGATGAGAACCTATGCGCCCCGCATAATAGAGGATGACCCTATATGCCACGATATCTCCCTCGAAGTGGGATTGGTATTTTTATTGTTGTCTAACATTTATGGATCTAGGGAAAATAGGTTGAAGGGATCCAACAGGATTCCTCAAATATATTAGTATTCTTCATATCTATAAAAATGCTGGATTATTGTGTGTTGTAAACTTTTTTAGAAGTTATAATTGAATGGAATTTAATTTTAGGCATATTGAATACCATGAATATTATTTTAAAATTTTAAGGAATAAAAAGAGATTTTAATATAAATTATATATCGAAACTTTGGATTATGTAAAAGAGGTTGTTTTAAACAACAATAATGGATTTTCGATTGTATTAAATAATGCGAAAAAATATTTCAAATGGAAGATTTTAAAATAAATTATATAAGGATTTTTTTAAAGAAAGGCTGGATTTTAAAATGGTATTAGGAAAATATGGAAAGAAGTTGGAAATCGATATTAAAATAGACTGGGAAAAATAAATAGACTTTTAAAGGATTGAATTTATAAAATGAAATTTTATAAATGAGATTATTTTTAAATAACTCAAAGGAGTTATGAAAAAATTATAAATGAAGGAAAGTGATAATGGATGATAAATCTTGAAATATAAATTTATAGAAAAACTTTATATCGGAATATGGAAATAGGGTGAGAAAAACAGTATATACTATTTTTAAAATGAACATGGTTAAGGAGAGCAGAATGGAAGAAATGTGACGAAAATCGAGAGGGGTTACAGAATGGAAATTTGGTTATCCACACTTGAAAATAAGTTTTGAAATAATTTAAGTTTTAAATTTTAAAAAGGAAACTTTTATTCATTAAACTATGAAATTTGAAAGTTAGTTAGCATTGAATACTTCAGAAATGAATTTTTAAATACTTGATATTTGTTTTACATAGAACGCTAACTTTTAAATCTGGTTTGGAAAGTGATATTATAAAAGACGTTTTAATATTTTAAATAATTATTAGTATAACTTAAAATAAATTATTATTATTTTCTTTAATATAATTATATATATATATATATATATATATATATAGTTATAAAATGTTTTAAATTTATTAATAAACCTTCTCGGAAGCCGAGAAAATGGGTTATTCAATGGATATGATTTATAAGAAAATTCTTAGATGGAATTGGGACGAAAAGTAAGAAAATTTCCTAAGAATTTAAATAAAAGTGAACTTCGAAGAATGAAAATAGAATTCATAAAGAAGTACAAAGGGAATTGAGTTTATAAGCAAGTATAACTTGTTTTGAAAATATTAAGGAAATTAATTAAGGAATTACGGAATTTATAGAATTCGTGTAAAATGAGTTGGAAATTTACATATAAAATTGTAAATGATTTTGAGAAAAGAAAAAGAAACAAAAGGAATATTTTTGCATGTTTTAACATCAAATGAAGTGAAGAAAATATTCTAAATATTGGAAAACGTTGGAAATGTCCTGTGAAAATAGAAAAAAACAAATTTGAAAATTGTTTTCAAATTTTGAGGTACTAAAGGTAATATCTTTTAAAGATATTTTGAAATAAGTTTTAGGAAATTTATAATAAGGTCTGATGATTGTTTATGGATGTGTATTGATAATTACACAACCAACTATCAATTTTGGCCAATTTCGTTAATCATTTCGATTAGACCGGGATCAGATTTGCTCCATTACATCATGATAGGGGGTTCTCGTTTCGTATTTGGCTGCGAGTAGGAGACTATTCCCCATACATGTCACGGAGTGGTTGGTTGCAGTCGAGAGAATGGCCGTAAAAGCAAATTCGAGGTTCCAATGTATGCCACGACGAAAAGTGGCCGTTGACTAGGAAGGTTGAAAAGCCTACCCGTTTGTTACATTTTGTATCAGAGCGAGGTTACACAAGAACCTTGATTCTGGTGGGGATTAATCATTAGAGATAGAGTCAGTAGCATTCTAGAATGAGTTCGAGTGTATTCATAGATATGGGCGCGTATTTGTTAGTGGATATAAATTATTTTATATTGTGTGGACTTATCGGTCGAGTATTTATAAATTATGGTCGGTATTATCTGGACAACTATATCGATATGGATTTCTAAACTCTTAAATTAGGCAAACCGACATAGTATTGTTTTAAAAAGTGGATAAATGAAATAATTTTACCTAAAACATTATTTTGATATAAAAGAAATAATTTTATGAAATTATTATATATATTTGGAGTGTTTAGATGATAATATTATAATCAAATAGGATTATAAAATTGAAAATAGTTTATATAACCAAATGGAAATTTGTATAAGCATAAATTATACAAATGGATAATAATTAAAACTGGATTTAAACCGAAATCTAGAAATTCAAATCCCAGAAAGTTTAAAAACAATATTTTTCAAGGCAGTGGGGGAAAAATAATAATAAGAGTATTATTTTTGAATGTTTTCGAAAGGAAATTGTTTTAAAATGGATGTTGGAAGAGATATGGCACTGAACTCACTTCAGTCGCAGGAAAATAATCCCGGTGTTGACTGCACAACATTATCAGTATTCATTTTTGAGTTTCTAAGTGATGGATTGCTACCGAAATTGATTTGTTCAGATTTGTTGGGAAAACTAGTTTTGTTTTGGAAATTCCAATGGGAATTTGTTTTGGGTAAAAACTAGTTTGGTTTAAAATGTAAAAACGTGATTTCGAAAATATTTAAGATTTCAAGATGATTTGAAGAAAAATGCCGGGTGTTTGAATTATGGAACCCTGAATGATTTATAGATCATCAGGAAATGAGCTATAAACTTTTGAATTGGAAATGATTCTAAATAAGGAAAGTATGGAAATTCGATTTCGGAATTAACTTTTAACTTGAGTAAAGTAAAATGGATAAAATTTGAACTAAGCAAAGAAAATTGAAATAAATAAAATAAATTGGATTTGACTCATGAATGTTAAACAGATTGAACTGGTAAAGAAAAAAATTTGAATTCAACTTAAGCAAAGTAAATAATATCAATAAATGAAGTGATATAATAAATGGGATTTTAACTTAAGTATGTTAAATTAAATTGAACGAATTGAAAATTAGCTTAAGCTAATTTGAACAAAAACCGAGTTGTGTTTGGACTAGATTGAGAATAAATTGAATTTAGTATAGATGATTTTGAATGGAATAATCAACTTCAATAGCTTATAAAAAAATTGAAATAAACTGAATAAAAATAGATTTAGGCTACAAATAATGTATAGTCTTGAGTTTAAAAAAATAGAAAAAGTATGCAATTGATGGAAATATGAAAAGTAATAGTTGTGTGACTTGTAAAATTGAAAATCGGAATAGATAAGCCAAAAAAAGAAGAGTTTGATATGTTGGAAACGAAATTAAAACCCAAACTTGAATTTAGAATAAATTTAAACTCGGGTAAATTGTTTGAAGTGAATTTTGGGATGAAAATCAGATATTGAATTATAAAGTGGAAATGAACTAATTAGAAAATTAATTAGTTAATCGGACATAAAATGGGTATTAACGGGGTTGGATAAATTTGGATTGTAAGTTAAAAATGGAATTCGAAAATGAAACTCGACTTTATAAATAAATTTTGACATGGATTGTTAATAAATTAAATATAATTGAGATAGTGTGGAATTGAAATGGAACTAAATATAAATTGAGTTGGAATCAATTTAAAATAGCGATAGACTGGAATGGTTATTTTATTAAATGAATCAAGGAATTTGCATAGAAAATTTGGTGTTTGACATAAATGGAAGTAAATAAATTTTTATAAATTATTAGAAGTGAATAAATTGATTTTAATCAGTTTGGAGCGAATATTAATTTGTTTAGTACAAGTGTGAATTAAATGTAAGAAAATTGGGTTGTAAATCATTTCAGATTGAATGAAATGACGTATGGATTGATTGAAAGTAATAAATTGAATGTCAGAACCTTATGGTTGCTTATAATACATGTTTAGCGTGATTGGTTATTGAAGTTCATGTGTTGTAGTTGTTTAAATAAATGAAATGTTAGTGAATTTCATGTATTTGGTACTAATATGTTTAGATTTAGTAAGTACGGGTACTGGAAGCTGTTGTGCTTGGCTTTGATTGCGCGTATTGCAAAAATAAATAAGTCGCTTGCTTAAAATGCTAAAATAAGGTACGTTTTCAGATTAAATAATACAAAATACAAATATTGATATATATTTTGTTTTTCGACCATGTGGGTCGATGTGTGTGTGTGTATCTTGTCAAATTGCAAAAGGCTCTCCGTACAAAGGAGACTCTGCCAAAAAAAATTGAAAATTTAGGGTGTAAGAAAAATTTTGAAAAATTTTGGAATTTTTTTGTTAACGGCGAATTGGTTCCAAATAGGAATTGAAATAAAGGATTCCGGAATTTGAGTTGAAAGCTAATTTTTTTGCGAAAAACAAAAGATTAGAGAAGTGAATATCGGGTTTCAGCTATGTGCGTTTTAATAAGTTAATGTTTTTGGAGCATTTTACTGCCTTAGCAATTTCGAGAATAAAATTCTTTTAAGGGTGTGGAATGTAACGACCTAGATTTTTCGTTGTTCGGTTTTGAATATTTAAATGGTTTTAAATGTTGAATTTGAATTATAGATTGATTTTGAATATGAAAAATTAGGTTTATTTATGGAATAAATTCAGAATTTAAAATATAGCAATTTATTGAATAATTTAGTTATTGAAGTTATAATTGAATATTGGTTAAATTTTTGCATCTTTAGTTTTAAGCTTGATAAAAAAATAATTTAAAGGCCTATAGAATTTATATTGATGATAATGAAGGTGATTAAAGACTTAAAATTGAATTTAAAGGTGATCTGTTCAATTTTAAAAATAGTTGGTTAAACTGAACACTTAATCACCACGTTAAAAATAGCCTTCCGAGGCACCATCTTAGAATTCGATGAAAGCGGTTTCATTGGATCTGTATTATTGTATTTTTATCGGATTTCGAATCTTGTAACGTTTGGAGTTATCATTTAGCCGAACAGTATAGAAACGCATAAAAAATAATATCGAAACTCAACATATAATTGGGTCCAAAAAGCTATCTTGTTCATACAATCGAATTAGGACTTGAAACCTTTTCCATTGAGTTCGAAATAGGGGCATAACATTATAAACGCCTAGCGGCATACCTCGATAGGAGATCGAGATTTTAAGCTACAAATTCGGGATGATTTAAAATTAAATAATAAATATATTTATATATATTTACCGGTCAAGATATTTCACATCAGAACTTTCTCACCTCCCTTCAAATCACTGTAGCTAACCTTCTCAAACACGCCAATTTATTTTCAGTTATAACCGCATGTTCCTTCCCATATCTTCTTTAAATTCAAAAGAAAGGATTGCGTGTTTTCGATTGAAAAACGAACGAGAGAAAAAAATTAAAGCAAAATCGAACAAATTGAAATCGAGCCTCTCCCTCTCTCTTTTGATTTTTAATTCAATCCATAAGTTTACTCGACCGAAAAAAAATGAATAGAATGAAATCAAATTCGTCACAATGAAAAAAGAGAGGATGGGGAATCGCGACCTTGTCGTGAGGATGTCTCATGGACGGTGGCATCCAAGGCGGTAGGAAGGGGAGAACCAGGTAAGGGGAAATGACAATCGAAATGGTGAGGTCACGTGAACTCAAGGATAGCGACCTGATGGAGAAGGTACAATGGGGTGCGCAGCGATGAGTGAGGAAGTTTGGAAATCAAAAAATTGGTCGAGACCGTGGGCAAGCGTTCGTGAGTGAGGCTGTAGGCAAAACTAGGGGGTCGCGATTTGGGGATGGTTGGTGGAGACTATCTCGTACGATCTGATGATGGAACCGAAGTCGTGGAGGAGGCTAGGGAAAAGCAGGTTGGAAGCAAAGTCAGGGGAAGAAATAGAAGTCGTCTATGGAGCCAGTGGATGTCGAGCGTAATTAAGAAGGTATTTTAAAAAAATTAAAACATTTTAATCAACGTAATCAAGTTAAAACTTACTAATGGAATTCGTTAACAGGAAATTTGTTTAAACTAAATAATTAGTTAGTTAATTAAAAGTGTAATCGATAATTTATATGATTAGAAATCTTCTTATACGAGGTTAGATTGCAAGGATTCAGCCTTATAGGATTTAAAGATGTGGCGTCTACACAATAAATGTTATTTGGACGATCGACAAATTTAAAAAATTAGGATGTCCGGCACACTAGAAATCAAGGTGAGTATTTCTCACTCATTTAGATTTTCGTATTTTAATTTAAATGTTTAAATTTAAATTATTGGATGATGATTGGATTGATAAATCTATAATTATCTGTTGGATGACTATTTATATATAGCAGTGTATATATATTGGAGTGGTTGATATTCCAGCATTTTATGGCGGATGAGACCCTATGCGCCCCGCATAATAGCAGATGACACTATATACCGCGATATCCTCCTCGATGTGGGACTGGTATTTTTATTGTTGTCTAACATCTGTGGATGCAGGGAAAACAGGTTGGAGGGATCCATCTGGATTCCTCAAATATATTAGTATTCTTCATATTTATAAAAATGCTAGATTATTGTACGTTGTGAACTTTTTTAAAAGTTATAATGGCATGGAAATTAATTTTGGGCATATTAAATACCATGAATATTATTTTAAAATTTTAAGGAATAAAAAGAGATTGTAATATAAAATATATATCGAAACTTTGGATTATTTAAAAGAGGTTGTTTTAAATAAACAATACTGGAATTTTGATTGTATTAAATAATGCGAAAAAATATTTTAAATGGAAATTTTCAAAATAAATTATATAAGGATTTTTTTTAAAAAGGTTGGATTTTAAAATGGTAGTGGGAAAACGTGGAAAGAAGTTAGAAATTGATATTAAAATAGATTAGACAAAATAAATGGATTTTTAAAGGAATTGAATTTATAAAATGAAATTTTATAAATGAGATTATTTTTAGATAACTCAAAGGAGTTATAAAAAAATTTATAAATGAAGGAAAGTGATAACGGATGATAAATTTTGAAACATAAATTTAAGAAAAGAATTTATATTGGAATATGGAAATAGGTTGAGAAAAGTAGTAGATACTATTTTTAAAACAAATATGGTTAAGGAGATCGGAATGGAAGAAACGTGATGAAAATTAAGAGCGGTTATAGACTGGAAATTTAATTATCCAAACTTGAAAATAAGTTTTTAAATAAGTTAATTTTTAAATTTTAAAGAGGAAACTTTTATTTATTAAACTATGAAATTTTAAAGTTAGTTAGTATCGAATACTTCAAAATGAATTTTTAAATACTTGATATTTTTTTATATAGAATACTAACTTTTACATCTGCTCTGGAAAGTGATATTATAAAAGTTATTTCAATATTTTAAATAATTATCTGAATATGTCCTAAAAATAAATTATTATTATTTTCTTTAAAATACTTAGGTATATATATAGAGTTTTGAAATGTTTTAAATTTATTTATAAACCTTCTCAGAAGCCGGGAAAATG
Source organism: Allium cepa (assembly GCA_030765085.1). Lineage (NCBI taxonomy): Eukaryota > Viridiplantae > Streptophyta > Magnoliopsida > Asparagales > Amaryllidaceae > Allium > Allium cepa. The sequence goes on along the minus strand of CM060938.1, from coordinate 606,600,515 downwards.
GGTTATTCTGTGGATATTATTTATAAGAAAATTTTAACTGGAATTGGGAAGAAAAGTAAAAAAAATTCCGAAGAAGTTAAATAAAAGTGAACTACGAAAAATAAAAATAGAATTCATAAAGAAGTATAAAGGGAATTGACTTTATAACAAGTACAACTGGTTTCGAAAATATTAAGGGAATTAATTAAGGAATTCCGGAATTTATAGAGTTCGGGTAAAACAAGTTGGGAAATTTACAGATAAAATTGTAAATGATTTTGAGAAAAGAAAAAGAAATAAAAGGAATATTTTTCCAAGTTTTAATATCAAATTAAGTGAATAAAATATTCTAAGTATTGGAAAAGGTTGCAAATGTCCCGTGGAAATAGAAAAAATGGATTTGAAAACTGTTTTCAAATGCCAAGGAACTGAAAGTAATATCTTCTAAAGATATTTTATAATAACTTTTGGAAAATTATAATAAGGTATGATTATTGGTTATGGATGTGTATTGGTAGTTAAATAACCGACTATCAATTTTGGCCAATTCGTTAATCTATTCGAAGAGATCGGGATTGAATTTAATTATCCGAATACTACTTCGATCCAGTTTGAACGTAATGAATGAACACTGTGAAGATGATGAAGACGGTGATTCGGTTTGTGCAAACCCAGGACAAATTGTATGGACAAATGCTATCAGAACATCATCATTAGAGGACGATGAGCATTCTATGTGAATGTGTTCTTTAAAAGGTAATCGTAGCCTCAAGGCTCATCAACTCGGAATGACTAAAACAGGGGAGATGCAGCAAGGCCAAGTGGGTGGCACCCATGTAGGGTAAGGTTACCCCTATCTAGAGTCCCTTGTATTCAGCCGTGTGGCGGTTGCTGATCCCAACAGTAGGGTTATCTTATTCGGTCTATCCAGGTTAGGGGTAGGCCAGTCTTGTGTAGTAGGGGATCCCAGAGTGGTCCTCGGTACATTGTTCTAGAGGTGTACTGTAACGGGTAGTACTCCAGTAGCCCAGTCATTCGGTGGAATCCATTCTCCAATGAGCACCGTACGGTTTTGATTGTGCCCAACTATGATGGAACGTGACATGCAAGCATTTCAGCTATATTCTATTTACTTTCTATAGACATTATTATAATATCATATTATTTTGATAAAAATTGTTTTTGTTATCGTAAGGTAAAAACCTATTGTGTTTATTTGTGACGTGGTCTTATGAGTTACCTTTGTTTTCAAAGGATTTTGAAAGGTTAATAATTCAATTTGAGTGTGTTTTCTCCCGCTAATTTTCCAGACTTACTAGGGTGTTATTTTATTATAATGCTCGGGTCAGACGGTGTATTACAGTTTTAGGTTAAAATGCTAAGGAACTTAGGAGATGAGCTGGAGGAGTTCAGACATATATCACTTACTTAGATATTTTCGTTATATGAGGACATGTTTTTATAACTGTCCAAATTTAATGTAATGATTATGTACTCTGATGATTGTAACTATTAAGTAGTTGCAGATTCTTTTGTATAAAAATCTATTATTATATATTATATTTTATTCCGCTGCGATTGTGAGATTCTGTGTTGTTGTTTCCCTCTTTCTTCTACTTTTTCTTCTTCACCCCTAATGGACTGGTATTTCCGGCACTCGACCACTCGGCAGTCTATACGGTGGACATATAGATGTCGATTTTCGAGGTTGAAAATCGACGGTCCATTACATAAAGGTAAATTAAAGGCCAAAATTTAAAAGAGTATTATAAAATATTATAGAAATCTTAATGTGGGGTTATTTGAAGTTATAATATAATTTTGTAATGTAATACATGAATTTTTTTGTGATAAATTATTATAATTGATTTACAAATCAACATTTTTATTATTGTCTATGTACATAATTTAATGCATGTGATATATTTATATTTATATTTGGGTAGAAAAATGATTTTACTATTTTTGTTATACGAAGATATATATACACACACACACACATATATATATAAATATAATAAATTGATATATGTATACATAGGATTTTAAAAAAAATGGACTATGTTTATTGAGATTATTCAAATAATTTAATGTAAGATGTTGTAAACAGTTTAAGTACATGGATTTAAATGTACGGTATTAGAATAATTAAGGGAAGGGGTTGTAAATAATTGTGGAAATATTAATGTGTAGATATTGAAGCTAAAGATGGAATATACATTGCAATGTATTATTGATTTATTAAGATAAATGAATAATAAATTAAATTTGTTAATGTTGTTTTTGTGCATTATTTATATCATATGACTTATATATCTTTATATCAGAATAAAAAATGTAACATCCCAAATTTTGGTAACATTTTTTAGAATATTTAATTAGTTAAATTAAATAAAATAATATGTTGATTATGGAATTGAGATTTGATTTTAATAAGGTGTAGTCGTGCCATTTAACAATGAAGTAAAATAAGAGTTAAACTGAAATAGTGGAGGGGTAAAATAGGAAAGAGACCATTCCTATATCCTCCAAACCTTAGCCATGTATAATTTACATGTTCATTTCATTTAAAAATGTTGAAGACTCAAGGCCGGCCACCATTAATAAGGAAATGGGGAAAAAGAAAGAAGACAAGCTAAGCTTAAGCAAATCAAATCTATTCATATCTCAATCTCTTTGATCATAAAGGCTAAGGCGAATATTGTTTACATCTCATTTTTGATTGCATTTTCAGTTTTATGTTGAATTCTGAATTTGCAATGATTTGCCATGTTTTTGAATGATGGAATAAATATATTACTTGTTGATGAATTATGGTTTTTCATAATGAATTTATTATATGTTTTAAGATGTACACCCAATTACAGGACATCCAAAGACCTTAAGAATTTTTGTAAAGATCATAAATAATATTTTGGAGATGGGTTTTTCATATTTTTCAAAATTTTCATGGGATTAATATGAATTTTCTAGTAAAGAAAATGGTATTTTGGGTTATAAATTATTTATGGGTAAATAATTAGTTGTTGGGTTTTAAATTATTTATATGTTGGAAAACATATATAAAAATATATTTTTTGGAATTTTTCCCGATTTTTCCTAAGAGTTTTGATAGGTATATAAAATTATTTAAGGTATGGAACTTAAATGTCTTATACATTTTAAAATGGAGAAGGGGATTTTTGTAAATAATTTGAATTTGTTAATTCTGGAAAATGGCGGCACTTTGAAGAAGTAATATGGAAACCAATCAAATTAGACAAACAAAGTAGGTTAGGTACAAAAGAAATAGTTTAAAAGTACAAATAAATAGGTTTTTCACTGTTTCGTCCCATTCGGCACTAGGTTCTGCATCCATACTAACGCCTCTGACACAGTCGAAACCAATGCATATGGTATCAGGCAACTGATATGCAATGAATTGGATATAGGCGAAAGTTATAGGGTTGAAACCTTGGGGTTCCAAAAGGGTTGAAGCTTTGTTTTGGCCTTCTTGCTTTCGAATAAAATGCTTTCGACTTGGTTAGGTTTCGACTAGGTCAAATTATTTAAAAGGAAATGGTTTCGATTGTGTTGCATCATTTATTTAAATGAATGCTTTCGACTTGGCCGCCTTTTTACCTTTCATCCCAGTAGGTTAGGTTTCGACTTGGCCGCCTTTTTACCTTTCATCCCAGTAGGTTTCGAAGGGCTTATTTTGTTTCAAAAAGTCCACCCACGTCTCCAATACTTTCAAAGGGATGGTTTCGACAACATCACTTCATTACTTTGGAAATTGTTTCAGAATAGATTCTTTCAATTTAAATGTTTTTAAGACCCTTTTTCTATGTTTGAAGTAAAACCCAAAATGGTTTGGAAGGAGGTAGTTTTAAATGGTTTTGATGCAGATGCTTTTACTTTAATGGGGTTCTGATCCTTTGGCTATACTTGAAGGCAAAATCCGAACGGTCTCGACCGAGACGTTTTCAAAGGGTTTTGAAGGAGTTAACTTTGAATGGTTTCGAAAGGTTTCAACATGTTTTAAATTGAAACAAAAGTGCTTTCAAAAGGATCGAGTTTTAAAGCTTTTTAAAGGTTTTAGTGAATTGTTTCGAAAGGGGTGGTTCCCCATGGTTTCAACAGATTTGAAAAGCAAGGTTTTTCCTATGTTTTCAAAATTCAAGGTTTAAGAGGTTTTAAAGGAGGATGTCTAATGTTTTAAATCTTTCGAAGGAAAGACTTTTATTGGTTTTTAAAGAGTTGCTTTCAATGGTTTCGAAGGAGTTACCTTCAAGGGTTTCGAAAAGGGTGTTTAAAGGTTTTAAACATAGGTTTTGAATGTATTGAATATGCAATATAGCCTAAATGTTTTAAGTAAAAAAGCAGGTTTTAAATTATTTTGGAAGCATAACTAATCTTCAGTAAAATTCACCAATATTATTTTTACTACAGTATATATATCTATGACTTAGAGTAAAGCAAAAGATATATTTTCCTTGTATGTCTATATATATATGATTTAAAGGTCTAAATCATTTTAAAAAGGTTTTCAAGGAAAATTAAAAGGTAATTAACCCTAACAAAAGTATTCGGACAGTTAGTCCAGTTTGCGGGCAGTCGGCCCAGTTATATGGATAGATAGTCTATTTGTAGCATAACAGACCTTGCTATTGTTTTACAGATAGTTAGTCCATCTTGTTAGCATAACGGACCTTGTTATTTTGTTGTGGGTAGATAGTTCACATATTACCTGTTTTACTAACAGATAGTCCATTTATTAGCATAAAGGATATTGCAATTTTGATCTAATCAGTTTGATTAACCAGGTTGGTTGCAGGAAAGTAATTGCAAAATATATATGTTTTGGAAAGGATATTAGTGAGAGGAAACCCATTCCGCTAAGTAGTGTGGTCTTACTTAACATTAGTAAACTGAGATGTAACATAATTATCCATACCAGGCTTTATGTTTGACTCGATGTTTTTTCCCCTTAAATTCTCGGGTGCTCAAAATTTGTCTGAGTAGGCTAAGGGTTAAGATTTCAGGTTTTGATATTTTGGCGATCAGGTAGCTGACGGATAGCTAATTAGGAATACAGATTATTCTGTTCATTTTTTCCGCTATGTACACTAATTCAGATATGACTATATCTCTCTGTTCAACCAAAGGGGGCATAATTGTAACGATCCCGGATTTTAGTTGAGTTTAAATTGATAATTAAATTTATTTTTGAATAAAATTTGTGAAATTAATGGGTAATTGATATAAAAATATACTTACAAAATAATAAAAATAAACAGATATGTAGTCATACAAGACAATATGTATTAAAGTTAAAATAAATATTTAAATTAGAAATAGAAACATATTTATAAAAGATAAATTATATAGTTTTGTAAAATATTAAGTAAACAAACAAGGTAAGTATGTAGAGTTTACAAAAATAAAACAAAAGCAAAAAAAAAAAAATTGAGCTGCAAATGAAAATAGCTTACATTCAAATATAAAGTAAATACAATTAGACAAATTCCAACAACATATTAAAATAGAAATTAATTTATATTATAATGTAATATGAAAAATGAAAAGAAACAATATATATATATATATATATATATATATATTCAAGTATGAACACAAATAGAATAAAAGAGATAAGTATGAAGCATAAGTAGGCAAGTACATTTATATTAAATGTTTCCATCTCTAGCAGCAAAACAAAAGTATGTAGCCTGCATAAAGTTTTAAGCAAATCAAAAAAATTGATATGGGAATGTATAAGAATGAGATAAAAGGACTTAAGCAAGTAAGGCAGCCCATAACTTTAGTACAAACAACATCACCCTATACAACACTGCTTTCTCCATATATACACCTATTCCATTTCATTCGGTAAGAAAGTTAAGCAAAATTAGAAAAGAAAGTATAAACATCATCATCTATAAACTCAAAATATCATTCAAGTTCAAGAAGGCAAAACAGGGTTAACAGAAAATCAAAACTGTAGTTTCAAAAAAGTTCTCTCTATTCAAATTTATTTCCAGGCGATTAAACAACTTTAAAATAAGCTAAATATATCTAGTTGTTGCTTGTTAAGTTTGAGATCTGGAATTGCTTTGATATAAATATACATATATAAATCTCCTCTATGTATAATTAACTGGAAGAGTGAATGCCTGTTTATTTTGAAACCACCTCTGACTTCTTGTTTCAGAGCATCTATCTTGATCAAAACCAAATATCAAATCACTTGATTGTTGTTAGACCTTAGTTTCAAAACCAAATAGTTGTATTTAAGTATGAGTTATAATCTAAAAATGATTTTGCAAAGTAAAAATGCATATGAAAAGAAAGATCAAATTTTTATAGTGAAAACTCTAAATTCTGGAAATTTCGAACTTCATGAATTATTGATTCAAGAATATAACTTGAATCCTTACTGGAAGACATGATTTTTAAACCTGGTTTGATGATATTTCATTGTGTGGTTTGAGAGCAGTTCGTTTTTGTCTGCAAATTGAATTTCGACCAAATACTGATGATCGGTTGAGTCGTGTTGGTTGGAGCTTTGGCTGGGAATGGAGGAGCCTACGGGAATGCCTGGAGAAATGGTCGGAGGTGGCAATGATGAGTGTGGCGTCGGCGGCGTGAGGGTTAAGTTTGTAAACCTAGTTTTTTTAGTGGAGAGGAAACTCGTGCATCACGTCCTTTTTCGAGCATCGAGTTGCTCGTGCCTTCGGGTAATGGTGGCTGGGTGGATGACGAGGTCGTGACCGGAATTTCAGAGCCTCCGGTAGTCGAGGCGTCGAGAATGGTGCGTTGCCAGGTTTTGAGGGGATGTTGTTTTCGCGTGTTCCAGGTTTTGTTTTCGAGCTTGAATTCGAATTCGAGAGGAGAATTAGGATTATGATGGTCTGAGATTGATGCGAGGATGAACGTCGACTTGTTCGACGATGAGGCGATGGCTGGAAGCGATCAACGGCAACGTGCACGTGCACGGAGTTCATTTCTTGGAAACTGGAAGTCTCTGTGTTGATTTAATGATTGGAGTGGGTTTTGTTTTCTCGGGGTGGTCTCGAGCTATTCAAGTATGTTACTCGAAGCACTAGGGTGTTAGATTCGAAGTCATCTTCGTTTGGCTCGAGTAAATCCTTAATTACAGGGTTTAGACAACCTGATAGTGTTTTGATTCTTTTAAAACAAATTTAGTGAAATTTAAATTTGTACACCGGATTTAAACAAAGTTTAAATCCAGTTTGAATTATGGATTCAAATTCACTTTTGAATCCTAAATTGAAATAAAAAAAATAAAGTTTAATTTTTTAAATGTTTAGAACAAGATTTAAACTTAAAATAAATTTTTAAAAGAATGAAATTGGTTTTCAAACAAGTGTTTAACTAGGATTTTTTTAAAAATCCAGTTTAAACTTTTTCTTATATAAGTTGTTATATAAGTGATAAATGTTCTTTACATTTATTTTAAAGAATTTTAAATTGAATTTAAATTTGATTTAATGTTTAAATGGTTAATCGTTTTGGGATCCTAACTTCAAAATGGAATTTAAATTTTAAAATTTAAAAGTGTAATGTTTTAAATATACACTTAAATGTTAATTAAATCATAAGTAGAGGAAATGAACTATATTAAGGGTAATTAAGGAAATGTTAGTAGTTAATGAAGATAATCAACTAAAGATTATTAAGAAATTAAGTTAATTAAAATGGATAATTTATTTAATTAATAAATTAATGATTTGGACTAATTGAATAAGTAATTTAAGGTTTAAAGATTAATTAAGTTAATTTATTTGTAAATTAAGGATTATTAATTGGATAAGATTAGATAAGTTAAGAAAATAAATTTTTGATTAGAAATAAATCAATCAAGTAATCAAGAATTAAATTAATTATTGCAAGGTACTTAATTAACTAAATAAATAATTAATTAATTAATGCGTTCTTAATGGTTATTCAATTTATAATCAATAATGATCAATATGAGTGAATTTCTTTAGCCAAGCAATTAAAGAAATGTTAATCGTTAATAAAGGTTATTAACTAAGATTAATTTCGAAGTTAAAGATCAATTGATTCATAAATTAAGGATGGTTAGTTAATAATTAAAGGGAAATTTATCTCAGATGATTTGAAATTAACTTATGTTAAGTAACCAGGATTAATGACAAGTAATACATCTGATCTAGATTTATCAGTTGATTAATAAATTTTACCTATGAATGTTTAGATCTTATTGAATGGCTGAATTATTGATATTCCCGATGTCTGATGTTTTGTGATATATCCTGATTTGCGTGGTGATCTAAAGTGTGATTTATTATCTGTGGTGAAATTTATTATCTATGATATATATCTGTGATCTGTACGATAAGCATTATAGTTTATACTGCTTATCAACTATATTTTGGTGTTTTAATCTGTGATGATAGAATGATTTTGCACTATTGTGTTAAACCCCTGGACTACACCCTACACAAACAAATATGGATTTCACGAGAAAATCGATTAAGTCACAGATTTTTGAAATAGTTTTAAAATTTGAATTTTTAAATTCAAATGTTTTGGAAATGGATTGGGTTAAAGTGAAAAGCTTTTGAAATGGAATTTTAAAGATGAAATTTATTTTGAATAACTTGGTTTAGTTTTGGAATTTAAATAATTTGATTTAAACTTAAATTCAAAATTTGGAATTGAACCCTATGATTTGAAACTAGGGATTTAAGATGTTATACTAGTTATGTATGGGTTAAACCATTTTAAAAGTATTAATTTGGGAATTTGAATTTAAATTCATGGGCTTTAACTCGTGCAAATAAAATTGGATTTTTCTGAAACAAAAACTATTTGTTTTCAAATAATAAAAGCTTACACATAAGCAATGAACTTTCGATTTGTGTTAAAGGGATTTTCTAAGTTATGGAAACTGGTTTGAAGGCTATAAGTTAAATCCTTAACTTGAAGATTGGATGATTTAACCCTAATTAAAATGGAATTATTTTGAAAGGCTATGAATAAATCTTTGGAAACGAGTTTTGAAAGCTATAAGTTAAATTTTGACTTAAGGATTTAACGAGTTAATCCTAATTGGAATGGAAATTTGTCTTGAAATCTATGATTGTGAAACTAGGTGAACTTAGTGAAATGAACCCTTTTGTTTAAAAGATTTGAAAGGGTGATTTGTTTTAACCATTTGAATGAAAGGTTTTGGGCTTTAAGCTATGATTTAACTGAGACCCCAGTATCCAAATGATTTTTAATATTGCGCTCTGTATTCGGTTTAGCCGAGGGAGGACCTTTGTGTCATATAACCCATTCTGAATAGTGCTACAATGTATATGGATAGCATTTGAAGACCGATGGTGAAGACCGGGTATTTACGAGAGCGATAGGATGACCAGTCGATTGTCTCTGCACTGAGTCACGCCGGTATAGAGATTTCCTTTGTTATGGAAAGTTCGATCGGGATTGTGAATACCCGGATTTGCAAGGGCTTCTTTGGAAGTGCCTTCGGTTCTGTTCGAACCCAGAACAGACTTGTATGGATTGTATGTCTGACATTACATTTGAGATATAAAGCATATTTCTTTCAAATACATTTCTCTTGGTGGCGGAGAATTTATTCTCTTAGCCTAACACCCTTCTATGAGACGTACGAGTTCAGAGGCTATGTAGTTGATGGTTATCAGTGATATACTCCCAATTTGGTAATGTGGTATGCTGAGTGCTGCTGATCATTTGTTGATCAAAACATGGCTTTTGTGAAAAGCGTAGCTTTGTGGACGAGACTTTGTCGAACCTCACAACCCGGTTATGGTCGAAACAGGAATCGTAGCGGCAAGGTTATTTAAGGATAGCGCCCTCTGAGGGTATGTCATTTCCTTCTGGATTATGAGTGGTATCATGGTATGGAGCCCAGATACTTACTTTGTGGTTGCTGCAAACTTATTATTTTGTGGTTGTTGGTTGAGAGGATCCTCGGATAAAGGTTGCTTACAACCAGGCGATGGCATACTCGTGTCAGTAGTTAGCCAGCTAGAGGTAACCCGGCCTTGTCTAGCAGAGATCCGGTTAGGATCCGGGGACGTCCCTCCAGAGGCGTTCTATTTTACTTGGGAAGTTCCTTTGTCGAACCATTTGTTGGAAATCCAATCAAAATAATACGAGCCCTGTACGGTTTTAGTTGTATAACCTGACATTTACTTATGGTGGCGCTCCACTGTTTAGATGGTAGCTATAGTAGGCATAGTTGGAATGTCTATGTTGGCTAAGATTAATATTATACTTTCGAAATGTTTTCCTGCACTTTGCACTTATAGTAATAATATCAAAGAAATTCACGTATTAAGCATATTAGACTATCATAAGAAGAAATCTCCTCCAATTCTGCGTTTGCATTGTGTGTGTGGAGGGAGGTCTTATGGTAGTTCCATTTTCTAAAAGCATTGCGGATCTATTTTAAAATATTTCTTTGTTTGTTTTTAAAGATAAACTGTTTTTGTTACTCATACCAGTCCCATGACTGACCTGGAGTTTATTTTCCCTTTCCTAAACTCTGGGTGCTCACTATTTTCCACACGGGCAGTCTAGAGTTGGGTTTTTCAGATAGTTAGGTTGAGTAAATTATGTGGAGCTAGTTCAGTCTTTGGATAACGGACGAGACTTGCTTATCTATATGCATCGTTATTTGGAGTTCGAGCTATTTCTTGATCGGTGCCTTGGAGTTCTCTTTTGAAGACTATCTTAGAGTTACTTGTTCCGCTGCTAGTGTTATCTATTTTCTTTCCGCTGCTATTTTATCTTATCATATCTCCGATTTATATTGATATCTATTGTATCGTCTGTTGTATCAGATATTGTATCAATGCTGTATATCAATGTAATATTCTTTTTCTTCTGCTGTGTTGTTTACTTAATTGTGTTATAAGCTCCGGCGAACCAGATTCGACGTTTGGATCTATGGCATTGGAATATGAGTATCGTATTCGGTGCCGATTTTCGAAGGCCAAGTCAGGATCGTTATAAGTGGTATCAGAGCTACGGTTGAACTTAGCTCAGGAGTGTAACACGTTAAGTAGCTCATTAGAGATAGGGTGAAGTATACCCTAGAATGAGTAATCCCTAAGATATCTGTTCGTATGCCTCAGTAAATTCTCTTACTATCCACTGATAGTGAGTATGAGTGCAAGAAGAGGACGAGATTGGGGACAGGGGAGTACGACTACAAATGGTCGATGCCCTGCGACAGTGGAAACAAATCCTTTCTCTTCTCAATCTCCTTTGATTCATCTTTCCAAATTCTTTTGATTGCTTCGTGACAACTCCAGAAAGAGGCCTCGGTGTGATGATGCTCTACGTATCATTGTAGGAAATTTTTACTTCGTATCTTCATCGGTTTCTTATCAGTTTTTGATTTTAAACCTTAATGAATATGAATTGGAAATTTGGAATCAAAATTTTAAATAAATTGGAAATTTTAAATTGAGTTAACTTGATTAATAGAATATGAAGGATAATTTGAATTGTATCGATAAAACGATTTCGTTTAAAATCAAATTTAAATTTCTTTTGCAATTTCTTGTGCAGACCAAAGTCCGAAGAGGGAAAAATTGGTATATATTCTGAGATATTTCGACTTGAATTTGGAATCCATACCTAGTGTTTGAGGAATTGTAGGAGTTCGAATCTATCTATCTCTTCTCTGAGGTCCGATATATTTTACGAGTGGTTAGTTATCCCTTCGGACTAACCAGTACCATGCATATTTCGTAGATTTGATGACCCGAGTATCCTGTATAGTATCAAATAAGTTTGTTCTCATATTGGTGATATTCTGATTAGGTAAGCTAAATGCAGAATAAATATCCAGTTTCATTTGGAAAGATGTTTCATCTATCTTTGTGCTATTTTCGTGCCGGTAAATTTCGGGGACAAAATTTCTTTAAGGAGGGGAATCTGTAACGACCCCGGATTTTAATTGATAATTAAATTTATTTTTGAATAAAATTTGTGAAATTAATGGGTAATTGATATAAAATATACTTATAAAATAATAAAAATTAACAGATATGTAGTCATACAAGACAATAAGTATTAAAGTTAAAATAAATATTTAAATTAGAAATAGAAACATATTTATAAAACGTAAATTATATAGTTTTGTAAAATATTAAGTAAACAAACACGGTAAGTATGTAGAGTTTACAAAAATAAGACAAAAGCAAAAATAAATTGAGCTGCAAATGAAAACAGCTTACATTCAAATATAAAGAAAATACCATTAGACAAATTCCAACAACATATTAAAATAGAAATTAATTTATATTATAATGTAATATGAAAAATGAAAAGAAACAATATATATATATATATATATATTCAAGTATGAACACAAATAGAATAAAAGAGATAAGTATGAAGCATAAGTAGGCAAGTACATTTATATTAAATGTTTCCATCTCTAGCAGCAAAACAAAAGTATGTAGCCTGCACAAAGTTGTAAGCAAATCAAAAAAATTGATATGGGAATGTATAAGAATGAGATAAAAGGACTTAAGCAAGTAAGGCAGCCCATAACTTTAGTACAAACAACATCACCCTATACAACACTGCCTTCTCCATATATACACCTATTCCATTTCATTCGGTAAGAAAGTTAAGCAAAATTAGAAAAGAAAGTATAAACATCATCATCTATAAACTCAAAATATCATTCAAGTTGAAGAAGGCAAAACAGGGTTAACAGAAAATCAAAACTGTAGTTTCAAACAAGTTCTCTCTATTCAAATTTATTTACAGGTGAGTAAACAACTTTAAAAAAACTAAATATATTTAGTTGTTGCTTGTTAAGTTTGAGATCTGGAATTGCTTTGATATGCATATACATATATAAATCTCCTCTGTGTATAATTAGCTGGAAGAGTGAATGCCTGTTTATTTTGAAACCACCTCTGACTTCTTGTTTCAGAGCATCTATCTTGATCAAAACCAAATATCAAATCACTTGATTGTTGTTAGACCTTAGTTTCAAAACAAAATAGTTGTATTTTAAGTATGAGTTATAATCTAAAAATGATTTCGTAAAGTAAAAATGCATATGAAAAGAAAGATCAAATTTTTACAGTGAAAACTCTAAATTTTGGAAATTTCGAACTTCACGAATTATTGATTCAAGAATATAACTTGAATCCTTACTGGAAGACATGATTTTTAAACCTGGTTTGAAGGTTTTTCATTGTGTGGTTTGAGAGCAGTTCGTTTTTGTCTGCAAATTGAATTTCGACCAAATACTGATGATCGGTTGAGTCGTGTTGGTTGGAGCTTTGGCTGGGGATGGAGGAGACTACGGGAATTCCTGGAAAAATGGTCGGAGGTGGCAATGATGACTGTGGCGTCGGCGGCATGAGGGTTAAGTTTGTAAACCTAATTTTTTTTAGTGGAGAGGAAATTCATGCATCATGTCCTTGTTCGAGCATCGAGTTGCTCGTGCCTTCGGGTAATGGTGGCTGGGGGGATGACGAGGTCGTGATCGGAATTTTAGAGCCTCTGGTGGTCGAGGCGTCGAGAATGGTGCGTTGCCAGGTTTTATGGGGATGTTGTTTTCGCGTGTTCCAGGTTTTGTTTTTGAGCTTGAATTCGAATTCGAGAGGAGAATGGGGATTCTGATGGTCTGAGGTTGAAGCGAGGATGAACGTCGACTTGTTCGACGACGAGGCGATGGCTGGAAGCGATCCACGACAACGTGCACATGCACGGAGTTCATTTCTTAGAAACTGGAAGTCTCTATGTTGATTTAATGATTGGAATGGGTTTTATTTTCTCGGGGTGGTCTTGAGTTATTCGATTATGTTACTCGAAGCACTAGGGTGTTAGACTCGAAGTCATCTTCGTTTGGCTCGAGTAAATCCTTAATTACAAGGTTTAGACAACCTGACAGTGTTTTGATTTTTTAAAAACAAATCTAAATGAAATTTAAATTTGTACACCAGATTTATACAAAGTTTAAATCCATTTTGAATTATGGATTCAAATTCACTTTTGAATCCTAAATTGAAATAAAGAAATAAAGTTTAATTATTTAAATGTTTAGAACAAGATTTAAACTTAAAATAATTTTTTAAAAGAATGAAATTGGTTTTCAAACAAGTGTTTAACTTGGATTTTTTTTTTAAATCTAGTTTAAACTTTTTCTTATATAAGTTGTTATATAAGTGATAAATGTTCTTTGCATTTATTTTCAATAATTTTAAATTGAATTTAAATTTGATTTAATGTTTAAATGGTTAATAATTTTGGTATCCTAACTTCAAAATGGAATTTAAATTTTAAAATTTAAAAGTGTAATGTTTTAAATATACACTTAAATGTTAATTAAATCATAAGAAAAGGAAATGAACTATATTAAGGGTAATTAAGGAAATGTTAGTAGTTAATAAAGATAATCAACTAGAGATTATTAAGAAATTAAGTTAATTAAAATGGATAATTTATTTAATTAATAAATTAATGATTTGGACTAATTGAATAAGCAATTAAGGTTTAAATTAAGGTTTAAAGATTAATTAAGTTAATTTATTTGTAAATTAAGGATTATTAATTGGATAAGATTAGATAAGTTAAGAAAATAAATTTTTGATTAGAAATAAATCAATCAAGTAATTAAGAATTAAATTTGTTATTGTTAGGTACTTAATTAACTAAATAATTAGAATTAATTAATGCGTTCTTAATGGTTATTCAATTTATAATCAATAATGATCAATATGAGTGAATTTCTTTAGCCAAGCAATTAAAGAAATGTTAATCGTTAATAAAGGTTATTAATTAAGATTAATTTAGAAGTTAAAGATCAATTGATTCATAAATTAAAGATGGTTAGTAAATAATTAAAGGGAAATTTATCCCTGATGATTTGAAATTAACTTATGTTAAGTAACCAGGATTAATGACAAGTAATACATCTGATCTAGATTTATCAGTTGATTTATATATTTTACCTATGAATGCTTAGATCTTATTAAATGGTTGAATTGTTGATATTCCCGATGTCTGATGTTTTGTGATATATCCTGATTTGCGTGGTGATCTAAAATGTGATTTATTATATATGGTGAAATTTATTATCTGTGATATATATCTGTGATCTGTAAGATAAGCATTATAGTTTATACTGCTTATCAACTATATTTTTGTGTTTTAATCTGTGATGATTGAATGATGTTGCACTATTGTGTTAAACCCCTGGACTAGACCCTACACACACAAATATGGATTTCACGAGGAAACCGATTAAGTCACAGATTTTTGAAATAGTTTTAAATTTTGAATTTTTAAATTCAAATGTTTTGGAAATGGATTGGGTTAAAAGTGAAAAGCTTTTGAAATGTAATTTTAAAGATGAAATTTATTTTGAATAACTTGATTTAGTTTTGAAATTTAAATAATTTGATTTAAACTTAAATTCAAAATTTGGAATTGAACTCTATGATTTGAAACTAGGGATTTAATATGTGATACTAGTTATATATGGGTTAAACCATATTAATTGTATTAATTTGGGAATTTGAATTTAAATTCATGGGCTTTAACTCGTGCAAATAAAATTGGATTTTTCTGAAACGAAAACTATTTGTTTTCAAATAATAAAAGCTTTCACATAAGCAATGAACTTTCGATTTGTGTTAAAGGGATTTTCAAATACATTTCTGTTGGTGGCGGAGAATTTATTCTCTTAGCTTAACTCCCTTCTCTAAGACGTACGAGCTCAGAGGTTATGTAGTTGATGGTTATCAGTGATATACTCCCAATTTGGTAATGTGGCATGCTGAGTGTTGTTGATTATTTGTTGATCAAAGCGTGGATTTTGTGAAAAGCCTAGCTTTGTGGACGAGACTTCGTCGAACCTCACAACCCGATTATGGTCGAAACAGGAATCGTAGCAGCAAGGTTATTTGAGGATAGCGCCCTCTGAGGGTATGTCATTTCCTTCTGAATTATGAGTGGTATCATGGTATGGAGCCCAGATACTTACTTTATGGTTGCTGCAAACTTATTATTTTGTGGTTGTTGGTTGAGAGGATCCTCGGATAAAGGTTGTTTACAACCGGGGGATGGCATACTCGTGTCAGTAGTTACCCAGCAAGAGGTAACCCGGCCTTGTCTAGCAGAGATCCAGTTAGGATCCAGGGACGTCCCTCCAGAGGAGTTCTATTTTACTTGGGAAGTTCCTTTGCCCGACCATTTGTTGGAAATCAAATCAAAACAATACGAGCCCTGTACGGTTTTAGTTGTATAACCTGCCATTTACTTGTGGTGGCGCCCCACTGTTTAGATGGTAGCTATAGTAGGCATAGTTCGGAATGTCTATGTTGGCTAAGATTAATATTATACTTTCGAAATGTTTTCCTGCACTTTGCACTTATAGTAATAATATCAAAGAAATTCACATATCAAGTATGTTAGTCTATCATAAGAAGAAATCTCCTCCAATTCTGTGTTTGCATTGTGTGTGTTGCGGGAGGTCTTATGGTAATTCCATTTTGTAAGAGCATTGCGGATCTATTTTAAAATATTTCTTTATTTTTTTTAAAGATAAACTGTTTTTTTTTACTCATACCAGTCCCATGACTGACCTGGGGTTTATTTTCCCTTTCCTAAACTCTGGGTGCTCACTATTTTCCACAAGGGCAGTCTAGAGTTGGGTTTTTTAGATAATGAGGTTCAGTGGATTATCTGGAGCTAGTTCAGTCTTTGGATAACGGACGAGACTTGGTTATCTGTATGCATCGTTAGTTGGAGTTCGAGCTATTTCTGGATTGGTGCCTTGGAGTTCTCTTTTGAAGACTATCTTAGAGTTACTTGTTCCGCTGCTAGTGTTATCTATTTTCTTTCCGCTGCTATTTTA
Source organism: Allium cepa (assembly GCA_030765085.1). Lineage (NCBI taxonomy): Eukaryota > Viridiplantae > Streptophyta > Magnoliopsida > Asparagales > Amaryllidaceae > Allium > Allium cepa. Next base: position 606,583,639 of record CM060938.1, on the reverse strand, counting down.
TCGCATCATATCTCTTATGTATATTGATATCTATTGTATCATCTGTTGTATCGGATATTGTATCAATGATGTATATCAATGTATTATTCTTTTTCTTCCGCTGTGTTGTTTACTTAATTGTGTTATAAGCTCCGGCGAACCAGATTCGACGTTTGGATCTGCGGCATTGGAATATGAGTATCGTATTCGGTGTCGATTTTCGAAGGCCAAGTCAGGATCGTTATAATCATCATATGTCGCCCTTGGCGTAATTTTATAATGATTATAATTGATCTTTACCTGAGAAACGAACATGGGATTATGTAACTTGAATATGAATTTGTTTGAAATGTAATCATTAAAATGTTATTTATGAAAATCTGTTATTTTTCCATATTCAAGTGCTTCTGATATTATGAATACTATTAGCATTACCATATTTTGTCAGCAGAAGTTAATATTACAAATGACTGCAGCACCTGTACCACTTAGCTTTTGGCCTTTAGATACGGGATGTTACAATTTGGTATCAGAGCATACATTTTTGAATTTTTTAACTAAAAATGTTTTTTAAAAAAACATAGTCCTTATGAATTGGAGTAAGATTGGGGTATGGGATAACATTACAGTAACATACTTGTATTTGATATATATAAGTATGTTCTTTATCTCTTGTCTCCTTGTAAGGTTATTTTCTGTATCTCATAAGGTTCGAATACAGACATGGAAGGAAGAAGAGGAAGAGTTAACCCAGGAGGGGAAGGCACCGATAGGAATGCCAGGCCTACTATGAGAAGAGGTCAAGGTCAGGAACAAGCAGAGAATGTGGATGTTGGAGTCCCGCAAGTTGGAATGGAGCTATGTATCAGTTCTTCGTGAATATGGTGCAGGCAGGTGCTGCAACTGGAGTAGGGGAAGAAGGAGTTACAGGAGCTCCAGTTGTCAAGAACTATGCTAAGTTGAGTGGGGACTACATTAAGCTTGGAAGGAAGCCTTTGGTTGGAACGTAGTATGCTATTGAGGTAAAGAATTATTTGTTGCTCCGTGAAAGGATTTTTGTAGATTTAGGGCTCAATAATGAACAGAAGAGGAGGTTGGCATCTAGGCAGCTTTAGGGAGTTGCTTTGTTTTGGTGGAATAGTGTAATTATGGCGCTGGATGAGGAGGTTATGACCTAGGAAGATTTCAAGGGAAGGTTCCTGGAAAGGTTCATGTCTGCAATGGCATATTTAGCTCTAATCATAAAGTTTACAGAATAAGAGCAGGGGGAGATGTTATTTCTAGAGCATGCTTGAAAGTTTGAGGAGTTAGTCTGGTATGGGTATGCTTTAGTGGCGGTCATGAAGAGGAACAAAAAGTTTATTAGGGGGTTGAAGAACGTGTTATCTAGGGATACATTACCTCATATTAGAGATCCTTCAAATTTTGTAGTGGAAATGGCCTTAAGCCATGAGAAGTTGCTTGATTCTCTAGAGAAGAGTGAGGCTGAGGATGTCCCGGTTGGGCAGGGTCAAAAGAGGAAGTTCTTTCCTAAGAAATGTGCTCAGAAGGGTGGAGCAACTAAGAATAGGAAGCTGAGATTCTCTATTCCAAGTGCGACAAGAAAGGACACTTTGCAAATGAGTGTCGTGCTGGGAAGGCAAAGTAAGCGACTGGGAGGAAGAATGTCAAGTGCCCACCTATGACGAGATAGGCCACTATAAGAGCCAGTGCAAGCAGTACACTAAGGATCGAAAGGGAAGTGTATGCATTGGAGCCTGCTACTTCAAAGCCAACAACTGAGGAGAAGGGAAAGGCAGTTTTGGGAAGTACGCTTCAGATTCTTAGTATGTCTGTTAGCATTCTTTTTTATACTCGTGCATCGCATTCTTTTATATCTAGATGTCCGATAGATAATCTTAATCTAGAACCCACATATTTAGTTACGTCCTTACGGGTTGCAAACCCAGTAGGACGGTATGCAACTCTAGGGTTGAGATGTGACCAGTTAGAGTTTGACTTGCTAGGTCATTCTTTTGTTTGCAGTTTTCATGTTTTGGATTTTGTGGGTTTTGGAATCATTCTGGGGATGGATTGGTTAAGTGAGTACGATGCTAGGATATTTTGCCAGGATAGAAAAATATCGCTTCGACATTCGGATTGTAGTAATAGGATTATTTATACCATAGAAGGTTCTTGCAGTGAGATGTATACCTTGGTGGGTCTATGGACTCGTTAGATGAGTTGAGTCGAGTTTTTGTGGTTAGAGAATTCGCAGATGTGTTTAAGCCTGTACTAAGATTGCTACCGAAGCGAGCTATTGAGTTTCAGATAGATTTGGTTCCGAAAGTTGAACCAGTGAGTAGGGCGCCAAGCAGGATAAACCCTTCAGAGATGAGGGAGTTGAAGGTGCAGTTGGTGGATTTATAAGGCAAGAGTCTTATCAAGATGAGCAGTTCGCCTTGGGGAGCAGCTGCAATATTTGCTAAGAAGTCGAATGGATCGTTGAGGCTTTGTATCGATTATTGTAAGTTGAATGAGAGGATGGTAAAGAATCGATATACATTGCCTAGGATTGACGATTTTTTCGACCATTTGAGCGGAGCCAAGTATTTTCACAGTTAGATTTAGCGACAGGTTTCCATCGGCTTAGAGTAGCAGAGGCTAGTGTACCTTTGACGGCGTTTAGGACTAGGTATGGGTCGTACAAATGGTTAGTCATGCCGTTCGGACTAACTAATGCGCCATCTTTCTTTCTGGATCTGATGTATCGGGTTTTTCAAGAGCCTTGGACATGTTCATATTGGTTTTCATAGATGATATCTTGATATACTCTAAGAATGAAAGAGAGCATGAAGTTCATCTTAGAGTGGTGCTTGAGATGCTGAGGCCGCATCAGCTGAAAGAGAAGTTTTTGAAGTGTCAGCTCTAGAAGAAAGGAGTGAAGTCTCTTAATCATGTAGTTCTTGAGAAAGGGTTGACTACAGATCCGACTAAGATTGAGGCAGTTAATAGTTGGAAGAGGCCTGAGACAATAACCGAGATAAAGAATTTCCTTGGGTTGGCTAGTTATTATCAAAGGTTCACTAAGGATTTTTCATGGATAACGGCAACAATGACCAAGCTAACAAGAAAGGATGTGATGTTTGTGTGGACTGATAAGTGTGAGGAAGCATTCCAGGGTTTAAAACAATTATTGACACATGCGCCTGTGTTGGTTGTTCCAGAAGGGAATCAAGATTTGATGGTTTATACTGATGCGTTTGGAACAGGACTAGGAGCTATGCTGATGCAGAGAGGTAAAATGATTGCAATTGCTTCTAGATAGCTTAGACCGCATGAAGTCAGGTATCCGACACAAGATTTAGAGTTGACTGCAGTTATTTTTTCTTTGAAGGTGTGAATACATTATCTTTTGGGAGAAAGGTTTGAGTTATGTATAGATCACAAGTCATTGAAGTACTTGTTCTCTCAGAAGGAGCTGAACATGAGACAGCTAAGGTGGTTAGATTTTATCGTTACTTATGATTTTAGGATTGAGTACACACCAGGGAAGGCAACAAGGTTGCAGATGCACTTAGTAGGAAACATCAGAATGCAGTTTTGGCGATAAATGATTAGTAGAAGGATTTGAAAGAATTAGCAGACTGCAGAGTGCCGTGGAGATCTGAGGCTAGGTCTAGTAGAGATACAGTTGTATTATCTTGTTCAGAAGTTCGACCAGTGTTGATAAAAAAGAGTGCTTCTAAACGGATGGAGGATCCGATGTTAGCCGAACGAATCAGGAAGCTAAGAGAAGGAACTAGAGCGATGACTTGAAAGATTTCAGTATTGACCAGAATGGGTGGTTTAGAAACAAAGGAAGATTTTGTGTTTCGAGTGTAGGAAACGTAAGGAAAGAAGTATTGGAGGAATGCCATCATTCGAAGTTCACCATTCATCCAGGAGGTACTAAGATGTATCTGGATATGAAGAGGAGTTTCTTCTGGGAAGGTATGAAGCGTGATATTGGTTTATGTGTAAAGCAGTGCTGGGATTGCCAGCGGGCAAAGGCCAAACACCAGAAACCAAGTGGGTTGCTTTAGCCATTAGATATTCCAGTATGAATTTGGGATTCTATATCCATGGATTTTATTTACGGGTTGCCAAGGTCAAATAGGGGAAATGATAGTGTATGGGTCATAGTGGACGGATTGACCGAGAGTGCCCATTTTGTTCCGGTTAGGTCAACCAGAATGACACCTGATTTAGCAAGGTGTTTTATGAGGAATGTGGTTAGACGGCATGGAATTCCTAGTAGCATACTAAGTGATAGAGATCCATTGTTCACAAGCGAGTTTTGGAAGAGTCTGTAGGAAGTTTTGGGAACCAAGCTTAAGATGAGTACCGCTTACCATCCATAGACAGATGGACAAACGGAAAGAGCTAACAAAATCTTGGAAGATTTGTTAAGAGCTCGTGTTCGAGATTTCAGGGGATCATGGGAAGACCATCTGCATGTAGTCGAGTTTTCGTGCAACAACAGTTATCAGACTAGTATTGGAACGGCATCGTTTGAAGCTTTGTATGGAATCCATGGAAATCTCCTATATATTGTCTAGAGACCGGGGATAGGTTAGTTCTTGGTCCAAATCTGGTTAGAGAAGCTGTAGAAAAGATTGGGGTCATTCGAGCTAGAATGAAGGAAGCTCGGTCTAGGTAGAAAAGTTATGCAGATAAGAGACAGAAAGATCTAGAGTTCTCAGTTGGAGACCAAGTTTTCGTCAAAGTGACACCGATGAAGGGTGTGATTAGGTTCGGAAAATCGGGGAAGTTGGCACCGAGGTTTGTTGAGCCTTTTCCTATTATTGAGAGGATCGGGAAACTCGCATATAGAGTTGAGTTACCGAGAAGATTGGTAGGAGTCTATGATTTTTTTCATGTTTCTCATCTCAAAAAGTGTGTTAGAGACCCGGAGACTACTATTGCACCGACTGTGCTACATGACTTAGTAGTAGAACCGGATTTGACTATAGTGAGGAAGCCAATTCGCATCATTGCAAGAGATGAGAAAAGGCTTAGAACCAAGAAAGTCAGGTTAGTTAAAGTCTAATGGAGCGATGATGACAGAGATTGTACTTGAGAGATTTAGAGCACGATTAGAAATACTTATCCCGACTTGTTTGATGGTATGTTTTACCACATTATTTGATTCAATATGTACCTTATCGTAGTATCGAGGACGAACTTCTTTAAGAAGGGGAGTCTATAACAACCCAGATTTTTGATAACATTATTTAGAATATTATTTGTTAAATTAAATAAAATAATGTGTTGATTAGGGGATTTAGATTAGGATTTAATTAAGGTGTAGCTGTTCCATTTAACAATGAATTCAAATAAGAGTTAAATTGAAATAAAGGAGGGGTCAAATAGGAAAGAGGTCATTCCTATATCCTTCAAACCTTAGCTTTGTATAATTTACACGTTCATTACATTTCAAAATTTTGAACACTCAAGGTCGAGCACCATTAATAAGGAAAAGGGGAAAAAGAAAGAAGATAAGCTAGGAAGAAGCTTAAGCAAATCAAATCTATTCATATCTCAATCTCTTTAATCACACGTGCTAAGGTGAATAATGTTTACATCTCATTTTTTATTGTTTTTCGGTCTGAAGATGAATTTTGAATATTTTGCAATGATTTGCCATGTTTTTGAATAAAGAAGTGTATATATATACTTGTTGATGAATTATGGTTTTTCGTAATGAATTTATGATATGTCTTAAGATGAAAACCATATTAAATGACATCCAAATGCCTTGCGTATTTCCATGAAGTACATAAATAATATTTTTGAGATGGATTTCAATTTCCAGATTTTTATGAATTTTCGTAGAACTAATATGAATTTTCTAGTAAAGAAATAAAGAAAATGGTATTTTGGTTTATATATTATTTACGGGTAAATAATTGTTTGTTTGGATCTGAAATTTTTATGTGTTAAAAAATATATATAAAATGATTTTTTGGAATTTTTCCAGATTTTTCGGAATAGTTTTGATAGGTAAATAAAATTATTTAACATATGGGACTTAAATGTTTTATATATTTTAAAATGGATAAGGGGCTTTTGATAAATAATTTAAATTTGTTAATTCCAAAAAAAAATAGCGCTTTTGAAGAATTAATATGGCAACCAATTAGATTTAGACAAACAAGGCAGGATAGGTACAAAAGAAATAGTTTAAAAGTACAAATAAATAGGTTTTTCACTGTTACGTCTCCTTTGGCACAAGGTTCTGCCTCTATACTAATGCCTTCGACACAGTCGAAACTAATGCATATGGTATTAGGAAACTGGTATGCAATGAATTAGATGTGGGCGAAAGGTATAGGGTTGAAATTATGGTATTCCGAAAGGGTTGAATCTTTGTTTTGGTATTGAATAAAAAATGCGCTTGCTTGCTTTCAATTTAAGATGCTTTCGACTTGGTTGGGTTTCGACTAGGTCAAAAGGAAATGGTTTCGATTTGGTTGCATCTTTATTTTAAATGAATGCTTTTAACTTAGTCGAAACACCTAGCTACCACCTTTATACCTTTCGACCAAATAGGTTTTGAAGGGGTTGTTTTGTTTTAGAAAATCTGCCCACCTCTCCATTGCTTTCGAAGGGATAGTTTCGACACCATCACTTCATTACTTAGGAAATGGTTTTGAAATAGATGTTTTAAACTTATATTTTTTTAAGATCTTTTTTCTATGTTCATAGTAAAACCCAAAATGGTTTCGAAGGAGATAGTTTTAAATGGTTTCGAAGCGGATTCTTTCAACTTTAATGGGATTTGATCCTTTTGCTCTACTTGAAGGCAAAACACAAATAGCCACGACCTAGTTTTTTCAAAGGGTTTCGAAGGAGTTAACTTTGAATGGTTTCGAAACGTTTCCACATGTTTTAAATTGAACCCCAAGTTCTATCAAAAGGACTAAGTTTTGAAGCTTTCGAAAGGTTTTAGTGAATGGTTTCAAAAGGGGTGGTTCCCCAGGTTTCGATAGAGTTGAAAAGAAATTATTTTCCTATGTTTTTGAAAGGCAAGGCTTAAAAGGATTTAAAGGAGGATGCCTAAAGTTTTAAAGCTTTCGAAGGAAGGACATTTATTGGTTTTGAAAGAGTTGCTTTCAGTGCTTTCGAATGAGTTACCTTAAAGGGTTTCAAAAAAGTGTCTAAAGGTTTTAAACATAGGTTATGAATTTATTAAATAAGCAATATAGCCCAAATGTTTTAAGTAAAAAAAAGGATTTTAACTTATTTTCGAAGGATAGCTAATCCTCATTAATATTTTTAACATTATTTTGAGTAGGTATATATATCGTGGAAAAATGGCTTAAAGTAATGCTAAAGATATATTTTCCTTGTGTGTGTATATATATATATATATATATATATATGATTTGAAGGACTAAATCATTTTGAAAAGGTTTTCAAGGAAAATTTAAAGGATACTTAACCCTAAGAAAAGGATTCGAATAGTTAATCCATTTTGATTCGGACAGTTTGTCAGTTTGTGGGCAGTCAGCCCAGTTTTACGGACAAATAGTCCATTTGTAGCATAAAGGACCTTGCTATTGTTTACGGAAAGTTAGTCCATCTTGTTAGCATAACAAACCTTGTTATTTTGTTGTGGGTAGATAATTCCTATATTACCTTTTATACTGATAGATAGTCCATTTATTAGCATAAAGGATATTTCTATTTTGATATAATCCATTTGATTAACCAGAATGGTTACAGGAAAGGAATTGCAATATATATATATATATATATATACTAGCAAGAATATTAGTGAGCGGAAACCCATTCCGCTAATCCGTGTAGTTTCACTTAATATTAGTAAACTGAGATGTAATAGAATTATTCATACCAGGCTTTATGTCTGACTCGAAGTTTTTGTTTCCCTTTAAACTCTCGAGTGCTCAAAATTGATTTGAGTAGGCTGAGGGTTAAGGTTTTCAGGTTTTGATATTTTGGCGAACAAAACTTCCGAGGACAAGCTGCCAGTAGCTAACTGAAAGCTAATTAGGAATACAAATTGCTCTGTTATTTTTTTCCGCTGTATATATTCAGTAAGATATGACTATATTTCTCCGATCAACTAAGGAGGCATCGTCATATGTTGCTCTCGGCATAGTTTCGTAATGATTATAATTTATCTTTACCTGGAAAATGGACATGAGATTATGTAATTTGAATACGAATTTGTTTGAAATGCAATCGGTAAAATGTTATTTTTGGAAATCTGTGAATTTGTACATATTCAAATGCTTCTGATATTATGAATACCTTTAGTATTGTCGTATTTTATCACCAGAAGTTAATACTATGGATGATTGTAGAAACTGTAGTGCTTAGCTTTAGGCCTCTAGATATAGGATGTTACAAAAATGCAATTAATTTTCAAAAATTTTATTTAAAAAAAATTAGTAAAGATCTAGTAGAATATTTTAGAATCCAAAAATAGATCTTCAAAATATGAGTTCAAACATTTTAAATTAAATTCCAATATTTACATTTGTATAAAAGTAATTATAATAACTAAAATAATTGTGATTTTTATTAATTTAGTACATATTTTTTTATTCATCCGTTTAAAATACACAATGCTATTTCAATATGTATAAATAACACATAGATTATTAAATACACACACACACACACACACATTATTAGGCCGGTAGGAAAAAAAATTATGTTTGAAAGCTAGTTTAATAAATATATATGTTTGTATGTGTGTGTACTATAACATTAAAGGTATACATCATATTCAATTAATAATTAATACACACACATATATACATATATACTCCCCGTAACTGTAGGAGACTGAGGAATGTTTACAGGATGGTAATATAACCAAACACACCACTGGATGGGAGAACGAACCTAACTTTCAATGTTGCCTGATGGTAGGCAAAGAAAATGTGGACGACTGACTGGTAGTAAGAGGAAGAAGTAGGCAGCCATGTGGATAGTTGCATGATGAACCATCGTACGTCCGCAACACCATCCTACCTCTGTCTTCCCCAGTCCTAACTTCTGTATATTTGCAACTATCCATCTTTATTTATTCCTTACTTATTTCTGCCTTCGACTATGCACCAAAAAGGCGGCTCTATTTATTTAGTGTAGCTGTTTATGTAAGTTTAAAGATGTGTACCACTTTTTGTACCACTTTATTTTCAACCACTGTTCTGTAATAAATGACACACTTTTACACTATCCAGTTATGTTTCCTGTATATAAACTCCACTTTACTCTTAACCGTTGTTGGGTCATACGGAGGGTAGTTATCTTCACTAACGCTGTTTAAATCTTCATATTCTATGCCATAGTTTGTTTCCATAAGCTTCCTGTTAGCATTATCCATTTGAGCATTGTGTGACTGTGATGCCATTAATGTCCATAAATGGTTGATTCTGATATACTGGTGCAGTTGTAGACAATAACAAATAACATCACAGAAATAAAAAACTAACATTTTCTACTCATTTTTTCCTTCTGCCCATAGTATGTGTGGCTTATAATTGTATTTGCTATTTTTTTATATCATAGCCTATTTTCATTTTATAGAAGGGTGCTTGGATATTTTAGATACATAAAGATGGTTAATGACATTTCTTTCCCTTCGTCCTTTTGGAATAGACTAAGCCGTTAAGGCCAAGAATTGTTTGAAGTTTATTAAAAATTCACAAGTATTTAACAATAAACCAGTTCATAGAATAGTCACAGATTACCATACTAAAAACCATTGTTTTGAAAACTGGACCCGGCCTAGGTTCAACTGCAGAGAACCGTGGACTGTTTGCCAAGAAGGCCCGGAAGGCATTTGAACCGTTGATCTGCATTGAACATTTAAAAACTGCATAAGCTGGCCCAACCATGGGACCAATATAAATTAAATCAGGTTCTAAACTTTGAAATTAGGATTCCAAGTTAAAAAAAGACATGCAGGTCAAACTTCTATGCCCACGAGGTGGATTTAGTAGTTACCGTCTTAACAGAACAGGCAGGTTGTACATATAAAGGTATGGACATCTGCACGATATGGGATAAACATCCTTGCTTTTTAAACATCAATTATACTTTTGTTAGTTCCCTAATGATGTTGAATTCAAACCAACTAATATTATCAACACCATCTGAGGTTACAAACATGCTGAAGGTAACTTATTTGCTTTTTAAGCATGTATTCTTGAAAATTTAAAAATTTTCTACTAAAAAGTTATAAAATAACTTTTCAATAAAGTTTTCTTTCAAAATAAATTATTTCAAAATTATTATATTCATATGTTAATCTAGATTATGTAACAAAAAAAATGCATGGTTTAAACGGACCGACCGGTTGAACCTCCGGAACCTTCAACCTTGGACTATCACGGTTCTATCCACAATTCGGTCTTCAAAACTATGCTGTAAACATCGTTCTATAGATACATGTTGTTACAAAAACACTGATTTACGTAAATATTTTCATGTCTACTAATAAACAACTAAATCAAAAAATATGCTTAAACCATATTAACCATCCAACAAAGTACAAAAAATTATATAAAAATGAGCAAAAATGATCAGGTACATTGATCCCTATTGAATAAAGTCTACATAATGGTGTAAATAATACATAGGCAACCAATCTTCTATTTCAATACATTGTTGGATACTAACAAATCATTTCAAAGTCTATAAAAATGCTTTTTTTTACCAGTACCTTTATTCTACTTGCATTCACGAGGTTGACATAAATATTTTGTTACGTCTATGACCAAGTCCAACTGCAGTTGCTGTGAATAAGTAACTACCATCGTGAAAAAAAACTAACTGGACAATTTACTTTAAAATAACCAATAATATGTCGTCCTGGAAATTTGTTATTGCCATTTAGAACATGTAAGTAGATGGAATGTACAGCATATAACTAATTCTTTACTATTATCATCTCTTCTCCGCCCATACCTACCAGCAGTCTTTCCAGCATTTTTATGATGGTTAGACTCACTGAACCTCTTACTCTCCTTTTTACTACAAATATGAACGACAATTTGCAGTGACTGGAAACTAAACTTTCGGCAGCAGTTACTTACTGAACACCACCCATTTTTGAACTAACAAAAGTATTCTATGCTAAAACTATTAATTTCAAGCTGTACCTATTGAAAACATATGCACATTGCAATCCTGACGATAATTTCAAACGAAAATTGTAACATAAATCACCTTTTCTCAACTAACATCTTATATTTTACTGCATAAATGTACACAACATCAAGGTTTCATTCCGCTTTTCTTCCTTTCGCCACTACATATATATTTCGTACGCAAGATAATGGAATATAGTTTGCTAACTAAAATATTGTAGACATATTTATTTTTCCCTCTTTTTCCTAATATTTATACATTAAGTTTCCATGAGTCCTTTTAGTACTATCAACCTACACATTATATTTACTCACTGATGTACAGAACGTAGATGGTGACAAGGTCCACTATATATGGGTGCTTACTACTACTCCATAGTATAAATTCTCATAGAAAGGAAGTCACTGTGCTAAACAAATTAAATTGGTAATGAACGGTCAACTCAATCGTTCTTCATGAATCATCGTCCAATATGAGCTATCAATTCTGTCCACCATTATCATATACGTCACTTACTATATCACTGTATCATTTTAGGTGGTTTTTATTACACTAATATATTTCGCGACGTACACATCATTTGGAAAAAAAATTTGCCAAAAATTAAATGTACACTGACAAAGGTTGACATATTTATTATTGCTAACATTCAGCTCTTTGCTCTAATTACAATTGAAAAACAACAGTCATCATATTCTCTACTGCCTTTGATTGACGGTGCATCTTGGTTGGGTTTCACCGCACCAATGGTTGATAACAATTCGTTTTTGATTTCTTCAACGCCTTTTCTGATTTTTACTGTCATTTACACTACGTATAATTATCCAATCTTCAATCAATTACAAAACCTAAACTGATTTATTTTCAAAAATAAACAGGTTTTTTACTCCATTGTCTTTACAAACCGTTTTACTTTCCAAAAACTTGCAGCTAATATATTTTTTGCAAACCCAAAGACAAAACAACTAAAGGCCCAACTTATTTCCAAATATTTTTTCACTTTTCCACCATTAATTTTCAAATCAAACAGCATGGTATAACAAAGCAGCAAGATGGGGAATAAAGTGAAGATGAGAGGACGAAGAACGAGTTTTTAAAAATGAAATTTTGTTCTTCCCCACATTTTCAGGATTAAAAAAATCTCCTCTAACCCAGTCCACGTCCCTTCCTCTCCAACCACTCTTTCACACCAAAATACAAAATAAAAACTCAAAATCTAATTACAAGCCAAACTGGCCATAACAAATTGAATCTTTAACAATTTTCAAGTACACATAACAAGATTTAAACTAAATAAATTGAATTCAAAGAAGATAGATTGATTTTCCTAAATAAGGTTGTAACTTTTTCCTTACAATACTGCCTTCCTGCACACGAATAACTGCAGATACACTATTCCGCACTTTGGTTATGTCCCTATTGCAAATTTTTAACACTATTTTATTTTATCGCAATAGTTTCCAACTACGTCAACACTAAACATAAAGCTGAAGGGGTTAACAACCAGCACTACATATGAGCTGTACATACTACTTTAACATATAATTCGACTACATTCAATTGGACCTAAAGTTACAGCGAAATACTAGCACTTCCCGTGTGCGTAGCACAGGCCACACACTAGTAGTATGTGAAGACAAAAAACATATAACCTTGTGTATTAAAAAGTAAAAGGGAAAAGGAAAAAATAGAATAATTACACGTGACTTTTGGGTTTCAAATTTAAGGAGGCCTGTGAGCAAAGGATTTCATACTCGTCTTTAATAGTATAGTATAGATTACATTTTTATATATCAATTTTAAGTTAGTTTTGGGATATAAGTAATTTCAAAAGATGTCAGGTCCTAAAAATATGTTGGCTTTGAACACATATGTGAGTTTTGAGCTTCAAGTAGATATACAGTTTTTGATAGACATACAGTTTTGAAAATATCAAGGATTATGAAATAAATAAGCCCAATATTTTCGATTTCTCATATAAGTAACCTTTTTGATAAGTGTAATTTCATAAATATGTACGAATCTAAAATACATGTCAGTTTTGAATTTTAAGTTTTAAAGCATATGATGTTTTGCATGTGCATGAATTTTTTGTTTCAAACAATCATGTGATACTATGTAACGACCCAGAATTTTATTAATTAAAATTTGAATATTTAATTAATTTTAAATATTAATAAGGGAATTTATAAGTCGAATAAATTTTATTTCGATTTATTGGATTTAATTGAATAATTAAATCGATAATTTAATACGTTAAATTATGGAAAATAATTGAAAATAGAGTTAAATATGATTGAAAATGATTTGTAAAATTTTATTTTATAATGTTGAAGTTAGAATGATATTTTAGAACTTTTAAAATCGAATTAAAAGTTAATTTGTGAAAATTGAATATTTTAATAATTTAATCGACTAGTGAAAATAGCCAATTTTTGAACAGTCTCAGAATTGAACGAAACTAGTTCCATTGGATCCGTAATAGTTAGTTATTACCGGATTTCAATTTTCGTGTCAATCGGAGCTATCGTTTTATCGTGGCAGCTCGAAACGCATCGAATTTATTTTTAATTTAAATTTGGCGAGTTAAAATAGCCATTTTTCAAAAAGTCTCGGATTTCGACGAAACCAGTTTCATCGGATCCGTAATGTGATATTATTGTAAAGTTTCAAATTTCAAGTCAATTGGATTTACGGTTTGTCCGGTACGAATTAAAACGCCTAGAAATCGATTTAAATCGGTTTAATTTAAATTGAGCGTTTGTAGCCATAACTCGCACAGATGTCCGAATTAGCTTCCGAAACCTATTCCATTGTGTCCGGAACGCGGGATAAACCCTAGGAACGTCTGTTTCGGCGCGTAAATCGGAGTTCGGAATTTCCGGAATGAATAGTGTTTTGAATAATTTCCTATAAATATACCATGCCCTCATTAACAAATAAAAACCTAACCCTAAACCTAATTTTAACGCAGCCGCCACCTCCCTATTCAACGGCCAGAAAACTCTTCCCTTTCCCCCTCGATTTCTTCCAATCCATCAGCAATTAGATGAAGCTTCCAACTAGAAAGTCGTAGAGCACATCGAGATCTTGAAGTTCAACGGTGGAGATGTGATTTGGAGCATCGGAGGGGGAGATTTGGGGCTGCGTTTGCTTCAACTTGCGCACGCAATTCCATGCAAATAGGGGGGCCGAACTCAAGGGGGAGGCAGGCGTGGATAGAGGGGGTGTTGAGCTTCGTGATGGTGGTAGTTTGATGAAGTGTAGTCGTGTGATCGAGGAGTATAATCAAACCCTAATCTAGCTTATGGGTTTTGTTATGCGTGTGTTGATCTGGAGAAGGAGGACATGAGGGAGATGGAGGGGTGTGCGGCTGTGATGCACTGGGGATAGGATCCAGTGGCTCTAGTTTGAGTAGGTTATAAATTTGTTAATTTAAGTTGTAATTAGTTTATATAAAACGTGTACAATCTTGTAAAATTCATAACTTTTTCATACGAGGTCGAAAAAATGCAAACTCAGTTGCGTTGGAATCGTATGGACGAGCACTACGCGATGGAGTTGGTTTGGAGTCGTTTGGAGTTAGTGAGAATTTTGGGTAAAATTAAACGTACGTTTAATTTTATTCGAAATAAATCGCTAAAACGGAAATTAAAACCAAGGTGAGAACTTCTCACTCAATCGAATCAGTTTCGATTTTATTTTAAATAGTTAGATTTAAAATATTTGAATGCATGTTTGAATGATGATTGTTATGTATTGATTGTTAAAATAGACATTATACGCCGTTAGTAAGCGGATGTTATTTAATAAAAACATATACCGCGAATATTTCATAAACAGTGAAATTGGTATTATAAATAATATCAATATATATATATATTGGCATATGTATATATTGCAGTTGTTGACTTCCCGTATTTTTTAGCGGATGAGACCCTATTGCGCCGTTATTAAGCGGATAATATTTATTAAAAACATATACCGCGATAATTTCGTACTGGAGCGAAATTGGTATTGTGCTAATGTTTGTGGATGAAGGAAAACAGGTTGGAGGGATCCAACTAGATTCCTCAACAGTATTTATTTGATTTCAGATATTTTGATATTTGATGGATTTTCATATTGATATATGATATCGTTGTTGTCGTGATTGACTATTTGGTGTATAGCATCATTGGACCCAAGTTTTGGGATTTTAAAATGATTTTAAAGTGATTTTTGAAAAGTATACGTTTTATAAAATAATTTTTGAATTGATCCATTTTAAATAAATAAACGTTATAATTTTTAAAGTTATAAAAATTATGATTTTTGAGAGAAATAGTTAAAAAACTGATTTTTGAAAATATAATGTTAATGATTTTATAAAGTAGTTTAAATTGGATTTTTGAATTTATTATAAAAAGTGAAAATATAGGATTTATAAAATTTAATTATTTTATAAATCAAGAGAATGGTGAAATAATAAAGGAGATTAAAGACGTTTTAAAGAATAATATAAATTGATTTATATTAAAAGATTTATAAGTGGATATTTATAAATTGAAATATTGACATTATAAAACGAGTTTTTCTAAGTGTTTGAATGAAGTGAAAATGAATTTCATAATTGAATGAAGTTTATAGAATTATAAACGGTGAGATTATAAATGGAATTTTATAAACGGTAGGTTTATAAAATTTATAAAGTCATTAAAGGAATATATTTGGATGAATAATTGAATCTTATAAGTTATAAGATTTATAATTATGAAGTTCAAAGGAACGATTTTTGTGAACGAATAAATTATAAGCATTTAACTTATAATATGAATCTTTGGTTTATAATTGAGTTATAAAGTGAATAGGTTGATAAAGGAATTTATAAAAGGAGATGTTATAAAATAAATAGAAATAGAATTCATAAACGTTGTTTTATAAATTCACAAACGACTTATTTTGATAAGTAAATTGTTGAAACTTATTAATGGGGTTATATTCACATTTTTGACTGTAAATAATCCTTTGAATTAAAATGAATAAAAGGATGAAATTGTTAACGTAGTATATTCACGTTTTTGAATAGTGAATAAGATGTTAAAGAAATTGTTTTGAATGTGATATTGAAATAGAATTAAAACGATCTAACGAAGTTTTAATTGTGTTGAGATTCGAAACCATAGATTTCAACGTTAATTGTTGAAATAGACGTTTTCGAGAAATAGAAGGAAATAATGAACTATAACACTGTTGCTATAGTAAATGATTTCCGAAAGGAAATGTTTTGCATAGTATTGGGATTTATATATCTATTTTAATTTCGAATCCCTATACTAGTGATTTGGGTTGTCGTAACGATGTTTTACGTGACATTCGTTTTGGCCCAAATAAATATGTTTAAGAGAATGATTTCCTTAAAGAATGAATTATATACTTAATTTGATTTAAGTATATTGAATATTTTCCAAGTGTTGAAAATAGATAAAATTTGTGAATTACTTATTAAATAAGTATGGAAATGTTTTTCCAATGTGAAATGAAACGTTTAGAGAATTTATCTTTTTGAAGATAAATTGAAATGAATAATTGAAATCGTATATGCATGGATATTTTGAAATATAAATTCACTATGGAATTTATGAATGAAAAGGGAAGTTTTTTAAAAATAAATATTGATTTATTTTTGAAGTGTGAATCTATATATCTTGTAAAGATATTTTGGAAAATAAATAATTTGGAAAATTATTTGGAAACTGGTGATGTGTGCATATCCATTGATAGTTCAATAACCGACTATCAATATTTCCCTTTGAATGGGTATATGATGTGATTTGATTGAATTTGAATGTCACACTTATTTTTGAATAAGCGCTCACTATTCGGGTTAACCGGGAAAGGACCATGGGGTCGTATAACCCATTCCGAATATGTGATACGTCGTTATGAATTGCATTTGAAGATCGGTGTTGAAGATCGGTATTTGCGAGAGCGATAGGATGACCTATCGATTGTCTCTGCACTGGGTCGCTCCTGGTATAGAGATTCCATAAGTGATGGGAAATCCGATCAGGATTGTGAATATCCGGATTGCAAGGACTTCTTTGGAAGTGCCTTCGGTTTTGTTCGAGCCCGGAACAGACTTGTATGGATTGTATGTCTGACAGTACAAGTTGAGATATAAAGCCGATTTCATTCAAATATATTTCTGTTGGTGGCGAAGAATTTACTCTTTTAGCTTAACACCCTTCTCTGAGACGTACGTGCTCATAGGTTATGTAGTTGAATGTTATCAGCGATATATTCCCAATTTGGTAATGTGACATGCTGAGTGATGCTGAAATGATCATTGTGTTGATTATTTATGATAGGATCATTTGTTTGATCGTCTATCTTGGTGATCATTGTGTTAATCATTTGTTGACCCAAAGCATGGCTTTTGTATAAAGTATGTTTTTGTGGACGAAACTTCGTCGAGCCTCACATCCCGGAATGGTCAAAACAGGAAAGATGCGGCAAGGTTATGAGGGATAGCTCCCTTTAGGGTATGTGCATTTCCTTCTGGAAAGGGTGGTATCATGGTATGGAGCCCAGATATTTACTCATGTTGAAACACTATATTTTATTACTGTGTGGTGTTGTTGGTGACGAGCGCTCGGTTAAAAGGTCCAATGGGACCGGGGGATGTCATACTCGTGTAGTAGTTACCTAGTGATAAAGGTAACCCGGCCTTGTGTTGGCAGAGAGCTGGTTAAGTTCTCGGGGACGTCCAGCCAGAGGCGTTTCCATGTGGCAATGGGAAGTTCCTTGGCCTGACCATTTGTTGGAAATCCAAAGAAACAATACGAAACTTGTACGGTTTTAGTTGTATAACCTGCTATGGAATGTGGCGGTAACCTGCTATTGAACATAGTAGCTATAGTAGGCATAAGTGCGGAATGTCTATGCTGGCTAAGATTTATATCTTTATTTTTGAAATGAATTTTTCCTACACTATACACTAATAATAATATCAAATGTTATTTTAAATGCGTATCAAGCATCTTTGACTATCATAAGGAGAAATCTCCTCCGATTCTGCGTTTGCATTGTGTGTGTGTGTGCGGGAGGCCTTATGGTAGTCTCATTTTTAAAAGCATTGCGAATTGACTTTAAAGATATTCCTCTATTTTGATTTTAAAGATAAATAAACTGTTTTGAGTTCTCACACCAGTCACATGACTGACTTGGAGTTTATTGTTTTCCTTCCTAAACTCTGGGTGCCCACCAATTTCCACACGGGCAGTCAAGAGTTAAGGTTTATCAGGATATTCTGGATATTCTGGAGTTGCTGGAGGCAAGCTGGATGGCATGGCATATTACTTATATAGTATTTCCTTTTCCGCTGCACTGTTTGTTGTTGTTGTATACTCTGATGATATGATGAAATGAAATGTATAAAATGTAATAACTGATATAGTTCTTTGTTTAAAGATTATTCATTTATTATTATATGTTGTTCCGCTGCGAATTGTGAGATTCTGTTGTTGTTCTGTTGTGTTCTGTTCCGTTCTATTCTCTTTTTCTTCTATTTTAAAAATTTCTATCTTATGTTTTCTCTCCCCTCTATTATCTATTTTCTCTCTTCTTCTTCTCTTCTTTTCTTAAATTCTTCTTCTTAAAACCCATAACTATACGGTTTTTCGGCAACGAAAATCCGCAAACGTTACATCTGGTATCAGAGCTTATGGTTAAGCGACAACCATGGTTCTGTTGGGTATTACTCATTAGAGATAGAGTCAGAAGTACTCTAGAATGAGTTTGAGTGTAATAATAGCTATGAGAGCGTATTTGTTAGTGAATATGAAATCGTTTTATATTGTGATGATTGGTTTGTTGAGTGGTATATAGATTCTGGTTAATACGAGTAATTAACGTTGTTGATAGGGATCTCTAAACACTTGTACAGAACAATTCGACACAGTATTGTTTTAAATTAAGTAAATGAAATAATTTTACCTTGATTATATTTTATATATAAAGGAATAATTTTCAGAATTATTAAAGTATATAAGTTGATTGTTTGGTTGTTTGAATAATCTAAATAAAGGAATAATTGTATAAGCAAAAGAATTATAAGAATTGAATTATAATTAAAGTGATTTACAATTGTGAAATAAACTTATGTGTATAAGAAGTGAATTTAAGGTTAAGTGATAAATATGACTTAAGAGTTATATAAATGAAAATTCAACTGTAGTAATTGAATTGAATTAATGAATTGAATATTAATCAATTGAATGTGAATAATTGATATGAAATAATGAAATAAGTGTTAATTCATAAAAACCTAATGTTATTGGAAGTTGAATAAATTGAATGAGAATGAATATAAACAAAGGAATTTGGTTGTAATTGATATACATTGGTTGTTATATGATTGTTAGTTGATTGTATATAATTCATTAAGTATTAATGAAATTGAGTTAATGAGAATGAATATAAACGGTGAAGTGAACCAACTTATGAATTAGTGAATATAAACTAATTTAGAATGAATGTTAGTAAAAACATCCACTGTTAATGAATCAAATGTGATTTAAATTGAAAACCTATTTCATTGAATATTAATGAGAATATGAATGAATATTGTAAGTTATGAATGTAATTGGTTGATGGTTGAATATATATTGCTATTGAATGCATTGTTATGTTAGCATCTATAGTTGTTATGGAGATATATGTTGTATATTGATACTATTTCCATATATGCATGATTCTCATGTTGTTCGTTGAGTGTTTAGTAGGTGCGGATCGCGTTTGCTTCGCATTTGGAGCTCGCTTTCGCGCTATATTAGCCGTAATTGCTTGCTAATAAAATATAAGGTACATATCTCGGATTAAATATCGTACTTTTACATTTTTTCCCCGCGGGATGCCTCATTACTTGATGAGATGTATATTTGTGATATATATACTGTCATTTTTTTTTCGGATCGAGCCGCGCAAAGGAGACTATGGCGAATTTTTTCGAAAATAAAAGGCGTTAGAAAAAATTTGAAGAAAATTGGAAAATTTTGAAAACTATTAACTTTGATTTAGAATGGAAAGTTAAACAATAGTAATTGTTTTTGAAAAGATAACTAAGTATGATTTGAAAACTTAGTAAAGTATTGTAAGAAGTTTAACTATGAATTTTGGAAAATTAATAGATTCTGTAACTTTTCTTACTTGTTAATTTCGAGGACGAAATTCTTTTAAGGGGGGAAGATTGTAACGACCCAGAATTTTATTAATTAAAATTTGAATATTTAATTAATTTTAAATATTAATAAGTGAATTTATAAGTCGAATAAATTTTATTTCGATTTATTGGATTTAATTGAATAATTAAATCGATAATTTAATACGTTAAATTATGGAAAATAATTGAAAATAGAGTTAAATATGATTGAAAATGATTTGTAAAATTTTATTTTATCATGTTGAAGTTAGAATGATATTTTAGAACTTTTAAAATCGAATTAAAAGTTAATTTGTGAAAATTGAATATTTTAATAATTTAATCGACTAGTGAAAATAGCCAATTTTTGAACAGTCTCAGAATTGAACGAAACCAGTTCCATTGGATCCATAATAGTTAGTTATTACTGGATTTCAATTTTCGTGTCAATCGGAGCTATCGTTTTATCGTAGCAGCTCGAAACGCATCGAATTTATTTTTAATTTAAATTTGGCGAGTTAAAATAGCCATTTTTCAAAAAGTCTCGGATTTCGACGAAACCAGTTTCATCAGATCCGTAATGTGATATTATTGTAAGGTTTCAAATTTCAAGTCAATTGGATTTACGGTTTGTCCGGTACGAATTAAAACGCCTAGAAATCGATTTAAATCGGTTTAATTTAAATTGAGCGTTTGTAGCCATAACTCGCACAGATGTCCGAGTTAGCTTCCGAAACCTGTTCCATTGTGTCCGGAACGCGGGATAAACCCTAGGAACGTCTGTTTCGGCGCGTAAATCGGAGTTCGGAATTTCCGGAATGAATAGTGTTTTGAATAATTTCCTATAAATATACCATACCCTCATTCACAAATAAAAACCTAACCCTAAACCTAATTTTAACGTAGCCGCCACCTCCCTATTCAACGGCCAGAAAACTCTTCCCTTTCCCCCTCGATTTCTTCCAATCCATCAGCAATTAGATGAAGCTTCCAACTAGAAAGTCGTAGAGCACATCGAGATCTTGAAGTTCAACGGTGGAGATGTGATTTGGAGCATCGGAGGGGGAGATTTGGGGCTGCGTTTGCTTCAACTTGCGCACGCAATTCCATGCAAATAGGGGGGCCGAACTCAAGGGGGAGGCAGGCGTGGGTAGAGGGGGTGTTGAGCTTCGTGATGGTGGTAGTTTGATGAAGTGTAGTCGTGTGATCGAGGAGTATAATCAAACCCTAATCTAGCTTATGGGTTTTGTTATGCGTGTGTTGATCTGGAGAAGGAGGACGTGAGGGAGATGGAGGGGTGTGCGGCTGTGATGCACTGGGGATAGGATCCGGTGGCTCTAGTTTGAGTAGGTTATAAATTTGTTAATTTAAGTTGTAATTAGTTTATATAAAACGTGTACAATCTTGTAAAATTCATAACTTTTTCATACGAGGACGAAAAAATGCAAACTCAGTTGCGTTGGAATCGTATGGACGAGCACTACGCGATGGAGTTGGTTTGGAGTCGTTTGGAGTTAGTGAGAATTTTGGGTAAAATTAAACGTACGTTTAATTTTATTCGAAATAAATCGCTAAAACGGAAATTAAAACCAAGGTGAGAACTTCTCACTCAATCGAATCAGTTTCGATTTTATTTTAAATAGTTAGATTTAAAATATTTGAATGCATGTTTGAATGATGATTGTTATGTATTGATTGTTAAAATAGACATTATACGCCGTTAGTAAGCGGATGTTATTTAATAAAAACATATACCACGAATATTTCATAAACAGTGAAATTGGTATTATAAATAATATCAATATATATATATTGGCATATGTATATATTGCAGTTGTTGATTTCCCGTATTTTTTAGCGGATGAGACCCTATTGCGCTGTTATTAAGCGGATAATATTTATTAAAAACATATACCGCGATAATTTTCGTACTGGAGCGAAATTGGTATTGTGCTAATGTTTGTGGATGCAGGAAAACAGGTTGGAGGGATCCAACTGGATTCCTCAACAGTATTTATTTGATTTCAGATATTTTGATATTTGATGGATTTTCATATTGATATATGATATCGTTGTTTTCGTGATTGACTATTTGGTGTGTAGCATCATTGGACCCAAGTTTTGGGATTTTAAAATGATTTTAAAGTGATTTTTGAAAAGTATACGTTTTATAAAATAATTTTTGAATTGATCCATTTTAAATAAATAAACGTTATAATTTTTAAAGTTATAAAAATTATGATTTTTGAGAGAAATAGTTAAAAAACTGATTTTTGAAAATATAATGTTAATGATTTTATAAAGTAGTTTAAATTGGATTTTTGAATTTATTATAAAAAGTGAAAATATAGGATTTATAAAATTTAATTATTTTATAAATCAAGAGAGTGGTGAAATAATAAAGGGGATTAAAGACGTTTTAAAGAATAATATAAATTGATTTATATTAAGAGATTTATAAGTGGATATTTATAAATTGAAATATTGACATTATAAAACGAGTTTTTATAAGTTTTTGAATGAAGTGAAAATGAATTTCATAATTGAATGAAGTTTATAGAATTATAAACGGTGAGTGTGACGACCGCCCATGACTCCCGCACCAAAACAATGGAATAGTGCGCTGAAAGGCGTGCCAGGTAGCCATGGACGATAGTCAGGGTAAAATAAAACAGCAAACTCTATCGTACAACTCACAGCGCATGGATAAAATACAATAGAGAAATATATAGTGAAGCCCCATAACAGAAAAATCGTCATATAAGCATCGTAGTAGTTTTATACAAACATGAATCATCCATACATCAAAGCCTCACTACAAACACTCAATCAGATATAACAGCGGAACACCCAGTACATATAGTAAGAAAACTAGTATGCAAAGCCTCCTGCTCGTCTTCGTCATCATCAGCGTAGATCTCTAAGAACAGCACCTGTCACCTGCTACCTAGTCTGCCCATCCCAACATGGATGAACAGCCCAAGGTAATAAGAGGAGACATAAAACCTTGAGTCAGACAAAGTCTTAGTGAGCAGTAAATCAACTATCAAGCATACCAAAAGAGCATAAGGAAATAAAGGAATAGGAACCAAACCATCCCACTCCACCTCTTTCTACAGTGATAGCCCCCAGACACACACTAAGGAGAAGTAAGCATAACATAGCAGATAAGTAAGGTAAAGCAATAATCACTCAAGTCAAGGACGATGTTTTCCAAATACAAACCCCCAAGGCCTAAACCAAGATCAGATAAGCACCCAGAAAACACCGCTCTTGAAGCCGAATGATGATACAACCAAACATCCAAACATCCATGACTCTGGCTATCACTGTTAACCTTGCTTCGAAATCACCGTTAATTGAATGACCGACTCCTTCCTGAGCCATCTGTCAAGGGCTAATGGTAACCCCGGTTCTAGACAAAACCCCGCACACTGCCTTGTGCCTAGGACTTATCTTCTTGGCCCAGAGTACTCGACTAACTGCCTGTAGTCTTTTAGGCGTCCCTATGTACTCTTGCTTTAGGTTTGCTAGAACCTTCAATAACGATGAGATCCAAGCCTCCTTGTCATCCTTCTTGACGACTTCTATCAACTTAGCCCAAGCTTCCTCTTGAGCAATCCATTATCAACCAACTTGAACTACCCTTCAAGTTATCAACATGCTTGGAATGATCCCTGCCTGGATTAAGCCAAGACTCACATCATACTTCGCTTCATCGTACCAAAGCAAAGTCTCAACTCAACCATACTTTGCCTTTTCGCATCCTGACAAAGTCCCATCTCGATCTCATACTTCGCCTCTTCGCATCACGGCAAAGTCCCATCATCGAATCCATCCATATGAGCTTCCACATCCGCTTCATATACCATCGGCAGCTTTCACCATTCAAGAGCCTTTCCACTTAGCTTTTGAATCATCTTCAACCATCTTGTTCCAAATCAACTACAAGCTAACTTGGAGCAATCAAATCTAACATACATTCAAACATTCAAGCATTCAAACAAGATATATTAAGCAATATCAACTATAAAGGCAATTTCGTAATTAAGTGAGCAAAAGTCCAACATAAGTGAAATCATAGTTTTTAGCATAGATCTATCAAATCTAAAACATGGGTTTTGTCTCTAATACTTGTTAAATAGCTTCTATAGATAAACATTTTCAAATATGATGGATCTACATGCAGACTTAAGGAAAATGCGAGAAAACGCTAACTTTAACACATAAACATATCACCAATCCCATATACTCCTTTGGATCCGCGTGAGAGATAACTACCACTCACCAAATCACCAAAACAACCTAAAATGAATCAACTTTAGATCTGGACAGCAAGGACTTGGACTTGATCCGAAGAAATTTCACTTGAAACGGTGAAATCTAGCCTCTTCGGATGAAAATCTTCAACTTTGGCTCTTGATCTTTGATCTTGATCTTCAATCTTGGATGGATGTTAGAATTAGATTGGAATGGAGAAAAGAAGTGAAGAAAATACTGTAGTCGAGTCTTCAAAATGGCAGCACTTCGTCGCTTCAAAAACCGGTGCCAAAAAGTGAGCCAAAGCCCTCTATTTATAGGCTGAAATGTCCATGAGTCGTCGCTCTTAAGTCGTCGCCGACCCAACCCCTGAGTCGCCCCCGACTCATCCCCTTTGCCGACTCAACTGCTGCCGACTCACTACACACGCGACTCATACACAGGCCGACCTATCCTTCAAACAACCCAACTACACGACTCAACACCCTACCGACTCATCAGTGCCGACCTAACCCCTATCCAAACTAACCCTTAAGTCGCTAACGACTCAACTGTCTCACCGACTCAACCCAAGGCCGACCCAACGACTCAACTAAGACGCGACTCAAGACCCTGCCGACTCAACCTAAGTCCTAGCCGACTCAACATAAGTCGGTCACTATCTAGGCCGTAACGCTCTATAACCCGGTCACCCCTTGAGTCGGCTATTCCTATGACTCGTCTAAACTTACAAGCTTATGAGTCGGTCACGACTTAGACCATCAACCCTATGAGTCGGCCACGACTCATCTTGCCAACCCTTAACCCGCTGACTCGGCCTAGACCATGAGTCGTTCCCCTCTTAACTCGGCAACCCCCTATCTTCTATGAGTCGCCTAACTTCTTAAGTTGGTTTCCTATGAGTCGCAACCCATTATGAGTCGGTCACAATGAGTCGGTCACGACTCAAGCCTTAACTCGGTCATGCCCATGAGTCGGTCACGACTCATTACTTCACCCGGGTCAACTTCTAAACGTCTCGAGCTAGAGACATCACAAACAACACTAACAACCTGCAAATTCTACGATTTATCGACACGTAAAATACGGGTCGTTACATTCTCTCCCCCTTAGGAATTTCGCCCCCGAAATTCCAAGTAAACAACAGCAATCAAAGATATTCCGCATGCCTACCATCCATAGAAATCAACAAACCATGCATCTAATTCTATCCTAGCATGCAGAATTCTAAGACTTAGAACAAGCTACAAATTCATGAGATGTCACGACACTTTAGGGCCATACCTCGAAGAGTCCTGGATGAGCTGCCTTCATCCTCTCTTCCTCCTCCCACGTACAGTCGTTAACATCGTCACTCCATTGTACCTTGAGCAACGTAATCGTCTTCCTCCTAAGCTGTTTCGTATCGGTTTCAACAATACGAAGCGGCTTACGAGGTCTCGAAACAACTGGATCAACCTCTAAGTCTTCACAGCTATCAGCAAAAACCACCGTAGTTGGGTCGTGCACATACTTCCGTAGATAGGATACATGAAAAACATTGTGCACACCCACCATCTTCTCCGGTAACTCCAATCTATAAGCGAGTTTTCCAATTCGCTTGATAATCGGGAATGGTCCAACAAATCTCGGAGTTAACTTTCCTTTGTTCCCGAATCTAATAACATTCTTCAATGGAGAAATCTTCACAAAAACCCTATCACCCACGTCGAATTCCAAATCCTTTCGACGATTATCTGCATAACTTTTCTGACGATCCTGGGCTGCCTTCATTCTTTGTCGAATGATCTCTATGCAATCCGAAGTCTGTCGAATCATCTCTGGCCCAAGTATCAGCTTTTCTCCAGTTTCCAACCAACATGCCGGAGAGTTACACGGTCTTCCATATAATGCCTCATATGGTGCCATACCAATGCTTGACTGATAACTGTTATTATAAGCAAACTCCACCAAATGAAGGTGATCTTCCCATGATCCTCCGAAGTCCAAAACACATGCCCTAAGAAGATCTTCCAATACTCGGTTGACTCTCTCAGTCTGACCATCTGTTTGAGGGTGATAAGCTGTACTCAAACACAACTTGGTTCCCAAAACTTCCTGGAAGCTCTTCCAAAATCCACTAGTGAACAACGGATCTCGATCGCTCACTATACTCTTCGGAACACCATGGAATCGAACAATCCACTTCACATACAGCTCAGCCAACTTCGATGCAGTCCTAGTCGATCGAACAGGAATGAACCTTGCACTCTTGGTCAAACGATCTACTATGACCCAAATCCCTTCATTCCCTGCTCTTGTCCTAGGTAGACCATCGATAAAGTCCATCGACACTTGCTCCCACTTCCATGCAGGAACCTCCAATGGCTGAAGCAATCCACTGGGCTTCTTCTGCTCAGCTTTTACCAACTGGCAATTCATACATTTGGAAATAAAATTTCCAACATCTTTCTTCATACCTTCCCAGTAGTAGGTCCTCTTCATATCCCGATACATCTTATTTCCACCTGGATGAATTGTCAACTTCGAGTGGTGACTCTCCCTCAGAACTTCATCTCTCAATCCATCTACATCGGGAACAACTAGTCGCCCTTGCTTTCGAAGCCAACCCTCTCGATCGACTTCAAATCCTTTATCCTTCTCCGGGTCCAATCCAGATTCCAAATCACAGATAATCTTGACAAGCTTATCATCTCCCCTTTGCCTCTCACCAATTCTTTCCACAAGAGTAGGCCTTATCGATAAGTTTGCCAACATCTCAGGTTCCAATTCACATCTAGGCCTGAAATCAAATCCAGCCAAATACTCAAGACTCTTCCATTCCGAAAACATGGCTCCCAATCCTGCATGTCTTCGACTTAACGCATCAGCCACTGCGTTACCTTTCCCTGGAGTATAGGCTATACCAAAATCATACGATGCTAAGAACTCTAGCCACCGTTGCTGTCGAAGATTCAAATCCTTTTGGGAAAACAGATACTTCAACGACTTATGATCTGTAAACAGCTCAAATCTAACTCCCAATAGGTAATGTCTCCACATCTTCAAAGCAAACACTATTGCCGCTAACTCCAAATCATGAGTCGGATAATTCCTTTCATGCGGCTTTAGTTGTCGACTAGCATACGCAACAACTTTATCCTTCTGCATTAGCACCGCTCCTAGTCCAGTGCCACATGCATCGGTGTAAACCACCATCTCATCATTCCCACTCGGAATAGTCAAAACAGGAGCACTTGTCAGTCGTTCTTTCAGGATTACGAAAGCTTGCTCACACTTATCATCCCATCTGAACACTTGGTTCTTCTTCGTCAATCCTGTCAACGGTGCAGCTATCTTGGAAAAGTCTTTGATAAACCGACGATAATATCCTGCTAATCCAAGAAAACTTCTCACATCAGATGCATTCTTAGGTCTAACCCAATCCTGGATCGCTGCCACCTTAGCGGGATCAACCGCTATTCCATTTCCAGAGATAACATGGCCTAAGAACCTCACTTCACTCTTCCAGAAGTGACACTTCGAAAACTTAGCCTTCAGCTGATGTTTCCACAAAATTCCCAAAACAATCCTCAAGTGCGTCTTGTGCTCTTCCTCGGTTCTGGAGTAAACCAAAATATCATCCACGAACACAAGCACGAACTTATTCAACTGATCTCTGAATACCCTATTCATAAGATCCACAAAATATGCTGGCGCGTTAGTCAATCCAAACGGCATTACCAGCCACTCATAAAACCCGGATGGTGTCCTGAAAGCAGTCTTCGGCACACTATCCTTTGCCACTCTCAACTGGTGAAATCCCGTTGCCAAATCCATCTGAGAAAACACCTTAGCCTCGTGAAGCTGGTCAAACAAGTCATCTATTCTCGGCAATGGATACTTGTTCTTCTTAGTCACCTTATTCAGCTCACGATAATCAACACACAACCTCAACGATCCATCCGTTTTGGTTGCGAACACAACTGGCGCACCCCATTCGGACACACTTCTCCGAATGAATCCTTTCTGCAAAAGGTCATCAACTTGCACCTTCAGCTCTTGCTGCTCCCTCGGTGCCATCCGCCTAAGAGGCATCACAACAGGTCTGGCTCCCTCAACTAGATCGATACGAAACTCGATCTCCCTATGCGGCGGCACCCCTTTGACTTCGTCAAAGACATCCTCAAATCCATTCACGATTGGCATCGATGACAGTCCATCCCGTGGAACAACCAGCGAATACATGAAGCTCATGAAGACGCCTTCTTCATGCTTACATCGTATCACAACCTTTCGCCCCTCCACATTCCCGACTGTCACCTCCAATCTCTCACAATCAATCCTTGCCGCATACTTCCTAAGCCAGTCCATACCCAAAATAATTCCGAACCCCGCAAAGTTCAGAACAAAGCAATCACAAACAAACGAGCAATCATGACTCGACACAACTAGACCACGGCATATCATACACAAACATGACGAACCCCCGACCGGATTAGTCACAACCAATGGCCTATCAACAATATCCGGTTTCATACCTAACCGGCTTACCAAATCATCACAAACAAAAGAATGCGACGCTCCAGTATCAAACAACACTCTAACTGGAACACCACAAATAGAAAGAGTACCTTGAACAACCACACTCTTCCCCTTCTCTTCAGCAGTAGGAGCTTTCGAAGACAATGGAACAGCCCCCAAAGCATAGGCTTGCACAACCTGCCTATCTTTCCTCGGTTCTGGACAGTCCTTCTTGATATGTCCCAGCTTATCACAGTTGTAACACTTTCCCGGCACCTTGGGATTCTTACAATCTTTGTAAAGATGGCCCTTCTGCTGGCAGTTATAGCAAGTCATTTCGCTCTTCGGCTTCTTCTGGCCATCCTTACCCTTCTGTTGCTGCTGCTTCCTCCTCTTATTGCCATTCTGGTGTGGTTTAGATCCTTCCCTGGTTACAGCAACAACAGAACTTTCCTTAGGAAACAAACTCTCATGCCTAAGGGCTTTCTCCACAAGCTTCTCAAATGGATCGTCCAAATGATCCACTAACTGCCTCCCAAGATAAGCATCCAGACCAGTCACAAACTTCTCATTCTTCTGATAGGGAGAATCAATGTACGATCTGGCATACTTGGACAAAGCTTCAAACTCAGAAATATACTCAAGAACTGGTCTCCCACCTTGCTTGAGCTCTACAAACCTCTTGAACAAAACAGACTTCTGAGCCGTAGAGATGAACTTGGCTTCAAATCTAACTTGGAATTGCTCCCAAGTAATCTCTTCTTCTGGGGTATCAATGGTGATAGAATTCCACCAATCAGCAGCTCTTCCCTGAAGCTGTCTCGATGCAAGCTTTCTCTTAGTTGCATCCTCAATCCCTAAGTCACCAAAGATCCTTCGACATGCATCAATCCATCTCTGCACCTCAATAGTCGACTCCGTCCCCAAGAAAGCTTTTCCTCCAAGAGAAGTATAATCCTTGCAAAGCTTAGCAAAATCCACCGGTCTTGGAGCTTGAACTTGAACTCCCACATCCACTGATGATCCTGAAGCTGGTATCCTTCTCATGATCGAAGTCATCATCGCTTCGAACATAGTTCCATAATCAACAGCTCCTTCATCAGCACGGCTTTCCCTTGCAGCTGGTCTCCCTCTTCGACTCATCCTTAATATCTGTAATAAGAATGATTAGAACACCTTAAGAAACAACTGCATAAGGAGTTCAAATCCTTCCAGGCTACTATATTATATATAGTAATCATTCATCAAAATACAATTACGCCTCTCATACGTCGTTACGTCAGCGAGCGTTGGCTGAAATCGATTAACCAAAGCTCTGATACCAAATGTGACGACCGCCCATGACTCCCGCACCAAAACAATGGAATAGTGCGCTGAAAGGCGTGCCAGGTAGCCATGGACGATAGTCAGGGTAAAATAAAACAGCAAACTCTATCGTACAACTCACAGCGCATGGATAAAATACAATAGAGAAATATATAGTGAAGCCCCATAACAGAAAAATCGTCATATAAGCATCGTAGTAGTTTTATACAAACATGAATCATCCATACATCAAAGCCTCACTACAAACACTCAATCAGATATAACAGCGGAACACCCAGTACATATAGTAAGAAAACTAGTATGCAAAGCCTCCTGCTCGTCTTCGTCATCATCAGCGTAGATCTCTAAGAACAGCACCTGTCACCTGCTACCTAGTCTGCCCATCCCAACATGGATGAACAGCCCAAGGTAATAAGAGGAGACATAAAACCTTGAGTCAGACAAAGTCTTAGTGAGCAGTAAATCAACTATCAAGCATACCAAAAGAGCATAAGGAAATAAAGGAATAGGAACCAAACCATCCCACTCCACCTCTTTCTACAGTGATAGCCCCCAGACACACACTAAGGAGAAGTAAGCATAACATAGCAGATAAGTAAGGTAAAGCAATAATCACTCGAGTCAAGGACGATGTTTTCCAAATACAAACCCCCAAGGCCTAAACCAAGATCAGATAAGCACCCAGAAAACACCGCTCTTGAAGCCGAATGATGATACAACCAAACATCCAAACATCCATGACTCTGGCTATCACTGTTAACCTTGCTTCGAAATCACCGTTAATTGAATGACCGACTCCTTCCTGAGCCATCTGTCAAGGGCTAATGGTAACCCCGGTTCTAGACAAAACCCCGCACACTGCCTTGTGCCTAGGACTTATCTTCTTGGCCCAGAGTACTCGACTAACTGCCTGTAGTCTTTTAGGCGTCCCTATGTACTCTTGCTTTAGGTTTGCTAGAACCTTCAATAACGATGAGATCCAAGCCTCCTTGTCATCCTTCTTGACGACTTCTATCAACTTAGCCCAAGCTTCCTCTTGAGCAATCCATTATCAACCAACTTGAACTACCCTTCAAGTTATCAACATGCTTGGAATGATCCCTGCCTGGATTAAGCCAAGACTCACATCATACTTCGCTTCATCGTACCAAAGCAAAGTCTCAACTCAACCATACTTTGCCTTTTCGCATCCTGACAAAGTCCCATCTCGATCTCATACTTCGCCTCTTCGCATCACGGCAAAGTCCCATCATCGAATCCATCCATATGAGCTTCCACATCCGCTTCATATACCATCGGCAGCTTTCACCATTCAAGAGCCTTTCCACTTAGCTTTTGAATCATCTTCAACCATCTTGTTCCAAATCAACTACAAGCTAACTTGGAGCAATCAAATCTAACATACATTCAAACATTCAAGCATTCAAACAAGATATATTAAGCAATATCAAC
This sequence comes from Allium cepa, assembly GCA_030765085.1. Lineage (NCBI taxonomy): Eukaryota > Viridiplantae > Streptophyta > Magnoliopsida > Asparagales > Amaryllidaceae > Allium > Allium cepa. Next base: position 606,551,787 of record CM060938.1, on the reverse strand, counting down.
TATAAAGGCAATTTCGTAATTAAGTGAGCAAAAGTCCAACATAAGTGAAATCATAGTTTTTAGCATAGATCTATCAAATCTAAAACATGGGTTTTGTCTCTAATACTTGTTAAATAGCTTCTATAGATAAACATTTTCAAATATGATGGATCTACATGCAGACTTAAGGAAAATGCGAGAAAACGCTAACTTTAACACATAAACATATCACCAATCCCATATACTCCTTTGGATCCGCGTGAGAGATAACTACCACTCACCAAATCACCAAAACAACCTAAAATGAATCAACTTTAGATCTGGACAGCAAGGACTTGGACTTGATCCGAATAAATTTCACTTGAAACGGTGAAATCTAGCCTCTTCGGATGAAAATCTTCAACTTTGGCTCTTGATCTTTGATCTTGATCTTCAATCTTGGATGGATGTTAGAATTAGATTGGAATGGAGAAAAGAAGTGAAGAAAATACTGTAGTCGAGTCTTCAAAATGGCAGCACTTCGTCGCTTCAAAAACCGGTGCCAAAAAGTGAGCCAAAGCCCTCTATTTATAGGCTGAAATGTCCATGAGTCGTCGCTCTTAAGTCGTCGCCGACCCAACCCCTGAGTCGCCCCCGACTCATCCCCTTTGCCGACTCAACTGCTGCCGACTCACTACACACGCGACTCATACACAGGCCGACCTATCCTTCAAACAACCCAACTACACGACTCAACACCCTACCGACTCATCAGTGCCGACCTAACCCCTATCCAAACTAACCCTTAAGTCGCTAACGACTCAACTGTCTCACCGACTCAACCCAAGGCCGACCCAACGACTCAACTAAGACGCGACTCAAGACCCTGCCGACTCAACCTAAGTCCTAGCCGACTCAACATAAGTCGGTCACTATCTAGGCCGTAACGCTCTATAACCCGGTCACCCCTTGAGTCGGCTATTCCTATGACTCGTCTAAACTTACAAGCTTATGAGTCGGTCACGACTTAGACCATCAACCCTATGAGTCGGCCACGACTCATCTTGCCAACCCTTAACCCGCTGACTCGGCCTAGACCATGAGTCGTTCCCCTCTTAACTCGGCAACCCCCTATCTTCTATGAGTCGCCTAACTTCTTAAGTTGGTTTCCTATGAGTCGCAACCCATTATGAGTCGGTCACAATGAGTCGGTCACGACTCAAGCCTTAACTCGGTCATGCCCATGAGTCGGTCACGACTCATTACTTCACCCGGGTCAACTTCTAAACGTCTCGAGCTAGAGACATCACAAACAACACTAACAACCTGCAAATTCTACGATTTATCGACACGTAAAATACGGGTCGTTACAGTGAGATTATAAATGGAATTTTATAAACAGTAGGTTTATAAAATTTATAAAGTCATTAAAGGAATATATTTGGATGAATAATTGAATCTTATAAGTTATAAGATTTATAATTATGAAGTTCAAAGGAACGATTTTTGTGAACGAATAAATTATAAGCATTTAACTTATAATATGAATCTTTGGTTTATAATTGAGTTATAAAGTGAATAGGTTGATAAAGGAATTTATAAAAGGAGATGTTATAAAATAAATAGAAATAGAATTCATAAACGTTGTTTTATAAATTCACAAACGACTTATTTTGATAAGTAAATTGTTGAAACTTATTAATGGGGTTATATTCACATTTTTGACTGTGAATAATCCTTTGAATTAAAATGAATAAAAGGATGAAATTGTTAACGTAGTATATTCACGTTTTTGAATAGTGAATAAGATGTTAAAGAAATTGTTTTGAATGTGATATTGAAATAGAATTAAAACGATCTAACGAAGTTTTAATTGTGTTGAGATTCGAAACCATAGATTTCAACGTTAATTGTTGAAATAGACGTTTTCGAGAAATAGAAGGAAATAATGAACTATAACACTGTTGCTATAGTAAATGATTTCCGAAAGGAAATGTTTTGCATAGTATTGGGATTTATATATCTATTGTAATTTCGAATCTCTATACTATTGATTTTGGGTTGTCGTAACGATGTTTTACGTGACATTCGTTTTGGCCCAAATAAATATGTTTAAGAGAATGATTTCCTTAAAGAATGAATTATATACTTAATTTGATTTAAGTATATTGAATATTTTCCAAGTGTTGAAAATAGATAAAATTTGTGAATTACTTATTAAATAAGTATGGAAATGTTTTTCCAATGTGAAATGAAACGTTTAGAGAATTTATCTTTTTGAAGATAAATTGAAATGAATAATTGAAATCGTATATGCATGGATATTTTGAAATATAAATTCACTATGGAATTTATGAATGAAAAGGGAAGTTGTTTAAAAATAAATATTGATTTATTTTTGAAGTGTGAATCTATATATCTTGTAAAGATATTTTGGAAAATAAATAATTTGGAAAATTATTTGGAAACTGGTGATGTGTGCATATCCATTGATAGTTCAATAACCGACTATCAATATTTCCCTTTGAATGGGTATATGATGTGATTTGATTGAATTTGAATGTCACACTTATTTTTGAATAAGCGCTCACTATTCGGGTTAACCGGGAAAGGACCATGGGGTCGTATAACCCATTCCGAATATGTGATACGTCGTTATGAATTGCATTTGAAGATCGGTGTTGAAGACCGGTATTTGCGAGAGCGATAGGATGACCTATCGATTGTCTCTGCACTGGGTCGCTCCTGGTATAGAGATTCCATAAGTGATGGGAAATCCGATCAGGATTGTGAATATCCGGATTGCAAGGACTTCTTTGGAAGTGCCTTCGATTTTGTTCGAGCCCGGAACAGACTTGTATGGATTGTATGTCTGACAGTACAAGTTGAGATATAAAGCCGATTTCATTCAAATATATTTCTGTTGGTGGCGAAGAATTTATTCTTTTAGCTTAACACCCTTCTCTGAGACGTACGTGCTCAGAGGTTATGTAGTTGAATGTTATCAGCGATATATTCCCAATTTGGTAATGTGACATGCTGAGTGATGCTGAAATGATCATTGTGTTGATTATTTATGATAGGATCATTTGTTTGATCGTCTATCTTGGTGATCATTGTGTTGATCATTTGTTGACCCAAAGCATGGCTTTTGTATAAAGTATGTTTTTGTGAACGAAACTTCGTCGAGCCTCACATCCCGGAATGGTCAAAACAGGAAAGATGCGGCAAGGTTATGAGGGGTAGCTCCCTTTAGGGTATGTGCATTTCCTTCTGGAAAGGGTGGTATCATGGTATGGAGCCCAGATATTTACTCATGTTGAAACACTATATTTTATTACTGTGTGGTGTTGTTGGTGACGAGCGCTCGGTTAAAAGGTCCAATGGGACCGGGGGATGTCATACTCGTGTAGTAGTTACCTAGTGATAAAGGTAACCCGGCCTTGTGTTGGCAGAGAGCTGGTTAAGTTCTCGGGGACGTCCAGCCAGAGGCGTTTCCATGTGGCAATGGGAAGTTCCTTGGCCTGACCATTTGTTGGAAATCCAAAGAAACAATACGAAACTTGTACGGTTTTAGTTGTATAACCTGCTATGGAATGTGGCGGTAACCTGCTATTGAACATAGTAGCTATAGTAGGCATAAGTGCGGAATGTCTATGCTGGCTAAGATTTATATCTTTATTTTTGAAATGAATTTTTCCTACACTATACACTAATAATAATATCAAATGTTATTTTAAATGCGTATCAAGCATCTTTGACTATCATAAGGAGAAATCTCCTCTGATTCTGCGTTTGCATTGTGTGTGTGTGTGCGGGAGGCCTTATGGTAGTCTCATTTTTAAAAGCATTGCGAATTGACTTTAAAGATATTCCTCTATTTTGATTTTAAAGATAAATAAACTGTTTTGAGTTCTCACACCAGTCACATGACTGACTTGGAGTTTATTGTTTTCCTTCCTAAACTCTGGGTGCCCACCAATTTCCACACGGGCAGTCAAGAGTTAAGGTTTATCAGGATATTCTGGATATTCTGGAGTTGCTGGAGGCAAGCTGGATGGCATGGCATATTACTTATATAGTATTTCCTTTTCCGCTGCACTGTTTGTTGTTGTTGTATACTCTGATGATATGATGAAATGAAATGTATAAAATGTAATAACTGATATAGTTCTTTGTTTAAAGATTATTCATTTATTATTATATGTTGTTCCGCTGCGAATTGTGAGATTCTGTTGTTGTTCTGTTGTGTTCTGTTCCGTTCTATTCTCTTTTTCTTCTATTTTAAAAATTTCTATCTTATGTTTTCTCTCCCCTCTATTATCTATTTTCTCTCTTCTTCTTCTCTTCTTTTCTTAAATTCTTCTTCTTAAAACCCATAACTATTCGGTTTTTCGGCAACGAAAATCCGCAAACGTTACATACTAAATACATATACATACATATATAAGTATAAAAATATGATTGTCTAAGTATACAAATTCATGTATATGTTGCTGCAGACATAAATACATGCACAAAGGTATAAAAGTAAATGTGTTATATTACAATGTTGGGAACAAATGCTTCAGAGGTATTTAAACTCCGTTTATTTAAAATCTCAAAAGCATACCTGGTGTAAAACTTTTTTTATGAGTAGTTCTAAGTGCATAGGTTTTTAATGTGAATATGATTTTTAGTATATAATTATGCTTCAAATTCCTATTAAATGAAGATTTCGGATATACATCATTTTTTAAGTGTCTACCAAGCTTGGAGTTTTAGGAATATTTGATAGGGAACAGAAGTGTGAAGTTTTAATGGGTTTTAGTTCTAAATGTGTATGTCATCAGGTAGCAAAACCATTAGGGTCAATAATAGACTTTCTAGTACATTAAAAACGTATGTTGCTTCTATAGGTATCTGTCTAATGATATACCAATTTATCATGAATGACAATTGTTAGTGTGTGGGTTAATGTTTGAGTTCAAGTATGAAGGTTCATGTTTATTTAGTATGCGTCAGTATTAGGAAAATGAAGCTTGAATGCATATCTGCACATAAATCAGTATTAAGTATATCACATGCATAGGGTTTTCGAAGTGCTTGCCAAAATTATAAGTGTCATTATCTATAATATATGCATACATGCATATAAGGATTAGGAAAAGTATATCATTTTATCTGTTACTCCCTATTTGTATCCCATTTCGATTTGAAACCTACTTTATAATTTGAATCCCGTTTTGGAATCTTGACTGAAAACGCAGAAATGCATATCTTCTTTACATGTTATCAGTTTAGCATTCTTGTTTCCCTTCAAAACAAGCGTGTATTATGGTGGTTAATAGTTGTGGACTTATCAGAGCATTTGACAAAAAAACATATCTTATTTATGATACAATATTTGATACAATTGACTGACCTATCTTGTAAAAAAAATTATTTTGGTTTACTTATCCAACATAAATAATTGTTTAGGCCTATCAATCTTAGCTCATACATTATATGGGTTGTTGGTACATGTATGAGTAAAATTATGGAAGAAATGGTGTAACTATGTTGAGATTAGTCGGGCCGTTGCACAATTCAAAGAGCTTCAAAAAAAGTATATATTTACATGTTGTTAGCAAATTTTGTTAATGTACTTAGAATCGGCTCATACTCCAGGTCCATTGCATGGGTTGTGTGTGCATGCATATGTTTGAACACATACATGTGTTTAGGCAACTCATTGACATGCAATGCTTAATGATTTATGGATGATTGCAATGGATAGTCGATTTCACAACCACGCTTCAAATTTGATTTTATATGTTGTTATAAGAAAATGTTTAAATTTTAGCAAAGCTTAGGCGTATTATATTGATTATAATTCTATGGTTTGAGTTTGAAAAAGATATGGCTAAGCTCTTAAGTACTGTTGCATTATACATAATTTTGTTTTTATATGGCCTGAAGCTAGTTTGTGAACTTGGAAAAAATTTCACTCATTACTGAGTACACCTTCTGGTAAACCTGCAACTGTTTCAAGTTTTGGTTATATTATGTCTAAATATTAATCAATTAATATTATTTGAATGTTACTTGATAATTTATGGCAAATTCTTATTGTTGATTATCAACTTTGTTTACAGGTAATTAGCTTTTCCGGAGTGAAGACGATTGGCAACAATGGACATAACTTCAACTGTATATGTATTATGATATTTGTTAGTATTAGTTGTGTAAACTTGTTTGTGAATGCTTGTGGTATGTGAATTTGCTCATTTTGTCAAATAACTATTGTCTGAATGATTGTGGATATTATACTTATGTGATTAACGTGTTCTCAGTTATTTGAATATGTTGATTATATGATTGATTGACTGTTGGTTTGAATATGGTAATTATACGATTGCTACAGATTTTAATATGACTATTATATAACTGGTTGCTGGAAATAATATAAGCCATTAACTGTATATAGTAGCATTTAAAAAATGCTACAAAACAATCAACACCTTTTGGTAGCGTTTTAACAATGCTACAGAAACAAATGTAAAATACCACCTGAATTTATACTGGCATAAAATAAGTGCAACGAAAAGCTTTTTAGTTGCACAAAATAAACACTATAGGAAATCAAAGAATGATTCAAGCACAAACGCAACTAAAAATGTTAGTTTTGGTAGGGTTTTGCAAAGGCTACAGAAAAACCTTTAGCAGCGTTTAAAAAACGCAGTTATACAGAAATATTTTATAGCGTTTATTAAAACGTGACCGAAAAAATCATACTTTTAGTTGCGTGACCTGTAGTAACGTTATTTAAAACGCTATTAAAGTTTTGGTAGCGTTTTTTAACGCTACTAATGGTCTTTTATGGTGTAGTGCTACTAAAAATCAATTGAGTACCCTAGAGTTTAAAGGGAAAACAAAAAATTTGAACCAGACATAAAGCCTGGTTTGAATAATAATACACCACTTCAAACCATTTCGATATCTAGTGAGACCATGCCGCTTAGGGGAACGAGTTTTTCCCTCACTAGTATTCTAAAGCATTTATAAAAACATATACTGTGCTCTCGCATCCACAATGGTTAAAAACATATTGTTTCCAAATATTATGATGACATGCAAAAAAAGTGAATCAAATCTAGCTTACCCATCCCCATTGATTGTCTCAAATATAATTTTAAGGATTACTATTAACTTGTTGAATTTTCATGGATTGTCTATCTGGTTTCATAATTTCATAGGATCACTATGAACCTATTGGTAACTCCAATATCATTTCTCTTATCCTAGTTTTCATGGGCTAACTAGGAACCTATTGACTATTTGTAAATATCTTCATTTCTTATCCTAGTTTTCATGGACTTATTAGGAACCTATTGACTAGCTATCAATATCTTAGGCCAGATATATTTTTCATGGGATAACTACAAACCTACTAGCCCTTGCCAGTATCAAATCATAGTTTTCATGGGCAGACTACAAACCTATTGGCCCCAGCCAGTATCATTCGTTATACACAGTTTTCATGGACTTACTGCAAACCTATTGGCCCCTACCAATATATTTAGTTAAGATTTTAACATTTCTTAAGTTATATACACTACTGGGGCAACCTAACTGGTTATTCCGCCCTTCCCCAAAATACAGTTATAGGTTAATAACGATGTGAATAAGTAAACATAGCAACAAAATAATACCAACAACTGTGGTTTGTTATCCTTGAAATCATCTTTATATATATATACACACACACATACATATGTGTGTATATGCATATGTATATCCTAGTCAAACCCCTTTAACCCTCTTTTTCAAGCAAAACTTCTTCATTTCAAAACCCTTTGTTTGTTTATGCCATGGTTATTCCTTTAAATTAAGGTTGGGTTTATGTTTTAAAATCTTAAAACATCTCTTTTGAAACCTCTAGATAGCCTCCTTCGAAAGCAAAGAAAGCTCCTTTTCAAAGCACAACAAAACATCTTTCGAAGTCCTTCACAAATAATCTCTTTGAAAATCAAATATACATTTCGATGGTATCAACACATCCTTTAAACCATAGCTTCGACACAAATGAAAATACCCCTTTTGAAAGCATTGGGTTAATCTTTAAAGGATCCTTTAGGTCAAAAAGGTTATGTGTAATGATTCCGAATTTTGAGTCAAATTTAAATTGTTAATTAACTTAAATTTTAGAATTAAATTATGAATTAATTTGATTTTTTCCAAATTAAATAAGATATTTGTTTTTTTTCTTATAAATACAAATTGATTTTAAATTGGATTCTTGAAATTGAAATTCAATAATAAATATTTTATAAATAAATTGGATTTAAAATCTCTATATATTTGAAACTAAATAAAATTTTGTTTTCTAATTTTAGCAAATATGTATTTTTATTTGAAGATTTTACTTTGAATTTAATGTGGTAAATTTTTAAATACTATTTAAAGGATAACTTCCAATTTGATATTAAACGAGGTTAAATAAAAAGTTTTAAAAATATACATTTGTAAGATATAGGAAACATGCAAAGACAAGTGTTAATATAAATGTACAAGTGTAAATTAGAGAAAATCTTAAACTAACAAGTGTAAGCAAAGAGGAACAAGTGGCATTTAATTCTCTTAAAATTTTGATAACATGTATTAAAAGAAAATGGTTAGGCTCTCTTAACTTCTGTCATGCATTCGGAAATTTAAAAAGAAATCAGTTTGAAACATCTCAAATCTGTAAACAATACTTCAGTTCAAAAGAAAAAAAGAGATCAGGCTGTTTTCAATAGTTATTTTCTCAAGCCAGAGAACGGAAGTCCAAAGCCAAGCCTGAATAAAACTCAAACCCAAGAAAACTTAAATCAACATCAAAGAAAATCAAATCATCGACAAAGAGCAAAGCTACAAAATCATCTCAGTGTTCAAAAAAATTTCAACCTGAAAATCATTTAAAGCAGTTCAAATCTGGGAATCAGATGCAAGTTCAACCTGAAGCTTTATATCTGAGATGATCAACTCAGAGCAAGGATAAAACAAACAAATTCAAACACAAGTAAATCAGATCAAGTTGCAAATCAACAAAACAAAGTAAAGATCAAATTTTCGGACTTTTAAAGCCAAATTGTTCCTCTCTGTTTTCTTTGCCATGTGAGAAAACCCCAAAACCCTCATATGCTTGAAGTTGTTTGAATGAATGTTAATGAGAATGCATGTCCGTATGTATATTATTTACATTTGCCTGTGCATGTATGGGAATGTCTCTGTTCTAGTTCACATTTTTAAAATTTAAATCAATAGCTTCTCCTCAAATTCATTTTAGGTTTTAAAATACAAATGAAATAGGTTTATATAATCAAGATTTAAACTCTAAAAATATATCCAACTTAAATTTCGAAGAAGGTATGGTCAGGGTAGAAAATAAATAGTGGAAACTTAAAATATGTTAAAATTAAATCACCATAATTCTATGATTTAGTTATATGATTTGAATTTCCATCTGAGATAATGAATTTTAAGACTTAAATCACAATTATTAATTTGGAATCGAGGGAGATATTTGTAGTTGAACAAAATTGGAATTGGGGTTGATTGCCGATGATTGGCAAGTTTATATGTAACGTGATCGTGGTGGAAGGTGGTTTGGGTGTCGTAGATTGATGGGAAAATGGGAACAAAATTTGTAAATCATTGTAGGGGGTGCGCAACGGTGAACTAGGGCTAAGTTTGCCTGTTGGTTCGACGTTGAAATCAAGGGAATTGTGAGGTTATTAGATAACTGGAGTTGATTGCACCAGTGGCAGTCGAAGTGTTGGAGTTTGAGGAAGCTCTGGCCGGAGTCTAGACACTCCTGGTGGTCAGAGGTAGGCGTTGCATGAGGGGTTTTTTCACTCTTGGTGGTTCCTGTAGTATGCTAGATAGCTTGATGTCGATTTTGTGTTCGATTCAAAAGTCTGGTGGTCGGAATTGTAAAAGGTATTCGAAGACGATATGCTGGCCACGGCGAAGTTGATCAGAATGTAGGTGATCGCGTGTATACGTGCATGGTGCCACAGTGGTGCCTATAAAGTTGAGTTGGGAAAGAAGGGAAAGGAACCCAAAGACATACTCGGAGTAAATGATGAATGGCTCGGGTTGGGACTCGAGCAAAATCTGTCTAGGCTCGAGGTTTTATTTTTGAATTTCCAGGTTTTAAAATTTGACAAGAAAATTTGTTCCAGGATTTTAAAAAATAAAGGAAACTATATTTTTGTAGTTTAAAAACAAAATACATTTTGTAACAAAGTTTTTTTTAAAAAAAAAGCTAGTTAGTGTTAAGTTTTCAAAGTATAAATAATTATCAAGTTTCAAAAACAAGTTTCCAAAGATTTGATTTTTAAATTAAAATATGTTTAAGATTTGTTTTAGGATTTTAAGCAATTATATTGGGAAAATTATTTAAAATATTCTTAAGTATTTCAAATAAAATTTGATGAGGTGATTAAAATAAGTGATTAAGATAAATGATTTACCTTAAGATAATTAAGCCCTTGAGTAATTAAGGATCATTTATTAATGTAATTACTTAAAGGTGAATTACTTTAATGTAATTAAAAGTTGATTAATTAATTGTTTATTAAAAGTTAATTAATTATAAATAAATTGAGTTTAATTAATTACTTGAAGACAATTAATTACTTGAAGACAATTACTTAATTAAAGTAATTAATCAATGATTAAAGTTAATTAATCTAGTGATTATAGTATAATTACTCAAAGGTAATTAATTTATGACTATTAATATAAGTGATTAGGATAATCACTTATTGTAATTAATTAAGGATAATTAATTTAATGGTAATTAATTAAGGGTTAATTAATTAAGGATAATTAATGGTTAAAGGGTAATTGAATTATTAATTAAGGTTGATTAATTAATAATTAAGGGTTGATTAATTTATTAGTAAAGGTTATTTAATAAATAAAAGAAAATTAATTAATATGGTTTGTAATTAATTAATGTTAATCAACCAAGATTAGGGATTTATCCGATTCCAATTAATCAGATGATAAATTAACCTTATTTATTGATGACTTTATTCTATTGAATGCTGTGAATTATTTGTTATCTCTGCTGTGTGATGCTTTGTGATTTGAATTGTTTTAATTCAAGCTGTGATGAATGTAATTTATTTTATCTGTGATAAATGTATATTATTTATCTGTGGATCTGTGAATGGAGGATAAGCGTTGTAACGTCCCGAAAATTTTCGACTTTCGAAAATTCAACATCGATACTCACTTTATCGACTGCCGAGAAATCGAAGGCCGGAAACCCGAAATGTTATGGTTTTAAAAGGAATTTAAGAAAAGAAAAAGAAAGAAGAAGACATAGAAGAGATAAGAAGGTAGAAAATAGAGAGGAAAGAACATAGGAGAGAATAGAAAGTAGAAATATAGAGGGAAAAGAAATAGAGGAAAGAATATAGAAAATAAAGAAAATAGAATGGAATAGGAAACAACAGAACAACATCAGAATCTCACAATTCGCAGCGGAACAACATATAATGATAAATGAATAATCTTTAAACAAAGAACTATATCAGTTATTACATTTTATACATTACATTTCATTACATCATATCATCAGAGTGTACAACAACAACAACATCAAACAATGCAGCGGAAAAAGAAAAACTATATACTAGTAATATGCCATGCCATCCAGCTTGCCTCCAGCAACTCCAGAATATCCAGAATATCCTGATAAACCTAACTCTTAACTGCCCGTGTGGAAATTGGTGGGCACCCAGAGTTTAGGAAGCAAAACAATAAACTACGAGTCAGTCATGTGACTGGTGTGAGAACTCAAAACAGTTTATTTATCTTTAAAATCAAAAATAGAGGAATATTTTTAAAGTCAATTCGCAATGCTTTTAAAAATGAGACTACCATAAGGCCTCCCGCACACACACACAATGCAAACGCAGAATCGGAGGAGATTTCTCCTTATGATAGTCAAAGATGCTTGATACGCATTTAAAAGAACATTTTATATTATTACTAGTGCATAGTGTAGAGAAAAATTCATTTCGAAAATAGAATATAAATCTTAGCCAGCATAGACATTTCGAACTATGCCTACTATAGCTAACTATGTTCAATAGCAGGTTACCGCCACATTCCATAGCAGGTTATACAACTAAAACCGTACAAGTCTCGTATTGTTTCTTTGGATTTCCAACGAATGATCAGGCCAAGGAACTTCCCATTGCCACATGAGGAGGATGGACATCCCCGAGAACCAAACCGGATCTCTACCAACACAAGGCCGGGTTACCCCTAACTGAGTAACAACTGACCGAATATGCCATCCCCCGGTCCTTTGGGACCTTTTCAACCGAGCGCTCGTAATCAATTCACACAATCATAAAGTGTTTTCAACATGAGTAAGTATCTGGGCTCCATACCATGATACCACCCTTTTCCAGAAGGAAATGCACACATCCTAAAGGGCGCTACCCCTCATAACCTTGCCGCATCTTTCCTGTTTTGACCATTCACGGGGTGTGACGCTCGACGAAGTCACGTCCACAAAAACATACTTTATACAAAAGCCATGCTTTGGGTCAACAAATGATCATAGAAATGATCACAAAGATAGACGATCAAATAAACGATCCTATCACAAATAATCAACACAATGATCATTTACAGCATCACTCAGCATATCACATTACCAAATTGGGAATATATCGCTGATAACATTCAACTACATAACCTCTGAGCTCGTACGTCTCAGAGAAGGGTGTTAAGCTAAAAGAATAAATTCTCCGCCACCAACAGAAATATATTTGAAAGAAATCGGCTTTACATCTCAATTTGTAATGTCAGACATACAATCCATACAAGTCTGTTCCGGGCTCGAACAAAACCGAAGGCACTTCTTACGAAGCCCTTGCAATCCGGGTATTCACAATCCCGATCGAATTTCCCATCACTTAGGAGATCTCTATACCAGGAGCTACCCAGTGCAGAGACAATCGATAGGTCATCCTATCGCTTTCGCAAATACTCGGTCTTCAACACCGATCTTCAATGCAATTCACAACGACGTATCACATATTCGGAATGGGTTATACGACCCCATGGTCCTTTCCCGGTTAACCCGAATAGTGAGCGCTTATTCAAAATAAGTGTGGCATTCAAATTCAAACAAATCACATCAATTACCCATTCAAAGGGAAATATTGATAGTCGGTTATTGAACTATCAATAGATATGCCAACATCACCAGATTCCAAATAATTTTCCAGATTATTTATTTTTCAAAAATCATATCTTTACAAGATATATAATTTTCACACTTCAAAAATAAATCAATATTTATTTTTCTAAACCAATCCCACTTTCTTTTATAAATTCCATAGTGAATTTATATTTCACAATATCTATGAATATATGATTTTAATTATTCATTTTCAATTTATCTTCAAAAAGATAAATTCTCAACTTATTCAATGAAATATTAGAAAACATTTCCATACTTATTTATTCATAAGTAATTCACTTTATATTATTTATTTTCAATACTTAGAAAATATTCAATATACTTAAATCGAAATTAAGTATATATTTCATTCTTTAAGGAAATCATTCTCTTAAACATATTTATTTGGGCCAAAACGAATGTTACGTAAAACATCGTTACGACAACCCAAAATCACTAGTATAGGGATTCGAAATTAAAATAGATATATAAATCCCAATACTATACAAAACATTCCCTTTCGGAAATCATTTACTATAACAACAGTGTTATAGTCTACCATTTCCTTCTATTTCTCGAAAACGTTTATTTCAACAATGAATGTTGAAATCTATGGTTTCGAATCTCAACACATTTTAAAACATCGTTAGATCGTTTTAATCCTATTTAAAACATCACATTCAAAACAATTTCTTTAACATACTATTCACTATTCAAAAACGTGAATATACTACGTTAATCAATTTCATCATTTATTCATTTTATTTCAAAGGATTATTCACAGTTCAAAAATGTGAATATAACTCCATTAATAGGTTTCAACAATTAACTTATCAAAATAAGCCGTTTGCGGATTTATAAAACAACGTTTATAACTCCATTTCTATTTATTTTATAACAACTTCCTTTTATAAATTCCTTTATTAACCTATTCAATTTATAACTCAATTATAAAACAAAAGTTCATATCATAAGTGAAATACTTATAATTTATTTGTCTGCAAAATCGTTCCTTTGAACTTCATAATTATAAATCTTATAACTTATAAGATTCAATGATTTATTCAAAACTATTCTTTTAATAACTTTATAAAATTTATAAATCTTATTATTTATAAATTTCATTTATAACTTCACCATTTAAATTCTATAAATCCCATTCATTTACAAAATTCAATTTCACTTCATTCAAACACTTATAAAAACTCTTCTTATAATTCAAAGGTTTTAATTTATAAATATCAATTTATAAATCCTTTATAAAATCAATTTATACTATTATTTTAAAACATCTTTAATCTCCTTCATTATTTCACCATTTTGATTCATAAAATAATTAAATTTTATAAATCCTATATTTAAACTTTTTACAATAAATTCTAAAATCCTGATTAAACTATTTTATAAAATCAGTAGCATCATATTCTCAAAAATCAGTTTTTAACTATATTTCTCAAAAATCATAATTTTTATAACTTTAAAAATTATAACGTTTATTTATTTAAAATGAATCAATTTCCAAACATACTGTATATTTTCAAAAATCACTTTATGAATCATTTTAAAATTCCAAAATTTGGTCCAATGATGCTACATACCAAATAGTCAATCACGACAACAACGATATCATATATCGATATGATAATCCATCAAATATCAAAATATCTGAAATCAAATAAATACTGTTGAGGAATCCAGTTGGATCCCTCCAACCTGTTTTTCTGCATCCACAAACATTAGTACAATACCAATTTCGCTCCAGTACGAAATTATCGCGGTATATGGGATTTAAAATATTATCCGCTTAATAACGGCGCAATAGGGTCTCATCCGCTAAACAAAAAAAATGCGGGAAATCAATAACTCCAATATATACATATGCCAATATATATATATTGATATTATATATAATACCAATTTCACTGTTTATGAAATATTCGCGGTATATGTTTTTAATAAATAACATCCGCTTACTAACGGCGTATAATGTCTATTTTAACAATCAATAGATATCAATCAACATTCAAACATGCATTCAAATATTTTAAATCTAACTATTTAAAATAAAATCGAAACTGGTTCGATTGAGTGAGAAGTTCTCACCTTGGTTTTAAATTCCGTTTTAGCGATTTATTTCGAATAAAATTAAACGGACGTTTAATTTTACCCAAAATTCTCGCTAACTCCAAACGACTCCAATCCAATTTCATCGCGTAGTGCTCGTCCATACGATTCCAACGCAACTGGTTTCGCGCGTTTTCGACCTCGTATGAAAAAGTTATGAATATTTGAAGTTATACGAATCTAAAATATAACTTTACAACATTTAAATTAATTTTTTCTAACCAAAATCAATCCTAGCCCTTGGATCCAAATCCAATGCCTCTCCTTCATCTTCCCAAACCCGCGTCCCCCTACAGACAATAGCCGTGCACAAACAACCCATAGCATAGAACTAGGGTTCCAAATTACTCCGCCTATACTCGACTATACTCGATCATACCCTCACCATCTTGAAGCCCTCCACCACCACAACGCACGGCCTCAACCACCTGAAGCTCGGCCCCCTCCTCCTCCTAGAAATGCGTGCGCAAGTCAGCACGGTCGGCCCCACTTTGCTCCTCCTCTGATGCTCCAAACTCCATCATCACCGTATAGATCGAAAGCTCTCGCCTTGCTCTTCATCTTTGTAGTTGATCACTTCGCTTGATTATGAATGGATTTGGAGAGATTAAGGAATGAATTTCGACAATTTCTGGCCTTCCATTATAAAAGAGGCGGCTAGGGCAAATAGATTAGGTTTTTATTTTATTTTTGTGAATTATGAGCTATTTATAGAGAATTTTCGAACACTATTCATCCCGGAAATTCCGAACTCCGATTTACGTGCCGTAACCAGCGTTTCTAGGGTTTACCCCGCGTTCCGGACACAATGGAATAGGTTTCGAAACCTAATTCGGACATCTGTGCGAGTTATGGCTATAAACGTCCAATTTAAATTAAACCGATTTAAGCGATTTTCTAGGCGTTTTAATTTGTACCGGACAAACGGTAAATCCAATTGACACGAAATTTTAAACCTTCCAATAATATCACATTACGGATCCAATGAAACTGGTTTCGTCGAAATCCGAGACTTTTTGAAAAATGACTATTTTAACTCGCTAAACTAAAATTAAAAATAATTCGATGCGTTTCGAGCTGCCACGATCAAACGGTAACTCCGATTGACACGAAATTTGAAATCCGGTAATAACTAACTATTACGGATCCAATGGAACTAGTTTCGTTCAATTCTGAGACTGTTCAAAAATTGACTACTTTCACTAGTCGATTTAATATTAAAATATTCAATTTTCACAAATTAACTCTTAATTCGATTTTAAAAGTTCTAAAATATCATTCTAACTTCAATATGATAAAATAAAATTTTACAAATCAATTTCAATCATATTTAACTCAAATTTCAATTATTTCCATAATTTAACATATTAAATTATCGATTTAATTATCCAATTAAATCCAATAATTCAAATTAAAATTTATTCGACTTATAAATTTCACTTATTAATATTTAAAATTAATTAAATATTCAAATTTTAATTACTAAAAATTCCTGGGTCGTTACAATCTTCCCCCCTTAAAAGAATTTCGTCCTCGAAATTAACAAGTAAGAAAAGTTACAGAATCTATTAATTTTCCAAAATCCATAGTCAAACTTCTTATAATAACTTTACTAAGTTTTCAAATCATACTTAGTTATCTTTCCAAAAACAACTACTATTATTTAACTTTCAACTCCAAAATCAAAGTTATAGTTTTCAAAATTTTCCAATTTTCTCAATTTTTTTTCTAACGCCTTAAATTTTCGGAAAAATTCGCCATAGTCTCCTTTGCGCGGCTCGATCCGGAAAAAAAATGACAGTATATATATCACAAATATACATCTCATCAAGTAGTGAGGCATCCCGCAGGGAAAAAAGTATAAAAGTACGGTATGTAATCCGAGATATGTACCTTATATTTTATTAGCGAGCATATACGGCTAATATAACGCGAAAGCGAGCTCCAAATGCGAAGCAAACGCGATCCGCACCTACTAATCACTCAACAAACAACATGAGAATCATGCATATATGACAATAGTATCGATATACAACATATAGCAACATAATAACTATATATGTCAACATAGCCAATGCAGTAAAAGCAATATACTCAACTATCAACCAACTAACATCCATAACCAATTAATATTCATTCATATTCTCATTAATATTCAATGAATTGGGTTTTCAATTTAAATCACATTTGATTCATTAACAGTGGATGTTTCTAACATTTATTTTCAATTAGTTTATATTCACTAATTCATATTCAAGTTGGTTCACTTCCAAATCAAATTCAATTCTATTTAAGATTCACTTAACTTCCAATTGGATTCCAATTACTTTAACTTCCAATTTCATTAATTCTTAATGAATTATATACAATCAACTAACAACCATATAACAACCAATGTATATATATTAATTACAACCAAATTCCTTTGCTTATATTCATTCAATTTAGTTTCAACACCATCACTTTCAATTAGTTTAATTAAATTGATTTTCATTCAGTTATTCAACTATTCAACTTTCCAATAACATTAGATTTTAATGAATTACACTTATATCCATTATTTCATATCAATTTAATTCACATTCAATTGATTTACCTTCAATCCATCAATTCAATTCAATTTCTAAAGTTGAATTTCATTTATATAACTCAGGTTCACATTTAATTGATTAACATTTAATCCATTAATTCAATTCAATTTCTAAAGTTGAATTTCATTTATAAACATCACTTGTTTTTACATAACTCAAATTCCTAAATATATTCACATAGTTTCACTTTTTATATATATAAGTTTATTTCACAATTGTAAATCACATTAATTATAATTCAATCCTTATAATTCTTTTGCTTATACAATTTTTCCTTTATTTAGATTATTCAAACAACTAAACAATCAACTTATATACACTTTAATAATTCTGAAAAATTATTCCTTTATATTTAAAAATATAATCAAGGTAAAATTATTTTATTTACCCAATTTTCAAATCAATATTGTGCCGAATTGTTCTATTCAAGTGTTTAGAAACCCCTTCGGCATAGTTTTGCGGACCACGCTGACGAAAGTTCATATGCCACTCAATAAACCAACCATCACAATATAAAACAATTTTATATTCACTAACAAATACGCTCTTATAGCTATTATTACACTCAAACTCATTCTAGAGCACTACTGACTCTATCTCTAATGAATAATACCCAACAGAACCATGGTTGTCGCTTAACCATAAGCTCTGATACCAAATGTAACGTCCCGAAAATTTTCGACTTTCGAAAATTCGACATCGATACTCACTTTATCGACTGCCGAGAAATCGAAGGCCGGAAACCCGAAATGTTATGGTTTTAAAAGGAATTTAAGAAAAGAAAAAGAAAGAAGAAGACATAGAAGAGATAAGAAGGTAGAAAATAGAGAGGAAAGAACATAGGAGAGAATAGAAAGTAGAAATATAGAGGGAAAAGAAATAGAGGAAAGAATATAGAAAATAAAGAAAATAGAATGGAATAGGAAACAACAGAACAACATCAGAATCTCACAATTCGCAGCGGAACAACATATAATGATAAATGAATAATCTTTAAACAAAGAACTATATCAGTTATTACATTTTATACATTACATTTCATTACATCATATCATCAGAGTGTACAACAACAACAACATCAAACAATGCAGCGGAAAAAGAAATACTATATACTAGTAATACGCCATGCCATCCAGCTTGCCTCCAGCAACTCCAGAATATCCAGAATATCCTGATAAACCTAACTCTTAACTGCCCGTGTGGAAATTGGTGGGCACCCAAAGTTTAGGAAGGAAAACAATAAACTCCGAGTCAGTCATGTGACTAGTGTGAGAACTCAAAACAGTTTATTTATCTTTAAAATCAAAAATAGAGGAATATTTTTAAAGTCAATTCGCAATGCTTTTAAAAATGAGACTACCATAAGGCCTCCCGCACACACACACAATGCAAACGCAGAATCGGAGGAGATTTCTCCTTATGATAGTCAAAGATGCTTGATACGCATTTAAAAGAACATTTTATATTATTACTAGTGCATAGTGTAGAGAAAAATTCATTTCGAAAATAGAATATAAATCTTAGCCAGCATAGACATTTCGAACTATGCCTACTATAGCTAACTATGTTCAATAGCAGGTTACCGCCACATTCCATAGCAGGTTATACAACTAAAACCGTACAAGTCTCGTATTGTTTCTTTGGATTTCCAACGAATGATCAGGCCAAGGAACTTCCCATTGCCACATGAGAATGCCTCTGGATGGACATCCCCGAGAACCAAACCGGATCTCTACCAATACAAGGCCGGGTTACCCCTAACTGAGTAACAACTGACCGAATATGCCATCACCCGGTCCTTTGGGACCTTTTCAACCGAGCGCTCGTAATCAATTCACACAATCATAAAGTGTTTTCAACATGAGTAAGTATCCGGGCTCCATACCATGATACCACCCTTTTCCAGAAGGAAATGCACACATCCTAAAGGGCGCTACCCCTCATAACCTTGCCGCATCTTTCCTGTTTTGACCATTCACGGGGTGTGAGGCTCGACGAAGTCACGTCTACAAAAACATACTTTATACAAAAGCCATGCTTTGGGTCAACAAATGATCATAGAAATGATCACAAAGATAGACGATCAAATAAACGATCCTATCACAAATAATCAACACAATGATCATTCACAGCATCACTCAGCATATCACATTACCAAATTGGGAATATATCGCTGATAACATTCAACTACATAACCTCTGAGCTCGTACGTCTCAGAGAAGGGTGTTAAGCTAAAAGAATAAATTCTCCGCCACCAACAGAAATATATTTGAAAGAAGTCGGCTTTACATCTCAATTTGTAATGTCAGACATACAATCCATACAAGTCTGTTCCGGGCTCGAACAAAACCGAAGGCACTTCTTACGAAGCCCTTGCAATCCGGGTATTCACAATCCCGATCGAATTTCCCATCACTTAGGAGATCTCTATACCAGGAGCTACCCAGTGCAGAGACAATCGATAGGTCATCCTATCGCTTTCGCAAATACTCGGTCTTCAACACCGATCTTCAATGCAATTCACAACGACGTATCACATATTCAGAATGGGTTATACGACCCCATGGTCCTTTCCCGGTTAACCCGAATAGTGAGCGCTTATTCAAAATAAGTGTGGCATTCAAATTCAAACAAATCACATCAATTACCCATTCAAAGGGAAATATTGATAGTCGGTTATTGAACTATCAATAGATATGCCAACATCACCAGATTCCAAATAATTTTCCAGATTATTTATTTTCCAAAAATCATATCTTTACAAGATATATAATTTTCACACTTCAAAAATAAATCAATATTTATTTTTCTAAACCAATCCCACTTTCTTTTATAAATTCCATAGTGAATTTATATTTCACAATATCTATGAATATATGATTTTAATTATTCATTTTCAATTTATCTTCAAAAAGATAAATTCTCAACTTATTCAATGAAATATTAGAAAACATTTCCATACTTATTTATTCATAAGTAATTCACTTTATATTATTTATTTTCAATATTTAGAAAATATTCAATATACTTAAATCGAAATTAAGTATATATTTCATTCTTTAAGGAAATCATTCTCTTAAACATATTTATTTGGGCCAAAACGAATGTTACGTAAAACATCGTTACGACAACCCAAAATCACTAGTATAGGGATTCGAAATTAAAATAGATATATAAATCCCAATACTATACAAAACATTCCCTTTCGGAAATCATTTACTATAACAACAGTGTTATAGTCTACCATTTCCTTCTATTTCTCGAAAAAGTTTATTTCAACAATGAATGTTGAAATCTATGGTTTCGAATCTCAACACATTTTAAAACATCGTTAGATCGTTTTAATCCTATTTAAAACATCACATTCAAAACAATTTCTTTAACATACTATTCACTATTAAAAAACGTGAATATACTACGTTAATCAATTTCATCATTTATTCATTTTATTTCAAAGGATTATTCACAGTTCAAAAATGTGAATATAACTCCATTAATAGGTTTCAACAATTAACTTATCAAAATAAGCCGTTTGCGGATTTATAAAACAACGTTTATAACTCCATTTCTATTTATTTTATAACAACTTCCTTTTATAAATTCCTTTATTAACCTATTCAATTTATAACTCAATTATAAAACAAAAGTTCATATCATAAGTGAAATACTTATAATTTATTTGTCTGCAAAATCGTTCCTTTGAACTTCATAATTATAAATCTTATAACTTATAAGATTCAATGATTTATTCAAAACTATTCTTTTAATAACTTTATAAAATTTATAAATCTTATTATTTATAAATTTCATTTATAACTTCACCATTTAAATTCTATAAATCCCATTCATTTACAAAATTCAATTTCACTTCATTCAAACACTTATAAAAACTCGTCTTATAATTCAAAGGTTTTAATTTATAAATATCAATTTATAAATCCTTTATAAAATCAATTTATACTATTATTTTAAAACATCTTTAATCTCCTTCATTATTTCACCATTTTGATTCATAAAATAATTAAATTTTTATAAATCCTATATTTAAACTTTTTACAATAAATTCTAAAATCCCGATTAAACTATTTTATAAAATCAATAGCATCATATTCTCAAAAATCAGTTTTTAACTATATTTCTCAAAAATCATAATTTTTATAACTTCAAAAATTATAACGTTTATTTATTTAAAATGAATCAATTTCCAAACATACTGTATATTTTCAAAAATCACTTTATGAATCATTTTAAAATTCCAAAATTTGGTCCAATGATGCTACATACCAAATAGTCAATCACGACAACAATGATGTCATATATCGATATGATAATCCATCAAATATCAAAATATCTGAAATCAAATAAATACTGTTGAGGAATCCAGTTGGATCCCTCCAACCTGTTTTTCTGCATCCACAAACATTAGCACAATACCAATTTCGCTCCAGTACGAAATTATCGCGGTATATGGGATTTAAAATATTATCCGCTTAATAACGGCGCAATAGGGTCTCATCCGCTAAACAAAAAAATGCGGGAAATCAATAACTCCAATATATACATATGCCAATATATATATATATATTGATATTATATATAATACCAATTTCACTGTTTATGAAATATTCGCGGTATATGTTTTTAATAAATAACATCCGCTTACTAACGGCGTATAATGTCTATTTTAACAATCAATAGATATCAATCAACATTCAAACATGCATTCAAATATTTTAAATCTAACTATTTAAAATAAAATCGAAACTGGTTCGATTGAGTGAGAAGTTCTCACCTTGGTTTTAAATTCCGTTTTAGCGATTTATTTCGAATAAAATTAAACGGACGTTTAATTTTACCCAAAATTCTCACTAACTCCAAACGACTCCAATCCAATTTCATCGCGTAGTGCTCGTCCATACGATTCCAACGCAACTGGTTTCGCGCGTTTTCGACCTCGTATGAAAAAGTTATGAATATTTGAAGTTATACGAATCTAAAATATAACTTTACAACATTTATATTAATTTTTTCTAACCAAAATCAATCCTAGCCCTTGGATCCAAATCCAATGCCTCTCCTTCATCTTCCCAAACCCGCGTCCCCCTCCAGACAATAGCCGTGCACAAACAACCCATAGCATAGAACTAGGGTTCCAAATTACTCCGCCTATACTCGACTATACTCGATCATACCCTCACCATCTTGAAGCCCTCCACCACCACAACGCACGGCCTCAACCACCTGAAGCTCGGCCCCCTCCTCCTCCTAGAAATGCGTGTGCAAGTCAGCACGGTCGGCCCCACTTTGCTCCTCCTCTGATGCTCCAAACTCCATCATCCCCGTATAGATCGAAAGCTCTCGCCTTGCTCTTCATCTTTGTAGTTGATCACTTCGCTTGATTGTGAATGGATTTGGAGAGATTAAGGAATGAATTTCGATAATTTCTGGCCTTCCATTATAAAAGAGGCGGCTAGGGCAAATAGATTAGGTTTTTATTTTATTTTTGTGAATTATGAGCTATTTATAGAGATTTTCGAACACTATTCATCCCGGAAATTCCGAACACCGATTTACGCGCCGTAACCAGCGTTTCTAGGGTTTACCCTGCGTTCCGGACACAATGGAACAGGTTTCGAAAGCTAATTCGGACATCTGTGCGAGTTATGGCTATAAACGTCCAATTTAAATTAAACCGATTTAAACGATTTTCTAGGCGTTTTAATTTGTACCGGACAAACGGTAAATCCAATTGACACGAAATTTTAAACCTTACAATAATATCACATTACGGATCCGATGAAACTGGTTTCGTCGAAATCCGAGACTTTTTGAAAAATGACTATTTTAACTCGCTAAATTAAAATTAAAAATAATTCGATGCTTTTCGAGCTGCCACGATCAAACGGTAACTCCGATTGACACGAAATTTGAAATCCGGTAATAACTAACTATTACGGATCCAATGGAACTTGTTTCGTTCAATTCTGAGACTGTTCAAAAATTGACTATTTTCACTAGTCGATTTAATATTAAAATATTCAATTTTCACAAATTAACTCTTAATTCGATTTTAAAAGTTCTAAAATATCATTCTAACTTCAATATGATAAAATAAAATTTTACAAATCAATTTCAATCATATTTAACTCAAATTTCAATTATTTCCATAATTTAACATATTAAATTATCGATTTAATTATCCAGTTAAATCCAATAATTCAAATTAAAATTTATTCGACTTATAAATTTCACTTATTAATATTTAAAATTAATTAAATATTCAAATTTTAATTACTAAAAATTCCTGGGTCGTTACAATTATAGGAATATACTGCTTATCAATATTTCTGTACTTGAATCTGTGATGATTGATGTTGTTGCACTACTATTGTGTAAAAGCCCTGGACTACACCATACACACACAAATATGGATCGCACTTGGTAATCGGTTAAGTCATAGATATTTGAATTAAATATTTTAAAATGATTTTAAAGTTGAATTTTGAATTCAAATGATTTTTTGGAAATGGAATTGAATTAATATGAAAAACTTTTGAAAATAAGTTTTAAAGATAAAAGTTACTTCGGATAACTTGATAAGGTTTTGAAATTTAAATAGTTTGATTTGAATTTGAATTCAATATTTGAAATTTAATTCCATGTTTGGAAATCATGGTTTGAAGAGTTATACAATTTATAAATGTGTTTTTAAACCATTTTAAAAGCATTGTTTCAGGAATTTGAATTTAACCCAAGTTTTATTTTAAAGGGCTTTAACTCATGCAAATGTAATCGGATTTTTTTGAAATGAAAACTTTTTGTTTTCAAATAATAATAGCTTTCGTATAAAGAAAGGGTTTCCAATTTATGTTGAAAGATTGTTAAGCTTTGTTTTGGAATTAAAGAGGATTCTAAATGGTGTATCTTTTATATAAAAAAATTGGAATGGAATTGTTTTGTAGATATAGTTTTGAAAGCTATGAATTGAATCTTTGATTTGAAGATTGAATGATTTAATCCAATTTGAAAGGAAAATTGTTTTGAAAAGGGCTATGAATGAATCTTTGTTAAAGATTGGTGAAGTTTGTTTTCAAATTGAAAAGGGATTTGAAAAGCGTATCTTTTGTATAAAAGATTTGAATTGGAAAGATACTAATGAATCTTTGTGAAAGATTGGAAAACTTTGTGAACTTTGTGAAGTGAATCTTTTTGTTTAAAAAAGATTTGAAAATGGTAACTTTTTTTAACCATTTGAAAGCAAAGTTTTCAGTAATAAGTTGTGACTTAATTGAGATCCCATTATCCATATGGGTTTTAAATATTGCGCACACTATTCGATTTAGCAGGGAGAGGACTTTGTGTCATATAACCCATTCCGAATAGTGATATGACGTTATGGATAGCATTTGAAGACCGGTGGTAAAGACTGGATATTTTCGAAAGCAAAAGGATAACTCGTCGAATGTCTCTGCACCGGTTGATCCCCGGTATAGAGATTTGATCACCCATGATGGGAAGTCCGGACATGATTAAGGATTATCCGGATGTGCAAGGGCTTCTTTGTGAAGTGCCTTCGGTTCTGTTCGAACCCAGAACAGACTTGTATGGATGTATGTCTGACATTACACTTTGAGATGTAAAGCTGGTTTCTATCATATACATTTCTGTTTGATGGCGGAGATTTATTCTCTTAGCTTAGCACCCTTCTCTAAGACGTATGAGCTCAGAGGTTGTGTAGTTAATGGTTACTAGTGATACATTCCCAATTTGGTAATGTGGCATACGAAGTGCTGTTGATCATTTGTTGATCGAAGCATGGCTTTGTGAAAAAGCGTAGCTTTGTGGACGAGACTGCATCAGGACCTCACAACCCAGAAATGGTCGAAATAGGAATGTTGCAGTAAGGTTTTTAGGGGTCGCGCCCCTAGGGTATGTCCATTTCCTTCTCGATAAGAGGTAGTGTCATGGTATGGAGCCCAGATATTTAACCTATGTGGTTACTGAAAATTTAGTATTTTGTGGTTGTTAGTGTCGAGCGCTCGGATAAAGGTGGTAACGACCGAGGATGGCATACTTGTGTGTTAGTTACCTATGTTATAGCTTAGTTAAAGTGTGAGGTAGCGTCGGCCTTGTGCTAGCAGAGATCCGGTTAGGTTCTTGGGGGCGTCCTTCCAGGGGTGTTCCCATTTCTGTAAGGAAGTTCCTTAGCCTGACCATTTGTTGGAAATCCAAAAAAACAATACGCGCCCTGTACGATTTTAGTTGTATAACCTGCCATGGAATATGGCGGTAACCTACTATTGAACATGGTAGCTATAGTAGGCATACGACAAAATGTTGTATGCTGGCTAAGATTAATATTATATTTTCGAAAGGTTTTCTGCACTATGTACTAATAATAATATTAAATGGTTTTTGCATATCAAGCATTTTTGACTGTCATAAGAAGAAATCTCCTCCAAGTGTGCGCTTGCATTGTGTGTGTGGCGGGAGGCCTTACGGCAGTTTCATTTTCCAAAAAGTATTGCGGTTTTGAATGTTTTAAAATCTTTTTTTGTTGTTTTAAAAGATAAACTATTTTTGTTTGCACATACCAGTCCTATGACTGACCCAGAGTTTATTGTTCCCTTCCTAAACTCTGGGTGCCCATAATTTTCCACACAGGCAGTCTAGAGTTGGGTTTTTCAGATAGTAGATATCGATTCAGTAGCTTTCAGCTTTCTCTTTGGAATTCTTTGAAGACTTTGGATATTGAAGTATTTGGTTAGGACGACTGACCTTACTTAGCTTGGTAAAACATGATGGTGGTTCGAGCTATCTATGGAGATTGCTGATATTAGTGTTTCTTCTGGAGTTTCAAGTTCTAGTTGTTTCCGCTACTAGTTCATTGGTGTTTCCGTTGTAGCATTTCATGGTATCTCTGATTTTGATCATTGTTGTATATTTAGAATTGTATCATTGGAGTTGTATATGATATTCATTTTTGTTTCTTCCACTGTGTTGTTATACTTAATTGTGTTATAAGCTTCGACGAACCAGATTCGACATTTGGATCAGCGGCATTTGAATACGAGTAACGTATTCGGTGCTGATTTTCGAAGGTCGAGTCAGGATTGTTATATTTGGTATCAGAGCTGAAGGTTGAAACTTTAGCTCAAGATTATAACACATTAGGTAGCTTATTAGAGATAGGGTGAAGTATACCCTAAAATGAGTATATCCCTAAGATATCCGTCCGAGTGCCTCGGTAAATTCTCTTACTATTCACTGATAGTAAGTATGAGTGTAAGAAGGGGACGAGATAGGGGACAGGGGAGTACCACTACAGATGGTGAATCCCTGTAACAACAACGGAAATAAACTTTCTCCATCAATCTCCTTTGATTCGTCTTTTCAATTCTTTGATGGCTTCGTGGCAGCTCGATGGAGAAGCTGTGATAGGAGATCATTATTTTGGCTAAATCAAAGGATAAGTTGATATGGGACATAAACTCCAAATAAATCAGAATTGTTTGTTTGGATGAATTGCTTGCTTTGGTTGCTATGGTTGATAAATATACCCTGCTTAAACTAAAAAAAGGTTTTGGGATTATATCCATATATCTGTCTATTCTTTGGGGTCTAAATATGTTCTACGAACGGTTAGTTATCCCCTCGAACTAACCAATGCCCATGCATACTTCGTAAATCTGGATGACCCGAGTTTCTTTTGAAATGTTAAATAGATTCATTCTTGAATTTATTGAAAATATTCTGATTTGGTAAGCCAAATGCAGAATAGATGTTCGGTTTGATCTGGAAAGATATTTCTCTATCCTTCACATACTCTTTGTTGTCTCCCTTGCAAATTTCGAGGACAAAATTTTCTTAAGGGGGAATCTGTAACGATCCCAAATTTTGAGTCAAATTTAAAATGGTAATTAATTTAAATTTTAGAATTAAATTGTGAATTAATTTGATTTTTTACAAATTAAGTAAGATACTTGTTTTTTTTCTTATAAATACAAATTGATTTTAAATCGGATTCTTGAAATTGAAATTCAATAATAAATATTTTATAAATAAATTGGATTTAAAATCTCTATTTATTTGAAACTAAATAAAATTTTGTTTTCTAATTTTAGAAAATACTTATTTTGATTTAAAGATTTTACTTTGAATTTAATGTGGTAAAATTTTAAATACTATTAAAGGATAACTTCCAATATGATATTAAACAAGGTTAAATAAAAAGTTTTAAAAATATACATTTGTAAGATATAGGAAACATGCAAAGATAAGTGTTAATATAAATGTACAAATGTAAATTAAAGAAAATGGTAAACTAACAAGTGTAAGCAAAGAGGAACAAGTGGCATTTAATTCTCTTAAAATTTTGATAACATGTGTTAAAAGAAAATGGTTAGGCTCTTTTATCTTCTGCCATGCATTCGGAAATTTAAAAAGAAATCAGTTTGAAACATCTCAAATCTGTAAACAATACTTCAGTTCAAAAGAAAAAAAGAGATCAGGCTGTTTTCAAAAGTTATTTTCTCAAGCCTGGGAACGAAAGTCCAAAGCCATGCCTGAATAAAACTCAAACCCAAGAAAACTTAAATTAACATCAAAGAAAATCAAATCATCAACAAAGAGAAAAGCTACAAAATCATCTCAGTGTTCAAACAAATTTCAACCTAAAAATCATTTAAAGCAGTTCAAATTTGGGAATCAGATGCAAGTTCAACCTGAAGCTTTATATCTGAGATGATCAACTCAAAGCAAGGATAAAACAAGCAAATTCAAACACAAGTAAATTAGATTCAAGTTGCAAATCAACAAAACAAAGTAAAGACCAAATTTCCAGACTTTTAAAGCAAAACTGTTCCTCTCTGTTTTCTTTGCCAGGTGAGAAAACCCCAAAACCCTCATATGCTTGAAGTTGTTTGAATGAATGTTAATGAACACGCATGTCTGTGTGTATATTGTTTACATTTGCCTATGCATGTATGGGAATGTCTCTGTTCTAGTTCATAATTTTAAAATTTAAATCAATAGCTTCTCCTCCAATTCATTTTAGGTTTTAAAACAAAATGAAAGGTTATATAATCAAGATTCAAAATCTAAAATTATATCCAACTTAAATTTCGAAGAATATATGGTGAGGGTAGAAAATAAACAGTGGAAACTTAAAATATGTTAAAATTAAATCACCATAATTCTATGATTTAGTTATATGATTTGAATCACCATCTGAGATAATGAATTTTAAGACTTAAATCACAATTTTTAATTTGGAATCGAGGGAGATATTTGTAGTTGAACAAAATTGGAATTGGGGTTGATTGCCGATGGTCGGCAAGTTTATATGTAACATGATCGTGGTGGAAGGTGGTTTGGGTGTCGTAGACTGATGGAAAAATGGGGAAAAAATTTAAATCATTGTGTGGGGTGCGCGATGGTGAACTAGAGCTAAGTTTGTCTGTTGGTTCGACATTGAATCAAGTGAATTGCGAGGTTATTAGAGAACTGGAGTTGATTGCACCGGTGGCAGTCGAAGTGTTAGAGTTTGGCGAAGCTCTGGCCGAAGTCTCGACACTCCTGGTGCTCAGAGGTAGGCGTTGCATGGGGGTTTTGTCAATCATGGTGGTTCCTGCAGTATGCTAGATTGCTCGATGTCGATTTTGTGTTCGATTCAAAAGTCTGGTGATCGGAATCGTAAAAGGTATTCGAACACGATATGCTGGCCACGGCGAAGTTGGTCAGAACGTGGGTGATCACGTGTATACGTTCACGATGCCACAGTGGTGCCTGTAAAGTTGAGTTGGGAAAGAAAGTAATTGAACCCGAAGACATACTCGGAGTAAATGATGAATGGCTCGGGTTGGGACTCGAGCAAAATCTGTCTGGGCTCTGGGTTTTATTTTTGAGTTTCCAGTTTTAAAATTTGAAAAGAAAATTTGTTCTAGGATTTTAAAAAATAAAGGAAACTATAGTTTTGAAGTTTAAAAACAAAATACATTTTGTAACAAAGTTTTTTTAAAAAAAAAACTAGTTAGTGATAAGTTTTCAAAGTTTAAATAATTATCAAGTTTCAAAAACAAGTTTCCAAAGATTTGATTTTAAAATTAAAATATGTTTAAGATTTGCTTTAGGATTTTAAGCAATTATATTAGGAAAATTATTTAAAATATTCTTAAGTATTTCAAATAGAATTTGATAAGGTAATTAAAATAAGTGATTAAGATAAATGATTTATCTTAAGATAATTAAGGCCTTGAGTAATTAAGGATCATTTATTAATGTGATTACTTAAAGGTTAATTACTTTAATATAATTAAAAGATGATTAATTAATTGGTTATTAAAAGTTAATTAATGATAAACAAATTAAGGGTAATTAATTACTTAAAGACAATTACTTAATTAAAGTAATTAATTAATGATTAAAGTTAATTAATCTAGTGATTATAGTATAAGTACTCAAAGCTAATTAATTTATGATTATCAATATAAGTGATTAGGATAATCACTTATTGTAATTAATTAAGGATAATTAATTTAATGGTAATTAATTAAGGGTTGATTAATTTATTAATTTATTAATTAAGAATAATTAACTAATGGTTAAAGGGTAATTGAATTATTAATTAAGGTTGATTAATTAATAATTAAGGGTTAATTAATTTATTAGTAAAGATTAGTTAATAAATAAAAGAAAATTAATTAATATGGTTTTTAATTAATTAATGTTAATCAACCAGGATTAGGGCTTTATCTGATTCCAATTAATCAGATGATAAATTAACCTTATTTATTGATGATTGTATTCTATTGAATGCTGTGAATTATTTGTTATCTCTGCTGTGTAATGCTTTGTGATTTGAATTGTTTCAATTCAAGCTATGATGAATGTAATTTATTTTATCTGTGATAAATGAATATTATTTATCTATGGATCTGTGAATGGAGGATAAGCGTTATAGGAATATACCGCTTGTCTATATTTCTTTGCTTGAATCTGTGATGATTGATGTTGTTGCACTACTATTATGTAAAAGCCCTGGACTACACCATACACACACAAATATGGATCGCACATGGAAATCGGTTAAGTCATAGATATTTGAATTAAATATTTTAAAATGATTTTAAAGTTGAATTTTGAATTCAAATGATTTTTTTGAAAATGGAAATGAATCAATATGAAAAACTTTTGAAAAGAAGTTTTAAAGATAAAAGTTATTTTGGATAACGTGATAAGGTTTTGAAATTTAAATAGTTTGATTTGAATTTGAATTCAATATTTGAAATTTAATTCCATGTTTGGAAATCAGGGTTTGAAGAGTTATACAATTTATAAATGTGTTTTTAAACCATTTTAAAAGCATTTTCAGGAATTTGAATTTAACCCAAGTTTTATTTTGAAGGGCTTTAACTCTGCAAATGTAATCGGGATTTTTTTGAAATGAAAACTATTTGTTTTCAAATAATAATAGCTTTGGTATAAAGAAAGGGTTTCCAATTTATGATGAAAGATTGTTAAGCTTTGTTTTAGAATCAAAGAGGATTCTAATTGGTGTATCTTTTATATAAAAGATTTGGAATGGAATTGTTTTGTGGAAATAGTTTTGAAAGCTGTAAATTGAATCTTTGATTTAAAGATTGGATGAGTTAATCCAATTTGAAAGGAAAATTGTTTTGAAAAGGGCTATGACTGAATCTTTGTTAAAGATTGGTGAAGTTTGTTTTCAAATTGAAAAGGGACTTGAAAAGAGTATCTTTTGTACAAAAGATTTGAATTGGAAAGATATTAATGAATCTTTGTGAAAGATTGGAAAACTTTATGAACTTTGTGAACTTTTTGAAGTGAATCTTTTTGTTTAAAAAATATTTGAAAATGGTAATTTGTTTTAACCATTTGAAAAAAAGTTTTTAGTAATAAGTTGTGACTTAATTGAGATCCCATTATCCATATGGTTTTTAAATATTGCTCTCACTATTCGGTTTAACCGGAAGAGGACTTTGTGTCATTTAACCCATTCCGAATAGTGATACGACATTATGGATAGCATTTGAAGATCGGTGGTGAAGACCGAGTATTTTCGAAAGCGAAAGGATAACTCATCGAATGTCTCTACACCGGCTGATCCCCGGTATAGAGATTTGATCACCCTTTGTGATGGGAAGTCTGGACGTGATTAGGGATTATCCGGATGTGCAAGGGCTTCTTTGTGAAGTGCCATCGGTTCTGTTCGAACCCGGAATAGACTTGTATGGATATATGTCTGACATTACACTTTGAGATGTAAAGCTGGTTTCTATCAAATACATTTCTGTTTGGTGGCGGAGATTTATTCTCTTATCTTAACACCCTTCTCTGAGACGTACGAGCTCAGAGGTTATGTAGTTGATGGTTACTAGTGATACATTCCCAATATGGTAATGTGGCATACGAAGTGATGTTGATCATTTGTTGATCGAAGCATGGATTTACGACAAAGCATAGCTTTGTGGACGAGACTGCATCAGGACCTCACAACCCGGAAATGGTCGAAACAAGAATGCTGCAGCAAGGTTTTTAGGGGTCGCGCCCCTAGGGTATGTCCATTTCCTTCTGGGTAAGAGGTGGTATCATGGTATGGAGCCCAGATATTTAACCTATATGGTTATTGCAAATTTATTACTTGGTTGTTGGTGTCGAGCGCTCGGATAAAAGTCGGTAACGACAGGGGATGGCATACTTGTGTGTTAATTACCTATGTTATAGCTTGGTTAATGTGTGAGGTAGCGTCGACCTTGTGTTAGCAGAGATCCGATTAGCTTCTCAGGGGCGTCCTTCCAGAGGTGTTCCCATTTCGGTAAGGAAGTTCCTTAGCCTGACCATTTGTTGGAAATCCAAAGAAATAATACGCGCCCTGTACGATTTTAGTTGTATAACTTGCCATGGAATATGGCGGTAACCTGCTATTGAACATGGTAGCTATAGTACGCACATGAGGAAATGTTGTATGCTGGCTAAGATTAATATTATATTTTTGAAAGGTTTTCTGCACTATGCACTAATAATAATATTAAATGGTTTTCGAGTATCAAGCATTTTTGACTGTCATAAGGAGAAATCTCCTCCAAGTGTGCGCTTGCATTGTGTGTGTGGCGGGAGGCCTTACGGCAGTTTCATTTCCAAAAAGCATTGCGGTTTTCAATGTTTTAAAAACTTTTGTTGTTGTTTTAAAAGATAAACTGTTTTTGTTTGCTCATACCAGTCCCATGACTGACCCAGAGTTTATTGTTCCCTTCCTAAACTCTGGGTGCCCATAATTTTCCACACGGGTAGTCGAGAGTTGGTTTTTCAGATAGTAGATATCGATTCAGTAGCTTTCTACTTTCTCTTTGGAATTCTTTGGAGACTTTGGATATTGAAGTCTTTGGTTCGGACAACTGACCTTGCTTAGCTTGGTACAACTTTATGGTGGTTCGAGCTATCTATGGAGATTGTTGGTATTGGTGTTTCTTCTGGAGTTTCAAGTTCTAGTTATTTCCGCTGCTACTTCATTGGTGTTTCCACTGTAGCATTTCATTGTATCTCTGATTTTGATCATTGTTGTATATTTGGATATTATATCATTGGACTTGTATATGATGTTCATTTCTTTTTCTTCCGTTGTGTTGTTATGCTTAATTGTGTTATAAGCTCCGACGAACCAGATTCGACGTTTGGATCTGCGGCATTTGAATACGAGTGACGTATTCGGTGCCCATTTTCGAAGGTCGAGTCAGGGTCGTTATATTATGTATGAAAGTATCTATTTCGAAAACATCTATAAAATTATTTTGGGGAAAAAGCTCATGGTGTCAGAACCATCTAGTCGAAAGCAACAACCTTTAAATTGAAACTTTAAAGGATGGATTTGAAACCCCCTTTCGACACTATTGCCTTCGAAACCCTCAACCCCTTTTCAAAACATTTAGGAAAAGGTTTATTCATGTTAAAACAGGGGTAACCCTTCGACAACATAGATGGCTTCAATGCAGTCGAAAGGAAGATTAGCGGCTAGGTTTCGCCTTAATTGAAACAATCCTTTTGAAAGCATTTAGATAAAGATAAAAAAAGTACCACTTCAAAAGCCAATACTTTAACATACTATGGCAACCTTTTTCAAAAGCTATTTATATACGCTTTCGAAAACATATGTTTTGACTGTGTCAAAGGCTATAAGTAAAAAAGGCAAGATCTTATCTTTTGAAAATGAAACAAGATTTCGACTCCATCGGAAGCATTACTTTCCACACCATGGCTTCAGCGTTCCTTCCAGTCCACTACCTACCATATAAGTGATACCTTGTGTATTGGTTTCGACTAAACGGATTCTAACTATGTGGGTTCCGACTGGGATGGAGATGGAATTAATGGAGTCGAAAGGAACTGCTATTAGAAGCGAAACCAACTTTTCGTAGTTAAAGACTGAAATTTAGCTACTTTTAGTAATTGCTTTATAAATACTTGCCAATTTGTAACCGTTTGATTGGTTGTTTAAAACTTTCAAAATACTTTACAAATTAAACTGCCACATTTATCAAATCTAAATCAAAGAAATTATAACATTTAAGCCCTTCCATTTAACTAAACCAACATTTGTAGAAAAGTTCCTCTTTTAAAATAATTTATTTTCCTTAGCAAATTAATTGGGAAAAATACCCAAAAATCATAGAGATTCAATTTATCATGTAATCAAATATATCAAAATGTCAGACCCAATTTCTTCCTAAAATACTCGAAATACATTTTAAACCCAATTATATCATATTTTCCTTTAGAAATTCATAATAAATTTTCCATAGCTCCTCATCTCCAAAATCATGTTTTACTTAACACAAATATTTTCCATGGCATTCTAAAATCATAAACTTTCATATTTACATCAAAACTGTGCAAATTCATATGTGAATGAGTAAAAATAAATCAAACATAATATAGTTCAAGCATATCATCATCCATATCTTCATAAAATGAATTTAATCGTAAATCCAGAAACATATAATCATAGAATAAAATAGAAATAGTAGGAAGTTATTATTTACCTTAGATATGATAAAGAATTGGAGATTTGTTGTTGATTAATCCTTCCTAGCTTTGATCCTTAGCTTTAGATTGAATTTTCTTCTTTTCCTCCTTGTTAGTGGTCGGCTATATTTTAGTTCTTGATTGCATCTGTGAAAGTGAAAAATGAAACGTGAATGGACATGGGTAAGAGGTGTATAGCCGTGTAAGATAAGGAGGCTATTTTTACTAATATGCCCATGTGTAATTTAATTAGTTGAATAAGCCATTAATGTCCATTTACTTTATTAATAAGCATGGCCCTATATATGGTTTATTCAAGTCTCAATCCCCTTATCATCATTATTCAATTTAATTTATTTAATAAGTTTTTGAATAATGGTATCAAAATTAGGGATGTTACAGCACTCCTATCGTAAACCAACATCCAAAAGGGAGTAATTAACTCTACATTCTCCGCTAAGATTCTATCCCTATGAAGGCGTTCTCTCTTTATCCATGGAGCAATTTGCCTTTCTTTGAAAAATCTTAATTTCAATGCACATGCATCAAGGCTCTTATATTTCTACGATAGTTTATTACACACTTTCAATTGTCTATTCAGCTCCATATTCAATCATCATATCTCCATTTGTTTCTTTTCAAGCATAACTTTATAACGGTATTTTGATTTTCTCCTTAACTAAAGGTATTAATGTATTAACTAGGAATGGCTAGATAGTTCAAAATATTTAAATAGAGAAAAATATACCTAAGAGTGTGGGATTGGAGAGGAAGAAATTTGCTTTTTCCTTTTATACTTATGGCTTTGAGAAGCATCTTGTAATGACCACACCACGATACCTATATTATTAAAGAACATTATAATAATATCATCTAATAATATGGAGAATACTGCTTGTTAAGGGTGACCAAATGTGAATATGACTTAAAAATAACACTAACATGTCATCCTTGCTATTTTAATTAATCTTTGAATAAAATTTAATGTGTATAGTCTAAACTTAAAGTAATAATCAATCTGGTTTCTCAGAACCAGAATAGTATGTCAAACAAATAACAGTAACAGGTAATAGTGGAATAATAAACTTTTCTACATATACAAAACTAGAAGTCTATCAAATATAACATTAGATTCAAATAATATACATTCAGTACAAATGTCTAACTTAATATTTATACATCTCTTAATACATACACAAATCCTAAGTAAGATTAACTAAAGAGTCAAATGGTCTATCTCTCTTCTAGCCAAACCGTCCAAAAGTTTACCTGTCTTATAATCTGAAAAGTCACTGCTTGACCCCAGCATTAAAATAACATCTGCGTCTGACTATCTCTAAATATCGAAAAGGGTGAGAACAAGATATAACAAGTCACATAATTAATTTAGCTCAGAATTTACTTTAAGGCACAACTACATATATATATATATATGGCCACAAACACACATTAGTCGCTAACACAGATTCACAGAGTAAATCACAACATTCCTATCACACAGAAATTAATTCCATACTATGACTAACAAATAATTATGGCATCACTCGTATGGATCTGATACCAAAGATTAGGAAAACAGAACATCGAAATGATCAGAAGGATCGAGGAACATGGACTCTCAACACGATCAGACAAATCGAGGAAAACCAACCAATCTCGATCGATCAAGACGATCGTGGAAAGTATGACTCGAAAACTCTAGGTTATTCATTATTACTTCAAATCTCGACCGATCAAAAGGTTCATGGAAAAATCATGGAGTATACCTCTTAAGTATTTATCAACCCTTGGCATGACCCTAAAGGGAGATATTCTAAAGTGCCAAATATTATCACTTTTAGTAATCATTAGAACTTAACCAAAATGTTCCATATAGCCAGGTGAAATTCAGGCATTTACTAGAAGCTAGTAAATTTCACTTGTTACGGATACTATTGAAAAATCTGAACTATATTCTTTTAAGGATTTAGCAAACTCATACCGCACACCGAAAGAGAATACAAATCTAAAGTGTTAAATACTTTTCTATAAGCAATCATAATAATTTGACTGTTTGCGC
Organism: Allium cepa; assembly: GCA_030765085.1. NCBI lineage: Eukaryota > Viridiplantae > Streptophyta > Magnoliopsida > Asparagales > Amaryllidaceae > Allium > Allium cepa. Next base: position 606,514,799 of record CM060938.1, on the reverse strand, counting down.
CAAAGTTGGTCACAAATAACCAATTATCGATGAAAGCACCCGTTTATAATCACAAACCACAGATAGTAAGTATGTAAAGGATATAAATGTGAAGAACACTCAAAATTGAAAAGGAAAGCAGTAGAAACACATGATTTATAGTGGTTCGGCATTGTAGCCTACGCCCGCTTTGAAGGATTTGCTGTTTTATTGATTATCACTTGCTGGTTACAAGAGTATAGATGATAATAATCAAGTTACAATGGAGATTTGCAGAGTAACGACATTGAAGAACTTAAAAAAGATCCCTTTTCGAAGCTTTTGGACTGCTATTTATAAGTGTAGACTGCAAATATCTCGCTCAGATCTCGGTAGACTTCTACTCTCACATGGGTGGGCCCACGTAATCGAGCCTTGGTCGTTTCGACTCGATCCATAATCGATACGAATGAGATTCGTATCAATCCAAATCTTGCCCTATCGAGCCGAGATCGATCATGAACATTCATGAGGTCGTACGTAAGATCCTGTGAAAATTTGATAGCATTTGGACTTGTAGATTTTGAGTTATGATCGATGTAAGTTTGTGCTTGTAAGGCATTGTCGAGCTCGTGCCGATGTCGTTCGCATCAATCTCATTTTTATCTATCAGACGATGGTGACGCGGAGCGATAAGCTAGGGTAGATCCATCTTTTATGCCGCGTTGACTGCTTCTTCCTTCGAACATGTTCTTGTTTGTATCAACCCGATGTGCTCCATTCTTCGTATTGATCCCCATCTCCGTATCCACCAATGTTTCGCACCCTTCATATACCATTCACCAGCCTACAGTCTTCATATCCATAGATATACGTTGTTCGTATCCAATCATCAAGCCCCTCTTGATTGGAGCTTGGTCCTTATTCATCATTCCCAATCGATCCAACCTTGATTGGAGCTTGGTCCATTTTTATTCCGGCCTCGACTCTCTGGTAAAGGGCTTGTATGTTCTTCGGCCGAGGACTTTATTCTCCGGCCGAGGACATTTATATTGTGTTCGATTCCATCCCATCGCTCTTCGATGAAGGGACTCGTAACTTACGATCACTGCCTCGTCTCTTCGGTCGGGACCGTAATCATGAGACCTGTATTATTTTTTACATTAACCCAAATACAATCATCCAAAATAAAAGTTTTTACAGCTAGGAAAAACTAAACAAATGTCTTTACATCCAAGGGAGAAACCTAAGTATTTAGGAAAACTAAAAGAAAAACACGATTTTATAGACTCGAGAAATATGGTTTATCATCGTCTCAGAGCATCCCTAGGGACCGTCCTCGATCCCGTCATGTATAAGTGACTTATTCATGTTACTTCAAGTTCTATTACTTATTTAAAGTCATAAATCCATTTACTTGATAAAAAGATGGTGATGCCTAGATCCAGTGCCATCCTCGTTTAAGGTGGGCGATGGCCGCTCTTGTTCCACTGCCAGAGCTAGATTCCTTACATATTGTTGTAGATGACCATTCCTTACATGCTCGTCAACGATATCCTTCAAATGCCTGCAGTCATTCGTATTGTGCCCATCTAGCTCATGGAATAGGCAATGCTTTCTCGATGCTCGCTCATATTCAGAAGGTTCCTTTCTTGCCGGCCTTTGATACTAGAGGCACCCTCGAGTATCCAAATAAATCCTTTCCAGTGTCTCAGTCAAATCCGTGTAGGAAGTAAGCTTTGAATTCCTCCATGGCCTTTTTGGAGTGTAACTATTATCATTCATTTTCCTTTTTCCTTTATCATCTTTGTTTAGATCCTTCCTGGGATGATCTCCCCCCTTACTGCATAAGCTTCAGCCTCTCTCCCTTCTCTCTCAGCATGCGCATCTTCCTGCCTTAGAAACCATTCTGCTTCATGGTAGAACTCCTAGAGATCCATCGGTGGGTCCCGTTCTAACGATATCTTGAAATCTGAATTATCTGCAATTCCTGAAACTACCGCCATTAAAACCATCGGTGGATCGAGTCGATCCATCGAAGCCACTTCCGCATTGAATCTGGTTAAGAAATCTTTGAGCGACTCTCCTTTCCATTGTTTCATCAATGTCAAAATCGTCACATTCTTGGGTCGGACTATGTGGACTCGAAAGTGCCTCACAAACCTTTCAATCAGCTCCGTCCATGCGCCAATAGAGCCACTCTCCAGCTGTCTGAACCAAAATGCTGCTATATCCGTCAAATATAAAGGGAAGCATCATGTCATGACCTCTTTCGATGCCTCCAGTACTTCCATATGCCTCATGTACCTCGTCAAGTGAACAGTGAGATCTATTCTCCCTTCATACATCTTTAATGTTGGTAGTTTGAAATCGGGCGGGTACCTAGCTTGCCTGATCATTGGAGCAAAGGAACTCCTAAGTTCCTATTCACCAATCCACCTATGAAGGCTCGTCAAACCATCTCTCCCAATCTATCGCGGTCGCCAAGCTGCAGTTCTTGTCCGTTGCCTCCAATATGCCCCCCTTCCGAGTTCACGAGGGATTCTTGGAATCTACTCTCTTGAACGAGCATTCATTCCTATATCAACGCTGTGTTGCACAGCGCCACTTGGTACTCTGCCCGGGATTGGATCAACATGCTACAGGTGAGTGCCCCCTGTTCTGATGTTGCTCTTGATGGTCCTACTCTATTCTGAATTTTGGTTGCTCTGTGCTCCCGATCTCTATCTCCAGCATCTCCTGCAGTTACGTTCCCTTGATTCTGCACTCCAACTTGTCCAACTTGTAGAAATAGATTACGCATCATCTCCTCTTGTCTCTTCAGCGTCGCTTCCGTCTCATCTCTGGTGATGAAGATCAAGGCCCGATTCGCTCTCGAGAAAGCCTCCTGACTCCCTTCATGCTGACTCCTTTCAGTCCTTTGTCTTCTTGTCGATTGCCTTGCTATCTAAGTCCTTAAGCTTTCAAATTCAAAATCCAAGCTTTAGAATCCCTGAGTGCTAGCTTCTCAGTGAAACCACCAAAATGTTTATGCCAAAATTGGTCATAAACACCCAATTGTCGATGAAAGCATCCATCTACAATCACATATCACAGATAGTAAGTATGTAGAGAATATAAATGTGAGGAACACTCAAAATCAAAAAGCAAAGCATTAGAAACACACGATTTATAGTGGTTCGGCGTTGTAGCCTACGTCCACTTTGAAGATTTGATATTTTATTGGTTATCACTCAATGGATATAAGAGTATAGATGATAATAATCAAGTTACAATGGAGTTCTGCAAAGTAGCGGCGTAGAAGAACCCAAAAAAGATCCCTTTTTCGAAGCTCTTGGACTGCTATTTATAGGTGTAGGCTGCAAATATCTCGTTCAGATCTCGATAAACTCCTCTCACGTGGGTGGGCCCACGTGATCGGTCCCTGGTCATTTCGACTCGATCAATGATCGATACGAATGAGATTCGTATCGATCCAAATCTTGCCCAATCGAGCCGAGAACGATCATGAACATTCCTCAGGTTGTATGCAAGCTCCTGTGAAAATTTGGTAGCATTTGGGCTTGTAGATTTTGAGTTATGATCAATGCAAGTTTGTGTTTGTAAGGCATTGTCGAGCTCATATCGATGCTATTCGCATCGATCTCGTTTGTATCGATCAGATGATGGTGACGTGGAGCGATAAGCTAGGGTAGATCCATCTTTTATGCTGCGTTGACTGCTTCTTCCTTTGAACATATTCTCGTTTGTATTTGCTAATGGCTAGGAAGATCTACTTAAACAATCTATTCAACGAGTTGTACAATATTCGATGAAGCATTATGCAAGAGCATTTAAACCAATTGGTATCACTAAATTGATTATTATTACTTCTATATTATAAAACTCTCAAAAGTTTTTTCGTCTTTTGAGTTTATATTTTAGAAATCCAATAACATAATTTCTGATAAATTCCTTTATTAACTAGCTTTAAATAAGTACTCATGAATTGATAAAATCTTCCATGATTTCGAATTCTTCCAAAATTGCTCTTATATACAAAAAGTTGTCTCAAATTTCCATGCAAGATACTTAGTTAGCAAACTATGTTTTAAAAATCCATATATGTATATATATTAGTCCATTTGTCTTATAAAACCATATTTATTACTCTTCCAAATCTATTTTGATATATATAACAATTTTATTGAAAAATAAATAGATTAATATTTCCAAAACAATATTTCCAAATCCATGACCATTTATACTAGTAATACTTATTATAAATATTTATGTAGATATGCACGCACACACACACATATATATATACATATACATATATATATATATATATATATAACGATTTGTTAGAATCATTTGTAAAAGAAACTAGATTAATTTAGAAAAAAGTTTGATATTTGCAAACTTAAATAAACTTTCTTTTATGAAATTAACATAATAATAAAAGGGGTTTTTAGGCTCAAGGAAAAATTTGAAAAAAAAAATTAGTCACAGGGACAACAAGTTTGTTTTTTGGGCTTAAGGACACTTTCTAGTGCAAATCACAGAATGATAGTTGTAACTATCATTTTCTGTTTACAAGAAAAGGTGTCCTTTAAACTAAAAAAAACTTGTTGTCCCCGAGACAAAAAAAAGTAAAACTTCTTCCCTGTGCCCATTTTTCAATAAAAGAGATAAACATAATTTATAAAATTCTAGAGTTTTGAATTAAAGTGATTCAAAGTCCATAACACAAGGGAATACACTAGTACACATCAAAAGATCATAACAACAAATTGATTCATAGGGTTCGACTCCTTTTCATTTCCAAACATATTTTTATAAATTTATTCTACTAGTAGATATGAGTTGAAATTGCCTCCATAGCATATTATAATCATCCTTCCAAAGCACAATAACAAACAGCAAAAAACTGAGTGACAAATGGGCGAACCGGGAGGGATATCCTAGAGCTGGAATTGCCTAGGATATGCCCACTAGTAGACTAGTGGATCCCCACTGATTGGGATGAATTTTGAAGCTCTTCCAGCTCCAGAATCCCCTCAGGTCGATCTTTGGTGAAGTTGTCTGATCCTAAGCTTGAGTGATTGATTTAGGGTGATTTCTTAGTGCATGCATCCATATAACAGCTATAGCTATCAACTAGTTAAGATCAAATGGCTAGGGTTTAAGCAGTTTAGAAGTAGAACAATATGAAATATGAACAATATAAATTTGAGAATAACACAACATAGATTCACCCAATTTAACCAAACAACAAATATCCTTTCATTTAGAGATAGTAGTGGAGGTAAACTCAACTTTAAAAATTGAATTTGATGAAATAATGATGGATTAGCTTCTCTTGAATACTACCAAGGTTTTTTCATAAATTGCAAAGAGAAGATTATAGCCAAAAGATAAAAATTGAAATTAATAACCCAAATTGATTCACCGGAGGTGTAGGAGCTTACCCTCTTTTGATTTCTACAAGATTTAACCAAAAGCCCTTTGACTTGCCAATTGATTTTAGGATTAATGATTTTGGCATTTAGGGACTTAGAGTGGAAGATATTTTTAGATTTTGAGCCGAGAATGGTCTGAGAAGAGAAATGAACGTGCATTTCATTATCTCCTCACTAATATTACCATACGGGCTGAAGTGGTTAACCTATAACCTAATAAGGAAATGAATTTACTATTTCCTTCAAAATTCTCATTATAAAATACTAATGTAAACCTTAAACAATGTTTTATGTAACCTAATTTTATTTCTCAAATTTATCAAAACCAATCAACAAGTTAAAATTTCCATCTCTATTAATATTGAAATATCTTGTACAACTAAATAGAACTTTTGAAAATAAAAGTTATCCTTATTATTTTTAATAAAATAAAATCAATTATTAATTAAAATTCTCATTTTAAAACAATAAATCCCAATATTAACAATTTACCCTAAATGCCACATTTAATTAATTTATTTAATAATATCCTAAATTTAAAAAATATCCTTTTTAAGAAATAAAACTTATTTTGTAAATAAATCAAATCAAAAATTCTCAAAACTAGAAAAAATAATTAAATTTCATAAACCATAAATTGGAATTAATTATCCATAATAAAATTTAATTAATCAGGTAATTAACAACAGAGTTATTACAGATACCCACTTAAAGAAGTTGCATCCCCGCAATTCCTTAAGGAAATAAATCTATAAGTTAAATTTTTAAAATTTAATTATTAATTACAAATAACTCTTTCAAAAATTATATCTTTTCACAGAATATAATCTAAATCATCAAATATAAGGTTCCAATTTTTTTAATTTATTTCTTATTTATAATTCCAATTTAACATCCATCTAAATTATAATTGATATATACAATAAGTCAAAATATCATCTTTTATTCATCTCATTATCTATTTTAAATTAAACATTCATAGCTTACAAACATCAAATAATAGAATGATGTTGCATTGCCATTTATTAATAGAAAATAACTTTGTCAATTGGCTGCGATGTTGACCATGAAGTCGGCATGGTCTCTATACTAACCTCCGTTATTACAGTGACAATTTTAATTTGTTGAAGGGCCGAATTGGAAAATGTCACACGCTATATATATGGGGTTATGGTCCTCAAAGTACACAAGTATTATCATATTCTCTTTACCCTCTTCTAAAGAGAATTTACAGATCTAAGCTTCTAATCCAAATTAAACTACACACCAATTAAGAATTAGTGGATTTAGGCATGCCTTTTGCTGTTACTTCCATGTACTTATTTCTCAATTGAATCAATATGGGTTATATGTATTCAGATCTAATATAGATTAACCATCAGCAATTTGATGTCCTAAGAAGGTGACGTCATAAGTATCCGTTGCAGTAAGTATCTTATGCCGCAAGTAGGTGATGTCACAATCTAAGTCCAGAGTTTCATACCGAAGCTCAAATCCACGTTGAACCTCAAATCTATGTCAAGGCCCAGCTCCATATCAGATCCAACAACTCAAGCCAAAGATTTACATGTTTCAAAAAATTAATTTGAAAGATTCGAATTTCAAAAATAACACTTTAGATTTTTCAAATTGTGTAAATGTGCCCATCAGATTTCGAGAAGACGTGCAAGGTTGTTTCCAAAAGGTTGCAATCTATTGATTTTGAAACAAAAGGGTTTTAAGGTTATTGATTTATGAGGAAAGGCATTTCAAAAATAAGGAATTTTGAAGAAATATGATCACATAGATAGTTAGGCTTCATGTTGAAGCCATTGGATTTGGTAGGATTCAACTTCTGAATAATGGGAATATGTGAGTGCTTGAAACATATATATGTATTTTAAGTGCGTGCAAATTTTAGAAGTATAACATACGCGGATTTCAAATATATGAAGTTTCCTATGTAGGTATTCACATTTGGGTTTTTAAATACATCAGTATCATATAAATAGATTTGATCTCATGAATATGTGGGTTTGAGAAGCACCTTACATATACATATATATTGTTAGCACCAGAATTGGTCACTAAAACCCGAAGAAGGATTTGTGTTGAGAGATTAATGAAGAGTGTAAGTTAAAACAGAGGAATGATGCAGTGGAATGCAGTAATAACTATAAGAAATAAGAACACCAGATTTATAGTGGTTCGTGCCTACGTCCACCTTGAGTGTAATCTTTATTGCTTTCACAAATGATTGAATACAGATACAATCTGTACACCAACTACTCGAATACAAGTACTAAATGAAAAGAATGAGTCTTGAAAGCGGCAGAGTCTCCACAGTGTTCTCCCAAAAAAGGTCCATTTTACTGTCCCCCTGCCCTTCTATTTATAGACGAAGATGGGTTGGACTTCTCTAATGGGCCTAGGAGCAAGATACCTTGACCAGTGGTCAGTGACTTCTGTGTGTCGAGCCGTAAATACCGAATGGCAAATGCCGAGCCACATGTCCAAGCTGGTCGGCACCTCTATGCCGAACGAGGCAGTGTGTTGCGCTAAGTGTGTAAGCCGAACAAGGCTGGAATGCCGAACGAGGCTGGAAGGCCGAACTAGGTTGTAGTGTCGAACGGGGTACGAGTACCGAGCGAGACTCCTATCGAACGAGGCTTCATGCCGGTCGAGACTTCTGTCGAATGATACTGAATTCCAAGCAAAGTTCATGCCGAATGACCCTACTATGTCGATCAAGGCTCTATGCCGAGCGAGGCTGGAATGTCGAGCGGGGCTTGGTTGCCGAGCGAGGATAGATGCTGAACGGCGCTTGAATGCCGACCGAGGCTGAAATGCCAAGCGAGGTTCATGTCAAACGACCCTGCTGTGCCGAACAAGGCTTCGTGTCAAACGGTACTTATGCCAAGCCTCTAGTTACTTGGTCAAACATCCAGGTAACACTTGCCCCCCAAAAGTGCATCATGTGGGTGAACATGATGCACTTTGAATCACGAGTCCTCCGTATTTTCCTTCGAGCCCTTACTCCGAATGCCGATCGAGGCACTGTATGCCGAATGACATACTAATGTCGAACGATATATGAATGCCGAACGACATACTAATGCCAAGCGACATACAAATGCCGAACGACATTAATGCCGAACGAGGGAGGTGCTTTGACTGGTTCGACCGGTCATTGTCCCTTCGACTTCTCTTCTCTCTATATAAGGCGATATCTCTACCTCCCTTCCCTTTCACTTTTACCTCTGCTTTTCAGGACTTACGAACTTGCCTCTTCCCAAACCCTTGTCAACACCTCAAGAACTCCTCTAGTCCCTACGTCTTCTTGGTTACTTCTCGATTGCCTTCAACAGCAAGCCCGAGTAGATCACTACTTCCAATTCGAGCACTCCATCAGACTTCGCTCCCTTCTACTAGGTATTATCCCTTTATTCGCTTGACTCTCCCTAATTAGGGATTTAAGATAAGACTTGAACCCACGCCCTTCCTCAAACCCACAAACGATGATAGTCATGTAGATTAGGAAGGTGGACTCGAGGTTTAAAGAAGCCTTGGGATTAAATGGAGAGGAAGATGGAAGAAGACGTTAGCCCAGTGGGAACCGGTAAGGGTTGAGATGCCCGATCACAGGTGGCGTACAAGCTGAAGTGGTGGTCAACTTGCCACCTTGGTGGGTACTCAATTTGTATGAAGGAAAGAGTTGGGAGAAGATGTATGGATGGGGCTCGGCATGGCTCCCTCATGCCGAACGAGGTGAGGGTGTGTAGGAGAAAAGTTGAGGTTGGGTTCGCGTGCCGAGAGGTGTAGTTTGATATAACTATGGCTCAGCATGACCCCCCATACCGAACGGCGTTAGAGGAAGTATTGGAGCGAAGTTGGAGTTAAGGTTCAGCGTACCGAGCGATGTGGCTTGGCACGGCCACGGCTCGGCATGATCCTCTTATGCCGAATGAGATAGGAAGGAGCGCAGGAGAAAAGTAGGAGTTTGGCAAAATGCCTAGCGATGCGGCTTGGCATGATTGTGGTTTGTCATGACTCCCTTTTTACCGAATGGTAAAGAGGAAAGTTGAGTGAGCATTGGTGTCGAGAGTAAAGTGCCGAGCGATGCGGCTCGGCACGATTGCGGTTCGGCATGTCTTGCCGCATGCTGAACGGTGATGATGGAAGGTAGGAGAGTGGTGTACGCATGACAATTAAAATTATCTCAACCTGCACTTAGAACATTGTTGACTTACCACACCTCTTATGCCCTAACACATGACAGTGAACAAGGAAAAATTTAAACAATTAAGCATATTGGACAATCCAGGCTGATAACTCCCTTGTCTTGACAACTGTAATCCTAAACTTAACTTGCTTAGAACGGTTAATAACCTTTCACATACAATGTCAATGTCGAGTTCGAAACATAAATCATCTTACGATTAGCTCTCGCAGACGGTCAGCGATGACGGTCTTCGAAGATGATAGTTTGAAGCCTAGCTTTAATTCACCAACTTAGTGACTTTTAATTTCTTGGCACTTATATTTGAATGATCGCACTAATTCACACACGACGCGGGGGGATTATTTATGTTGTTAAGTCTAATGTCGATTGTTTTTCAAGTATAGTTCAAACAAGTGTTTTTTCAGATTCAATCTTCATTAGAGATGTCTAGGAAATCTAGCTCTGCTACGATCTTGGATAGACCCTGGCCATCCTCTCAACAAGAAGTAGTAGGCACTTCAATTCTATCAACTACTTCTGTACAAGACATGCCAAGCCCTGCGACCGCATCTGTCGACCTTGCTCCCGATGCCCTGGAGGCAGCGATCTTCTTAGACGATCCGATAGATTCCCAAGCCTCGAAGATTAACGAAAGTATGCTTCGTCGTATATGCTCAGTCCATGGAATCCCCTTCGACGATGTGTTGGTTCCATCGAGGCAGGATCGTCCTCACTTGCCCCCAGTTAGATATACAACCTGCAAAAGATTCATGTGTTGGGTTGGTAGCGTGCCGCCATTCAGCTCCTTTCTTCGCGACGTGCAACAGTATATCGAGATCGCTCCCTCACAATTACATCCAAATAGCCACGCATTCATATACGGCACTTATATTCTCTTCATGAGTGTCCTTTTCAGGCTTCCGACTCCCGGCGACATTCGTTATATCTATCGCTTCAAGAAACGGTCAGATAGCTCATCTTTTATGTTCCTCAAGCCGCACAGCAAGTGTCAAATCTTAACTGGGGCATGGAGCACGTTTGCCCAGTATAAACAGAAGTGGTTCTATGTGCGCTATCCTCCTGGCTTTGCGAGGAGATGGGCGGAAGGAAGAAGTAAGTCTTTTTTCTTGGATCAATACTCATGTTTGGCTGAAGCTGCACCTTTCCAAACTCTTCCTCTATTTTTAGGTATTAACCCACGTCCTAAGGGCTCCGAATATTCTGAAGCTGTCGAAGCTATCCGAGTTATTCCCTCCGAAGACCAGGACATCAGAACTCTCATTTCAAATGAATCGCTCATGAAGTTTGGGTTGCTAGCGAAAGGTCGACGAATAAGCCTCCTCCAAGATGTCTCCATGACCAGGCCTATTTCAGGATTCAGATTCATCGATTTTTCACCAATCCGGCCGGGATTCGGGTTCCGGCAAACGCCGATATCGAGATGATTCCGGCGATCGAGACTACCACCGTCGAGAATCATCCTACCGAAGAAAGACCTATAACCAATCCTCATATCCTCACGATCCTCCTTCTCAACCGAAGCACGGTAAGAGAAACCCGCACATAAGGGGTCTTAGCTTGAGGCCCACCGGGATCAACACTCCGGTTCATCAAGTACCAGGCAATCTCGAGATCCCCACAGAACACCTGCAGTCTCCAAGCAGACTCCTCTCTTTCTTATATCTGATCCATCGGTAGCAGAACGACTTGCTGAGTTTAAAGCCTCGTTTCCAAAGATATGCTTCGATGGCTTAAAATTTCTCTCGGTGATTCACCAGATTCCAGGACATGTCAAGAAAAGTGCTATTGCTTGTACTAATGACGTCTATGTCCAGCGCGATGCATTCGTGTACTTAGCTGAAAAAGTTTTAGAAGTCTCCATTGAGCGTCAGCATGAAATTGATCGCTTGAAGCTCGAGGCTATCCATGATAAAGACATTATCAAAGCTCAGGACGAAGAGCTCTCTACATACAGAACTCAACTCGAAGCTGCCCAACAGAGTGCTAAAGATACTACGGAGGTCGTTAATCGTCTGGAGTCAACTCATAAAAAAGAAATCGTCGAGGCGGTCCTACAATTTGAGGCCCTGGCTTTAGAGAAGAATTCAGCGCAGAAGGAAAGGGATGCATTTGCCCTCCGAGTCTAAGAGTTGGAGGATCAACTCCGTAAAGAAATAGAGGAGAAAACCGCTGCCCAGGAAGAGTCGTCGCAATGATATTGCGACGAGATTGTTGCTACGCGGCTTCTGAACGCGAAACTCGACGACGAGCTTTCCAAAGTCGGGATGCTGAAGGATGAAGCCCGTGAAGAGGGCAAGAGAATAGCATCCGCGGAGAATGACTCGCATATTGAGGCGGCTACAGAGGCTGGTAGGGAGGAGGTCAAATGCATGTTCGACCCACTGATTGCAGAATTCAACGCCCGCGTCCTCATGCATCGGGACTTAACTTTTCTGGGCGAGGGCTGCCTCGAACCCCTAGCTGAGGCGTGGGAGACTTTAATAAAAATCAGGAAGGTCGAACATGGCACCGAGGAGGTCGATGAAGATGCTTTAATAAAAGAATTTCTTAAGGGGAACGAGCCTTCAGACCTGTATGCGGCGATGGCTCTTTACTACAAAGGTTCTTCCTCATCGAAAGGGAAAGATGTTATTGCCGATCCATCTGGAACCGAGTCTCGAGCTCATGCTCCTACTCAATCGGCTGATTGGCCGGCACTTGATCCATTTGAGCAACATGTTGGTTATGACCCGGAGGACCCTGGCCTCGGTGTTTACGTTCTATCTCCCATTCCAGAGGGTGAGACCTCTCAAATGGCTGAGATTCAGCCAGAAGCCGGTATACAACCCTTCGTCTTAAAATTCCAAGAGTTGTCGTTTTTGACGAGAGATTATTGCATTCTAATGTTTGGTTTCCGTGATTTTGCGTAGGCCATTCTGATCCCGAGCTCCCTCCAAGGAGCGATAACGCCAAGGAGGAGAAGGGGAAAACAAGTGAGGCTACTCACGCAGGAGAGACTTCCGGTCCAGATAATCAAGTGATTGGGGCGCTTGATGAGGATAAGTCTGAGACTTCATTTCCCATCGAGGGAAGTTATGAAATCGATATCACAAGCGCCTATGAACATACTTCTAAAATGAGTATGAAGGAGCGGCTCGAGGAGGAAAAAAAGGACGGTCGAAATCAAAATCGAACCCCGAGTCATGGACCTAGATGATCCTCTGAACAAGCCGTTGAAGGTCATCCTCCTTGATGGGTCTAGGCCATTAGAGGTTCCTCGCTCTTTCTCAGTTGTCACCTCCCCACCAAGCAAAACTTCCAAGAAAAAACGCGTGTAGGTGGAGTCGTCAGAGAAGACGTAAGAGGACAAGAAACCGAGGAAGTCAAAGAAGTAATTATTACTCTCGTTCAATGAGAGTTAGTTTAGACTATGTAATTATTTTTATTTATTTTCGTAGTCCATGTAAATAGACTTTTGACTCCGAGTTTTGGAGGAGTTGTAGTGGAACCTTATTTTGGATAAATAAAGCTTAGTTTTTTGTCTTTCAAAAGATTTTTATCGTTCAGCTTTCAGTATGATCGTGGTCGAAACCCAAGCTATTGTGAGTTACATAAACTTCTCAGTTCATCTTTATATAAGTCGGAAATTCACTGGAATTGTACATCCTTTATTCCACGCTTCAGGTACTTAGAATAATTTTCAGTCCATATGCCGAGGACTTGATGACTTCAAGTCATTTGTATCCTAGTTCGCACTCCGGGGACTTAGAGAATTTTAAACCATTTATACTCCAATCCGCACTCTGGAGATTCAGATTACTTCAGTCCACAATAAGGGGACTTGGAGGTTTTGAGTTGTCTACACTCTGGTCCGCACTCAGGGGACTCAGAGGACTCCAATCTGCACTCTGGGGACTTAGAGGTTTTTTAAGTTGTTTATACTCTGGTCCGCACTCAGGGGACTCAAAGCACTCCAGTTTGCACTCAGGAAACTTGAAGATTTCGAGTCATTTAAACTCTGGTCCACACCCAGGGGACTCAGAGTACTCTAGACCGCACTTAGGGGACTTAGAGATTCTGAGTTGTTTACACTCTGGTCCCCATTCAGGGGACTCAGAGGACTCCAGTCCGCACTCTAGGGACTTAGAGGTTTTTTAAGTCGTTTATACCTTGGTCCGCACTCAGGGGACTAAGAGTACTCCAGTCTGCACTCAGGGGACTTAGAGATTTTAAGTCGTTTATACTCTGGTCTGCACTAAGGGGACTCAGAGTACTCCAGTCCGCACTTAGGGGACTTGGAGATTTTGAGTCGTTCATACTCTGGCCTGCACTCAGGGGACTTGGAGATTTCGATTCGTTTATACTCTGGTCCGCACTCATGGGACTCAGAGTACTTTGGTCCGCACTCATGGAACTCAGAGTACTCTAGTCCGCACTCAGGGGACTTGGAGATTTTGAGTTGTTTATACTCTGGTCCACACTCAGGGGACTCAGAGTACTCCAGTCCGCACTCAGAGAACATGGAGATTTTGAGGTGTTTGTGCGCGTTCGTACGTCAGACAGAATAATGTAACTCCAATGGTTTTCCATAAAATTATCATACACAGAAACATCAATAATCAAGGAAAAGATGGCTTAAAGCCTTTATTATTGAAAATAAGTTAAATTGTCTTATTACATGCCGAAAACTATAAATAAAAATATGCTGGAAATAAGTGCAATTAAAATATGAAATAAATGAACTAAGTATAATAATGCCGCAAATGCTCGCTATTCCATGCTCGGGGGAGTGTCGCACCATCAACGATCGCTAGCTTGAAAGTTCCCTCTCTGAGCTTCCATTCAATGACGTATGGACTTTTCCATGCGGGATTCATATGTGATGGGACTAGAAAAACCTGTTTCATAACGAGGTCACACACATCAAAGATTCTCGGCAGGACCTTTTCATTATAATATCGAGCGACTCGGTGTCTGTATGCAGCCGCTCTTAAATCAACTTCTTTACGTTTTTCATTAATGAAGTCCAGTGATTCTAGCAAAAGATGCTGATTCGACTCAGAGTCATAATAAGTTACCCGATGTGATGGAACTTCAAGTTCTAAGGGTATAACAGCTTCCATGCCATATGCCAATGCGAATGGAGTGTGGCCAGTCGCAGACTTGTGGGTGGTTCTATAAGCCCAAAGTGTTGTTGGAAGTTTATCCACCCACTTGCCTCTAGCCTTTTCAAAACGCCTTTTCAATATGGACTTGATTATTTTGTTCACGGCTTCCACTTGTCCATTGGCTTTTGGATGACCAACTGCTGCAAACTTTTTCTCAATACCATATTTTTGGCAAAACTCTTTGAACTCTTTGCTTTCGCATTGAGTTCCATTGTCTGTAATGATAGTTCGTGGAAGGACAAAACGACATATAATATTTTATACAACGAAATTAATGACCTTTTTGGTGGTGATAGTGGCCAAAGGCTCTGCTTCTTCCCACTTGGTAAAGTAATCGACCACAACTATCGCGTATTTCGCACCACCTTTGGATATGGGTAAAGAACCGACTATGTCGATCCTCCACATTGTAAACGGCTAGGGACTAACCATTTTTGTGAGTTCCGTCAGCGGGGCTCTCGGGATTTTTGTATATTTCTAGCATTTGTCACATCTTCTTACATAGTCTACGGCATCTCGATTTACAGTCGGCCAAAAGTATCCATAGCGGAGGATTTTCTTTGCTAACGTCTACCCCCCAGTATGGTCATCACACTCTCCTTCATGGACTTCCATCAGGACTCGTTTTATCTCATCGTGGGCTATGCACCGGAGTAAGGGGTCGAGAATCCCCTCCAATACATTATCCCGTCCTGCATTACATATCGCAAAGCCTTACGAACGACTTGTCGTTTTTCGCTCCTTCTTTCGGGCACGACCCGGTGTAGCAAGTATTGCTTAAATGGGGTTATCCATGATTCCTTCTCGATTTCTTTTTCTAACATGAAATCTACCTCCATCATATTTATACTCGGAGCATGTAAGGTTTCAACGGGAACTAATCCCATTTGTTGTGCATCGCCAGTGCTTGCAAATTTTGCCAATGAATTGGCCGCTCTATTTTGTTCACGCGGGACATGCGAAATATCATAATATTCCATATTTTCTAGCAGCTCCTGAACCCGTGAAAGGTATGGGGCAAGTCTCTGTCCCTTCGCTTGATAGTCTCCTCGCACTTGGCACACCGCCAGTTGTGCGTCACAAAATATTTCAACCGATCTTACCTCCAGCTCTTTGATAAGTCTCAAGCCGGCAATCAATGCTTCTTACTCGGCTTCGTTATTTGTCGCTGGGAATTCGAGCTTCAAATCGTAACAAAATGATCGGTTTTCAGGAATCATATGAACTATGCCAGCCCCCGAAACAACGGTCGTTAGATGCTCCGTCAGTGTGCATCTTCCATAGAACGGGAGGTATGGCATTGTGATCGTTTGATTTTTCTGATACAGTGAATTCAGCAATGAAGTCTGCTACCGCTTGCCCTTGTATGGCCCTGCGTGGCGGGTAGGTAATATCGAACTGACTCAACTCGATATTCCATTTTAACATCCTTCCAGAAGTTTTCGGTCGTTGGAGTACCTGTCGTAAGGGCTGATCGGTATAAACACTGACTGAATGCGCCTGAAAGTATGGCCGAAGCTTGCGTGATGCAATCACCAAGCAATAGGCTAATTTCTCAATCTTAAGATAATTTCTTTCCGCCCCCGTCAAACGTTTATTGACATAATACACTGTCTTTTGAACTCGGTCCTCCTTGCGAACCAAAGCCGTACTGATAGCATGTTGGGATACAGCCAGGTACACATACAACATTTCATGGTCAATTGTTTTTGATAGCATCGGGGGAATTTCTAAATGCCTTACCAGAGCTCGGAATGCTTCCTCACAATCGGATATCCACTCGAAATTTCTCATTCCTTTCTTTATCACATCGAAGAAGGGAATGCACTTATCCGTAGCTCTAGATATGAATCGACTCAGCGCGGCCACCTTTCCATTCAAGCTTTGTACTTGCTTTATAGTTCTGGGCACTTGTATGTCTCGAATAGCTTGAATCTTCTCCGAGTTAGGTTCGATTACCCGCGCATTCAAAATGAAACCCGAAAACTTCTCTGACGCAACGCCATAGGAACACTTCAAAGGATTGATTTTCATTCCATAATGTCTGAGTATATCGAACATCTCCGCTAATTCTCGAATGTGGTTGTTTGACTGTCGTGACTTTACGAGCATTTCATCCACATAGACTTCCATTGTTCTACCAATATAATCTTTAAACGCTCGATTCACCAGACGCTGATAAGTTGCTCCCGCATTTTTCAATCCGAAGGGCATCACTACATAGCAATATAACCCAACGTCTATGACAAAACTGGTGTGTTCTTGATCTGGAATGTGCATCAGGATTTGATTGTATCCCGATACACATCCATAAATACCAGTAACTCGTGTTCGGCCGTTGAATCAACCAGCTGGTCGATTCGAGGTAAAAGGAAACTATCCTTCTGGCATGCTTTGTTTAAATCAGAATAATCTACACAAATTCTCCACTTCCCATTTTCTTTCCTCACAAGCACAGGGTTAGACACCCATTCAGGGTAGAGGGCGTCGCAGACGAACCCATTGGCTTTGAGTTGGTCCACCTCCTCTCTAAGAGCGGCGGACCTCTCCGGGTCCATACCTCTCTTTTTTTGTTTTACAGGAACGTACTTCGGCTCTATGTTCAACGTATGACTCGCAATGGTGGGAGAAATTCTGCACATATCAGAATGTGTCCAAGCGAAAATGTACAGATTCGCTCGGAGGAAATCGGTGAGATCCTCGGCCACTGAGGGGTCGAGTTGTGATCCAATCTTAAGAACTCATGACGGGTCATCTCGCTTGACTAGAATATCAATCGTCAGCTCAGCTGGTGCAGCATTCGCTTTCCTGGGTTCGCCATCATCATCTCTCGGATCTATATCTATGGATTCGAGAATGTCGCTCGAGCCAGGACTCGGGCACTACTTGTCAATTGTCAACATTTCGAATGCGGATGGAATTGTCTACAACCTTTCCTTTCTCTCTTCGCTGAGCCTCTCTCAGCTCAGCCACATAACATGCGCGACCGATCGTCTGATCGCCATGCACCACACCGACTCCTTTGTCTGTCGGAAACTTCAAAGTCAAACACCACGGGGCCAAAGCTGCCCTAAACTCCACCAGGGCCGGACGATCCAGAAACAAATTATATGGAGAATCAGCATCCAACACTACAAACAGTAGGATTCGCACCCGCCTACGCTCACCTTCTCCCATTTCAACTGGCAACTCAACATACCCTACTGCATCAGTCGCTGCAACATTAAAGCCATGGATTCGGGCTTTAGATGGTTTTAAATCCTTTGTTTCCATCTTCATTTGATCGTATGCCTTTTTGAAGATGATGTTAACGGAACTTCCACAATCAATTAAAATTCTTTTCACATATGTCAGCCCGATCGTCGCAGATATGACCATTGGTCGACAATAGGAGCCTCCACCTTATCCACATCTCTTCTCCTAAATAAAATATCGTCTGTCATCTTGCATTGCTGCTTTGCGAGGGTCCCATCCTCCACATTCGAACAACACTCATAATATGCATGTCTTAAGGAGTTAGCATATCGCTCCATCTCCTGCCAATTCTTGTCTGCAGGATGGGATCCACCGACTATCGTGTTTATAACCAATCTACCCACAGTTCGGGCAGGTTTCTCTGGTTGGCTTGGAGCCGGCCCGCGTCCGGGGTTTGATGTTCCTTTCCTACCCTCCTGTGGGTTCTTCACAAATTCCTGCAGCCCTTTTCTGTCTGATCAACTTTTCTATGGCATCATAGAGGTATCTACACTCCTTTGTATTGTGCCCATACGTCTCATGGAAGTGGCAATACTTCCCAGTCCACTTCCGATCCTCTGTTGAATCCTTTGGGCAAGGCTTTCTGCATTTAAAAGTGTTACAAGTTGACAAGTAAATATTCTCAAAAGATGCATTCAGTGGGGTGTATTCATTGTAGGTTGGAATTCTTGGCTTCCATTTCCCTGCTTCTCTTTTCTTTTCGGGATTTCCTCCTCCGGACCCTTTATGTTTCCTAGGCTTGTTCTGAACGTCGACTTGAACCTTTCCGAGTTATCGCCAGTTTTTTTATGGCGACGTTGCTTTTCACAGTCTCTTGAACATGCCCTAGTGCCTTATCACGCCTCGTCCACCAGGCTTTTTCTCTCCTTATGAACTGATGAGCCTTTGAATAGAAATGCTCCACCGTTGTTGGAGGCTTTCCTGCCAACCAATCTCCAAACTCTGAGTCCGGATCCACTCCTCGCATTATCGCCAACAGAATTGCGTGGTCGTTGGGGTTGTTAACTTCAGTAGCCGCAACATGAAATCTCTGCAAGTACTCTTTCAACGACTCCCCCGGAGCCTGGATTAAACTTGATAAGGACATTACATCCTAGGGACGAGTGGCATGTATCCTGAACTGCTCCACAAATTTCTTCGCCAGTTCGTCGAAGCAGGATATAAACCTTGGAGGAAGTCGAGTGAACCACATTGTGGCGACTCCGGATAAGGTAATTGGAAAGCATCTACACTTGGTCGCGTCATTTTCTCTGGCTGAATCCATCATCCATTCGTACCTCATCACATGCTGCTTGGGATCGGTCTTTCCTTTGTAGGCCAGGATGGTTAGCATGCTAAACTTTCTGGGATACTCGACCTATAGAATGGTATCAGTGAATGGAGTATGACTCCTGGATATCCCCCAATCTTCGTTGGATAGGCCTGGATTTTCCCTCATTAACTGCCTGACCATAGCTGATAAGTCCGGAGTTTGTATGGAGGTTGGAAGGTTGGGTTCTGTCCTACGAGGCCGCTCAGGTTGATGTCCCCTCTGCTGGCAATCGGACAAACGTGTATCTTGAATTCCAGCTTCATTAGGATCTTGGTGATCCAGGCGTCTGGTCTCCACACGTGTTCCAGTTCCTGTTGTGGCTTGAGTGTGGTCTCCAAGATGTGATTGATCCCTGGTTTATCGATCAGTAACACCTGCTTGTGCAGTTTCAGTCTTATGGCGTCTACACTTGGAAGGTTCATTGGATGAAGTCGAGCTATCAGATGAAGAATAAGGAGCAAGGCTACCTTCAGCATTCTGATGCTGCTGCTGAGTAAGTTGAGTCATGAGATTAGCATTAGCTTGAATCTGCTTGGCAAGTTGCCTTCTACTTTCCATGAGTTCTCTCATCAAGTCATTGAACTCCGTTCTGGTGATGACTTCCGTTTGATTTTGGATGGTAGTACCTGCACCTAGATTTGCTTGTTGATTGCTAGGTCCTACCTGTTGTACGATAGCAGTCTCCTTGACGTCCGCATTGTGAGAGGCTGATCGGGTACGTGGTCTACACATAGTAGAGTTGTTGATCGAAACTCTGAGTAGATTCAATGGATGTCCTGTGAATGATTTGAATCTCCTTCGAGGTATTTATTCAATCTAGTAGCTACAAAGCAGATCCTAGCGGCTTGGGAATTCGATTCTCAGTGAAAGCACCAAAATGTTAGCACCAGAATTGGTCACTAACACCCGAAGAAGGATTTGTGTGGAGAGATTAATGAAGATAGAAAGTTAAAACAGAGGAATGATGCAGTAGAATGCAGTAATAACTATAAGAAATAAGAACACAATATTTATAGTGGTTCGGCGTAACTTCCTACGTCCACTTTGAGTCTAATCTTTATTACTTTCACAAATGATTGAATACAGATACAATCCATACACCAACTACTCGAATACAAGTACTAACTAAAAAGAATGAGTCTTGAAAGCGACAGAGTCTCCTCAGTGTTCTTCCAAAGAAGGTCCATTTCACTGTGCCATTGCCCTTCAATTTATAGACGAAGATGGGTTGGACTTCCCTAACGGGCATAGGAGCAAGATACCTCGACTCATGGTGAGTGACTTCTGTGTGCCGAGCCGTAAATACCGAACGGCAAATGTCGAGCCACATGTCCAAGCCGGTCGGCACCTCTATGCCGAAGAAGGCAGTGTGTTGCGCTAAGTGTGTAGGCCGAACAAGGCTGGAATGCCGAACGAGGCTATAGTTCCGAACGGGGTATGGGTGCCGAGCAAGACTCCTACCGAATGAGGCTTCATGCCGGTCGAGACTTTTGCCGAACGATACTAAATGCCGAGCGAAGTTCATGCCGAACGACCCTGCTATGCCAATCGAGGCTCTATGTCGTGCGAGGCTAGAATGCCGAGCGGGGCATGGATGCCAAGCGAGGATAGATGCCGAACGGTGCTTGGATGCCGACCGAGGCTAGAATGTCGAGCGAGGTTCATCCCGAACGACCCTACTGTGTCGAACAAGGCTTCATGCCGAACAGTACTTATGCTGAGCCTCTAGTTACTTGGTCATACATCCAGGTAACATATATATAATATATGTATGTATGTATATGTATATGTATATATAGTTTCAAAAATATGAGTTTCATAAGGTACTTATCTTTCAGTCTATATCTCCAAGTTTCAAATATATTAAGAATTGAGCATACACATTAAGTTCATTATTTTTCAAAAAAATATATGATTTTAAGTATAATACACGTGTATATATGATTTGAAGTGTATATATGTGAATGTATTGTTTCGAAGTATACGTTTTCATAGTTTTGAGTATACATTATTTCAAATATCTATGTACTTGGTTTCAGGAATTCTAAAGTGCGACACAAAGCTTTATGTGTTATGACTCCAAATACGTAAAGATTTCGAATGCATATGTTTCCAAATATAAGCATCATCAAGATTTATGTCTATATGATTTTATATATACATGCTACTTTCAAATGCATCAAGTTCTGAATATTCATAGATCTAAATATATATAAGTTTCAAATACATGTAGTATTATATATGTGTGGTTATACGTGCGAACTAGTATGAGACCCGTGCTTCACACACGGGCTATTTTTAGCACCTTACTTTAGGTAGTTGATGAGTTAGATACTGTTTCGTTGTATATAATCATTCCTTCATTTGAAATAAATGAAATGGTAAAAAACACAACAAATCAATAATTAAAGGCACCGATCCATTAAGAGTACCTCGAATACATTAATATACGATAGAAAAAAATGATAGAAATGTTCGTTAGTTTGTGTTGTGTAGGTTAATGCATCATGGTCCAATGTCTCGTGAATTTATGTATTACAGTAAGCCATAGAAAATAAACATACAACTTGAATAAACATTGCGCAAATGCACGGATTGTTTACCGAGTACCAAGTCAAGTACCAATTCAACACAAGACTGTCAATGGATAACCGAAAATCTGAAATCCGTCTGCATCCACATCCGAAAAGCAATAAATCAGCATCCTTTGATAGACCTAATTCAACATCCAGTAATGTGCTTTGGAGATACATCTGAAAATTGAGTAATAAGATGACATTGTACTGGAAGCTACAAATGCCTAAAGCTGAGCTACAAACATAAAATAAACATTGACAATTACAACTGAAATTACCGAGATAATATAGCAGCATGTAAAGATAGATTTATGATACAAATTATTGAAAATTTAGACGAACATTGAGAAAAATCCAATTATTGCAACGGGGGTATGTCAGTAAGTTTTGGAATTTGAAACGTTCAGCCTTGATGCTTGTCATTCTTCAACTCATGTTTTCCTTATTTGTGCGAGTATAGACCAACCATCATAATTATCAACCCTACATTTGCTACCGCTCTTTAAATTTATTAATGAAACAACCTTGCCATCATTATGTAGCCAATGTTCCACCCGTATCAACAAAAACGGGAATATTTATAATAATAATAATAGTCATGTTCGTTACCGTTGGCTATTCCATGTACTTCGGTAATATCACTTTCTTAAATGTAGGAAAAAGCATTCCATATTTTTTGTTTTTATTATAATTTGAAAAAGCAGCAGTTTGTTTTCATCTTTTCATCATGAGTAAATAAAGTTCAAAGTGTTGTAGTCTGTAAATATTTTTATTAGGAGTGTGTATATCTAAATATTTTGTAAAGCTTACTACTGAGTTAAAGCGGGATCAGAATAGAAGGAAATTGCTAACTTGGGAAAGCACCTTCACAATACAAAATAACATAGATCATAACAGTCAACATTAACCCAAACATTTGGAAATGTCACATACAAAAGACAAATACGTTAAAAGTCTTCTTTAGAAATGGTTGCCTTTTTTATTCCAAGTATCTGACTAATGAAACACTGAAATTTCAATCAAAAGTTACAAAACCAACAAAAGGTCCTTTTACTTTGGTAATATATTCATACTATTTTAAATATATAATATATATTGCAGGCACCATTTTTAACAAATAAAGAAAAAATAATCCCAAATCTACAGGTTATTGCCATTAACATAATTTAACCGGAGTTAAGGTGTACAGTGAATTTCAGCAACAACAGTGCAAACACATGTACAACAAACTAATTAAATTTCCAATTAATATCTTTCTTAAACCGTATAACCAATGTTAAGTCACCAATTTTATTTACTTTCTACAGAAAAAACATTACTTACCAAAATATTCGTACAAAATTTAAAATAACGATGATATATTCCTATAGATAAATAAACATAATTATCACCAATATATTGTCCTCGTCAAAAGTTACGACTCCATATTCCAAGAGCTGTTCCATCTCTCCATATCTTCTATGACCTATGGAACGCTGGTAATAGATTAGCAACCCTAAACACGGAGTTATTGAGGATGTATTAACAAAGTAGTTTAGTATGCAATGTTAGCAGTTGACTGACCTAGTGTAAGGGTAATAAATAAAATGATAAGTGCATCCCGTTAGTTTTTTTTAGAAAATAACAGTGGTTAGTGTAGAAGTTAAAACAATACTCCATGGATATACATGAATTGACTTATTTTAGGCTGAGATGATGACATTTAATGCCTTGGTTACCAAATATGTTTACATACTATTATTATGTTGCTGTGTATAAATATTTGTATGTAACTATACAATTTGCAGGTAGATATTTAGGTTTTGTGAATGAAGATATTTTGTATAAAGATTTTTGTTTCATTAACTTCTAGCTTTCACCATATACATATTTTTGTCTGGTTTCATTTTATACTTTGTTTACATACTTATTCATTTGGCTTTTGTATGAAGATATCTTGTTTTTACTTTTATTTCTATTTTGACTGTCACTATTTAAATTATATTCAATATGGTTTACTTATATTTAATATTGATAGAATTTGATTCTATTTCAAACATTATTATCCATATATATTTTTATACCAAATGTTAACAAGGTAAAGTATTTTAATTCAATTATATAAGATAGATTTTATTATACATATTATTAAGAGTTTATTTTAAATTTTCAAATCAAATTTTCCTTTTCAAAATACAAATCTATATAAACAAATGGAAAATATTTCCAAAAATCCTATCCACTTTAAAATGATCAGTTTACATTTTATTCAATTGGATTAAATATTTATTAAAATAATACTGCTAAAAGCCCGGGTCGTTACATTTACTTTCTAGAGAAAAAACATTACTTGCCAAAATATTCGTACAAAATTTAAAATGATATATTCTTATAGATAAATAAACATAATCATCACTAATATATTGTCCTCATCAAAAGCTACGACTCCATATTCCAAGAGCTGTTCCATCTCTCCATATCTTCTATGACCTATGCAGCGCTAGTAATAGCTTGGCAACCCTAAACATGGAGTTATTTGAGGATGTATTAACAAAGTAGTTTAGTATGCAATGTTAGCAGTTGACTGACCTAGTGTAGGGGTAATAAATAAAATGACAATGGCTATCTAGTCGGTTGTTTCTATTTCCTCATGGGCAGTTAGAATCACGAGAATATCATTTGAAGGACAGCGATAATTGCATCAGGAACTGTATGAGTAAACTGCAAATATATTAGGACAGTCTATGTAGAACATGAGTTGGAGATTTTAAATTTGTTGTGCCGATCACACGCTACTTAGTTTTTTCCACATAACGATAAACATGATGAGCTTTTTGTTATTCAATAGCTTAATACAGTTCTTTATCAGCACTAAATGACCAGCAAAACAATGATACAATTTGACACCTTTTTGGATAAACTACCCACAACAAAGAAATTACATTATCTTTTATCAAAATCATGATGTTCATGATTTCAGCTTACACCCATGTAATCATTTATGTACTGACTGAATCGTATGATTAGCCTGTGATCCGAAGCTGAAAGGTAGAATAAGGTTGTTTGTTAGGAATCCTTTCAATCAAGCCCATGCATCCCATAGCGTACAAAAACTTGGAATAATTATTCCAAAAACTACCCATAGCATAGAATTTAATTAACTTCACAACCTATTTGCATCGAAGATGCTCTTATTCCTCAACTTAATTTCCACAATTTTCCAATTTAACAACCAGAACTCGCTTTTACATCACCATCCGTACAAATCAATAATTGCATTAAACTTCGTCGTCTATCTTATTGCTCAAATGTATACCTACTTCTTCCTAGCATCGTCCATTTCACACTGGCGTACATTTTTGGAATCTTATCCTCTAGGTGGTATCATATTCTGTCTTAAATCTTTATTCTTTCAGGTTGATGCTGGTACGCTTTTTTCTACACTGATTTTTTAATCTTCAATGAAAACAATGAAATTGGTCGTCAACGTATTTATTCAGCGACTAACTATCAACACTATGCAGTTTAATTTCGGTAAGTTAAAGAAAAACAGATCTACTATTTTTAACTCTGGGTAATGTCAATCAGGTTATTCTTTGGCTTGCATGTCTTGAAGTTTACAGTCAATTCAGGTTAAGATATTTTCAGATCCTTCTTTTTTCCCTACATTTTTTGGTACCCTGATCATCTCTAAAATCACCTGTTTGTTGTAAGTTCGTAAACATATACTTTGATTGTGTGCAAAAGTAATTCGGTTACTTAACTACACAACTGATGTCATCTCTTGTTTTGTATTCGCCCGCTTTCATAACATTTTCTGATAGATTAAACTGAAATTTTAATTCTCCATGTAGTATTAGTTCCTATCACAATTGCCGAAGTTTCTATCTATATCTGATTTCTGTTTTCCTTTACACTGTTGCACAATTTGAAGTTGAACATGACTGTAACGCCTCAAAGTTCATGCTGAATGCGAAATGTTTGAAAAAGATGGTAAACATTTATTTATTTTTGTCTTCATGTAACACCTTATCTGGTTCTTAAATTAAGTCAGAGCATCTTTAGCAGGGGTTGATTTTAGGATGAGGAGAAAATTAAAAAAATGTGGATTCCTTCCACTTCTTCAGCGGTCATGTGGAAGGAATTGGCCTTTTAAAAATAATTATAGATGGTTTTGTGAAATCCGTTTGTACTCATAAGCAGTTTTCAGAAAACCGTTTATAGTATAATATGGTTTTTGAAAACCGTTTAGAATATAAATGGTTTTCAAAAACTCATTTATATCATAAACAGTTCTCTAATTACCGTTTAGGGATCGACGTTTAACAAAAAAGGGAAAATCTCCGCTTATTTCCTTTCCCCGCTCTCGAATTGCCAACTGCTGTATCATGAGGAGTTGAAACTAAACGTGGATTTGGTCCATTTTTTTGTTTCAATCCTGCTGAAGATGATCTCATTATTTGAATAAACTTGGTGCTTTATGAACTCAAACAACTGCACAACAATTCAAATAAGAAACCTACCATCAAGTTCTGAGGGAGTTTCTAGAAGACTTTAATTCAACAATGAGTGCAATTAGTGTACTTGATCATCATTGAGTAGATCAAAAAGATAATGGGGGAGATGTCTTATTACCTCTTGAATATAAGGATTCAAAACATGATCAGAATATATCTTCAGTTGTTAATTTGACAATAGTAGATGAAAAGCAAACCAAACACTTGATAACAGAACATGATCGAGAAATGAAGAATATCAAGTCTCAGTTAATCAAGATGCCTCTTTTAGAACTATCAGATATAATTGCTAACTTCGAGAATATAACATGTAAAAAATGAGGCAACACTCTGTTTGGTATTATATCCATTGAGTGTTTTACATTAACCATAGCGCCATTTCTTGGTCAACTCTATTACACTCCTGCTTTGTTCTTGCATAGATATAAAAAGAAATTGTTCCAGTCAAAACATTAGCATTCCTGCTTCATGGCTTACTGATTCTAGAATATGTCAATCATTAACAAACAACTCTTGAACCTGTAGACTTGACTAAGCACCACAACTTTGATGCCCTATACAAAGCATTATTTGTTTTTGTCATAATCACGAATTTGAGATGATTACGTAGTTGCTTATGCATGCAAATTTGTTCTTAACCATATTATCTATCCTTTAGGTCCAAGGAATAAACCATTGTATAATTAAATTATTTTTCTTACATTTCATAATACATCCTTTTCATATTGCACCAGGTTGGAAGCTATGCATCATAGTTGACCTTTTGCTTATTGATGAAGTTTTCAATATCAAAAAAAGCACACTACGAGAAGGCTTTTGTGATGTGCTGCTAAGATCTACAAACTACTGAAGGAGAGGTACTTGGGATAATTTTTTTTTTCATGTTTTGTTTCTTTTCTTTGGTCTGTGTTGTGTATTTTCTTTTTCATACTTCTTTTGGGCAAACTAAGACGTAATATCTCACTGAAGTGTACACGATGGACGTCCTTCGCCTAGGTGGATTTACTAGCAGATGAAGTGGATCTACTCTATGATCCTTTTATTTGTTATCTCTGTTTCCAGGACTGATTTGCAGGACCAACCACTGATGTACATAAATTCATCCGTGGCCAATTCTAACTTCGAATTCCATTGTGGGTTATCTGCAGGACAATGAAGCATCAAACGTTGACGTTATATTTCCAAAATTACTAGGTGCTGAGGTAGCGTTTAAGTTCATACCTAACAACCACGAAATAAACAACATGGACACATTTTGACTGTAAGAATAATATCTAAAAGCGGAGGTAGCTCTGTCCCGTCGATCTAACTTAATCGGGTATTAGCTATACAAACTCAAATGAACTACACATATAAATTATATAATTTGTCTGTATGACTTGCAGAACTCAGTTGGTAGCTTATTTTGACTGCAACATGCTTAACGTATTTTGATTAGTCACTTATGCAAGCTTCTTCACAAAACATAATTCAGGAATTACACTATTTTTTGTGTATCAAAATGTAATATTTTCCTTATCATCCTACATGATTAATTTGAAAGATTTTATCTTTTACTCATGAATATATTTTAATATCTATTTCTAAATTTGTACATCAAATTAAACTTGTGCCATAACATCATACGGTTCCATGTAGCGTTCCCCAAATTACACACTATTTTTGGTGTTAAATTTACTTCCTTTCTCTCATAAATAATTACATTAAAGGCTTACAAAGTTTTGTTTAAATAAGTAGTGAAAACAATTATGGTCAACTATTATTTAATCGTTTCACTACCGGACAACCCCATTGCAGTTGATAAAATCATTTATTTAAATGTAAACATGCTTAAAACAACACTTAGACATATTGACCATTTGCTTACGTCCAATATACTTGTGCATTTTCCGCTGTAGGATACTCCGTCAACCAAATAAAGTATGAACCAACTGGATAAGCAAATCAGTGATACTACAAAACTGCTTTCAGCTGCGGATTGCCAAGGGTAAAAAATTATGACCAAGATTACCTCTTAAGCTCTGTAATTCAAGTCAATGCCTAACAAATTTTCTTTTCTAACCAATCAAATTTAACCAGGCTGACAGCAAAGGTGTTATTAATGATAAATTTGGTGCTAAATGATGCTAAAGCTTCATAATGAGTGGAAGAAAAGGAGGATGAACTGGAATTATTATTGAAGCAAGATCCACTACTGCCATTGAACTTTCACCTGAATACGCTACTGCTCATTTTTATTATAACTTCTTTAAGCTTCCACTAGCAATAATCATCTTCACAACAGTGTGGAACATGCTGTCAGTAAATTAACTCTTTTTGTTTTAACCAGGATGCTGAAGAAGTTGCAACAAGCTATAAATTAAACAACAGCAAGCTTCATAACAAAACTTCATAAGAAGGATTTTTGACCCCTCAAACTGCTATTTCTGCATTTAACTTCGGCCATCTAATCATCTTTACTGCAAAGATTATTTTAGTTTTGTAACATGTACTCATTTCAAAGTGGTGTTTGTATGCTAAAAATGTTTCATTTTTATAATTCATGTTTGAGCGCTCTATTATGTACAAACTGTTATGCCAAGTTGGCAATAGAATGTCATTTATTTAATTCTGTCGAACAATCTTGAGTTCATTCCTTATTTGTTTTACAACTGTCAACTGTGTTTTCTAACATCCTTCACTGTCATCGAACTTACTTACCATACATAATATGCGTACTCACCGCCAGCTGCAAAAACTTTTAACAAAATTGTTGCAGATATATGAACTGAACTGAACTTTCTTTTCATACATAGCATCATCAACAATAATAATAACAATACTATTCAAACTCCTAATACACTTTATTCCATAAATTGACCGTGTGTGTAGCACGGATCTCATTTTAGTGAATGTAAAAGTTTGCATACGTGGGAGATTATTATTAGTTTAGGGAAAGTTGAAAATAAACGGATGGAGGAAGTACTGCTTGCATTTTGAAAATAGAAGCTAAAGAGGCTGCCACATCAGCAATGTTAAGATTCTGCTTTTATGGTTAAGTAGTAGAGTAGTAGATGTGACTTCGCAAATAAAGACTTTGAGTATACGCACAGCAGGCTTTGAGAGTACGTTGCTTTAGGTTGCAATGTTTTATATGATTTCAAAAACCTGCAATTTTGTATACACCGAGTTTAAAAGAAAACTAAAATCTTCGAATATATATTATAAATGTGGGTCTCAGATATGCAGGTTTCAAATGAACATATATGTTGAATATACAAATGACTTCGTGTATATATCAGGTGTTGAAAATATAGTTTCGACTAAGTATACGGTTTGAGATACATATATGATTTCAGATCTGAATTGATTTCAATTTCAACTGTGAAGTTCAAGATATATGTGTTTCAAGATTTTGGAAGCATAAAAGTTTCAAGTGTGTCATGTTTTTGAAAATGTACCGACTTTGAGTGCATATAGCTTTGATTGTATATATCATCATATTTCATGTTCATATAGCTTCATTTATATAGATTTCATGTTTGTAAGTTTCAACGATATTTGATTTGCTGAATATGACAGTTTAATATATACATGTCTCTGAACATAGCAAGTTTTCAAAGAAAAATGGATTCCATAAGATAATTAGCTTCCTGTATATGTTTTCAAGCTTCAGATATATTATGATTTAAGTATAAAGTTCAAGTCAAAAATTTCCGAACGTATATATCGTCATTTTCAAATATGTATATTATTTTAAATGTATATACATGTGTACAATTAAGTTTTCAGATGGATCATAGTTTTTGAAAATTTAAGATATATGAGATTTATACACATTTAGTTTTGAATACATGTGTGTGCAGCTTAAAATGGTGCATAAGCTTTGAAAATATTTCAGTTTTAAATAAATATGTTTTGTACTAGTATACAACAACAACAAAGCCATTATTTCCAAACAAGTTGGGATCGGCTAATATTTTGTACTAGTATGATTTCAAAAAAAAATTAAGAGCTTTAAATATATAAGTTATACATACACATTGATGTCTGATTTCGAATACGTAATGGATTATATATAATTTCAAGTACGTACATAGTTCTATATGCATATGATTCCATGTACATATATTAACAAGATTCAAGTTTATTAGATTTCATAGTATATTTAGCATTCGATACATGTCGGTTTTCCAGATAGATGGAGTTTACTATGTATTAGTTTCAAGTGAATATACTTTTTTAAGATTCTTATGCATACAACATCGAATATTTCAAATCGTCGAATAAATATAATATAATATATTAGGTTATGAGTGTATAGCGATTTTTGAATACATACATCATCGAGTATATGTATCATCAAGGTTCATGTTTATGCAATTGAATATATTTAGCTTTCAAATATGTATGTGTGTATGTCTATATATAAATATATTTTTTAATTTCCAAAAGCATTAAGTTTTAAACAAACAAAATTCGACAATATGAAAGGCTTCATATACATATATGTATGTATGTACGTACGTATATACGTATGTGTATGTATACATATATATGATACCATCAGATTTCGAAAATATATATCATTAAATCTCAAATACATATGGTTTTACCCAAATCATGTAGCATTATCTCATATTGTAAAGTCCTATAACTTAAGCTTTCTAATACCAGTAAATTTTTAATGACATATGAAATTCTGATTCTCTATTTCACGACCCGGATTTATATGTATGTATGTATATGTATATGTATATGTATATATAATAACGTAACTCTTTAATATAAGCCATTTTCCAGGAAAGGTTATTTCAAAAGAGGGTGCTCTTATGGAAAAACATGCTTTTCTCTACAGAGTCTATCAATTCATGAATCATGGCCTTTCAGATTTATAGTTAAGATATTTCTTTTTGATAAGTAAAACCTAAGTGGTACAATTTTACAATTTACAAGGGAGGAATAATATACATCAACATTCATTTTTATCATACAATTTTATTCAAACGGTTTTACCAAACACATCTTTGGGTAAGTGTTTTAGGATCAAAGGAATTATTGCCAATTATCCTAAGGATTGGAAAAGCACATGTAAGTCTACCTCAAAAAGAATTTATAAAACATTTCAAATGTTTACTGTTGAAAATTACCACGGCCCATTTATGCTGAAAAAACTTTAATTAGAAAAGTTAATTCTCAAGTAAAAAACTATTGATTTATATATGATGATCACTCGGTCTTTTATTCGAGATACCATTTCTGTCATGAGATTATAAAGGCTACAAAAATTTCCTTTGAGCTTTGAACATTGGGAAAAAAATCTCTTATCTAGATTGTAAAAAAGCTATAAACAACCTTTGAAGAATGGAAAAGCATCACTAAGAGTTATGATCATGAATAACTAGAATGGACAAGTTAATTAAACCGATATTTGCCGAGAAAGGAAAAATCGAGGACCAAAAATGAATCACTTTGTAATTTCAGCGCACAAACATTAGAAAGCCTCAAGAGAAAGCATGTGACTGCCATCATTTGGAAAACAAGGCAGTGGCGGAAACCGAATAACTATTGATCTAAGATTAAGGAACACCAGGAAAGTCGGACTGATAGAGTTATATTCCCATATCAAAATAACTTTCAGCTCATAAAAGCAAAGCCAAAAGGAATAAATGAAGCAACTAAAATATCTCTATACGGATTACCTTAAAACATGTGGGACAAAAAATAGAGAAAGAATCAGTAGTACCAAAGCAAGTAATGATGGTATGATCAATCTTTCAAGACAAAATAGGTATCACAAGAAAACCACATTCCGATTAAAAAGGAAAAGAAACTCAAATGAATCTGCAAATCAAGAATCAAATCAACATCCAGTATGATAATTTTCAAGCTATGAAATTCAAACTAGATCTAAAAGGATCGAGAATAGAATAGTAAGATCACATAGCATTAACGGCTTCTTGGATTATGACTTGTTTTGGATTGCAATACACTTCTGATTTCGATCATATCTTGTAACAAATTCTATAGCATTTATGATTCCAAATTTAGTATGGACCCGACATGAGAAATAGTGCTTCCAATCGAAGTTGAAATGGAATCTCATCGAAGGGTTACGACATAAAAGAAACACTGCGAATTCGATCAATAAATTAAGAAATAAGATGGCCAAATAAGTCTGGAATATTTACAAAAGGATATCAAGATAGAATGACCAAGAATTCAAAAAAGACCGTTCTAAAAGGAGATTGGATATTCTTAAATAATTAGCAATAATCTTATTGGAAAAGGCGAGACGCCAAACATTTGCAATCGTATTTCCCGACAATGGATCAATAAAGAAGTTGAAACAAGAGTGTCTACTAGATCAACCATAAAAAGGAACAAGAATCTCCTAGAATAAAAGGAAAGGCATAGATCACTACCTAAGATGGTAGTAAGGGGCAAAATAAAGCATTTGACACCACCACAAGGGCCTGATCAAAGCACCTCCAAGAGAAAGGTCAGAGTAAGCTTCTGGTATCGTCAGAAATGACCTGACCAAAGCTTATGCAAGCCTTCAGTCCCGTCTACGTGACGTGTTTGGAACGCCTCCTAGAGGGAGGATGAAGTAAGCCTTACAAGCCTTTAGTACCGTCTCTATGGCCTGACTGAAGCATGTCCTACCTTCCTAGAGGTAGGACGGAACAAGCCTTTGTCACCTGATCAAAGCACTGAACAAGCCTTCAATGCCGTCTCTATGGCTTGACTGAAGTGCCAGCTAGAGGGAGCACGAAAGGTCGATCAAATTCAAATATGACTCAATCTGAAAGAAGGATTGAGACTGTTTTTTAGAGGAAGATTGATGTAACACATCATATTTTTATAACGTTATTTAGAATATTTAATTAACAAAATTAAATGAAATAATATGAAGATTAATAAGTTGAGATTTGATCAAACTAAGAGTAGCCATGCCATGTTAAATGTTAACCAAAATGAAAAGACATAAACTAATGTGTTAGGAAATGAGTAAGGGAGATACGAGAAATAGATAGGCTTATACCTTAAACCCTTAAGAATAGAAACCCATGTTCATTTTCGCTTAACCAAACTAAAAACTCTCAAGGTCAGCCACCATTATTGTTCTCAAGAGAAGATAAGCTGGGATTCAAGAGAAGAAAGATAATCAACTAAATCAACAAATCTCACATCCTAAAAACTCAAAGCTAAGGTAAATAATTACTATATCACATTTTTCTTATGGTTTTCGATTTTTAGATTAGACCCAAAATGTTTTTGCAAGTATATGCCATGTGTTTGATGATTAAAGTTATATATATGCTTGTTGATGAATTATATATGTTCATATGAGATTATATGATGTGTTTGACATGAAAACCTTATTAAACGACATCAAAATGCCGTGAAAATCAAATATAAGTCAGAACTAATATTTTAAGGATGGTTTACAATTTTTATAATGTTCTGAATCAATGTGAATTTTATGTTAATTTTATAGTGAAGAAAATGATTTATTGGGTTATAAATTATTTACGGCTAAAATAATAATTATTTGTGTTTGAAATTTTTATATGTTGGAAAACATATTAAAATAGATTTTCTGGAATTTTTCCAGATTTTTACTAAGTTATTTGATAAATATATAAAATTATTTGAGGTATGAGATTTAAGTGTTTTATATATCTATTAAATAATAGTAAAACAGAAGAATTTAAAGCTCACTCGTTAATTCTAGGAATTCCCTCTCCTCTCCTTAATTCTCTCTAGATATTTTATTTTTACATCTTCACAATTTATTATTGTTATAATTATTACAACGTTTCTATTGATTCTCTCTAAATTTGGTATTTCATTACAAACGAATATATACAAAAAATATATATTCAAAATTGATACAACATTACAAACATATATAATGTTTTTCATTCATAAAATTGATACGTCAAATGGACTCTTATCATTACTAAATTATATTTTGTGAAGAATAACATTACAATGAATGATAAGTGATGAATGTTTGTATTCTGTAATATTGAAAAAGGAATAAATATTTTCGATTAGTACGATTTTGTCCAAAAAGTTACATTTCAATTATTTATATTCGTAATCCGAGTTAATTAGCGACAAAAGTTATACCATATTTTGATTAGAAATATTTTCTTTCATGTTTTATTATCATTTTTACATAATGTTAAAGAAATTGAAATGTTTTATTATAAAATAAAAATAGTAAGGTATGGAACAATGAATTAAAACTCAATTTTTTTACATAATTAAAATGACAATGGATTTGTAACGTTTTAGGTCTTATTTTCACTTTATTTTCCTTTTATTATTTAAATAAATATATTTTATCACTTTGATAATATCAAATAATTATTTTGATAAATAGGTGCTGCAAGAATTATAAATGCATAAAAATACATTAAGTCCTTGGTATTACACTTCTATTTTTATGTATTTGTCGTTATTTTCTCAAATAATATTTGAAATTTAATGTATGCATCATTTAACTTTTATTCAAATTATCAAAACTTAAATGTCAATTTCATAATATATCTGCATATTATTTATGAAATTTTATAAAATATTAATTTCAATATTTATTAAGAATACATATTTTCATTTATTTGATTGGAAAATAATGAATACTAAAAAATAATAAATTGATATATAACTCATTTCTCAAATAATATTTGAAATTTAATGTATGCATCATTTAACTTTTATTCAAATTATCAAAACTTAAATGTCAATTTCATAATATATCTGCATATTATTTATGAAATTTTATAAAATATTAATTTCAATATTTATTAAGAATACATATTTTCATTTATTTGATTGGAAAATCATGAATACTAAAAAATAATAAATTGATATATAACTCATTTTAATCAACAAAAATAATAATTTAATTTTTACTCAAATATAAAAATAAACCAATTTCATAACAAAAATGATAATTTAATTTTTACTCAAATATAGTAATTTTAATTTATAACTCATTTATTCTAACAAAATTCATCAAATATTGCATAATAAATTATATTCTTACAAAAAGTTATAATATTATTTTTCGACAACATACCGGATGCGACGCATGGGTTACACAGCAGTTTAATTAAGAAGAAGAGGCATTTTAGAATATTTATTTTTAAAAATAGTGGTAGCACTTTTCTGAAAAAGTATTTGTTAACCAACGAGAATTTGACAAATATATGCAGGTTAGTTGAAAAGTTATATCTTTTAAGTTAAAAATAAGAAAAACGCACTTTTGGCATGTTTCAGCCATTTTAGACATCATACCTTCCAATCCAGACCTCTCGGCTAAGGTTATAGCTTTTGACAAGATCAAACCAATGCATATGGTATCAAGTATCTTGGTACATAATGAATTGGACTAGGTCGAAGGGTTCTTAATCGACAGGTTGGTTGCAAAAGAAGTTGAAGTATGTTTGTTTTATAAGCCAATGATCGCCTGCTTTGCTTTCGAATAAGCGCTTTCGACTTGGTTGCTTTCGACCAGGTCAAATATTTAAACAAAGGTTTTTGAACCTTCGACACGGTCGAAAGGTTACTACCGTTTTTGTTTTGAACCTTCTGACAAAGTCGAAAGGTTTACTTGTTTTAAAATTACTCGTTTCTCCATGCTTTTGAAAGAGAACTTTCGACTTAGGTGACTTACCCGTATTTTCCAATTAAAGTATAACCAGGGCTATCGAAGCAGAGCTTTCGACAAAGTCGAAAGGTTGCTTCCAATGTAGTCGAAAGGTTATAAACGTAGATTTTCCGCTTATTTTAAATTAAACTGTAACGTCCCGCCTTTTCGCACACTTTAAATCGACACTCATGCCGATTCAAACCATACGGAAGGACGGATTGTTATGGGGTAAATAAGAAAAATAGAGAAGAAATAAACAAAATAGAATCTTACAGCGGAAGGATAAAATATAATAATAAAATATACAGTTTATAAAACTGTTTACAAAACATTTGGTTTTTCTTTATACAATCAAATATCAAAGTTCACATACCAATAATATCAATGCAGCGGAATAAAATGTTGTAGTGGAATTATATACTAGATAATAGTAATACAAATCTTCGTCTTCGTCCTCCAGAGCTAATTCTTCAAATTCTGAAACGCTCGGACTGACCCGAGCGAATTTGAAAAGACAAAAATACTCGAGTCAGAACTAAAATATCTTATGTGAGTTAAATTAACAGAAATAAATATGAGTGCAGTAACTCAAGACATGCTCGGGATTTACATCTCCTAAGGATCCGTTAAACTATTTACTATGTAGTATATTGCGCTATTATAATAGTGTCTATTTGTAAAATAAACTTACTTTTAAATAGCGTCAAGGCTTTACATTTTCCACCTTAACACAGTTATATATTCTCATAGTCTATACAGTACCGTAATCTCTCCCGTACTGGGCGTCGTCAGAGGGCACTCCATAGGTATGGTACAAAACCAAAATCGTATAAGGCGCGCTAGGGTAGGTGACACGGCACAACTAGGCAATGCCAGGGTAGATATACCAATTACGCTTCCGGGTCGATGGTAACGCGTAGCTGCTACTACCGCCCACCTCGAACAACACCCCAAATCAAAGAAATCAAAAGTGGTCACCAAATCAATCCAAAAGTCAAAGTATAATATCGAAGGGATGTGTCCGATCAAAGATGCTACCTTATTAACCCGTCAATCGCTCCTGTTTTAGCCACCTTATGCCAACTCAGGGAGTTGGGTCCACGTATTTACCTTACAGGAACCTACTTCATTCTGAAATCTCCACCGCGTACACGGTTGTTAAAGTGGTTTTCGGAGTTGCCAGAAAGAATGACAACTTCCGATCCCGGTCTCTTTAACAACCAAACGTTATTATAACACCGCGGTCATTTAAAATAATTTATACTTTAAAACCAGAATAAAATATCCAATTTAAACCCATATAAATACGATATCATTTATATTTTTAAAACCCCAAATCAATACGATATCATTTAGACCCAAACCAATATCATGTCATTTTATTTTTCAATATATTCTTTTCCAAAAACCATAGTGTTTTCAAAGGAAAATATTTAGAAATCAAAACTCTTGAATATAATATTTTCAAATTATACTACCTTGAAAATCATAACTTTGAAACAAATTTCCATCTCTTAAATGGTTAAATATTAAATTACTTTTATAAGACACAATATCTTCTTTAGATTTCACAAATCAATTCCAAATATCGATTTAAACTTCCAAATACCATTTCAATTCTTATATTTCAAAGCTTTAAATATTTCACCATTTAAAAAACAAACTCATTTGACAATCTCATATATATATATATATATATATATATATATTAAATTCAATTACTTATTATTTAAACTTGAAATATTTACTTAATGAATTCAATATAATTTAAGAAAAACCTTTAACTTCACATAACTGGAAAATCTTTCAATTTATTATATATTCATTTAAATCCACCTGATATTCATTTAAATCACTTTACGCAAAAAAAATCAAGTTATAAAAATCATATCCTTTTAAAAAAAGTTCTAACTTTATATTAAATTCCAATTTAACTTAGTATTCATCTTCCAACCTCATTCTCATTTAAGTCATTTAAACTTAATATATACAATAAAATTTAAATACATACTTACCACTTTATATAAAAGAAATCAACTTCCTTAATAAACCCATTTTATTAATCCGTTTTATACATAGCTTAGATTTAAGAATTTAACTATATATATATAAAGTAACATTTAAATAACATCAAAATAAGTATTTATTAAACCGTATTTCCTTTCCAAAACCATAGAAAATCATTTCAAAATAATTTTATATATGTACCGCGGTGCATGTATATAATTTTCTATCCTATGGTCAAGTGATACGGATATTTATAATTTCAATTCGCAATTTAAAAATAAAATGCGGTTGTATATCATTTCAAACCACAATCCCGAATGAAATGAAAATGCATAATAACTTGCAGTTCATACAATATAAAATATAGCATCCATTCATCCAAAAATCAATCATCAACCATTTATTAAAATCATCATCCAATTTAAACAAACATCATCAGTATATAGCATATAAAATATAACAGAAAATGAATAACAGTTATTAACTAACAGTTTATATTCAATAATAAATTTATTAACTGTTAACTATCAGTTTATATGCAAATAAATAAATTTTTAACTGTCAATTCATATGCAATAATAAAATTAATTAACAGTTAAACTAAATAAATGCGATTTAACAGAGGTGATGAATAAAACATGCCAAACAGTCATAAATAACTTCCTACTCATATCTTAAGTCAAATTAACAAACAGAAGAAATTTTAGAAGTTGTGAGTGGGTTAAAACCATGGTTTGAGGTACCGAACGGTACCCCGAAATTTCGGTGGTACCGTACCGGTGCCGATGGTCGACGATCCGAAATCGACCCAAAAAATCGGTTTCGGTAACTATGTAAATAAAAAAACGAAATCAAATTAACAATCAAAATAAAGCGTAAATTAGAGCAAAACAGATTGAAGATCCAAATTCAAATTACCTGAGCTGCTTTGGTCGAAAATCGAGGGTCGAAAACCCTAGCTTTGGTGGGAGCCGAAAGTCGAGTCGACGGTAAAATATCGAAAACCCTAGCTTTGGCGGGAGTTGAAAGTCGAGTCGACAGTAAAATCGACAGTAAAATAGCTGCGCGTTTTTCTTTTCTTTAGCAGCGATGTTTTTTTTTTTGCCCTAGCTGTTCAAGATGACTGCACGAATGGAAGTCTGTGGCTGAAGTTGTATGGGCTGTTAAGTGATATTGGGTTGTGTTGCTTTTTACAGTGGGTTGTTATTAAATGGGTTGTTATTATACTATTGGGCTGAAATTATATTATTTAGTTCAGTACAGTGTTGTGTGTAGCTTTTGTTTAAGTGGTAACCAAATTATATAATTTGGTTAAGTGATATTGGATTGAACTTAAACTTTTGTTGTAAAACTTTTAAATTTAATAAAGTTATATGCAGCTCCAAGAATTAATTTTTAAATATAATAAATTTACAATGTTGCATTTTATTTTCTTATAGACTATATTTTATATTTATCGACAAAGATAATTATTACATTTCCCTTAACAAACCATTAAAAATCGAAATCAGGACCGAAACCAAAACCGAAACTTCCGAAATTTTCGAAATCGTCCGAAACTAGCAAAATTTCCAATGACCGAAACCGAGAACGAAACCGAGTTCTCGAACCTTGGTTAAAACACTCACCTTTTGAATTTAAATCGAATTTAAATCCGATTTAAACCCAAAAATTTGACGATCTCCAAATCTGTCCAAACCAGCGTCAAAAGATCTGCAATTTAAATACGGTCCTAACAAAAAAAATCGCGCGTAACTACGAGGTCGTATGAGAAAGTTATTGTATTTAAACGAGTTGAAATCGAAAAAAATAAAATAAAATAAACAAAATAATTATTCTCCCTCACCATCTTGCCACGTCACCAAGATACTCCTTTCTTCCCATACGCCCCCGTAAAACTCACGTACAGGATTTGGAGCCAAAACCCTAGCCGCCGAACACCACCTCTTCCCTGAATTTTCGCACCGCCTACGACCCCCATACCACGATCGAAGTACGCCACTGGGATGAGCCACTCCAGCCGCACCTAAGGCCATAAGCGCGGCCACTCCGGTATCACCCGCCCTACGCGCCCGCCGCCCCCTTTGAGCCTATTTCTGGCGATTTCCTCCACCTACAGTGAGAACGAACAATAGATCTAGGGCCTGCTCGACTCTCTCGTCGTCATGGTGCTTCCCGATCGTCCAATAGCTGCAGATCTGCAGTTAAGTCTCGACAATGAATATGAACGGCCGGGACAAAACCTCAATTTCTGGTCAAACCACAAACCAAATTGAAAAACGAAATACGCCATCGAATTACGCTCGTCGAGAGCATCGACATATATTTTTTTGAGAATTTTCCAAGGCCTTTAAATTTTTAGCTTTGGATCTGATTTGAATTTTGAATTTTTGATCTAGAATTGTTTGTTGCCATGAAGAAGAGGAATACAGAAGTTCCTATACGTATAGAAATGAGAAATAGAGGCTGCTAGGGTTTATAACAGCCTATTTATAGACAACTGCAATAGAATAGGTGGGCACGAATTATAAACGTGTTAAACGATAGTTGGCCCAAAAAGCCCGTTCTGTCCCCGGAACGAAATTGGGTAAACTCATATAGCGAAATAGGTATTTAAAAATATTCTGAACGCGATGGAAAAGGTTTCACGTCCAAATTCCATCATATGAAGAAGTTATGCTGAAAACAATATTTTCAAATTGATTTCAAATTGATTTCAAATTATCGATTTCAAGGCGTTTCGCATTCGTACGATCAAACGATAAGTCAGATCGCTACGAAACTTGAAATTCTACAATAATTCACTGATACGGATCCGATGAAACTGGTTTCGTCGGAATCCGAATCTGTGACCAAAATGGCTATTTTTATATTAATTAAATTCAAAATAAACAAATAAAATCAAATTTTATATTTAGATTCTAAAATTTACCCATTTTATCACTTCTAAAAATTCTTAATCAATTACAGAATTCCAACAAGTTTAGATGTCAAATTAAAGAAGGTAATTTTTTTTTTAAATTTCAATATAAATCCTTAATTGCATTAAATTCACCAATTATAAATAACATCCTAAAATTTTGTTTAGTTAAATAATTTAATTAGTATTCCATTCATTCTTGTCCAATAGATGGATTAAATATTGGATTCAAAATTATTGCATAAATTTCTCATATTATCTTTGTTTCAAATAACGTATATTTAACTATCTCAATTCCATTAAATTGGATTAAATTCAATTATTAGGCTTTATATTTCAATATAAATAAATAAATCCTGATTCTCATTCCTAAATTCACTATTTATCATATTACCATCCTGGGTACCATTTATTTATATATATATATATATATATATATACACAGATACTTTAATATTTTTCAATTGTTTATCTCAATTGCATAACATTAAATTTATATTTATTGCAATGGTTTCTGGTTTAATTGAACGAACTAAGTATATAACTTCATAACAATTTTTGTAAAACTCTCAATCCCACATTTAAGTTTGTTATTTCCACTCACATATTATAGATATTTACAGGTATAGGGTTTTTATTCAATCATTATTTATTATATATTAATTAGATAAATTCACTATTTAAGTCCGTTTTAAATTAATTACTACATATCCATTTACCTTTCCCATCAAATTTGAATTCCATCAAATTAATATAACCAATAAATTTCCATTCACACTTTATTAAAAACCTAAAATTTGCAATTCATTATCTTGTATTAATGTCATCCAATTTCTATTTATTAGTATAGCTTACAATCTATATACATTCATTGATTGATTTCTATTTGCCTTTGTTTCCTTATATTCAGTTCTTAGCTTAGTATGACAAATTTATGGTACTCCATTAAATTGACAATTCATTTCAATTGTTAATATTTAGCTTAAATTTCTACAGTTGCATTTCATTTACACTTTCGTTACTACGATAATATTTAATAACGTTTATATCATCAACACATCTAATTAACTTTATTGGTAAATGAGTGAATCTTCTAGTAACCCACTATTATACCTTTTATATACTTGTACATGATTATTTTGCCCTTTTATATTCCATTATAAATATATGCACACATACAAATTAAGATTCTAAATTCAATTAATTATTCCTTTTTCATCAACCATCACTTATGAATAATTAGCGGTTCCTATTTATTTTGTTACATTCACTTATATTCACTTTATGAATAAATTGGTATTCTCTTTAACCTATTAATTACTAACTTTAATTATTGCAATTCATTTATCTAACATAAATTTTGAATCTATTTTCAAATTTTCATATTTCAATTAATTAACACCCTACAATAGTTTACAAATAAAAGAGATTGTACTAAATACGTTATTTATTGTCCTGCATTACTTTATTACCTCCGTTTACATTCAATTTCCATAAATCAATATTTTATTCCATTGATAAATGCAATACTTGCCTTAACTTACTTATTCAACTTTATATCAAATGCACAATTTCCACTATTACTATTAATTGCAATATATAATTTAATTTGTAAACTTTAATTACCCTTGATACATCAAAT
This sequence comes from Allium cepa, assembly GCA_030765085.1. NCBI lineage: Eukaryota > Viridiplantae > Streptophyta > Magnoliopsida > Asparagales > Amaryllidaceae > Allium > Allium cepa. The sequence goes on along the minus strand of CM060938.1, from coordinate 606,472,174 downwards.
TTCAACATTCTCTTTCATATAAATAAATAAGATTTTTATTCCTTTCTAAATTTAAATAAAAATCTTATTAATTTAATTTATTTTAAATATCGAATTTACACGGGTCGTTACACTCTCCCCCACTCAAAACTTTTCGTACTCTCCCCCACTCAAAACTTTTCGTCCTCGAAAAGGAAAGAAGGGAAAAGAAGAATTAAATAACAATACATCTTATTCAAAATATTTAACTTATAAACAATAATTTACAAATTTATTATTTATATATAAAATATACCCATTTTATAATCATTATATCTTTTTATACTTAAATAAATAAAATTTTGAAAAACATTTTCAAAATAATTTCTAAGTCCACAATCTACGGGGAAAAAATTTTGGCAGAGTCTCCTTTGTACGGAGAGCTCGGAAGAAAATATAATATCAAAATATAACAATTATATTCATATATAATATCCAAAATAGTATATCCCAACAAGGGAAAATATATAAAATAGCGCTATAAACCGTAATCTGAAACGTACCGATTTGTCGGGCAAATTTACGCTTAATTTATGGAACCAAAAGCAGTAGCAATTGCTTCCATAACCTGCATTTCACTTATAAAATCCAAAAGGTTACTAATTTATATAAAGTGAAATATTTAAGTGGTTTCAATCACTAACAACAGTTGAATACAACAACCAACAACTTCAACAAACAACATACACAACAAAGTAAAAGCAACCATTCAACCAAACAAACAAATAGTTGTTCGGGTTCAAAACTTTTAAATTGTACGAAATGAAGAATAAACCATCAAGTGCATCATTTACTCAACAGTTTAGATTAAGCCCAATGGATTACTCATCCATCCCAACAAAATTAAAGTTTCCTTACCCAACAACCCCAATCAAACAATAGCAATTCTAATCAACAAATCAAATTAACTTATTATAAATTTTATTTCATACATCAGTTGTTTGATTATCTTTTTATTTATCCAGTGATTCACCGTTTTAATTTACATTTACTCATTAAATGTTTGCTTCATTTATTTTTCTCATTACTTACAATTATTCAATTCTATTAACTCGGGTCATGCCGGTTCCTTTTATTTCTTTATAATTATTCATTCATTTATTATTGCATGCCCTCATTTAATTTGTTTATTAATAGTATTCATGTCCCATTTAATTTGTTAGCATTTCTATTTTATTTACCTAAGTTGAAAATCATCTATTGGAATTACTTACCTTTAATTATATTCACATATAGTAAAATTTCAATTATAACTTAAGTTTATAACATTAAATTCTCATTTATAATAGCAAATTCATTGAATACTTCATTACCTACTTTTACTTGTACAATTTTCATTACATTTCCTATTAAACATTTCAACTTTTTGTATTTGGTAAGTTATATATGTTATTTTAAGGGTGTATTTTGAAAGTTATACAAGTTTGTTCCATTTCCTCTAATTAGTTCATTGTTAAATAAATTTTTACCCTTTTCTTATAAGTTACAATTTTAACTTCCTTTTTATTTCCTTTATAACTTGGTCTTAAATCTCTTACCTAAATTAGAGGTTTCAATTATTAATTACTTACTTTTCATTTCACTACACTAATTGAAACAATTAATTAACGGGAATTTAAGAATTTAATACCGGGTTAAATTTCCAATTTATTTTAAAATAATAGATAAATATATTTAAAACAATTCAAAATTTATATATTTTTCAAAATGAGTCTGCAGTAAAACTACTACAGTGGCCTTCCCCCTTCGAAACTCGAAAATGAAAGTCGATGATGCGGCCGTCATCACCGAAATTATTTTCCAGCGACAGAGAGGAAAGTACAAACTTATTTTCTCAAAAATCTTTTTTTTAAATAATTCTTCCGAATCATATTGAAATATTTATATCAGAAATACTTATAACCAATATTATTATATTCCAAAATTTATTTGAAAGAAATTTCAAAACCCCGGATCTTAAGTTCTAAATTTCCAAATTTTATTTATTTTATTTTTCAATCTTATTTCTATTATTATTTATATACTTTATTACCTAACAACCAATCTGTTGCACCAAAAATAGATATCATTTGAAAATTTTTATTTTATATATAGAAAATATAATAGGCAAAATTATTTCATTCACCTACATAAAACAAATATTATGTTGGTTTGTCCTATTAAGTGTTTAGAAATCCCTATTGATGTCACAGCGTCCCATGCACCAACCAGAATTTATAAATACAAAACGGAACAGATTAACACAATATAAAAACATTTTTATAACACTAACAAATACGCTCTCTCATATATATACACTCAGCGACTCCCATAGGGTACTACTACCCTATAAACAAAGAGTCAAACCCCACAAAGCTAAGGTTTATCGCTAAACCAAAGCTCTGATACCAGATGTAACGTCCCGCCTTTTCGCACACTTTAAATCGACACTCATGCCGATTCAAACCATACGGAAGGGCGGATTGTTATGGGGTAAATAAGAAAAACAGAGAAAAAATAAACAAAATAGAATCTCACAGCGGAAGGATAAAATATAATAATAAAATATACAGTTTATAAAACTGTTTACAAAACATTTGATTCTTCTTTATACAATTAAATATCAGAGTTCACATACCAATAATATCAATGCAGCGGAATAAAATGTTGTAGTGGAATTATATACTAGATAATAGTAATACAAATCTTCGTCTTCGTCCTACAGAGCTAATTCTTCAAATCCTGAAACCGCTTGGACTGGCCCGAGCGAATTTGAAAAGACAAAAATACTCGAGTCAGAACTAAAAGATCTTATGTGAGTTAAATTAACAGAAATAAATATGAGTGCAGTAACTCAAGAGATGCTCGGGATTTACATCTCCTAAGGATCCGTTAAACTATTTACTATGTAGTGTGTTGCGCTATTATAATAGTGTCTATTTGTAAAATAAACTTACTTTTAAATAGCGTCAAGGCTTTACATTTTCCACCTTAACACAGTTATATATTCTCATAGTCTATACAGTACCGTAATCTCCCCCGTACTGGGCGTCGTCAGAGGGCACTCCATAGGTATGGTACAAAACCAAAATCGTATAAGGCGCGCTAGGGTAGGTGACACGGCACAACTAGGCAATGCCAGGGTAGATATACCAATTACGCTTCCGGATCGGTGGTAACGCGTAGCTGCTACTACCGCCCACCTCGAACAACACCCCAAATCAAAGAAATCAAAAGTGGCCACCGAATCAATCCAAAAGTCAGTATAATATCGAAGGGATGTGTCCGATCAAAGGTGCTACCTTATTAACCCGTCAATCGCTCCTGTTTTAGCCACCTTATGCCAACTCAGGGAGTTGGGTCCACGTATTTACCTTACAGGAACTTACTTCATTCTGAAATCTCCACCGCGTACACGGTTGTTAAAGTGGTTTTCGGAGTTGGCAGAGAGTATGACAACTTCCGATCCCGGTCTCTTTAACAACCAAACGTTATTATAACACCGCGGTCATTTAAAATAATTTATACTTTAAAACCAGAATAAAATATCCAATTTAAACTCATATAAATACGATATCATTTATATTTTTAAAACCCCAAATCAATGCGATATCATTTAGATCCAAACCAATATAATGTCATTTTATTTTCCAATATATTCTTTTCCAAAAACCATAGTGTTTTCAAAGGAAAATATTTAGAAATCAAAACTCTTGAATATAATATTTCCAAATTATAGTACCTTGAAAACCATAACTTTGAAACAAATTTCCATCTCTTAAATGGTTAAATATTAAATTACTTTTATAAGACACAATATCTTCTTTAGATTTCACAAATCAATTCCAAATATCGATTTAAACTTCCAAATACCATTTCAATTCTTATGTTTCAAAGCTTTAAATATTTCACCATTTCAAAAACAAACTCATTTGACAATCCCATACATATATTAAATTCAATTACTTATTATTTAGACTTGAAATATTTACTTAATGAATTCAATATAATTTAAGAAAAACCTTTAACTTCACATAACTGGAAAATCTTTCAATTTATTATATATTCATTTAAATCCACCTGATATTCATTTAAATCACTCTACGCAAAAAAAAAATCAAGTTATAAAAATCATATCCTTTTAAAAAAAGTTCTAACTTTATATTAAATTCCAATTTAACTTAATATTCATCTTCCAACCTTATTCTCATTTAAGTCATTTAAACTTAATATATACAATAGAATTTAAATACATACTTACCACTTTATATAAAAGAAATCAACTTCCTTAATAAACCCATTTTATTAATCCGTTTTATACATAGCTTAGATTTAAGAATTTAACTATATATATAAAGTAACATTTAAATAACATCAAAATAAGTATTTATTAAACCGTATTTCCTTTTCAAAACCATAGAAAACCATTTCAAAATAATTTTTATATTATATACACTGCGGTGCCTGTATATAATTTTCTATCCTATGGTCAAGTGATACGGATATTTATCATTTCAATCCGCAATTTAAAAATAAAATGCGGTTGTGTATCATTTCAAACCACAATCCCGAATGAAATGAAAATGCATAATAACTTGCAGTTCATACAATATAAAATATAGCATTCATTCATCCAAAAATCAATCATCAACCATTTATTAAAATCATCATCCAATTTAAACAAACATCAGTATATAGCATATAAAATATAACAGGAAATGAATAACAGTTATTAACTAACAGTTTATATTCAATAATAAATTTATTAACTGTTAACTATCAGTTTATATGCAAATAAATAAATTTTTAACTGCCAATTCATATGCAATAATAAAATTAATTAACAGTTAAACTAAATAAATGCGATTTAACAGAGGTGATGAATAAAACATGCCAAACAGTCATAAATAACTTCCTACTCATATCTTAAGTCAAATTAACAAACATAAGAAATTTAGAAGTTGTGAGTGGGTTAAAACACCCACCTTTTGAACTTAAATCGAACATAAATCCGATTTAAACCCAAAAATTTGACGGTCTACAAATATGTCCAAACCAGCGTCAAAAGATCTGGAATTTGAATACGGTCCTAACAAAAAAAAATCGCGCGTAAGTACGAGGTCGTATGAGAATGTTATTGTATTTAAACAAGTTGAAATCGAAAAAAAAACAAAATAATTATTCTCCCTCACCATCTTGCCACGTCACCAAGATACTCCTTCCCATACGCCCCCGTAAAACTCACGTATAGGATTTGGAGCCAAAACCCTAGCCGCCGAACACCACCTCTTCCCTGAATTTTCGCGCCGCCTACGACCCCCCATACCACGATCGAAGTACGCCACTGGGATGAGCCACTCCAACCGCCCCTAAGGCCATAAGCGCTGCCACCCCGGTGTCCCCCTGCCCTACGCGACCGCCGCCCCCTTTGAGCCTATTTCTGGCGATTTCCTCCACCTACAGTGAGAACGAACAATAGATCTAGGGCCTGCTCGACTCTCTCGTCGTCATGGTGCTTCCCGATCGTCCAATAGTTGCAGATCTGCAGTTAAATCTCCACGATGAATATGAACGGCCGGGACAAAACCCCAATTTTTGGTCAAACCACAAACCAAATTGAAAAACGAATTACGCCATCGAATTACGCTCGTCGAGAGCATCGATATATATTTTTTTGAGAATTTTCTGAAGCCTAAATTTTTAGCTTTGGATCTGATTTGAATTTTGAATTTTTGATCTAGAATTGTTTGTTGCCATGAAAAAGAGGAATACAGAAGTTCTTATACGTATAGAAATGAGGAATAGAGGCTGCTAGGGTTTATAACAGCCTATTTATAGACAACTGCAATAGAATAGGTGGGCACGAATTATAAACGCGTTAAACGATAGTTGGCCCAAAAAGCCCGTTCTGTCCCCGAAACGAAATTGGGTAAACTCATATAACGAAATAGGTATTTAAAAATATTCTAAACGCGATGGAAAAGGTTTCACGTCCAAATTCCATCGTATGAAGAAGTTATGCTGAAAACAATATTTTCAAATTGATTTCAAATTGATTTCAATTTATCGATTTCAAGACGTTTCGCGTTCGTACGATCAAACGATAAGTCAGATCGCTACGAAACTTGAAATACTACAATAATTCACCGATACGGATCCGATGAAACTGGTTTTGTCGGAATCCGAGTCTGTAACCAAAATGGCTATTTTTATATTAATTAAATAAATTCAAAATAAACAAATAAAATCAAATTTTATATTTAGATTCTAAAATTTACCGATTTTATCACTTTTAAAAATTCTTAATCAATTACAGAATTCCAACAAGTTTAGATGTCAAATTAAAGAAGGTAATTTTTTTTTTAAAATTTCAATATAAATCCTTAATTGCATTAAATTCACCAATTACAAATAACATCCTAAAATTTTGTTTAGTTAAATAATTTAATTAGCATTCCATTCATTCATGTCCAATAGATGGATTAAATATTGGATTCAAAATTATTGCATAAATTTCTCATATTATCTTTGTTTCAAATAACGTATATTTAACTATCTAAATTCCATTAAATTGCAATTAAATTCAATTATTAGGCTTTATATTTCAATATAAATAAATAAATCCTGATTCTCATTCCTAAATTCACTATTTATCATATTACCATCCTGGGTACCATTTATTTTAATATATATATATATATACACACACAGATATTTTAACATTTTTCAATTGTTTATCTCAATTGCATAACATTAAATTTATATTTATTGCAATGGTTTCTGGTTTAATTGAACGAACTAAGTATATAACTCATAACAATTTTTGTAAAACTCTCAATCCCACATTTAAGTTTGTTATTTCCACTCACATATTATAGATATTTACAGGTATAGGGTTTTTATTCAATCATTATTTATTATATATTAATTAGATAAATTCACTATTTAAGTCCGTTTTAAATTTATTACTACATATACATTTACCTTTCCCATCAAATTTGAATTCCATCAAATTAATATAACCAATAAATTTCCATTCACACTTTATTAAAAACCTAAAATTTGCAATTCATTATCTTGTATTAATGTCATCCAATTTCTATTTATTATTATAGCTTACAATCTATATACATTCATTGATTGATTTCTATTTGCCCTTGTTTCCTTATATTCAGTTCTTAGCTTAGTATGACAAATTTATGGTACTCCATTAAATTGACAATTCATTTCAATTGTTAATATTTAGCTTAAATTTCTACAGTTGCATTTCATTTACACTTTCGTTACTACGATAATATTTAATAACGTTTATATCATCAACACATCTAATTAACTTTATTGGTAAATGAGTGAATCTTCTAGTAACCCACTATTATACCTTTTATATACTTGTACATGATTATTTTGCCCTTTTATATTCCATTATAAATATATGCACACATACAAATTAAGATTCTAAATTCAATTAATTATTCCTTTTTCATCAACCATCACTTATGAATAATTAGCGTTTCCTATTTATTTTGTTACATTCACTTATATTCACTTTATGAATAAATTGGTATTCCCTTTAACCCATTAATTACTAACTTTAATTATTGCAATTCATTTATCTAACATAAATTTTGAATTTATTTTCAAATTTTCATATTTCAATTAACTAACACCCTACAATAGTTTACAAATAAAAGGGATTGTACTAAATACGTTATTTATTGTTCTGCATTACTTTATTACCTCCGTTTACATTCAATTTCCATAAATCAATATTTTATTCCATTGATAAATGCAATACTTGCCTTAATTTACTTATTCAACTTTATACCAAATGCACAATTTCCACTATTACTATTAATTGCAATATATAATTTAATTTGTAAATTTTAATTACCTTTGATACATCAAATTTCAACATTCTCTTTCATATAAATAAATAAGATTTTTATTCCTTTCTAAATTTAAATAAAAATCTTATTAGTTTAATTCATTTTAAACATCGAATTTACACGGGTCGTTACATAAACAAGATAAGTCTTCGAAAGGTTTGGTTATTGAATGGTTACGAAAGGTTTAATTCAATGGTTTTGAAAGGTTTGAGATGAAAGGTTTTTGAAATAATCTAATCCACCAGACATGCATAAGCGGAGATAGTTAAGCATGAAAAATTTAACTTTTTGACACATAATTTATTTATGGTATTGATGTACATCTTGGTTAACCACATTCATGATTAAGTGGTTAATCATATTATTCAGTGCGGTAGGATGAAGACGGCATTTGAGTGGGTTTTTTTAAGTGTACATATGTTGCCATGAAGAGTACTACGACGATCAATTTGCATAATTTTGAAAATGAACTTAATTAACAACTAAAAGAGAAGTTAATTCAGTATATCAAATTTGTAATCTAGTGCAAAATAAACCATACCCATAACTGTTAATCTGATTCCTTACTTGAATTCCTTCACCATCCACCTTTATTCAAAAATTTGATTCATGTCCAGCTACAATATTAGTTACCATTCTCAATACCCTTTCTATGGCACAAGCACTTGTGGACATGAACTGGTTATACATAACAAAATATTATTATAATTGAATTTGAGAACAAAAAAATATGTCTTTCCAGAAGTAATAATGCTTTCAAATTAACAGAATATTGGTCTGTTGTGGAAATTAGATATGTGAGATGCACTAATCCAGTTGACAACAAAATATAGAAATATATACCAAATCAATATACACTAAGAATCCATATTCGGTAAGAGAAAGATTAGAAGAAATTATATAGTCAAAACAGAAATGAATATACATGTATGTATGTATATGTATGTATATGCGCGTATGTGTAACATTCAATACATAAGCATCTACGGTAGGTAGCTAAAATATGGTTAGGTTTGTTGAATACTATTTTTCTCATGAATTTTACACTTGTGAACATGTAGCTAATATTTTGGTTTGTTTTTTCATGTGTTTTTCATTTGGTTAAGAGGCATCAAACTACTAAAAGGAAATAATAGCGTCAAAGTTCAAGTAAACACCTGAATTTCATGAGTACGAAACATCTTTGTAACAAAATTTGATGTAAAACTGCAGCAATATATGCTTCCTCCAGTGATGTAATGCTATAAATTAATTGATGAGAGAGAATAGTACAAAACAAAATCAAACTAGAATTACATGAATATAAAAATTTAAAATACAAATCAACTCTCGTGGTTCGTGTATTAATATTTAGTGATGGTCGTCAATTAAAATTACCTAATTCAAAGCAGTAATTTAATGTCATCGTAATTTTGACACTGATGCATTAAACTCCCGGTTCAATACTGATGCAGACCTCAACCATATCTGATGCTAAGTTGGAGTGTTGATTGCTAAAACAGTGTTGGAAAGAAGAAATGCAAATGGCAAAAAAGGTGGAAAATCAAATAAGGAAGAAACATTGAGAGACTGAAGTGGAAAGGTGGACGAAGAAGTAGATTATAGTTTAATTACTGAATGATAAGTTGGAAGATACAAAGCTGTTAACTTGAATGAAGGTAGAATTTGGTTGTGCTGAGACAAATTTTAAAACAAGGCTCCGCCATAGAACTTTTTTGCGCAAATAGGGTCAGCGGAAAACTAATTTTAAAAATAGATCTCGTTTTTATATAGCTTGGTGAAATATGGATTGCACAAAATATAAAAAAATATGTTGTTTGCGCAATCCATATTTGCGCAAGCTATATATTTATAGGTTACGCAAACATGGATTGTGCAAGTTATAAATCGGGCTTAAAAATTCTAGCAATTACAGAATCTTTCCCTACTTCTCAAACTACTCTTCTTCTCAAAATCCACCTCAATACCCATTTCAACCTAACTACTTTCTCAAATCAAACCTCCAATTTACATTCATCTCAAGTATGCTTTGAAGTAATTAATTGTTTTAGCTCTAAATGAAAAGAACTTCTTCATCCATAGCAATTATAGGTTTTAAAAAAATTGATTGAAATTGATGTCAAATTAAAAAGCGATTGTTGTTCGTAATGGTACTAAGTATTATTGGTGTTCGATGACAATTACCACATATTGTTGTCATAGTTGAAATTTTAATTATTGATAAATCATTCCAAAAACCCTAATTGTAAAATTGATTTTTGAATAAATAATTGGGTGATGAATGTATTGCAGAATTGTCATTCGGACCCCAAGATAGAAGTGTTCTTTATCTTCAAGATCATCATAGATGTCGAAATTATTCGCTTATGGAGGTATTTATCTTAGGGGTTTTTAGGCTTAAGAAAAAAGTTGCAGGAAATTTTAGTTTCAGGGACAAGAGTTTTGTTTTGTAGGCTAAAGGACATTTTTTATTGTAAATCACTGAATAATAGTTGTAGCTATCATTTTCTGTTAACACTAAAAAGTGTCTCTTAGACTAAAAAATAAACTTGTTGTCCCCTGAGACTAAAAATTTTTGATTCTTCCTTGTGCATATTTTCCTGTTATTTTATACACACTGAATTATTGTTAATACAAAATGCAAATACGGAATACTAATTGCAATTCTTTGTTATAAATCAGGATGTAGAGACAATTAAAAAAATTGATCATTCAAGCAAGCTTAATAAAATAGATTTTGAAGATCCTAGGTTGGAACAAAACATAAGAATGGCCGGGTTTTGGAAAGCAATGCAAGTTGATTACATTGTGCTAAATCATCATCTTATTACGACATTGTGTGATAGATGGAGACCGGACACAAATATTTTTCATTTTAGAGTGGAAGAAATGACTGTAACTTTAGTTAATGTTTACTTCTTTGGTCTAGGCATGGACAATTTTCGTGTATATTTATAAAATTTTGACATTGATTATATGGAGTTGTGTAATGATTTGCTTTTCATATTTCCACCAAAAGAGGCAATAAAATCTAAAAGTGAGCTAGCAATGATTTGATTTAAAAGTGAATTTTCTAAACCACTAGCTAAATGTGCGACGGATTTAGATATACTTCGTGGTAGTCGTGCTATTATTTTGTACTTATAAGGTTGTAATCTTTTTCCAGATCATTCAAAAGGTATATTGAATTTAAAAAATTTGCCAGTTTTAAAAGATTTAACAAATTGTGGTTGTCATTCATGAAGTAGTGTTGTACTTTGTTATTTGTACAGTGAGTTGACAAATGTTGTTTCAGAAAAAAAAATTAGGCTGTTTTGCAAAATTATTGCAAATATGGTCTTGGTCTCATATTTCTATTAGACAGCCTTCTGTAAGAATTCCAATGGATTTAGATCTTTATCTTTCAATCGATTGTAGGTCGAATTGTGCTTGGAGTTGGCATGAAACTCCAAAAAATATGCAATTTTACCGAAATGAATTGAATTTATTAGAGCATGACACCATGATCCGGGAACCATATTCTTTGTTGATTAAATTTGAGCATCCTGACGTTAAGTATATGTATGTGGGTTGGATCGTTAAGAGTAGGCTAATTCTTTTTTTTTGACTTTGAATTATATTCTCTAGACAGAGTGATGAAATAGTTTGGCTTTGACCACCAACACATTCTCGATCCCGTAATGCCACCAGACCCCGAGCCCAGTGGTTATATTTCCTTCAGGAAAGTATCGCTACGTGGAATGCAGGAACTGATCGCGCTGAACGAACACGCAATCCTTCGGCATCGTTAAGTTAGTATGAGTATTGGTATTGGCAAATAACTCACCGTTATATTTTGAAAAAATCGGCTAGAAAATTGGTCGCTTACATTCCCTTGATCTCCACTAGAGCGTGATGTGGTTAATATTTTAATTTATAAGTTTTGATTATCCATACTTTTACATCATATTTGTTATATTGTCTTGTGTTCCGCGTAGGTAAGCTGTATATATAACGCTTTGCATGTGGTTGATGAAATTGAACAGAATCGTATGAAGTCGAAGAAGGTGAAAAATAAATGTATTGACTTACGGCGTATACTTGATACGATTTTAGCTAGAAACAAGTTAAAAGGCTAGCAAAACCTTTGCGTATTGCAGAAGAAAAACCACATATTTGGAAGGGGACCCGTCAGCAGTGGAGGAAGGGCAAATGGCAAGGGAGGAACCACATACGGAAGTGGAGAGAACACATGATGTCGGGGACGAAATTCATCCTCAATGACCAATTTGGAATGAAGGCAAACAACGATTTGGACATGTTGGTCAACATCTCTAGAGAGAAATGAAGAGTGGCCGCAGTGAGAGAGACAACAAGAGGAAATAATTTTCGGTCCTACTCAAGAACAAGAAATACCTGTTTCAACCTTTGGCGAATCCCAAAGTTCAGCTTCAATCGCTTATAAAAGGAAGAAGAAGAAAAAAACAGACACCTCTTAAGATTAGAAGGCTTTACGATTAAGTGGTTTTGTTATTTTGATGATATACCATATTGATGTTTATTTAGTTGTTCATGTAGTTATTGATGTTTATGTAGTGTTGTATGGATGGTATATTTTGTTCAACATCATGTTGGGGTTGGTATGTGTGTTGTTTTGTTGGAACATGGTCTTGATATGTAATGTTGATGGTTTATGTTGGCGATATTCAATTGTATTGATGATAGCTTGTTGTTCGTATTGGCGTATAAATGATTTTATGTTGGTTCAATGTTGATGGTATGAGGGTGTAGTGTAGTGGAGGAAGGAGCAGTAGGTCGCTATTTTTTAGAACAATAGAATATAACTTGTGCACTCTTGAAATACGCAAGCTATATTTGCAAATAAAGCTTGCGCACTTCAAAAATGTGCAAGTCATATTCTGGTCTTCCAATAAACAGCGGCCTACTGCTACATTCTCACAGATATATATATATAACCTCAAAACTCACCGCTATTGCACCAATACAACGCCATATAACTAAATTAATATCTTATTTCACGAATTAAACTCCATATTGCTATTACAAAGAAAATGCGAATAGAGTTCAACAATTCTTACATTGAAAAGAACATTAGAGTTCAACAATTTTTAAAACAAACAACAAAACTAGAATCCAACGTTTTTTACATGTGCAACAAGAACTGAATACAATTCATACATAGGAAACAATTCAATGAGGACGTGATTTCTTCTTATAACCAAAAGCATCAAATTTGCTGCATCTATTATGGCCGGATGAACATGATGGATCCATGAAACCTTTTACTCAAACAGACCATGGACCAACTGAATTTCTACGCATCGGTGGTTGTTGTATAGTAGGACCTTCATATATTGGATGAGATAAAGGAGCATAAGCAGTGGTATACTTAGCAGTTATGTAACACATTGAGATTAAGTAAAAATACACTCTATTCGCACCGCCTTACCCATGTGAACATGCTGTTAAAACATAGAAGCACGGAAAATGATCTAAAATTGGCATGTTGCACCAACACTTTGTGACATTATCATCGGTATTCATCGTATAATCAAACATATGAACATCTTTCACCTGTCATTCTGTTAAGCTATATCTCTATATGCATGAGCCTTGATTCTTCTATTCTTCTCTTTGCTAATGCTTCCTACTTCCGTGTCAACTGTGATGTCCACTCTTCTTCTTGAGTTCGACGTCTAGAAAAATAATAGTTTAATCGATGAAACGTACGTGCAACAAATGATCTAATGGGTAGATTCCTAGTTCCTTTCAGCACGCCGTTAACACTTTCGAAAACATTAATTGTCATCGTATTGAACCTAACGCCACCATCGTGACAAAGAGTCCAGCTTGATTTCTCATTTTTCAAACTCCTTTCAATCCATGCATCGGCTTTCCTATTTACAGCCTTCAGCTGTTTTCTTAGTTCGTTATATTTTACAACCTCTGATGCCGTGGCACATGCATGTATCAAATATTGTAGCTCATCCTTACCAAACCCTACTTGCTTGAAATTTGCTTTAATACGACGAATATAATAGCGATGATGATGTTTGATTGGCCGAACTTGTCTTATCGCACATGGAATTCTCTTCATACGATCTGAGATAAATGTAATACATCGGGTACACGCAAATGAAATATAATTCCATATGCAACGAATAAACCAACTCTACATTTACCAAAGCTCTGTTTGTACAATAGCGAAGGCTAACAGAAAAAGACCTTGGTTTGCGTCTACACCAGTATCTATGATAGCGTATCCAGATACTTCTTGTAAAATGAGCCTGTCAATAGACAGTATAGGTCGACAGTGGATGAAACCATCGATAGAAGGTCCGAAGGTCCAAAAGGCACCATCAAAAACACCACAATTATGAATAACTTTATATATGGTTCTAGGGTTGGTGCATTGCGCGGCTCAAAAATATTTTTGGAATTCTGCATATGACGATTCCCAGTCTCCATAAATTATTGCAACCGCTTTCTGTAGTCCATGCCATGCACGAGAATAACTCATATGATATGAAACATATTTGACATTGTCTCTTGAATTGTTCTTACAGTCATATTTGTTTCAACTTTAATTAAGTGAAGTATTTTGCTACATATAAACTTCGATGTTGCATGTCGATGGTTTGAGTTGACGATTGCATTTAAATAAGTGTGATCGTCGTCATATGTCGTTACTTTTCACCAATTTTGATATTTTCTCACTGATAGACTAGCGTGCACTCTCCAAAGACATGTTTCATCCACATCACAATGAACCGTGTATTGATTTACAAGCGATTTCGAAACTTGTAAAGAAACGGAACATTTAATCGTTCATTCACGTAATTATTCAACGAGCTTCTGTTTACTTTCAAAATTAACCCGACCCATGGTCCTTTTTTAGCATATTCTCCCTCAAACACTTCCACTTCTAATTGAAAATTATCCGTGGCCGATTTCACCATTATCATATATCATCGACTAGAGAATCTTCATATGTGATTTGCTTATCTTCAATATTTTCATCATCAGCCTGTTGACTATCTTCATATATGATTGCATCATTGTTAACCTCCATTTGATCGACTCAAGTTCTATCTACATCATTTGCACAAGCTACTGTCATACTATTCAATTACACTTTGCTATTGTTTGCAATACCAACATGATCGGCGCCGTCGTCGTTAGCATAATCAATGGATGCTTCTTCCACCGCATTTATTTTGACACTATAAATACAAAAAATAATGGTAAGAGTAAATTCCGCGAACGTAAGTCAAAATGAAAGTGCTAGAGTATAATATTACTCACTTTCATAATGTTTGCAATTGAATTAGATGTATAGAGTTATGCACCATATTTTGTGTTTAACTTGAAGACACTCCTCCAACCATCACACTATGGCTATGTAATAAATTTGTAAGTTCCCCGCCTTGATGACTTATTAAAGAAGAGGGATATGCCGACTATTATGTTTCTTAAACTATGTGGTGGGTACATGCTCATCCACTAAAATTACGGATTGATGTGTTTTTAATTCTACCACATTAACATGCTCAGCTTTCGCAACAAATATTTATATCGCTCTCATTCCAACCTAAAACGTAGAGTTCAAATAATCGCCATCTTCTAAATCAATAGCGGATGAACAATGATCTCCAACTCATTTCACCGCTAATTTTAAATCAAACCCAAGAGGATTGACTTTTGTCATCTCAAATTCCCGTTGTTTATGTCTACAAAACTACAATGATTTTTTACTTTTGATCCTTTTTGTTTTCCACGAACATATCTAGAATTACCTTCTTCAAACTTTTAATTTTGTTTATCACACATTGGTCTGTACAACATGTACTTTCATCTTTTCATGTGCGAATCACTGACCTCATACCAGTTACCGCAGAAAGATTGAAACTAATCTTATAGGCCATTTAACTCTGTGCGTGGGCTGATAAATGTCAGTCTACAAGTGGTGGTGTTTTGCTTAGCTTGTTCAGAGACATCACTTCAGTTGATGCTTGGAGTACGGAAACGTAATATCAACACTTATTATTATATGTTATTCCTTCATTAATTTTGCAAGCATAACATTATGATATTTCTTCATGAATTTTGCAAGCATAACATTGCGGAAACCATCCGATTTAACTAATAAAAACAATTCTCACTCTAAACTATTGTCGATTTGTGTGCACACATATTTGTACATTATTTTCATTTCGATTATGTCACATTTTTTGCTTAAAAATAATATTTTATGAATAGACTTAGCATAAAAATATGAAAAAGTTTAAAGCAACTATATGTTGCAATACTTCTAGTTTTTAAAATTCATATTGAATGGTATCAATATTAATGTAAACAAATAGATATTAATTTAGCTGTTTTGACTTTGGATATATAATATCCATCCCATGCATTCATTTCGATATCTCTAGCTTTATATTACATGATATCAATATTAATGTAAAGAAATTGATATCAGTTTAGTTTTTTTGACTTTGAATATATAATATTTATCCAATGCATTCATTTCAATATCTCTAGTTTTCTATGTCCATATTAAATGTTATCAATATTAATGTAAAGAAACAGATATCTGTTTAGCTTTTTTTATAAAAAAATCTACAATATCTGTTGCATGTTACAGATGTCAATAATATTATTTTACTCAAATAGGAGAACAATCACAATCACGCACCAAAAATAAGCAATGAATCTCATGTAAATTAACATAACTCAAATTATTTCTTCGAAACATAAAAACAAAAACATGGTTTCATCTAGAATAATACACCTATTAACATTTTTCATTTTTATCGATCTCTGTTTGGTACGTTAATTCCCTGAGCACTTACTTCAAAGTTCAAACAAAGTTTTCAGAAAAAACCATACCATATACAAGAATCGCACCGTCTATACAAACATGGTAGAATGTTTCTATGTTCTGCTCCCATCGATATTCCAGTCATAGTCAAAGGAGTTTCATGAGCATCATTTAATTCATATTTTTACAATTTTAACAACAGTACTAAAAATAAGTATAATGGTGCTTATTATTATTAATAGCTTTATTGTAGTTATATGAAGATGGAATGATATTTGAATATCATAGGAATGAACTTATGTTGAAAAAAGAATCAAAATTTGCAAATCGGAACTTAGACGTAACATTCGAAATTTTGAAGATGGGACTGAAACTAAAAAAACTTGCAATTACAAAACAAAAAGGAAACCAAAACCTTGAACCTTAGGCTAAATTCTCTATTATTAATAATTTTGAAGTTTAACTGAAAAAGTAACATATATATTACAGGATTTACATCATGGAAGTGGGGATAGGAACATCACCGCAAATACATAAAGTTCTCCTCGACACAGAAAGTGCAGAAATATGGATAAATTGCGCAGGCTGTGTAATCTGCACGACCAACCACAACGAAATGCCCATAAACTTCTATTCCCTCTCTTACACGTCACTCTCTTACACGGTCACCTCATATGACCCGTCACTCTCTTACACGGTCAGAATATACTGAAGACCATTGTAAAGAAAATATAAATGACGAATTCCGATTTATTACAAAGCACGCCCCCATTTGCGTACTCTGTAATGAATCTGCATACACCATTTATGTTTTCTTTGCAATGGTCTTCAGTGAAGTTGTATGTTCTGGTCGTGGAGGAGAGTGATGTGTCGTATGGAAGTATATGAACTTTGTTGCGGTCGGTCGTGCAGTTTACACCGCCTGCATAATTGATCCATATTTCTGCACTTCCTGTGTCGATGAGCACTTTACGTGTTTGTGGTGTTGTTCCTACCACTACTTTCATGATGTAAATCCTACGACATATGTATTATTTTTTTCAGTTTGACTTCGAAATTAATAATAATAGAGAATTTCGTCTAAGATTCAAATTTTCGGTTTCTTTTTTGTTTTGGTAATTGCAAGTTTTCTTAGTTTCGATCCCGTCTTGAAAATTTCGAAAGTTCCGTCCAAATTCCGATTTGCAAATTTTGATATTTTTTCCAACATAAATTCATTACTATGGTATTCAACCAAAAAATATCATTCCACAATCTTTATATAACAATTATAAAGCTATCAAGAATAATAAGTGTCATTGTATTTATTTTTAGTACTTGATAAAATTGTAAAAATATAAATTAAATGATACTCACGGAACTCCTGTGACTGTGATTGTGACTGAAATATCGATAGGAGCAGAACCTAGAAGCATTCGATCATGGTTGTATAGACAGTGTGACCCTTGTATATGGTATGGTTACTTTGAAAAACTTTTTTTGAACTTTGAAGTCGACACTCAGGAATTAACGTACCAAACGGAGACTGAGAAAATGAAAAATGTTAATAGGTATATTAATCTAGATGAACCCATGTCTTTATTTTTATGTTTTCGAAAAATAATTTGAGTTATGTTAATTTTAGTGTTATCAAAGCCCTCGCCTAGGCGCGCTTAGGCTCCAAAAAGCCCTGAGCTCCAAGCTGAGGCTTTTTTTACTTCTGAGACGCCATGGATGCACGAGGCGTCGGAAAATCCCCAAGGCGCTGGCTTTTGAGGCGCTGTAAAAGCACGCCTTGAATTGCTTTGTTGGAGAATTTTTTTTGGATCCAATATGAGCCCAATCACATAACTTCCCTTCAATTTATCCACATCCAGTTAAATCACCCAGCTCAAAAACAAATTTGTGCCCAACCCTAACTCAACATCAAGTCGATCAAATTAAAATGTGTAACCTAGGTCGAACTTTGAGAGCCGTTCAGACTACTCGCCGCCTCATGCTCAAGGCTCCAAAAAAACCTTAGGCGCAAAAAAGCCCTAGGCTCCAGCTTGGCGCTTTTTTACGCCTTAGTGCCTTAACTACCTATGTTAGTTTATAAAAGAATAATTGCTTATTTCAAGTGTGTGACTATGATTGTTCTCCTATTTGAGCAAAGGAATGTTAGTGACTTATATAACATGCAACAGATATTGTTGTTTTTTTCATTAAAAAAAGCTCAACAGAAATCTGTTTTTTAAATAATATTGATACCATTTAGTATGAACATAGAAAACTAGAGATATTGAAATGAATGCATTGGATAAATATTATGTATCCAAAGTCAAAAAAACCAAACTGGCATTAATTTTTTTACATTAATATTGATGTCATTTAGTATAAAGCTAGATATATTGAAATACATACATTAGGTAGATATTATATATCCAAAGTCAAAAAAGCTGAATTGGTATCTATTTCTATACATTAGTATTGATATCATTTAATATGAACTTGAAAAACTAGAAGTATTGCAACATATATTTGTTTTAACTTTTTCATATTTTTATGCTAACTCTACGCATAAAATATTATTTTTAAGCTAAAAATGTGACATAATCGAAATGAAAAAAATGTATAAATATGTGTGCACGCACACATCGACAATAATGTGAAGTAAGAATTGTTCTTATCATAAAAAATAATTAGATCGGATAGTTTTCATAATGTTATGCTTGTAAAATTGATGAAGGAATATCATAATGTTATCCTTGCAAAATTCATGAAGGAATACCATTGTTAATAAGAAAACGTGTCAACATCCCAATGTTAAGTTAATTGAAATTAGGTTCATACGAAACCAAGTTGTTGAAAAGATTCTCTCCTTCAAAAGTAAGCTTTCGACCAGATTGACATAGTCGAAAGGGTGTTGGATATTGATGTACCTTTCATCCAATTTGACTTAATTGAAAGGATCAATAGAGTCATCCATACCTTTCGATTGGGCTGACTTAATCGAAAAAAGCTTCAAGGAGTTTGATCAGTTATGCAGTTTAAGGAAGTAGCATTTGATTGAATCCTTTCGTTGGAGTGGGCCGAAAGCAATTAGTCGTCCTAGCTCTTCATTCCTTTCGACCATGTCGAAAGGTAACACTCTAACCCTTTCGATCATGTCGAAAGAGATGCATATTTTGTTGGCATGACACAGCTACTTTCAACCTCATGGTTTCATTACTTTGGTTGTGTAACCCCTTCGAAAGGGTTACAGGCGTCACTGAGGATAGACCTCTTTCGAATGAGTTCCTCTCTAATAAGTTGCTGGTCAATTATAAACTCCCCTTCGATCATATCGAAAGGGTTTTACTCTTTCAAAACGATTCCAGCTTATAACTGCCTAAGATTCACTTTGATTTCCTTGTATAAGATCGAGCTGAGTATTTCCCAATTTCATAGTTCATCATGGTCGAAAC
The DNA here is from genome assembly GCA_030765085.1 of Allium cepa. NCBI lineage: Eukaryota > Viridiplantae > Streptophyta > Magnoliopsida > Asparagales > Amaryllidaceae > Allium > Allium cepa. The sequence goes on along the minus strand of CM060938.1, from coordinate 606,452,045 downwards.
CCCATCATCCTCCTTTTTTGTGGATGAATGTTGGTATCGGTGATGATGTGTTTCGACTAAATATACCTAAGCCGATCATATGCATCGCTAAGACAGAAAGAAGTTAAGAGAATAGGTTAGAATCATGTGCAATAGACCATTAGTCTAGCTAATGATTTAAATGATCTTCCTCATCATCAAAATCCTTAATGCACAAGCCGCCTCCTTTTTATTCATAATCCAAAATGAGTTACAAGATATAGAGCTTTTTCTCCAAATTGATTTAGGATTTTTTGAGAATTCAATTGCAAATAAAAAAGTAGAGTAAAAGAAATGAATTTGGTATTTCAAAATTCGATTCCAAACTGGAACCCCTTTGATCTTATTTATAGATGCAAATCGGCTCCCTTCCGCATCTGTGCTTTCGTCTTGGTCAAAAGGACCCCTCTTTATATTCCGCCTAAGCCTTTCGACTTAGTCGAAAGGCAATGACACCTTTCGACGCTTCCTTTTGTTCTTTTTTATTTGCGCTTTCTTTATCTTTTCTCGGATCTTTCGACCGAGTTGAAATGGTCATTTATCAACCTTTCGCCTCTGTTGACCCTTGAGTACTGCTTACGTCACAACACCTTTTGACCATGTCGAAAGATTTCCAAACGTGACTTATCATTCATGTTGCCTCATTGTTAAGATTCAAGCTTCCGACTACGTCGATAGGTTGGCCATATTGGTTTCGAAGAGGTTTAACTACCAATGGTTTCGATGATGTTGAGTAGCCTTCGAATGCATGCATGAGAATTGAAGCCTTGCCCCGAAGCTTTTACGTACTTTTCTTTACTAGCATTGAACAACCCTTTCGACGCTATCGAAAGGTGGCTTTACCTGCTACTCTTTGTTCATGCGGACGCCTTCTGAAAGGCCTTTTATCCTTATTCATATTTTATGGTTAACAAAACCCTTCTATGGTTTTACAACTAATCTACAATATTTCAGATATGCAGTATATTTATTTATCACAGGTTTTAAATTTAATACAGATAAGACAAATATGTTTCCAGCAAAGGTCGTCGACAAAAGAATCGGATTTGCAACATTACTGGTGGAGAAGGAGGTAATTTATCAATTAGGTACTTGGGGTCAGTCTTTAACTTCAATATATTATCAATAATGACACTGGCGAAGATACAGAGGACAACATTAACCAGAAATTTGAAGAGTAGGAAACAAAAAAGATTATGTTTTGCTGGATGGTTGAATAACTCCAGCAAACCATATATCCCATGTTTATCTGAATGCAATGTTTTGAAATACACATTGGCATCACACAGCAAAATCACAGGTAACTGTTCAAACTTTCTATGGAAACTGAAATTAAGCGAGGCTTTAAGAACGTAAAACGGAGAAATCATGTTTGTGTGATGTGTATATCATGTTGAGATTGCACTCCAATCCCTTATGAGCAAAGAAAAATGACAACAGTATACGTAAGAAAGAAAGAAGGGAGTTTTTGAAACGGCCGAAAGTGGTATATATTATCAGAAAAAAAAAATTAGTAATGAGATAAAGACTGCTTTATAAAGAAAGTACCTTACCAATTTGTAGTTAGAAGCAGAAGCTGAAGGGCAAGTTTGCACAGCCATCGTTCCGTCCGATCCCATACACATCCTGCACAGCCATCGTTCTGTCGCATTCCTAACGGTGCCGTTAACAGTCCCGTCCACTACATAACTGCAAGACGTGGCATAATCCGCAACCAACGCTGGCCCATCACCGTCGCCGTACCCTTCTTTAGCCGCTGCACCCGGGTGGTTAAACTGAACGGAGCTTTGCTGTAGCACTTTATCCAGTGTCGTTTTCAAGCTCGTCGCCATCGCTTCGTTGTCCTTCATTACGTTGTACCAAATCTGATTCTTTTCGCTGATTTGTCGAATTTTTTCTTCTAGTTCTCGGTTCTTCCTCTCTAAAGATTCGTACTCCATCGCTTTGATTTGCAAAATTTCAATTAATCTACGCTCCGTCGCGGACAGTAAATCTTGATACTGCCTTAATTGAATTCGCTCGAGCTCTGATTTAAGTTTCTGATTCTGTAAAAAACAATAATAGTAAAAGTCAATTTCTACACATATTTAAATTAGCCTGATCTCAACCGATTAACAGCGAAATACAGTACCTGAGCGCGAATCAAAGCATCGATTTTGAGGCTGTACTTGTAGAAATGAGATAGAAAAAGATCTGAATAAATGCTACAGCTTGAAGAATTCGCCGAATCATCTTTCCCTAATGTTGCCCTATATTAAAGATCGGAATAAAAAGCAAATTAATGATGGCGATTGATACTTAACATACCTAAATGTTGGATATCGACATCTGATTTCTGCAACGCGCCTATCTTCCCAACTTCGCTTTTTTACATATGCTTACATCTGAGACCGTGGACTGTGATAGAAGATAACTTTTGGCATTAAGCATGTGAGGCAGTATCTTTTTCGTACTGTTTTTGACTCATGAAACATTTGCTCTTATTTGTGGAATCTCTATCAACACGTGTTTTCATCTCATCCGCGCTTTTATTTTCATGATTTTTTGCATGCAGCATCCCACGTTTGAACAAGGCCTCTAAACACCCCGATGCAAATTCAGGCAGTTTCAAGCTCTTGATAGTTCAAAGAAAATTTAAAGTTAGCTTTTAGTTAAATATTATACGAGATGTTTTTTGCATACGAAATGAGGTATGCGCATTGCTCTGTATGCTCAGGGAGAATAATGATGTTAATTTATGATATGTTAAACTGTGATTTGTTTAATTTTGATATTTATTAATAAAAGTGTTTACCTGTATTTGAAAATGAGATGAAAAATGAGCCAAAAGCACCATAATAATTGGGAGAGTCACAATAAGTCAATAATACTACGAATGAAATTGGCATGTATGGGTACTTAAATAGAATAAAACTGTCATTGGTACAGTTTAAGATGATAAAAATATAATTTTATCGAAAAAGATTTTTAAGTAATGAATTCAGTAAACTATCATACAAATTGCTAAACATTAATATTTAAAATGTTCGATATTAATTAATGACCAAATTCGCACCTCCAAGTTAAACAACAGCATTTGTGATCTTCGAAAATGCACATAATTTAATTGGTTTATTAAGTGTTATAAATTAACTAAGTTGATTATTACTTAACAAATATCATTATTATTGTATTTGATGTTTGGAGTATTATTAGTAAGTAGGGTGGCTCCTAGAAATTTTCTGTATGCAATTAATGATTATTTGGATGTGAATATAAAAGTTATATATACACATATCTTACGAAGCCAGACCTATCGGTAGTGGGTGAAATAAATAGATCTCAAAAAATTTCTATTTTGGATCATAGTGAACCTATGAAGTCTAATGGGTTGTATTAAATCCAATCTAATTAATTTAAATAAAATCCAAACTAATTTAATTTTATGATTTATTTAATTAAAGAATTTAATTAACATGACATGCTAATAATCTGAGTATATCATTATGTACTCGTGTGTTAATGACGTGTATGTGCAACATAATTAAGATGTACACGGTCAAGTTATACATAAGTAGATATTAGGATATATATATATATATATATATATATATATATATATATATATTATGTATATACTTTGCAATGATATATATATATATATGGGGGGTGTGTGTGTTTGTCATTTGCTATATTTCATAATTTATATAAAAATAGGTGTGTATATAATATATAGTTTGAAAATATAATTTATAATTTAAATTAAATATAATTTATAAAATACCTCAAAAATTTTGGCCAGATATAAATCTAGACATGATAGCTAAATTTAGGGTTTATTAAATATCTTAAAATTTGAATTTATATTATTTTATAAAATTGAATATATATAAGATAAAACTATATAATACGTCGAAAATAATTTTATTAATAATTAGTTAATATAATATGATCTTTAGACATTTGATATATATATATATATATTAAATTTTAAATATATATTAATACAAAATATATTTGGTCGAAAAATTCCTCTGTTAACCTAAAAATGAATCAACACCCTAGATTGATGTGAAAGCACCAGTCCGTTCTTACAGCGCAATGATATAAAAGATAAATGTAAAAAGAGCAGAGATAGTAAAAAGACGGAAAGATTTTTATAGTGGTACGACTGTTAATGAAGCCTACGTCTACTTTATATCTTTCTATTAATTGACTGTTATTACAATTTGAATCGAATTATAACATGATTAAACCTTATAAGTTAGATCAAGTCACAAATACAAGAATTCACTGGAGAATCACATTGAACTCCTCAATGACTACTGTGTGGGAGGAGAAGAGTGAAGAATAATCTCTGAAGAGCTCCAACAGCCAATCTAAAAGATCCTCTTTATATTGCAGATAGGTGAGTCTTTATAGGAGAGTTCAGTGGGTATTGAGAAAGTTGTTATGCCAAGTCATCACTGAAAATCTCAAATCAATCTGATTCATTTCAATGGATCATTGGTATCCATAAGGGATGGACCGCTAGCTATCCATAGAGGATGGATTATTAGCTAGCCATCAACTTATCATATTTTTCTACCAGAAGCCTTGACTTAGTGCTATGAAGGAGCTTGGAAAGCTTGAGGGTGATCCAACCTATCATGATGGCGCTAGCTATCCATAAGGGATGGATCTCTAGCTATCCATAAGGGATGGATCGCTTGCTATTCATCCACTTAGCATATTTTTGGCTCAATTTTCCTGAGGTCCGTTCACTTATTCTTTGAGTGTGTTGTCCAAATATCAAGTTGTTTGGAGTTAGTTTGATCATCCGTTTTCATTATTCGTCTAATCTAGGAGAATTATCCATTACTCGCTCAAACTTAATAAATTTAGACGAAACTTTACACGTACACTCTAGAGGGTGTGGGGGCCTACCATATGAATTTCAGGCGGGATCACCCTACTTGGTTCGCTAGTGACCCATCAAGATGGATCACCAACGATCCATCATATCTTCTAGAATCATGTTCTTTTTTTCTATAAGCCTTTGTTTATGTCTTCTAAGAGTTCTCTTCAAAATTCAAGTCAATCTGATTCCATATGAGTTCTCAAGGTCTAGTTTAAGCTAGCTTCTTTGGTCAAAACAGCTTGAATCAGATGAATCTTTACTTCTTAAACTATGATGCTTGGAATGATATGAAACTTGGCAAGTATACTTAGAAAAGATAGTATATCATAATGCAAGAGGTTAGGTTGACTTGCAATGCATCTGTATGGACCGCTAGCGATCCGTTGGTGATGGATCGCTAGCGGTCCATCTCATTAGTGGATTTTTGGGTAATTCTTCTTGAGTCCCTCTTAGCTTATACTCTGGTCCTTTTTGTTGAGTCTTGAATTATTTTGGCTTGGCCTAGATGTTCTAACTCATTTTAATTCCTACTTAGATAAACACCCAGTTAACATTTTCCCCATAGAGTATACCTTCGTTGGAAACAAGGTGTGCTCTAGAACAATACAAGTTTCAAATTACTATTTTGTGAATTCTATTGAATCATAGAAGTCCATCTCAGGATGTTGTTTTCAATTGACTGACTTTCGATAGTCGTTCGTTTTTTTATTTCGATCTGAATTTCAATTCATAATATTGATAATGCAATCTTTGCACTGTAGTTTACACAAGGATTTAGATTGGTAAGTAGGTGCATGATATAGTTTTGGAGTTGACCTATATAGTTTAAACTCGGCGGACCATGAAGCTAAGCTTTATCTCGAACGACTATACACGTTCTAGTCTTGCTCTTTGTCTTTAAATGTTTCTTTTTGAGGACTTGGTTAAATCCCTACCATCGTTATGAATTCTAATGCATTGATTTATTCCAAAATCGAATATAATGGATGATTAAAGCATATCTCTCTTCTCGAATATGTACTCTAGTAATCCTAAAAAAAAGCTTCTCGCTTCGCTTCGAACAGCGGCTCCGTTATCAACCGTTGATCGATAATAGGTGATTGGGGAAAAGATAATTTCAAAGGATGATATGGATTGTTTTTCAAATGTAAGCAAGCAATCTACACTAGATTTTTCATTTTGTAGTATTTGGGATACCGGATTCTTCTCATGTAGATAACACACTACATCTGCCTCGTTCAACGCTCAGACCCAAACTGGTCAACATACGCCAACTTCTCTTAGATTCCAAGCATTGGTTAGACGAAGATATTATTTAAAGTAAAACATACCCGATAGGGTTGAATGTCAAGTTTTATTGTTGAAAATGACTTTCCAGTCATCCAATCTTTAGTCTTGCGGATGGACTTCCACTCCTCCAAAAGCTGGGTCCTTCGTAACTCAGGTTTCGCTTATTATTCCCATCATACTAGGATGATTGGTTACGGTTAAATTAAAACGTACAACTGCTCTTGTAGAGTTATAGTTGAAGTTAGATCAGGCACAGTTTCAGTCTTCGGAAACTAGCACATGACTTGTTCGTTTATGATTATCTTTCTTTTGCGTTTTCGGAATTCAACCTGCACACCATCCTCTATCTCTGGGGATTATTGGTTTAATTATCGATGTTAAGCATTGCATTTCTCGCCATTATACCTCTTGTGTTCATTTGCAGCATTCTCGTTTACTATAATTCTATAGATTTAAGTAATACTTCTGTGGTCATTTCGGCATATTCTATTTCATAGTTATGTTCACAACTATGAGGTAACTTGATCTAGCTAGTTCTATAGCTATTCCTGTTTATGCTCCATTGAGTTCATTAGACAAAGTGTTGGTGTATATGCCCCAATCCATAGGGCTGATTACTCTGAATACTAAGTCTATATGTTTTCAGGAGACTAGGTCTCCTGGGAAATACGTTCGATTACCCCAGTTTGATTGACACGATAACTCCTATATCCAAGATCTAGGGAGTTCGCTGCTTGATTCCAAGCTTTGATTTTTTTTCAAAGATATCTATTTCATGACTATAATTGAATTCCCCCAAATTGACATTGTCATCCATTGTTATTATAGGTACATGTGCTAGAAAGATGCGTCGTTTTTTGCTAGAGTGAATTCTTCAAGGTACGGTGTTGAGACTCTAATCATGTATCAGTTTCTATCTCCAGAAAATCGTGCGCAGATAACTCAACTCTATGGATTTTTCCTTGATGTTGTGAATCTTCAAATAACATGAGATGTTAGAAGGTACGGCTAAAGATTAAATCAAACTCCTGCTTTTGTTTCCTAAAGCCAATGTATCGATAATTTCGTGGTGGGGGTTGTTAACAAGATTTCCTGTCAACACCCTAAAGTGATGCTAAGAAAGATGAATAATCCTTTATACGAGTAGTGGGTGTGAATCCCTTGGGAATTGCCTTTTTGACTTTATTTGGTGATATTCCTCAAATAGACCTTTCGACCGTGTCGAAAGGGCCAGATTCTGGGTTAAGTGACCTTTCGATTCAGTTAAGTAAGTTTGATATCACCTTTGAGAGCCTTCCTTTCAATTTGACTATAATACACTGAGTTAATTTCCTTTAGATAGGTTTCAACCTGGTCAGAGGCTTAAAGCTGCAGATTGGCTTGGGTTTTGATTATTAAGCAAAATGGGAGGTTTCGACCTTGTCAAAGCTTAGGGGCTTGCCTTTCTGGAGTTTAGGTGAAAAACCTTAAGCTTCAGTAGACCTGAGATGGGTTTCGACCTTTTTGAAATACCTAGGTCATTGAGTTGAGAACTTCGAATGGGTTACAGAGGTTATAAGAACTTGAAGAGGTATCGACTACGTCGATAGGAACCTTTCGATGGAGAATAAACCTAAAATATAGAAGTGAATCCAACAAAGGTTCTAGTTAGGCGGTAATGTAATCATAAGTACTTGAACTTCACTTTCTCCATTTAGAGAATTTCTATTTCATTAATTTCCCAAATAAAAAATCTTGAAATTAGGGTTACAATGTTACCTTTCTAAGAATACAAGTTTAGAATGTGATTGGATCCCCAGAATGTGAGCCATTCGGTCCTACTTATAGATGCGGGCGCCTCCCCTTTCACGCCCTTGCCTTCGACCGGGTCGAAAGGTCCCCTTTTTATATGTTGTTTTGAGCCTTTCGACTTGATCGAAAGCCATGCCTCCTTTCGATGTTGTCGAAAGGTGTCCTTATTCTTCTTTTCATACTCCAACAATTCCTTTATTTTCTCTTAACCTTTCGACCGAGTCAAATAGGCCTTTAGCATCCTTTCGCTTTTGCTGATTTTTGAGTACTGCTTTCTTTATAGCACCTTTTGACATTGTCGAAAGGTGTCCTAGATGGATCTTTGCCTCCTTGTTGTTAGTGGAAGTAAGTTTGGAGCCTTCGACACGGTCGATAGGTTGATTACATTAGTTTCGAAGAGATTTAACTGCCCTTGGTTTCGATGTTGTTGAGTAGCCATGTTCTTGTTTTGATCTGATGTAGAACCCTTTCGGGACCATACTAGTTTCTACTGATTTAAAAGGCTTACTATAGCTTTCGAAGGGGTTACTATAGCTTCCATATCTCATTTCTCGTAAATCTACAAACGAGCCTTATTAAGATACAGAAGAAGGTGTAAGAGAGCGGGGAATACGCGCTTGTATATATGACAATATATCAAATTCTAGTATGTTACTATAGAGTTAGCCCAAACCCCGATCTTATAATCTGATTTATTGGATTACGTTTGGAAAATCCTTTAGGTTCAAGTTTCTTTTAAAGTTTCATAAACTTATGATATGATACCAACTTGTAATATCCCCTTACTTAGAGGCCCAAAACAACCTGATATGGATATTGCAGTCATCCTTAATTATTAATTCTCGGCGACCAAATACGGAAATATTAGATATACCGATACACGGAACACAAGAATATAGAAAAAAATTAAACATCAAGCACATTCCATATTCCATTTCAAAATATTCCAAATTGATTACATAATCCCAGTTTGCAGACCACGTTCAGATAACATATAATTGTTACAAAACATGCCAAGTGTGACAAATGAAGATGCCCCCCTTAGTTAAACAGAGTATATAATAAGGCACTAAACAATTTGCCTTTACACTCAAACACACAGTGGAAGTAAAGAACTCTAATAACAAGCTTGCCTCCTGCATGTCATCGAAAGCTTTATTCGTCTAAAAGAACATCTGAAAATCTTAAACCTCAACCTACACTACAAGAAAATATATTATTGGATGCATTATATGGCAGCGTTTAATCATCAAGTGCATCCATTGATGTTAAAAATAAAACAAATTAGAAAAATCAACGCTATTGAATAGTCTCGCCCAACATTTTAGAAGGCGACTAATCTTTTTCGCTTTCCTTCTTCTTCTTTTTCCGATCCCTCACGTCTTTTGCTCAAATCACCTAAAACCCTAAACTAAGCTTCTCTCATTTATAAATAGAAAGTAAATTCTCCTAATCATATTTCATAAAACATCATACCATATTTTGTCTTCGACTTAAAACCTCCTCCCATCACCACTTTAATATCTAACCAACCTACCGCCTCCAAACGTGCTTCGGATATTAACCTCTCATGCCACACCACATCGGTGAGCTTCTTATTTATCATTGAGTTTTCAAAAAAATTCAAATTTTAGTGAAATTTTAATTCAGAGTTCGAATTGATGCTTATAAGATTACTAAAAGATTTGGATCAACCACTGGTTTCAATGATTCATTGGCTACATTATTACACCTATGTAGCATTATACTGGTTGACTCATGTCGATCGATTTTTCCATATGCAGTCATAATGTTTTGTTGGTTTCCTAGTGGTTTACTCACGATTATTACACTATTTTGGATGACCACCGCTGCTGCACAAAATATGAAGTTGAATATCCTATTAGTTTCAGTTTTGTGGATTTACAGTATAGACAGTATATGACTTATAGGGTAAGTTAATTTTTGTAAGCTTTTCTCTATGAAAATGGAGTCATTTTTAAACTAGATTTAGCACCCTCTTCGTGTTATCTGATGGAAGTAGGTCACAAAGACTATTGTTAATATTGTTTTATATAATCCTGCATATATGAGAAATCTAATTATGAGTAGTTGAATTTGTGATTGTTTTTTATGTTATTTTGTTACACTGGAGTAGGCATAGAGACACATGATAAACTATCTATGAGTTTGAGCATAAAGAGTATCTGGTAATCTTTGATGTTACATGAGAGCAAGATTGAATGGTAAGATCGAACATATAAATATCCTAGTAATAGGAGTATAATGCATAAAGTTTAAAGAAGCCGTATGTATTGTAAATTTGTAGTTCTAACGCTTGAAAAAATGTGTGTGCATTCTGACGAAGTTATCCCACCTGCAAATCAAATCACTCAAATTTATACTACGTCGGTACTATGTAATGCTGAATAGTTATCATTTCTACCAGATCTAAGAAATCAATAGCTCTTCAATGCGGATCTTAGTGCACCAATATAAAAAAATCAGCATATAGTCTTAAGAGGATGTAGATTCTTCTAAGTTGCATGTGAAAGCATGTTGTGGCTTTCCACAGTGGCTACAAGCAGATAAATATATAGTTCTACAATTTGCATTGAAAATTAATGTTAAATTTTGTTCAACTAGTATGCTTTTTTTTGATTCACTACAAAAATACTATATAATTGTAGTACGGGTACATTTTCTTTGCAACCTAGCTATCAAATCCGACTTTTTGGAAAGATGTAATTAGAAGCAGCAAATTATGAAATAAAGCATGAAATTATTATAAATGTATCTTCCTGGTATAATTACACAACTATTCATATGATTACTCTAGTTATTCAGTTAATTTATGTTCTTGGTCATCATCGTTAAATTTGAATTTTATTACTAATATTGTATATGATATATGCAGCTTTATCTTTTATGTGTATATCAATTCAACAGAACTTAAGGCAATAATATGCATTGTATTCATGTTTGAACAGAAGTGCCCAAGTTAAATCTTATCGTATATGTATAAATAATACATTAAATCTAATGAATTAAATCATTTATACTGTAGTTGGTTTCCTTCTCTTGATTTCAGTTATTTAATTGAGGTAGGTTATGTTTTAGCTTTAACTTGGCTACAAGATTCTACTGTAGAAAAATAAGTAGATAATTGTTGTGTTAATTTTCATGATTATGCCTTGTAAAATTTCAATTAAGTAAACAAGATCTATAATTTTGAACGCTTAAGGGTAGTTTTTAGGAGTAATGGGTGGATTTATGGATTTAAACAACATTTAAGAATTTGTTTTAGAATAGAGAACTTACCGGTATAAGTGTTAACCCGCCTTTTTACAAGGCCATGGACATGCGGGTTTAACTTAATCGAATGTACGTTCGCCGAGGCTGGTGTACGATTGACTCGGTCGACTGGATGGATGGGCGATGCAACATGCTTGGGAGACGGGAATATGATTGGATAAAGATGAATCAACAATAATTTGGGTCTAGGAAACATGGTTCAACATTGAACGTGGTTTGGCATGATGGAGGTTCGACACAAATGGTTTGTCTGGCATTCACGTTCGAAAAGCGTTCAAGAGTACTCAGCATACATGGAGCACTCGGCATTCAGTAGCGCTCGGCATCCAGGAGCGCTCGGCATTCAGTAGCGCTCGGCATCTAGGGGCGCTCGGCATCCAGGGGCGCTCGGCATTCAGTAGCGCTCGGCATTCAGTAGCACTTGGCATTCAGTAGCGCTCGGCATCCAGTAGCGCTTAGCGCTTGACATTCGGTAGCGCTCGGCATTCAGTAGCGCTCGACATCCAGGAGCGCTCGGCATTAGAGATTGTTCAGTCTCCACTCCTCGCTCGACATAAGAAATGGTTCGGCATTGGTTGCCGCTCGGCATAAAGGAATGGTTCGGCATTGGTTGCCGCTCGGCATAAAGGAGTAGCACCTCGATACCTCGACACCTTGATAACTCGACACCTCGATACCTCGGTACCTCGACACCTCGGTACCTCGATACCTCGCACCTCGACACCTCAGTACCTCGACTCCTCGATACCTCGCACCTCGACACCTCGATACCTCGGTACCTCGATACCTCGGTACCTCGATACCTCCACTCGGTCGGCATACCTCCACTCGGTCGGCATACCTCCACTCGGTCGGCATACCTCCACTCGGTCGGCATACCTCCACTCTTTCGACACACCTCCCCGCGTTCAGCATACCAACTGCTCAGGATCGGTCGACATAATGTAGTAGGGTTCGGCTATGACCTTGATGGGCCCAAACTACTCAGGAGGCCCAACAACCTGGTTTTGCCTATAAATACAGCATGTGGGTCTCCAGATGGGGGGTGTAACAACCCGCATATTTTACGATTGAGTATTTAAATATTTCATTTAAATGTTTTATCGTTAGTTGGTTTATAGTCTGAAAAGTTACCTTTTGCATACGCACGAATTTGGACTCGAGACCACTTCCATTGAGTTCAAAACGTCGTTTGCAATCTTTTTAAGTATAAACTTTGATATGTTCGGAGTTAGTGGAATTTTGCCACTTTTTCACTTAGGGCTTTGGTTTGGGTTGAGCCCATTTACCCCACTTATTAGCTCAGTCCCGACCCCTTCTTCCCTTCATTCCTTCATAATTTCCTAACAACTTAAGCTTTAACATTAATGGAGAGTGGAATGGGAAATTAAAACTCCAAGCCCCAATCCTCTTTGCAAATCCAACATCCAACTCCAAATCCAAAGAGGAGCCATTAATTCAAGCTTCTTATGTTGAGATTGAAGTGTGGTTGATTCTCTCTTTGCTTTAAAGCTTCATCTTCATTGATTTTTATCAAAAGGTGAGATTTTTATCTCACATATTTGTCTATAACTATCATTGATTGTTGGGTATGAATTCCTAACACTTATTCATGTGCATTTGCTAAAGGTTTGGATTGAATTGGTAAAAATCCTAATTTTTAGTGTTTTGGGTTTAAATCTTTAGAAATCCAAACTTTGAAGTTTGAATACGTTTTTGGTGATGCATCGAGGAGCCAATACGACTGGGTAGCCTATAGGCGTAATCCCTTAGCGTCCGTGCTCGATCGGTTGCAAATTGAGTGAGTTTTTGCATTTCTGGGGCTTAGGTCGCTCGGCCTGCACATGAAGGATTCTCGGCCTGCATTTAGGTCGCTCCCCTATAGGTCGCGACGTGCTAGGTCATTGCTCGGCCTTGTCTCCTTTAGGTCGGCCTGCATTTAGGTCGTTCTTCCCCCAAAGGTTGCTTACACCATAGGTCGTTGCTCGGCCTTGTCTACCCCTTGAGTCGTTAGGTCGCTCGGCCTTGTTTAAGTCGTTAGGTCGCTCGGCCTTCCCACTTAGGTCGTTTCGTCCCTAGGCCACTCGGCCATATGCCATATCTGTTAGGTCGCTCGCTCTCTTACGTCGCGCCCATTTAACCATTTAGGTCGCTCGGCCTTCTTACGTGGGTCGCTCGCCTTGGGTCGCTGGCCACATAGGTCGTCTGGCCATGTTAGGTCGCACCATTCCTAAGTCGCTCGTCCCTGCACTTACGCCGCTACCACTTAGGTCGTTTGCACTGTTGAGTCGCACCATTCCTTAAGTCGCTCGGCCTGCACTTATGCCGCTAAAACTTAGGTCGCTTAGCTGCTAGGTCACGCCGTGTTGAGTCGTTAGGCTATTTCCATTTTAATGAATTTGGAATCGAATTCTTTGGATTTCATTCACGTCTTCATATGTGAATTTTTGTGACTTATTGTTTCTACAATCATTTTTGTGATTTGTCACCTTAAAAGTATAAAGGTTTCAATACTAGTAGTAAATTTCATCAAAATGATTTCAACACTATTTTATTACAAAGCTTGTTTCTTAAACCGTTTTCCAATCTACTAGTATATACAAACCTTTACCTCACTCGTACAAGAAATCTAATTAAACGGCGTAGTAAAACAAGTGGTATGAAATGCTTACGTTTACTTCGTCGGTTAATTCTTGGACTCGTTCAATTGAAACTCTTGTGACAATTTTCTAGTGGAGATCTACAATTTGTTCGTAATTATTTAAGTTAAGCTAGTGGTTATGGGACATGAAGCTAAGCTTACATATTTACTAGCTCACTGTAATTGACACTTCTTGATGATCGTTGACGATCATTATTGTGATTTAGACTAGAAAATGCGCGATGTCTCTTTGTCTACGAGGGAGACTAAACCCCGTTTTTGTGTAGTTTCGACTCACATTTGTGGGTTAGCGATCCATGGTCTTCGGGTCGTTCTTGTGGAGCCTCGGCTTAAAATTAATGGTTAGCTACCATGGAATAGCGTTCCGTTTTGTGATACACGTGTTGGTGAGTTTTCATACTCCCGTTTTGTGATAGGCCTCCCTCCTTTTTGTGATTTTTGGATTTCTTGTGATGATTTCTAGAATTTGTGCTTCACCAATTTTCGTGATTTTTATTGATAAGTTTTATCAATTTTTGTGCATTGGTGAATTTGTGTGTCATTAACTTTTCGTGAATAAAAATATAGGGTATGACATCCCTTTTGATCTTCGAGAAGGTTCTTGTTATATTGATTAATCTCTTGTTGATTTTCATTTACATACTTATCACCGTATGTCATTATGGTTATTATACGTTTATACCATATCTCTTATTCTATATCATTTCATCTGATATTTATAGCTAGACTGATATGTTTATTATTTTCTTATTAAATAATACTCGGGTCAGACCGAGATGTTACAGGTGCTTCTGCTTGACTTCACATCTGGGATTATCACCCTGACTTTTGGATAACTACTTAGATTAGTAGTTTTTGTTGTATACATTTGATATGTAGACTCCATGATGTATACTTATTCTTTTGTGTAGCACTTGTAGTTATTCTTTTGTGATATTGTGGATCTTTCATACCACTACTCTAATGTACACTTTCATGTGTTATATTCATATCTTTTTCCACCTTTGTGATATGGATGTCTGTGACTGATTTATGTTATGTTTATTTCTATACTTGTTTTTGAAGATTATATATAGCCACTGTGTAGTAGCTTTAAGTTTGTATCGGTATGTCGGGTTTCCACTTGAAATAAAATGCATGTTATACTATCCGACATAGCGGTGCTCGCACAAAGCAATTACACAGAGGGTCGCTCCTCAATAGCCTTATTCTCCGTGCTAGTTGACAGCATTACACCGTAGTGTTCTTGGCTAGCGTGGGTATAGAGGTGGGGCGTCACAGCTTGGTATCAAAGCTAAACTTCGGAACAATGTAGAATAATGTAGCAAGGATCATCGTCCTAAGTCCTTCTTAGGAGTCGTGCCTTAGGATTTAATTCGAGTCTTCGTACAGATTCATCCTCTTGATATTCATTTTGTGAATAACCTATTCCTTCTTCTTTCTTTCTTTCAAAAGGAAGAGAAATGGTTAGACCTAGCCGTTCCAGCGCCGGTCAATCTTGAGCTACTCCCCAAGATGGAGTATTTATGTCTGCCTAGCAGCTTTTTGATCTCATAAAGAATGCTCAGGCAGCCGGTTCTAATCCGGAGTCTACTCACCCTAAGTCTGGATTTGCATTTTTGTGCAACGATTATACCAATTTGGGTGGAAAACCATTCAAAGGTTCTGAAACCATTATTGAAGTTCAGGCTTGGCTGAGAACGTGCGATCGGATCTTTTCTAGCATGGATCTTATTGATCTTCACCGAGTTCAGGTGGCCTCTAGTATGCTCCAAGAAAGAGCATTAGACTGGTATGAACTTCTTATTTCCGAAATAAATGAAGCGGGTCTTACTTGGGAGAAATTTCGGGAACGATTCGAATTGAAATTTGTGCCAGAAGCTGAAAAGGTGACTTTGGCTCGTCGCTTTATAGACCTTGTTCAAGGTGAATCCTCCGTGGCAGATTATGTCGCGTCCTTCGAGTCACTTTCTAAATACGGGGTTGAATATATAAACAACCCATTGAAGAAAAATCAAAGATTTGTTTATGGCTTGAACGAAAATCTCAAGAAGCCATTACTTCTAAAATTGGAAGTTTCTTTTGATCAACTTATTGATATCGCTCTTTGTCTTGAAGAGGCAGATAGGGAAAGTGACGTTGAAGTGGTGGGTGCCAAACCAAACTTTAACAACAAGAAAAGGCCTAATAAGTCCAAAGGCCCTTATCCCAATAAAAAGGGGAAACAAGCAACTCCTGCAACAAAGACTTCTTCCTCTAGTAGTGGGCAATGCTACAACTGTGGTTCTAAGGACCATTATGCGAACAAGTGTTCAAAGCCTCGTGCTTGTCGCTACTGCAAAAGCCCGGACCATTATATGCATGCATGCCCCAAACTTCAAAACAAGAAAGAGGGAAAGCTTAATGTCGCTCAAGCCCCTGGCAACACATCTCGTGGTCAAGGTATTTCTCATTCTATCCTTGATGGCATTATTTTATTTCGTGATCACCTTATTCGAGTTCTTTTTGATACGGGTGTGTCCCACTCTTTTATTTTAGAAGAACTTGTTGATACTTTTTCTTTGGATGTTTTGTGTTTAATGACTTCTTTGAGAATTGCGAATCCAGTTGGTGGATCCGCAACAATTAGTTTGCTTTGTAAGGACGTCGAGATTATTTTGTGTGATTTTTCTTTCCGAGCCGATTTGCATGTTATGCGCTACTTAGGCTTTGGAATGATTTTGGGAATGGATTGGCTTAGCCGTTATGAAGCTCATATCCTATGTCCTGAGCGGACTATTCATCTTCGACATCCTCAATCTGTTAAGCAGATTTCTATCGTTCTTAACGATTCGGATTCCAGCTTGGTAGCATCTTTATATTCTTTAAATCCTCATGATGATGATAACGATGATGAGGAAGATGTCATTTCTCTTATTCACGTTGTTCGTGAATTTTCCGACATATTTGAGCCCGTTCTAAGTCTACCACCTAAGCGAGCAATTGAGTTCAGAATTAATCTCATCCTTGGAGCTCCACCTATCACTCGTCCTCCTTATCGCTTGTCCAATAAGGAAAATGAGGAGATGCGCAAACAGTTATCCGAATTGGAGACGAAGCAATTTATTCGCTCTACTTCCTTGCCTTGGGGAGCTTCGGCAATTTTTGTGAAGAAATCCTATGGTACACTTAGGCTTTGTGTTGACTACCGCAAGCTTAATGATCTTACTATAAAAAACAAATATCCTTTACCTTGGATTGATGATCTATTCGATCAACTTAGTGGTGCTAAAGTCTTTTCACAATTGGACTTGGCTACCGGTTTTCAGTAGCTTCGTATTGCAGAGGATAGAATTCCTTTGACATCGTTCCATACTCGTTATGGATCTTATGAATGGCTTGTTATGCCATCTGGTTTAACGAATGCTCCTGCTTATTTCGTTGACCTTATGAATCGTGTTTTCAAATATTTCCTCGATCGATTTGTTCTCATCTTTATTGATGATATTCTTGTGTATTCAAAAACCGAGGAGGAGCATGAAAGGCATCTTCGGATTGTGTTGGAAACTCTTAGGAGTAATCAATTAAAAGCAAAATTTTCTAAATGCCACTTTCGGCAATCTCGTGTGAAGTTTCTCGGTCATATTATTTCCAAATCCGGAATTTCCGTGGATCCTTCAAAGATTGAAGTGATTCAAAATTGGAAGAAACCTGAGAGTGTGATGGAAATCCGTAGCTTCCTTGGATTAGCGGGTTATTACCGTCGTTTTATTAAAGACTTTTCTAAAATAGCCGTGCTTCTTACTAGCTTAACTAAGAAAGGTGTTAAATACATTTGGTCGGACAAATGTGAAGCTTCTTTTCAGAAATTAAATGAACTCCTTTCCACTGCTCCTATCCTTGTGATTCCCGAGGGGAATCAAGATTTTATTGTTTATACTGATGCTAGTCGCGTTGGTTTGGGTGACGTTCTTATGCAAAGAGAACGTGTAATTGCTTATGCTTCTAGGCAATTGAAGCCAGCAAAGACTAGATATGCCACTCATGATTTAGAACTCGCGGCTATCGTTTTCGCCCTTCGTATTTGGCGTCAGTATCTTTTGGGAGAAAAATTTATTCTTTACACCGATCATAAATCTTTGAAGTATTTATTTTCTCAAAAGGAACTTAATTTGCGTCAACAACGTTAGCTCGAGTTCCTTGCACCTTATGATCTCGATATCCTTTATACTCCTGGAAAGGGAAATCGTGTTGTCGATGCACTTAGTCGCAAGCAACAAGCAGTTGTTTCTATGATGATATCCGAATGGAATGATCTCGGAATTTTATCCACTTGTGAGATTCGAGATCGTATATCCGATTTATGTTCATATCTTGTTTTATGTAGTCTTGAGGCTCATCCTTCTCTTTTAGACCGCATTCTTGAAGCCCAAAGGCAAGATCCCGGATTGGCCCTTCTTAGCCAAAGATTGAGGGATAAAACTGGTATTGAAGGTTTGAAAGACTTTGATATTGATTCTCGTGGCGGCATTCGAAAATTTGGTAGACTTATCATGCAAATGTTAGTGATCTTCGTAAAGATATTTTAGAAGATTCTCATCGTTCTAAATTTACCATTCATCTCGGTAGTAGTAAAATGTACGCGGATATGAAGTGATTTTGTTATTGGGAGGGAATGAAATCTGATATTGCTAACTTTGTTAAGTGTTGCATGACTTGCCAACTTGTCAAGGCCGAACATCAAAGGCCTGGTGGGTTATTGCAACCTTTAGAAATTCCAATTTGGAAGTGAGATCAAATTTCCATGGATTTTATTGATGGCCTTCCCCGTTCTCGTTCGGGTCATGATAGCCTATGGGTGATAGCAGATAGACTTACTAAATCCGCCCATTTTATTCCCGTTCGGTCTAATCGGACCGTTCCTCTTTTGGCCAAACTTTTTATCAAAGAAATTGTTAAATTGCATGGAGTTCCTACTTGTATTGTTAGTGATCGTGATCCATTGTTTACTAGTGGATTTTGGAAGAGTCTTCAAAAAGCTTTGGGAACAAAGCTTAATTTTAGCACCGCTTATCACCCCCAGTCTGATGGACAAACCGAGCGTGTGAATCAAACTCTTGAAGATCTTCTTCATGCTTATGTTCTTGATTTTGGTGGAAGTTGGGAGGATCATATTTCTCTTGTTGAATTTTCCTATAATAATAGCTTCCAATCTAGTATTGGTATAGCACCTTTCGAGGCACTCTATGGAAGGCCATGCCGATCTCCTTCTTGTTGGCTTGAGGCCGGTGAGAAGCTGGTTTTAGGTCCAGATTTTATTCGTGATTCCACAGAGAAGATTGACCTTATTCGTCATAGGATGAAAGAAGCCCAGAGTAGACAAAAGTCCTATGCCGATAACCGAAGAAGGAAGTTAGAATTTTTTGTGGGAGATTCCGTGTTTATTCGTGTTTCGTCTATGCAAGGTGTTGTGCGTTTCAGTCGATCGGGAAAGTTAGCACCTCGATATATTGGTCCATTTTCCATCACCCAACGCATTGGTTCCATGGTTATCGCCTTTTATTACCGGCTCAATTTTCTGCTATTCATGACGTGTTTCACGTTTCTCAATTACGGAAGTGCCTTCGAGATTCCGATTCTATTCTTGAGCCCGGTGTAGTGGAAGAGATTGAAGTTTCGCCTAATTTAACTTTTGAGCAACATCCTATTCGAATTATTGCATCGGAGGTTAAACGCCTTCGAAATAAGGATGTCCTGCTTGTTAAAGTTCAATGGTCCTCAAATCCTAAGGATTGCTCTTGGGAATCTAGAGAATTCATCGAGCGAACACATCCGGACTTACTTTCTTATGCTCTTTGAGGTGAACTTCTTATTTCAAATTTCTTTTGTGTTGAATATGCTTTCATGGTTGTTACTATATATATTTTTTCTTCTTAAATATTACGAGGACGTAATTTCTTTAAGGAGGGGAGTCTGTAACAACCCGCATATTTTACGATTGAGTATTTAAATATTTCATTTAAATGTTTTATCGTTAGTCGGATTATAGTCCGAAAAGTTACTTTTTGCATACGCACGAATTTGGACTCGAGACCACTTCCATTGAGTTCAAAACGCCGTTTGCAATCTTTTTAAGTATAAACTTTGATATGTTCGGAGTTAGTGGAATTTTGCCACTTTTTCACTTAGGGCTTTGGTTTGGGTTGAGCCCATTTACCCCACTTATTAGCTCAGTCCCAACCCACTCTTTCCTTCATTCCTTCATAATTTCCTAACAACTCAAGTTTAGCATAAATGGAGAGTGGAATGGGAAATTAAAACTCCAAGCCCTAATCCTCTTTGCAAATCCAACATCCAACTCCAAATCCAAAGAGAAGCCATTGATTCAAGCTTCTTGTGTTGAGATTGAAGTGTGGTTGATTCTCTCTTTGCTTTCAAGCTTCATCTTCATTGATTTTTTTGAAAAGGTGAGATTTTTATCTCACATATTTGTCTATAACTATCATTGATTGTTGGGTATGAATTCCTAACACTTATTCATGTGCGTTTGCTTATGGTTTGGATTGAATTGGTAAAAATCCCAATTTTTAGTGTTTTGGGTTCAAATCTTTAGAAATCCAAACTTTGAAGTTTGAAAACATTTTTGGTGATGCATCGAGGAGCCAATATGACTGGGTAGCCTATAGGCGTAATCCCCTAGCGTCTGTGCTCGAACGGTTGCAAATTGAGTGAGTTTTTGCATTTCTGGGGCTTAGGTTGCTCGGCCTGCACATGAAGGATTCTCGGCCTGCATTTAGGTCTCTCCCCTATAGGTCGCGACGTGCTAGGTCGTTGCTCGGCCTTGTCTCCTTTAGGTCGGCCTGCATTTAGGTCATTCCTCCCCTAAAGGTTGCTTACACCATAGGTCGTTGCTCGGCCTTGTCTACCCCTTAAGTCGTTAGGTCGCTCGGCCTTGTTTAAGTCGTTAGGTCGCTCGGTCTTCCCACTTAGGTCGTTTCTTCCCTAGGCCACTCGACCATATGCCGTATCTGTTAGGTCGCTCGCTCTCTTAGGTCGCGCCCATTTGACCACTTAGGTCGCTCGGCCTTCTTACGTGGGTCGCTCGCCTTGGGTCACTGGCCACATAGGTCGTTTGGCCATGTTAGGTCGCACCATTCCTAAGTCGCTCGTCCCTGCACTTACGCCTCTACCACTTAGGTCGTTTGCACTGTTGAGTCGCACCATTCCTTAAGTCGCTCGGCCTGCACATATGCCGCTAAAACTTAGGTCGCTCAGCTGCTAGGTCGCGCCGTGTTGAGTCGCTAGGCTTTTTCCATTTTAATGAATTTGGAATCGAATTCTTTGGATTTCATTCACGTCTTCGTATGTGAACTTTTGTGACTTATTGTTTCTACAATCATTTCTGTGATTTGTCACCTTAAAAGAATAAAGGTTTCAATACTAGCAGTAAATTTCATCAAAACGATTTCAACACTATTTTATTACAAAGCTTGTTTCTTAAACCGTTTTCCAATCTACTAGTATATACAAACCTTTACCTCACTCGTACGAGAAATCTAATTAAACGGCTTAGTAAAACAAGTGGTATGAAACGCTTAAATTTACTTCGTCGGTTAATTCTTGGACTCGTTCGATTGAAACTCTTGTGACAATTTTCTAGTGGAGATCTACAATTTGTTAGTAAATATTTAAGTTAAGCTAGTGGTTATGGGACATGAAGCTAAGCTTATATATTTACTAGCTCACTGTAATTGACACTTCTTGATGATCGTTGATGATCAATTTTGTGATTTAGACTAGCAAATGCGCGATGTCTCTTTGTCTACGAGGGAGACTAAACCACGTTTTTGTGTAGTTTCGACTCACATTTGTGGGTTAGCGACCCATGGTCTTCGGGCCGTTCTTGTGGAACCTCGGCTCAAAATTAATGGTTAGCTACCATGGAATAGCGTTCCGTTTTGTGATACACGTGTTGGTGAGTTTTCATACTCCCGTTTTGTGATAGGCCTCCCCCCTTTTTATGATTTCTTGTGATGATTTCTAGAATTTGTGCTTCACCAATTTTCGTGATTTTCATTGATAAGTTTTATCAATTTTTGTGCATTGGTGAATTTGTGTGTCATTAACTTTTCCTGAATAAAAGTATAGGGTATGACATCCCTTTTGATCTTTGAGAAGATTCTTGTGATATTGATTAATCTCTTGTTGATTTTCATTTACATACTTATCACCGTATGTCATTATGGTTATTATACGTTTATACCATATCTCTTATTCTATATCATTTCATCTGATATTTATAGCTAGACTGATCCATTTATTATTTTCCTATTAAATAATACTCGGGTCAGACCGAGATGTTACATGTGCTTCTGCTTGACTTCACATCTGGGATTATCACCCTGACTTTTGGATAACTACTTAGATTAGTAGTTTTTGTTGTATACATTTGAGATGTAGACTCCATGATGTATACTTATTCTTTTGTGTAGCACTTGTAGCTATTCTTTTGTGATATTGTGGATCTTTCAGACCAATACTCTGATGTACACTTTTATGTGTTATATTCATATCTTTTTCCGCCTTTGTGATATGGATGTCTGTGACTGATTTATGTTATGTTTATTTCTATACTTGTTTCTGAAGATTATATATAGCCACTGTGTAGTAGCTTTGAGTTTGTATCGGTATGTCGGGTTTCCACTTGAAATAAAATGAATGTTATACTATCCGACATAGCGGTGCTCGCACAAAGCAATTACACGGAGGGTCACTCCTCAACAGCCTTATTCTCCGTGCTAGTTGACAGCATTACACCGTAGTTTTCTTGG
Organism: Allium cepa; assembly: GCA_030765085.1. Classification (NCBI taxonomy): domain Eukaryota; kingdom Viridiplantae; phylum Streptophyta; class Magnoliopsida; order Asparagales; family Amaryllidaceae; genus Allium; species Allium cepa. Next base: position 606,429,301 of record CM060938.1, on the reverse strand, counting down.
CTAGCGTGGGTATAGAGGTGGGGCGTCACAGGGGGGCTTCTTCTTCTTCTCTTCTGTTCTTTGAATTTTTTTAAGACTAAGGCTAATCTCCCACTTTGTAACTATAGCTAATTCTTACATCAATAAAAGAAAATTTCTAGAGTGGACGCAGGCCGGAGTTAGCCGAACCACTATAAAATCTGTTGTTCTTTACTGCTTTCATTTTAATTTTGATTATTCTTCGTATTATTACTCTCTACGTACATCCTATCCATGAGCTGTGATTGGGATTTGGTGATTTCATCTGGATTTGGGTGTTGGTGACCAATTTTGGCGCTAACATTTTGGTGCTTTCATTGGGAGGGCAAGCACTCAGGGATTTTGGAGCTAGGAGCTTGGACTCTAGAAAGCAATGGCTAGGCCATCAACATGAAAGCAAATGACAGAAAGGAGCAATCAGGTGGGAAGTCATGAGTTTTCGTCTGGAGCTGGAGCAGGTCAAGCATCCATCTACATCACCAGAGAGGAAATGGAAGTCATGATGAAAAGACAAGAGGAGATGATGTAGGCTCTTCTCAGACAATTTACGCAAGCAGGAAATGCGGGGGCTCGGATCCATGGAGCCAGATCAGAAGCGCTCAACCAGCAAGCAGAGGGAATGGTTCAGCGGGGACAACGCCCAATCAACAGACAACTAACAATCCGGATGGACCTGGACTCAGGGGCGCACCATCAGATAATGCTGAACCAATTCATGGAGGGGTTCCAGCTAACACCACGCAACCGGATGCTGGCAGGAATGTAAGAGCAAGAGATGAAAAGTATGTGCCAGAATTCCCTCGGGAACTCGGGGGGCAACCACTAACGGACAATGCTGGATTAGCTGAGATTATCAGACGAACCATGCGCGGGGGTTTGACCAATAGAGATCTGGAAGGAGTAAACAAGAGTCCGTTCACTCGTGAAACCAGGATAGCTCGGAATCCTCCAGATTTCAAGCTACCTAAAGTGGAAATGTACGATGGCAAGGCCGATCCAACAAATCACTTGATGAGATATACAAGACACATGGAGGTGCTGGGGGCATCGGAAGAAGTTATGGCTCGATGTTTCCCTTTATTCTTAACGGACATGGCCACTATGTGGTTCAGGCAGCTAGAAGAAGGATCTATCGGGACATGGACAGAGTTGGTGGATAGGTTTCTGAAGCAGTTTCGGGTACATATCAAATGGCCAAAGAATGTATTGACGCTGACATCGGTAAAATAGAGGACAGATGAATCACTCAGAGCTTTCTTAACTCGATTCAATGCAGAGGTTGCTTCGGTGGATCGGCCGGATCCATCGATGGTTTTAATGGCGCAATGTCAAGAGTTAGAGAAAATTCAGATTTCGAAGTGTCATTAATACGGGACCCTCCGATGGATCTCGGGGAATTCTTTCACGAAGCTGAGAAATTCCTTCGGCAGGAAGATGCATGCTCAGATATGAAGTTAAAGGAGGTAATCGCGGCTGAGGATAGAGGGCCATCCAACGGAGGCTTGGAAAAAGGAAGCTGGATGACGAGTTAGGAAAGGCTAGGAAGCGGGGGAGAGAGCAAAAATTCTTCACCTACACAGGACTGAACGAGGCGCTGGAACAGATTTATTTGGAGACTCGGAATCGCCTTCCCTACCGAAGGCTAGCTAGGAGAGAACCCTCCGAACGTGAGAGGGCATCAGGAAAACACTGCCTCTTCCACGATTTGGACGGGCACGATACCAACAGCTGCAGGCACTTAAAGGACATAATTGAGGAGCAAGTAAGGAATGGACAGTTGCAACAATACGTCGAAGCTCGGAATGCAGCGGTAGGGCAGGAGCAAGCACCGTTTAGCTCACACAGTGATGGTACGAGGCACATGAATGATGGTCGATTGGTCATCAATTGATTGGCATATTATGAAATAAGTAGCAAATTACGGGAAAACGGCCAAGTCACTTACTCATGTATGGGGACGGAGATAGCCCCTGGGCATGCTCTGAGATGATGATAAACCGCGACGCTCTAGTTTGTGAAATCTGCTTTCTCTTTTTTGGCTTGGACATTTGCTTTTTTCTAATTTGGTTTGAACTTCAGGTTTTGTTTGTTTCTTGGTTTGGACTTTTATTTGGATGATTGTTTTCTGGTTTGGATATTGGTTTGGATTTTCGATATGGATTTTTTGTTTTCTGATTTGATCTGGATTTTGGATTGGCTTTCGATTGGATTTTTTATCTGGTTTTTGATGAATGGTCGTCAGGCATGGATTATACCTGGCAAGGGGTAGGTCGCTTTGTCCAAGCACGGCAAATCGACTTATTCAGGTCGTCGAGTATGGACTATGCTCGGCAAGGGTCCATAGAGACCAGGATTCGGCCTAGGACTTAGGCCCCGTATTATCGGTTACTATTTCAGGTTGTCGAGTATGGGCTATGCTCGGCAAGGGTCCAGATAGACCAGGATTCGTCCTAGGACTTAGGCCCTATATTATCGGTTACTATTTCAGGTCGTCGAGTATGGACAATGCTCGGCAAGGTCCCGGAGCGACTAGGATTCAGCTTAGGACTTAAGCCATGCATTACTCAACGTTCAGGGACACTAGACTACGGTCGTTAGGTGTGGATTGTGCTTGACAAGAACCCGGAGAGGTTATGGATATGAATATCGGCTATGAACGACAAAGGATTTGGATATTGACCCGGAGAGGTCCTAGAGTCGGTTATTGGTTATTGGATGTGGATGAAACATGGACTTTGGATATCGGATTTGAGGCTATTCAAAACTCACCTTCCAACAGCAAGGCATGTTTTGGGGGGCAAGTGTTAACCCGCCTTTTTACAAGGCCATGGACAGGAGGGTTTGACTTAATCGACTGCACGTTCGCCGAGGCTAGTGTACGATTGACTCAATCGACTGGATGGATGGACGATGCAACATGCTTGGGAGACGGAAATATGATTGGATAAAGATGAATCAACAATAGTTTGGGTCTAGGAAACATGGTTCGACATTGAACATGGTTTGGCATGATGGAGGTTCGGTATAAATGGTTCGTCTGGCATTCACGTTCGAATAGCGTTCAAGAGTACTCGGCATACATAGAGCACTCGGCATTCAGTAGCACTCGACATCCAGGAGCGCTCGGCATTTAGTAGCGCTCGACATCTAGGGGCGCTTGGCATTTAGTAGTGGTCGGCATTTAGTAGCGCTCGGCATTCAGTAGCGCTCGGCATCCAGTAGCACTCGGCATTTAGTAGCGCTCGGCATCCAGGAGCGCTCGGCATTCGGTAGCGCTCGGCATCCAGGAGCACTCGGCATTAGAGATCGTTCGGTCTACACTCCTCGCTCGGCATAAGGAATGGTTCGACATTGGTTGCCGCTCGGCATAAAGGAATGGTTCGGCATAAGGAATGGTTCGGCATTGGTTGCCGCTAGGCATAAAGGAGTTGCACCTCGATACCTTGGTACCTCGATACCTCGACACCTTGATACCTCGACGCCTCAATACCTTGATGCTTCTATACCTCGACGCCTCGGTGCCTCCACACCTCGGTACCTCGGTACCTCGATACCTCGCACCTCGACACCTCGATACCTTGGTACCTCGATACCTCCACTCATTCGGCATACCTCCACTTGATGGGCATACCTCCACTCGGTCGGCATACCTCCACTCGGTCGGCACACCTCCCCACATTTGGCATACCAACTGCTCAGGATCGGTCGGCACACCTCCCCGCATTCGGCATACCAACTGCTCAGGATCGGTCGGCATAAGAACTAGGGTTCGGCTATGACCTTGATGGGCCTAAACTACTCAGGAGGCCCAACAACCTGGTTTTGCCTATAAATACAGCATGTGGGTCTCCAGATGGGGGGCTTCTTCTTCTCTTCTGTTCTCTGACTTTTTTTAAGACTAAGGCTAGTCTCCCACTTTGTAACTGTAACCAAGGTTTTAAATATCGGATTTCGGTCACGTTTCGTCTCAGAATTTTTACACAGGTTATCTCGTATCGGGAGAGATCTCGGACGAGATGAGTACGTATCGGGTGTACATCTCGGATTGACATCTCGGGAATATCTCGGATGTACTTATGTGTTTAAAATTGATGTGTCAAAAATTTATTTAACGATTATAACTTTCTTAGTAAAAATAAAAATGGTAACATACTTGATTTACATGGAAAAAGAAATATTTTTAGAAGAGTAGTAGCTCGAATAGCTTAATTGATTTGGTAATGATTGAATAATATCCTTTTATTTGAACGTACTAAAGAAGTGAAACCTTTCGCTATGACTCATTAAGATAAAAAGTAAAGATATGTTCAAGAAGTTGGTAAATTATAATTGGATTGAGTAGTTTCTTTTGAATCAATATGAAAATAAAAAGTATTATGGAAAATAAGAAAAATGTATAACTTCGGGTGAGATCTCGGATTGAGATTTTGATCCATATATCGGGTGAGATTTGAATGGACGAGATGAGTGTCGATGGAGATATGGAGGAGATTTGATGTCTCGTCTCGTTTAAGTGTGAAAACGAGATCTCGGACGAGATCTTGGGCGAGATATAGGAGATTTAAAACCATGACTGTAACTAATTCTTACATCAATAAAAAGAAAACTTCTGGAGTGGACGTAGGCCGGAGTTAGCCGAACCACTATAAAATCTGTTGTTCTTTACTGCTTTCATTTTAACTTTGATTGTTCTTCATATTATTACTCTCTACATACATCCTATCCGTGAGCTGTGATTGGAATTTGGTGCTTTCATCTGGATTTGGGTGTCGGTGACCAATTTTGGCGCTAACAATAAGCGTTTAGAATCTAGAGCCGTTAGTTGAATGCAGTATAGGTAAATATTCTTGCAAGGCTTATATTGTTGTTTAGTTAATATTAGGAACATGATATTTATTCCCCCACAAGTATAGATAAAAACATATTTTCATATAGATTTTATTGCACTGCTCTGACCAAGGCTTCTATTTGGATTTTTGAACTTAGGTTTGTTCTTCTTTCTTTTATCATTGGTGGGCATCGCTATTAAGTCTATGTTTTGAAGATATTAAAATCTAAAATCCTGGATGAAGTGTTCCAGAAACGAAGTGTTTCTTGAAATGAAGCATTACAATGTCTTTCTAAGCAGCTAGAATCTATATGTCATGCCAAGCAGTTTTGATGTCAACGAGCGTTTCTTCTCCTAAAGAAGTCATGGTTATGTATTTGGATAAACCATGTATAGTAGAGGTTGTTCAAAGGATTAAGTTAGCATTTCCTATGGTATGTTCCTATATGTTTGATTTATATTTACGTAAATTAGAAAAGGTTCAAAGAAAAAAAAAGTTTCTATAAGTTCGCAAGTTTCTTTGTAGGAATCAATAGATAGGCTGAGGATTCTTTTTTTCTCACTAAAAGAGATATAACACTAACTAGTAAATATTGTATTCTCATGTATCAATTTTATTGTTTCTCTATTTCTTTTTTTGATAGGTCCCTTTATATGCCAAAGCACAAGATCTTGCAAATTTATTAGGGTAAAAGAAAGCAAACGCAACAGAAACCATTATTTAAAATGCAGAGGTAAATTTATTTGACATTCAAACTAATTTAAAGATAGTTCCTCTAGCAATTTTGTTAAGAATTTGTTACGTTCACGTCATGATGGCATGAAATTGCCCCAAGTAAAGTATTGTCCGGTACTTTATTTTCTGGTACCTTGATTAGAATTATTTTTTAAATATTTTAGGGAGAAATATATGTGGTTGTGTGAGGATGTTGGAAAGGCTGATGCCACAAGTAAAATGATAGATGAAGAGGATGATGTGGTACGTAGTTTAAGGACAAGCTTTGAAATTTCTTTGTCAATGTTGGATATCCTTTGTAGGTGCACTCATCACCATATCTATGTGTTGAGTATCATACAGCAATTTACTAACATCTATATGATAATTAAACATGTTATGTATGAGGGTATGAAACAGATTGCAATTCCTTGTGATGATTTCATTTTATATTGAAGTAAACATACAGAAATTAGCTAGTTATAGTCACGTCTAAAGAGAATAATATATCAATTGCCATCACTTTCTTTTTCACTTATGACCATAGCACCGAATCTTTTTTTTCATGTATGTCATATTCAGTACGTGGCTATCTACGGAGTTTTTCATGTATGTCATATTCAGTACGTGGCTATCTACGGAGAACAACGCAACACGACCTACCAATTTCCATAAATGTACATGTCTACTTATACTGCTGTGGTCCATAAATAATAAGTCATCCAGCAAAGACTTTGATGTTAATATGATTCTTGAATAACCACTTTAAGGTATTTAGTAATATATAATATCTGGTACTAATAAAATGGATAACCATCATCAGTCTATTAGTTTAAACATCAACACGTTCTAATTTAAACAGGAACATGTGATAACTAATTAGTAAATTTAAGTATTTATAGCCGCTGTGTATTTGGAGGAAAATAAATCGATTAACATGTTCAATAAACATCAATAAAAACTTAATGCTTTGCAATTATGATGAATTCTTGATGTTTTATTTTTCAAATTTGCATATAATGCAGTTTTAAATGATCAAAATCCAATTTTATGGCAATTTTCACCTGCTGCAATATTTGTTGAAAAAACGAAAAAACAGTGTTCAAGGCAAGCGCAAGGCACAGTCCTTGTGCTTTTTTGTTCTTTTTCGACTACTTTGGTCAGTGAATGAAAATTAACATCCATGAAGAATGCGTCGATTACATAAATTAAACACTTCAACCTCTTTTACTTGTTTTGTTAGTAACAAAGTACATTATCAATAATAATAAAAAGATCCACTGCGGTTACCATATTAATTATGGTTATGGGGCAACACTTCTATATGTGTTAAATATTCATAGAGTTAATGAAATATATGTAATTAATTTATATCTTTATCGAGTTGTTTCTTTAGTAACCCTAACAAGTTCGATATATAGTTTTCTAACCAGCTTAGTTCTAGAAAGTATATATTTTGCACTTGTAAACCATGCTGATGAATAACTATTTTCATTATGACCTATTGATATTTTGTCAATTTTGTTACTTATCTGACTTTTCTTTTACCAACTTGAGAAGTCAAATGAGGATCATAAACGCAAACAAAGGAAAATTGAGCGCACGCTTCAAGTAGCAGAGGTACTTTGAAATGAATTTCATTTATCCCACTGGGTCTTTTTGTTCATATTTCTGTATGAAAACATTATATGCTTGTTTATCTTTAGGAAGAATTAATGAGGACATTGTTGGATATAACTTCAAAGTCAAAAGTATTCACGAGGAAAGTATATTTTATTAGTGCTAATGTCTGTAGACCATATAATAGTTTAACTAGCGGGAGATATTTATTTGTCTTATCTAAATATCTAATCAATCAAGTTCTGTGAATAATTACATAGGTGGAATTGCTTATATCCACATTGAATTCTTATTTATATCTGCACATATTGGTGCTTAGTCATGTCTATCTATTTAATTTGCACTATATTGATGTTCTGTTATCTTTTAGTCGCTTTATACCGTTCCTCAATCAATGGATCTGGTTGTAAAATTCACCATCTGTTTTGACTCTTTGGCACAAATAAGGTTGTAGTTTCCACTACTATTTACCTCCAGTTCTTTGCTATTAATATTCATGTTGATTTCAACATGAATTCAGATACTAGCACAACATGTCAAAAGCCTTAAATTTCACCTTTCATAAGACTTCAAATTAACAAACCATAATCTGATATGTTGAACGTTTAATCACAATTACCTGTTACTTGGAGCTTAACATTGTTCAGATTCAGCGTAAGCCTTATTGTTGTTATACTTCGTAGAATTTATATATTGTTACAACTCTTTTATACTGGTCTTTGCAGGTTAGCCCAAAGATAAAACTTGATAGGGCTATCAAGTATAATAAGTAGGCTGGTTGTCCACACAAATATTATGTTACTTTCACAGCTACAGACATGAACACGGGTGGCACTCATGTGTACCAGGCTAAGGTAATAGGGGTGTTTTGTGATGAAGAAAGATCGGTCAACATATTCAGAAGGAAATGCCATCAACAACTTGGCAAAGGTATTTCAATCATGTTTGAGATGAGTTTTTTAGCTATTTTAGTTGCAAATTTCTTTTCTTCTTTATATGCAGCATGTGTATTTCCTAAGTTAAACTATAGATACGAAACATGTTTCTTTTTCATGATGATTATGTTTTCAATGTGTGGTAGTAAAACAATTTTCTTTTTAATTTACATATACTTTAATCACTTTTTGACATTTTCTCTTATTATTTTAAAAGCCATATGTGGATGCCATATGTTAAATAAATGGATTTGAGTTATGCTAATGAACTTAATTGTGGATATTTTTGATATGTTATTATATGGATTTTAAGTGAAACAAGTATTTGAAGGGGTTCAATTCATAGCTACATACAATATTTTTTGACATTATACAGAACTTAAGATGAACAGTATGTCGATCTTGAAGTTGTCATTACATTACGACTTCAATATATGAAATTCACGTCAGTTTCAGTTAGTTTTCCACCATTTCTTCATTTTTAGTTTTAAATTCTACATTAAGCATTGCTCGAAATTTTTTACACTTGCTCCTTTTATTTTTATTCTCGTAAAAGAAGAAATTCGCTTTCTTACCATATTTGCTATTAACTACCATCATAGGACTACGGTATACCTATGAAATTTACTGCATCCCTCTTCCTTTATGACAAATTACGTTTTTGGCTTAAGAACTTGGGATTGATTATGTCCAGGTGTGGTATTGCATCTTTCTCAATGTATACCTTGCATGTTATTAGGAGAATATGAGATTATTTATGTCAGATATTATGTAGTAGAAGCATAAATCGCTAATAATTATGGAGGTTAAGGTCTCAAAATATATCAAACATAAATCTTATAGCTGGTTAAAAACACAACGGAGGCACCCTTGAAAACATCATACTAGATATTATATAAACTGCTCTATATGGCCCAACATGCCTTATAACAGTATATTGTATAAACTGCTTTATAATGTTTCCAGGTTTTCGGTTCCTTCTGGATATATGCTATGGGTAATGAGAGAAATGCCTGTTAATATACATAATCTACGGTGGAGAAATGCAGGTTCTTCCTCACAAAATACAGTATATAACTAAGGCCTTTTTATAATGCAACAACTTGCAATTTTAGTTGCTTTAAGCAATTTTTATATAACAGTTTGCCAGTTGCAAAATTAATTTTACAGGATAAATAATAAATATGTGTTTTGTCTATAGAAATCTTAAATACTTCAGATTAGGCACTAATACATTTTTTCTGTATGTGCACACATACACACAACACACACATATACTACCATCATATATGCTGCTTAAATATTTAGATGTCATTTTTTATGTCAATAGTATATAAAAATACCTCATTAGGAATTTGATAGCCATTTTTGCTGGATAACTAAGATGTTCTCTGTATTCATACTCATGGATATTAAGTTTAACATAAAGTAGTCACTTGTCAATGATACATTTTAAAACGAAGGCAAAGTATGAATTGCATATAAAAAACTGCATTTTTTATGCAAAGTATAAGGAACTAAAAACACTTCTCAATCATTCTTGCCTATGTTGCCATTAATTTTTACTTACTGTTAATTCTAGAGGTACGGAAAGGTGAAACTAATAATGCTTCCATTTTTATATATCATCTTCTTCTTCATTTGTGTTAAACTTGCTTATTTTGTTGAAATAATTTGGACTATAGAGAATGATATTAAGTATTATGGTTACATATTCCTACATGGCTACATGTTGTGGTTTCCTACTACTTTGATGGATACTTTGTTGTTATTATTCTTGCGCTTACAGGGTTGAGGGATATTGTATCTTTATGCAAATTGATTTACAACTACATTAATAAGCTTTTATATCGAGGTATATATCATTTTAATATTTGATACCGCACAATATTTGAAAATTTCAATATGAAAATATAATCATAACTTGTATACTTCATTATTTAAAGCTCATCATGAGTTCTTCAATGGCTTTATCCTGACCGATGATGCAGCTGCTCAAACAGGAGAGGTGCTTGCACTAACTACTATGTCCTTGAATTTTTTTTAATTCTTTAAAGGTATGTAACACCTTTAAGTTCGTCTTCTTCTTTCTCTTATTCTTTATTTTCTATAGGTACATAATAACACATTTACCTTCACCTCATTATGTCTTGCCATTTTTGCTATTTTTCCATACATTCATATTATTTCCAATATTAATGGAAAAACAGATATGGTGTGAGTGAGGGATAGTTATACCAAGTCCTACTATACGAATTAGAAGCTATTTAAAAGGTTGTCATACTACAACAAAAAATTAAACAAGTTTATTATAAAAATTAACCAAGTTTTATAAAAATTTAACTAAGATAACTAAGTTTAATAAAAGTTAAAATGAATTCAAATATAAATGGCTTATTAGGAGTATATAATTAATATCTCAAATATATGTGATTTCAAAAACTGGATTGGGCTTCTTATCAATACTTTTGAATGTATGAAGTTGGCAGTCATTAAATATATATGTATTTAGATTCAAATATATGTATGCACGGTAAATGTGTTAAATCTCTTATGAATACAAGTTAAAAGTGTTGGTTTTCTATATCTAGTTTAAAACATAAATGCTTTGTGCATTTGATTTCAAATATCCTAAGGTTTTATAGGATATATTTAAATATAAAATCTTATAAGTGTAGTTTTATGGGTTTTTAACATATGAATTTTTTTTGAGTATGTTCTAGTTTCGAATACACTCAAATATGAAGTTTAAAATACATCAGATTTTGATGGGATTTCTAAATATACATGATTTTGCATATATGATCTACATGATTTTGGAAGACACCAGGTCCATGAGGATCTAATAAATTTTATAGGTATAAATATGAGTCATAATTTTGTTTTGAACGCACGTGATCTTCCGCGAAAATATAAGGCTTTGGTTATGCTCATACAAAAGTTTTGTATAAACTAAACTAGCGTGAACCTGTGCTACGCACATGGGCTTCACTGAAATTTTGTTTAGTCATATGAAGATAAAACTGCATATTTGTAGATTGAATTTATTTTAATTAGTTTATTTGTTGAACACTAATGGAAAATGTTTATCAATTAATCCGCTTAAGTAATCTTGAAGCACACATGGAATAGTAACTTTTTTTAAAGAATAATGGATTTATGTAAAAAAATTAACATATATGTCGACTATTCCTTACTTGGTAGCATTACATTATTGAGCATGCTTATTAATTTAAGTGATGCATAAGTTCAAAATGGTTTCATCTATATAAAGTATAATTTCAAATATGCACGCATTTGGTATAATAATAGTATTCCATATATGGCATAAAGAAACCATGCTAAATGTGAAATAGCAGTTCGAAACCAGTTCAATCAACAATATTCTAACCTTTGCAGTAGTATATTTATTGTCACAAACTAATGCTCATTAAATTAGGAAAATATTTAGTAGCATCAAAGGTTATATTTTTAATTGATATAACATATTATAATGTAAGAAATGTAAGTAATTAATAAATATTTTGTACTATATTATTTTTGAGTACCAAGGTAAACTGGACAGTTTTATAAACTCCTTACTGGGTGCACCAGAAAGTCCCTCCACTTTAGGTAATAACAAATTGATTTAATTTTGTTATTGGTGATCGATCCTTGCACAACTTTATTATCTCTAATGTCATAACCAAATAAGCTACCACTCGAGGACATTATAATCTTATATCTGGAATAGGTAAATAATTCTAGCATTTACTTCAAATAATCATGCACCATATAATAACCGAAACAATGTAAAATTTAGCATAATTTAAAGAAAAGTAACTATGATCACTCGTGACATGCATAAAATCCTTTAGATGACATCGCATTGAAAATAAATATAAAGTCCGAATGACATAAGAAAATATAACCAACAATGCTAGCCATTAAAATGTCATTATAAATGCTTGTAATATTTTTGTTTTTTTACATCAAACGTCGATAAAATATAATATTTTTAACCCAATACAATTATTATGCACGTAAGACAAAAATTATAATTACATTTTAAAATATATTGGATAAATAATGTCACCCTTCAAACATAAGAAAATATGTCAATAATGTCCCGTGGCCCTTAAAGTATAAGCAAACGTTACCCTAATATTAATTTGGTATGTTTTTGTCGAAGAAAATTATTTATAGTCATATTTATTTTCAAAAAATTGATTTCTTTACTAATTTTATTTAAGGAAAGTAAAATATTTTTGGAAATAGGAAATGAGGTTCGATATTACTAATTTTCATTGATACATATATTTGTCATATCATGGAAACATTTGCTAAATATACAAAACACTTCTTGGTACCTATTTACGCATTGTGTTATGTATGTTAAATGTTATTGAATGCAAGTAAAAGGAAATAGATAAAAAGAGTTAGTTGGCAACATATTATTTTATAATTGATCGGAGTTAAAGAGATTTACTATGTAATTAATTATGTCGTTAAATTGTAATAGAATATAATTCTCATATTATTTTGAATTCCAAATTGATCAATAAAAGGCAATTAATTTCTTTTATTTATTGCATGGAAATAATATTTGATATGATCCTTAATGTTTAAAAATAGTTCGCTTATAACCTTAATGGATAACTTTATCTCTATGTTATAGCTATTTATATATAGAACACTTCATATTACATGTTACCTCATAGAGTTTTCATTCGAAATGTTAATGATAAAAGAAAATAAATAAAAATAATTAAATGATTACATATTAATTAAATAATCTACTAACTTTAAAGAGAATTAGCATGTAATTATTTCTCACAATAGTAAAACATTTATAAATAAGTATGTTTCAAAAGCCCATATTTAAAACCAAAATATTAACAAATTTTAATATTGTCTACCAAAGATAGAATGTAAATGTTGCTCATGCATTTATAATTTCCCCAACTATAGTGTGAAATTCATTATCCAAATAATTTTTCACTTCACATATAATTTTTTTTCTTCCGACTTGATTTTTTATGCACTTATATTTCAGTAGCAAATAAAGATCAACTTTACCTCAATTTGATTGTATAAAAACACTTTTTTTGTATATATGCATTAAACTACTAATTACCGCCTAAAAATAAATAGAGGTTCCAAAATTCACTATCAAATTAAAATAAACAAAAATATGAAATTTGATATAAAATGCTAGTAGGAAGAAATAGCTTAACTTTATTTGCAATAGATTTTATGTAACAACAAAAGCTTCTACTATGCACCTAAAATATGGTTGATGAAAAAAATTTAACTTATTAAATAATTAGAAATAAACTGACTTGGTATGTAATTTATTCTCTCATCAAATTGGATTTCAGTTTAAATGGCCTTGAATTGAGACTAATCAAAATTAAAAGCAATTAATTTGTTTTATTTATTGCATGATAACAATATTTGTAATGATTATAACTATTGTGAATAATTATATCTGTAATCTATAGTGCTTGAAAACTATTCTCGAATTGCAAAAATATTTAAACAACGTAACAATGAAAACTTCGTAAAAATTAGCGGTGAGCAATATTCAGTTCGAACCGAATTTTAACCGACCAAACTTGTTCATTTTGATCGGTTCATTATGAAATTATATCGGTTTGAATTCAGCTTGTAAAATAATTCTATTTTGGCTATCGGCTTGATAGAACTTTTATTATATTATCTAAATTCATGGCATTGTAATACTCTTAATAATTTGTTTAGTAATAAAAACCAAACTTTACCTATTGAAAATATGTTAATTTTTCTTATAAACTTAAAAAAGTACTCGAAATAGTTTCTCTAAACGTAAATTCATATTTTCCTATAAGTAAATTGATCATTTGAATAATAACTTACGGTAATTTATCTTACTTACCTTTTTAGTTTGGTTAATTCGGTTACTGATCGAGTTAACCGAAATTAATTCGGTTTGGTTCAGTTTTGATTTTATCAATTTCAGTTCGATTTGACATTTTTCACCTCATAACCAACCAAACCGACCGAACTCTCACCCTTAGTAAAAATCATGGGTAATTACCTCATTATTGCGTAAGATTACCAAGACTTTGGTAATAATCATGAATGTGTGTTGCTTATGAATATTTTGTAGTCTATTAAATTATACAACAACTAAATGTAAAATATATTGTGTAAATACAATTGAACAGAAAGTGCAAATTATTTCTTGAATTATGTAGAGAACATGATATGATCTAACAGTGAATTAAAAGAGAAATCATATATCCTATATAATGGACAGACAGATAAATCGAACAGATAAATGATTGATGGAGTATAAAGATATAATGGCATATAGATTAATGGAATGGACTTAAAGTAGGAAAATATAGACTTTTTTGCATTAAAAAAAATCAATTTGTTTTATTTGTAAGGAGTAAGTGAGAAACCTAGTTAGGACAAAATTTAGTAAAAGACGTTAATAATGTTCTTAAGTATAAACAAAACTTATGGTTTGAACTAAAAACACATTTATTTTGGAATGGATCTAAAAAAAGTCATACATACGCTTTAAGGTACTGAAATAGGAGGTGGCAAGAGGAAACATGTGGGTTTATTTTATAATGGAGGATAAGAGAAAAAATGTATGCCGATATTATGTTAGCTTATATTTTTTAAATGAGCACGATGTTAATTTAAATATTCAATAAAATTTGAAAGGTATAAGAGGACTTTATTGTAAAATTTGAGCTATAAATTATGGGAACTAATAATTTAGGACAACATTGAAGACGAGAGAGATAAGTTTTCCATATAACAGAATAGAAGAAGCATAATAAATACATGCTTCGACGTGTATTTACATATAATAGATTTTACAAAACAACCGAAGATTCCATGGTATCGACGTAATAAACCATATAATTCCCTGCAAAATACGAATGAAATAATATAGATTGAAACCAAAATAAGAAAATAAAATATAATTTTGGATGCAAAACTTGATGCAAAGATCTGAAATCATAAATCTAAAATTCAGACAACAATTTCATCCTCAATTAAAAAAATATAATTTATAAAATAAAAATAAAATCTTTAAATCAATCTCGGTCGATCCAGTAAGCCAATGTTTCTTGCAGGCTTTTAGATAAAACTTCCATCAAAATAGTAAATTTAAAAGTAATGCGTAGAAACATAATCTCTGCAAAACGTGAATAAAATAATATAAAATTTTAGAAGAATAAAAAGTGAAAACTATTGATGTTTCTCAATTTAATTCTAGCAAGATTAAAAGCTTATTAAGAATGAATAAAAATTATTTGGAATGTACCGTTAGTTTACTGTACATTTTTCATTAATTGTAACATATGTATGAAAGTGAAAAGGAGGAAGAGATAATATTAGGCAAAAGTTATCTACAAAATGGATGGGAAGGAAATTGGAGATAAAAATTAACTAAGGAAATAAAAAACTTTATATAAACATGGAGCATAGGAATAGAACTATTATTAAAATATAAAGCACTAATTATTACGAATTTATCAAAAGAAATAAATGTGCATAAGTATAGTTTTTGAAATTTTGTTTATTACATTATTGATATAAGATATCTAAGTTAATGTTGATGTCATTTGTGGAATAAAGGAAACATTTTAGAGGGAAAATAGAAAATGTGTGCCATAAATTAAGTACAACGAAATATTTAGACAGAAATAAAATGACAAAAAATGATTAGCTTGTCATGGAGATTGAACCATTTATATAGTAGAATAGAAGAGGAAAAAAAATTCGTATGGTAGTGATGGAAGATGTGAATATACATGGAATAAAAGGAATAAAGTGATAGGAAGATACAAATTGATAAACTCACTATTAATTTTTTAATAATAATATATACAATAAAAATAGATGGAGTAGATAATATGTATATAAAAATAAATGAAATAGTTCGATCTAACCAACAATTAGATCACCAAATTAATTACAGGATGCTAGATGAAACCTAAAAGAAAAAGGAAATAGTAAAGAGTAAGCAATAATGAGTTTAATCACTTTACATAATATACAATAGATAGATAGATATATAACTATTTAAATTAAGGTATTAATATGAAGAAATGAAAATATTTAAACATTAATTAGTGAATTTATATTAGAAAGAAGTAATATTTAGAAGGGGAAAATAAGAGGCCAAAAAATGAAGAAATAAACAACCTGAATTAAGGGAATAATAAATAATGGATATGAACATCGAGAAGAGGGAGAAAACTGCTGTTAAATATAAAGAAGTACTTATTATGAATTTATCAAAAGTAATAGATGTGCATAAGTGTAGCTTTTGAAATTTTGTTTCTTAGATGATTATTATAAGATTCATTACTTGCTAAGTTAACGTTAATATGATTTGGTTGAGAAACAAAAAAATATAAACTTGAATATGGGGAAGTTAAATGGAAAAGGAAAAAAAGAATAATTACATGTGACTTTTGGGTTTCAAATTTGAGGAGGCCTGTGAGTGAAGAATTTCGTACTATCTTTAATAGTATGAGAAGACAGAAAACATATAACCTTGTGTATTGAAAAGTCAAAGGGAAAAGGAAAAAAATAGAATAATTACATGTGACTTTTAGGTTTCAAATTTAAGGAGGCCTGTGAGCAAAGAATTTCATACTCGTCTTTAATAGTATAGATTACATTTTTATATATCAATTTTAAGTTAGTTTTGGGATATAAGTAATTTCTAAAGATGACAGGTCCCAAAAATATATTGGCTTTGAATACATATGTGAGTATTGAGCTTCAAGTAGTTATATAGTTTTGATAGACATACAATTTTGAAAATATCAAGGATTCTGAAATAAATAAGCCTAATATTTTCGATTTCTCATATAAGTAACCTTTTTGATAAGTGCAATTTCATAAATATGTACGAATCTAAAATACATGTCAATTTTGAATTTTAAGTTTTAAAGCATATGATGTTTTGCATGTGCATGAATTTTTTGTTTCAAACAATCATGTGATCTTAAATACATATACATACATATATATTTATAAAAATATGATTGTCTAAGTATATAAACTCATATATATGTTGCTGCAGACATAAATACATGCACAAAAGAATAAAAGTTAATGTGTTATATTACGATGTTGGGAACAAATGCTTCTGAGGTATTTAAACTCCATTTATTTAAAATCTCAAAAGCATACCTGATGCAAACCCATTTTTTGATGAGTAGTTCTAAGTGCATAGGTTTTTAATGTGAATATGATTTTTAGTATATAACTATGCTTCAAGTTCCTATTAAATGAAGATTTAAGATATACATCATTTTTTAAGTGTCTACCAAGCTTGGAGTTTTAGGAATATTTGATAGGGAACAAAAGTGTGAAGTTTTAATGGGTTTTAGTTCTAAATGTGTATGTGATCAGGTTGCAAAACCATTACGATCAATAATAGACTTTCTAGTACATTAAAAATGTATGTTGCTTCTATATGTATCTGTCTAATGATATACCAATTTATCATGAATGACAATTGCTAGTGTGTGGGTTAATGTTTTAGTTCAAGTATGAAGGTTCAGGTTTATCTAGTATGCATCAGTATTAGGAAAATGAAGCTTGAATGCATGTCTGCACATAAATCAGTATTAAGTATATCACATGCATAAGATTTTCGAAGTGCTTGCCAAAATTATAAGTGTCCTTGTCTATAATATATGCATACATGCATATAAAGATAAGGAAAAGTATATCATTTTATCTGTTATTCCCTATTTGTATCCCATTTCGATTTGAAACCCATTTTACAATTTGAATCCTGTTTTGGAATCTTGACTGAAAATGCAGAAATATATATCTTCTTTACATGTTATCAGTTTAGCATTATTGTCTCCCTTAAAAACAAGCATGTATTATGGTGCTTATTAGTTGTGGACTTATAAGAGCATTTGACAAAAAAACATATCTTATTTATGATACAATATTTGATGCAATTGACTGACCTATCTTGTAAAAATTGTTATTTTGGTTTACTTATCCAACATAAATAAGTGGTTAAGCCTATCAATCTTAGCTCATACATTATATGGGTTGTTGGTTCATGTATAAGTAAAATTATGGAAGAAATGGAGTAACTATGTTGAGATTAGTCGGGCCACTGCATAATTCAAAGAGCTTCAAAAAAAAGTATATATTTACATGTTGTTAGCAAATTTTGTTAATGTACTTAGAATCAGCTCATACTCCAGGTCCATTACATGGGTTGTGTGTGCATGCATATGTTTGAACACATACACGTGTTTAGGCAACTCATTGACATGCAATGCTTAATGATTTGCGGATGATTGCAATGGAATAGTCGATTTCACAACCACACTTCAAATTTGATTTTATATGCTGTTATCAGCAAATGTTTAAATTTTAGCAAAGCCTGGGCGTATTATATAGATTATAATTCTATGGTTTGAGTTTGAAAAAGATATGGCTAAGCTCTTCAGTACTGTTGCAATATACATAATTTTTGTTTTTATTTGGCCTAAAGCTAGTTTGTGAACTTGGAAAAAATTTCACTCATTACTGAGTGCACCTTCTGGTAAACCTGCAACTGTTTCAAGTTTTGGTTATATTATGTTTAAATAATAATCAATTAATATTATTTGAATGTTACTTGATAATTCGTGTTAAATTCTTATTGTTGATTATCAACTTTGTTTACAGGTAATTAGCTTTTCCGGAGTGAAGACCATCAATAACAATGGACATAACTTCAACTGTAAATGTATTATGATATTTGTTAATACTGGTTGTGTAAACTTGTTTGTGAATGCTTGTGGAATGTGAATTTGCTCATTTTGTCAAATAACTATTGTCTAAATGGTTATGGATATTATACTTATGGGATTAACGTGTTCTCAATTATTTGAATATAATGATTATATGATTTATTGATTGTTGGTTTGAATATGGTAATTATACGATTGTTGCTGATTTTAATATGACTATTATATAACTGGTTGCTGGAAATAATATAAGCCATTAACTGTATATAGTAGCATTTAAAAAATGCTACAAAACAATCAACACCTTTTGGTAGCGTTTTAACAATGCTACAGAAACAAATGTAAAATACCACCTGAATTTATACTTGCATAAAATAAATGCAATGAAAAGCTTTTTAGTTGCACAAAATAAACGCTACAGAAAATCAAAGAATGATTCAAGTACAAACGCAACTAAAAATGTTAGTTTTGGTAGGGTTTTGTAAAGGCTACAGAAAAACCTTTAGCCGCGTTTAAAAAACGCAGTTATACTGAATTATTTTATAGCGTTTATTAAAACGCGACCGAAAAAATCTTACTTTTAGTTGCGTGACCTGTAGTAGCATTCTTTAAAATGCTACTAAAAATTTTGGTAGCATTTTTTTAACGCTAATAAAGGTCTTTTCTGGTGCAGTGCTACTAAAAATCAATTGAGTACCCGAGAGTTTAAAGGGAAAACAAAAAATTCGAATCAGACATAAAGCCTGGTTTGAATAATAATCTACCACTTCAAACCATTTCGATATCCAGTGAGACCATGCCGCTTAGGGGAACGAGTTTTCCCCTCACTAGTATCCTAAAGCATTTATCAAACCATATAATGTGCTCCTGCATCCACAATGGTTAAAAACATAGAATTTCAAAATATTATGATGACATGCAAAG
This sequence comes from Allium cepa, assembly GCA_030765085.1. Taxonomy (NCBI): domain Eukaryota; kingdom Viridiplantae; phylum Streptophyta; class Magnoliopsida; order Asparagales; family Amaryllidaceae; genus Allium; species Allium cepa. The sequence goes on along the minus strand of CM060938.1, from coordinate 606,409,498 downwards.
AAAGTGAATCAAATCTAGATTACCCATCCCCATTCATTCTACTATTGTCTCAAATATAATTTTAAGAGTTACTGTTAACTTGTTAAATGCTCATGGACTGTCTATCTGATTTCATAATTTCATGGGATCACTATGAACCTATTGGTAACTCCAATATCATTTCTCTTATCCTTGTTTTCATGTGCTAACTAGGAACCTGTTGATTATCTATAAATATCTTAATTTCTTATCCTAGTTTTCATGGGCTTATTAGGAACCTACTGATTAACTATCAATATCTTAGGCCGGATATGGTTTTCATGGGCTAAATAGAAACCTACTAGCCCTTGCCAGTATCAAATCATAGTTTTCATGGGCGGACTACGAACCTATTGGCCCCTGCCAGTATCATTCGTTATACACAGTTTTTATGGACTTACTGCCAAAATTTTAGCCCCTACCAATATATTTAGTTAAGATTTTAACATTTATTAAGTTATATTCACTACTGGGGCTTATTCCGCCCTTCCTCAAAATACAGTTATGGGTTAATAACGATGTGAATAAGTAAACATAGCAACAAAATAATACCAACAAATGTGGTTTATTATCCTTGAAATCATCTTTATATATATATATATATATATATATATATCCTGGTCAAACCCCTTTAACTCTCTTTTTCATGGAAAACTTCTTCATTTCAAAACCCTTTGTTTGTTTATGCCATGGTTATTCCTTTAAATTAAGGTTGGGTTTATGTTTTAAAATCTTAAAACATCTCTTTTGAAACCTCTAGATAGCCTCCTTCGAAAGCAAAGAAAACTCCTTTTCAAAACACAACAAAACATCTTCCGAAGTCCTTCACAAATAATCTCTTCGAAAATCAAATATACATTTCGATGGCACCAAAACATTCTTTAAACCATAGCTTCGACATAAATGAAAATACCCCTTTTGAAAGCATTGGGTTAATCTTTAAAGGATCCTTTGGGTCAAAATGGTTATGTATGAAAGTATCTCTTTTGAAACCATCTATAAAATTATTTTGGGGAAAAAGCTCATGGTGTCAGAACCATCTAGTCAAAAGCAACAACCTTTAAATTGAAACTTCAAAGGATGGATTCAAAACCCCCTTTCGACACTATTGCCTTTGAAACCCTCAACCCCTTTTGAAAACATTTAGGAAAAGGCTTATTCATGTTAAAGCAGGGGTAACCCTTCGACAACATAGATGGCAATCAATGCAGTCGAAAGGAAGATTAGCGGCTAGGTTTCGCCTTGGTCGAAACAATCCTTTTGAAAGCATTTATTTAAAGATAAAAAGGTACCACTTCGAAATCTAATACTTTAAGATACTATGGCAACCTTTTTCAAAAGCTATTTATATACCCTTTCGAAAACATATGTTTCGATTTTGTCAAAGGCTATAAGTAAAAGGCAAGATCTTATCTTTTGAAAATGAAACAGGGTTTCGACTCCTTCGGAAGCATTCCTTTTCCACACCATGGCTTCCGCGTTCCTTCCAATCCACTACCTACCATATAAGTGATACCTGGTGTATTGGTTTCGACTATATAGATTCTAACTATGTGGATTTCGACTGGGATGGAGCGGAATTAATGGAGTCGAAAGGAACTGCTATTAGAGGCGAAACCAACTTTTCTTAGTTAAAGACTGAAATTTAGCTCCTTTTAGTAATTGCTTTATAAATACTTGCCTATTTGTAACCATTTGATTGGTTGCCTTAAAACTTTCCAAATACTTTACAAATTAAACTGCCACATTTAACATTTAAGCCCTTTCATTTAACTAAACCAACATTTGCAGAAAAGTCCCTTTTTTAAAATAATTTATTTTCCTTAGCAAATTAATTGGGAAAAGTACCCAAAAATCACAGAGATTCAATTTCATCATGTAATCATATATATCAAAATTTCAGACCCAGTTTCTTCCTGAAATACTCGAAATACATTTTAAACCCAATTGTATCATATTTTCCTTTAGAAATTCGTAATAAATTTTTCATAGCTCAAAAAATTATGAAAATAGAAACTCATCTCCAAAATCGTGCTTTACTTAACACAAATATCTTCCATGGCATTCTAAAATCATAAACTTTCAGTTTACATCAAAACTGTGCAAATTCATATGTGAATGAGTAAAAATAAATCAAACATAATATAGTTCAAGCATATCATCATCCATATCTTCATAAAACGAATTTAATCGTAAATTCAGAAACATATAATCATAGAATAAAATAGAAATAGTAGGAAGTTATTATTTACCTTAGATATGATAATGAATTTGAGATTTGTTGTTGATTAATCCTTCCTAGCTTTGATCCTTAGCTTTAGATTGAATTTTCCCCTTTTCCTCCTTGTTAATGGTCGGCTATATTTTAGTTTTTGATTTGCATTTGTGAAAGTGAAAAATGAAATGTGAATGGACATGGGTAAGAGGTGTATAGTCATGTATGATAAGGAGGCTATTTTTACTAATATTCCCATGTGTAATTTAATTAGTTTAATAACCCAATTAATGTCCATCTACTTTATTAATAAGCATGACCCTATATATGGTTTATTCAAGTCTCAATCCTATTATCATCATTATTCAATTTAATTTATCTAATAAATTTTTTGAATAATGGTATCAAAATTAGGGATGTTACATCACTCCTATCCTAAACCAACATCCAAAAGGGTGTAATTAACTCTACATTCTCTGCTAAGATTCTATCCCTATGAAGGCGTTCTCTCTTCATCCATGGAGCAACTTGCCTTTCGTTGAAAAACCTTAATTTCAATGCACATGCATCAAGGCTCTTATATTTCTACGATAGTTTATTACACACTTTCAATTGTTTATTCAGCTCCATATTCAATCATCATATCTCCATTTGTTTCTTTTCAAGCAAAACTTTATAATAGTATTTTGATTTTCTCCTTGACTAAAGGTATTAATGTATTAACTAGGAATGGCTAAATAGCTCAAAATATTTAAATAGAGAAAAATATACCCGAGAGAGTGGGATTGGAGAGGAAGAAATTGGCTCTTTCCTTTTATACTTATGGCTTTGAGAAGCATCGTGTAATGACCACACCATGATACCCATATTATTAAAGAACATTATAATAATATCGTCTAATAATATGGAGAATACCTCTTGTTAAGGGTGACCAAATGTGAATATGACTTAAAACTAACACTAATGCATCATCCTTGCTATTTTACTTAATCTCTGAATAAAATTAAATGTGTACAGTCTCAGTTTAAAGTAATAATCAATATGGTTTCTTAGAATCAGAATAGTATATCAAATAAATAACAGTCACTGGTAATAGTGGAATAATAAACCTTTCTACATATACAAAACTAGAAGTCTATCAAATATAACATTAGATTCAAATAATATACATTCAGCACAAATCTCTAACTTAATATTTATACATCTCATAATACATACACAAATCCTAAGTGAGATAAACTAAAGAGTCAAATGGTCTATCTCTCTTCCAGCCCAACCGTCCAAAAGTTTACCTGTCTTATAATCTGAAAAGTCACAGCTTGACCCGAGCATTAAAATAACATCTGGGTCAGACTATCTCTAAATATCAAAAAGGGTGAGAACAAGATATAACAAGTCACATAATTAATTTAGCTTAGAATTTACTTTAAGGCAAATACACACACACACACACACACACACACATATGGTCACAAACACACATTAGTCGCTAACACAGATTCACAGAATAAATCACAACATTCCTAACACACATAAATTAATTCCATACTATGACTAACAAATAATTATGGCATCACTCGTATGGATCTGATACCAAAGATTAGGAACACAGAACATCGAAATGATCAGAAGGATTGAGGAATATGGACTCTTGACACGATCATACAAATCGAGGAAAACCAACCAATCTCGACCGATCAAGACGATCGTGGAAAGTATGACTCGAAAACTCTAGATTATTCATTATTACTTCATATCTCGACCGATCAAAAGGTTCATGGAAAAATCATGGAGTATACCTCTTAAGGATTTATCGACTCTTAGCATAACCCTAAAGGGGGATATTCTAAAGTGCCAAATATTATCACTTTTATAATCACTAGAACTTAACCTAAATGTTCCATATAGCTAGGTGAAATTTAGGCATTTACTAGAAGCTAGAAAATTTCACTTGTTACGGATACTATTGAAAAACTTGAACTATATTCTCTTAAGGATTTAGCAACCCTATGCCGCACACCTAAAGAGAATACAAATCTAAAGTGTTAAATACTTTTCTATAAGCAATCATAATAATTTGACTGTTTGCACCAAAATTGGTCACAAACACCCAATTGACGATGAAATCACCCGTTTACAATCACAGACCACAGATAGTAAGTATATAGAGTATATAATTGTGAAGAACAATCAAAATTAAAAAGAAAAGCAGTAGAAACACATGATTTATAGTGGTTTGGTGTTGTAGCCTACGTCCTCTTTGAAGGATTTGCTGTTTTATTGATTATCACTCGCTGGTTACAAGAGTATAGATGATAATAATCAAGTTACAATGGAGTTCGGCGGAGTAACGACATAGAAGAACCTAAAAAAGATCCCTTTTTCGAAGCTTTTGGACTGCTATTTGTAAGCGTAAGCTGCAAATATCTCACTCAGATCTCGGTAGATTTCTTCTCTCACGTGGATGGGCCCACGTGATCGATCCCTTGTCGTTTCAACTCGATCCATAATCGATATGAATGAGATTCGTATCAATCCAAATCTTGCCCAATCAAGCCGAGATCGATCATGAACATTCCTGAGGTTGTACATAAGATCCTGGGAAAATTTGGAAGCATTTGGGCTTGTAGATTTTTAGTTATGATCGATGTAAGTTTGTGCTTGTAAGGCATTGTCAAGCTCGTATCAATGTCGTTCGCATCAGCCTCGTTTGTATCGATCAGACGATGGTGACGTGGAGTGATAAGCTAGGGTAGATCCATCTTTTATTCCACGTTAACTGCTTCTTCCTTCGAACATATTCTTTTTCGTAACGACCTGATGTGCTCCATTCTTCATATCGATCCCCATCTCCGTATCCATCAATGTTTCATGCCCGTCATATACCACTCACCAGCCTATAGTCTTCGTATCCATAGATATGCATTGTTCGTATCCATCCATCAAGCCCCCCTTCGTATCGATCCACACATGCCTTCCATCCTTTTCATATCGATTCCATGTCCTTCGTGCTGCCTTGTTCGTATTGATCCTTGAACACTCCAAAAGCACATGCCTTCGTATCCATTAGACTTGCTTCCATGCATGCCCTTTGTATCAATCGGTATCGATTGGTACGAAGTGCTCTTTTAAATCCATGCAGTCATTACCTCGCATCCATTGGTTTTCTATCCCTTGTATCGATCTAGCTTTAATCGATATGAAGTGCACATATGCATCCATCCAGCTAGTTTGCATTGCATCGATACGAAGACTATTGATCCGAAGTACACGACCAACTCCATCCTGATCGATATGAAAGTATCGATATCAAACCGTTCCTCTCCAATATTGATTCATCCATATCTTGAGCATACAAACTCCGTTTGACCCGAAATTTGAAACGTAGCCTCTCCTGTCCTTATTCATCATTCCCAGTTGATTCGACCTTGATTGGAGCTTGGTCCAATTTTATTCCGGCCCTGACTCCCCGGTCAAGGGCTTGTATGTTCTCCGGTCGAGGACTTTATTCTCCGACTGAGGACTTTTATATTGTGTTCGCGTCCATCCCGTCTCTCTCCAGCGAAGGGACTCGTAACTTGCAACCACTGCCTCGTCTCTCCGATCGGGACCGTAATCATGAGACCTGTATTATTTTTTACATTAACCCAAATACAATCATCCAAAATAAAAGTTTTTACAGCTAGGAAAAACTAAATAAATGTCTTTACATCCAAGGGAGAAACCGAAGTATTCAGGAAAACCAAAAGAAAAATAGGATTTCATAGACTCGAGCAATATGGTTTATCATCGTCTCAGAGCATGCCTAGAGACCTTCCTCAATCCCGTCATGTATAAGTGACTTATTCGTATTACTTCGAGTTCTATTACTTATTTAAAGTCATAAATCCATTTAGTTGATAACAAGATGGTGATGCCAAGATCCAGTGCCATCCTCGTTCGAGGTGGGCGGTGGCCGCTCTTGTTCCACTGCCACAGCTCAATTCCTTTCATATTATTGTAGATGATCATTCCTTACATGCTCCTTAATGATATCCTTCAAATGCCTATAGTCGTTCGCATTGTGCCCATCCATCTCGTGGAATAGGCAATGCTTTCTCGATGCATGCTCATATTCAGAAGGTTCATTTCTTGCCGGCCTTCGATACTGGAGGCACCCTCATGTATCCAAATAAATCCTTTGTAGAGTCTCAGTCAAACCCGTGTAGGAAGTAAACTTTGAATTCCTCCGTGGCCTTTTTGAAATGTTATCGTTATCATTCATTTTCCTTTTTCCTTTATCATCTTTGTTTGGATCCTACCTGGGATGATCTCCCCCTTTACTGCATAAGCTTCAGCCTCTCTCCCTTCTCTCTCAGCCCGCACATCTTCCTGCCTTATAAACCTTTCTGCTTCATGGTAGAAATCCCCGAGATCCATCGGCGGGTCCTGTTCCAACGATATCTTGAGATCCGAATTATCTGCAATTCCTGAAACTATCGCTATCAAAACCATCGATGGATCGGGTCGATCCACCGAAGCCACTGCCGCATTGAATCTGGTTAAGAAATCCTTGAGTGACTCTCCTTTCCATTGTTTCATCGATGTCAAAGTCATTATATTCTTGGGTCGGACTATGTGGACCCGAAAGTGCCTCATAAACCTTTCAATCAGCTCCGTCCATGTGCCAATAGAGCTACTCTCCAGCTATCTGAACAACAATGTTGCTATATCCATCAAATATAAAGGGAAGCATCATGCCATAACCTCTTTTGATGCCCCTAGTACTTCCAAATGCCTCATGTACCTCGTCAAGTGAACATCGTGTACCGTTCTCCCTTCATACATCTTCAATGTTGGTAGTTTGAAATCCGACGGGTTCCTAGCTTGCCTGATCATTAGAGCAAAGAAACTCCGATTCACATCCTCCAAGTCCCTATTCACCAATCTACCTCTTATGCTCGTCTAACCATCTCTGCCAATCTATCGCTGTCGCCAAGCTGCAGTTCTTATCCCTTGCCTCCAATCTGCCCCTCCCCCCGAATTCATGAGGGATTCTTGGAATCTACTCTCTTGGACGAGCATTCATTCCTGTATCAACGCCGTGTTGCACAGCTCCACTTGGTACTTCGTTCGGGATTGGATCAACATGCTCCGGGCAAGTGCCCTCTAGTTCTGGTGCTGCTCCTGATGTTCCTGCTCTATTCTGAATTCTGGTTGCTCCGTGCTCCCGATCTCTATCTCCAGCATCTCCTGCGGTTGCGTTCCCTTGATTCTGCACTCTAACTTATCGAAATAGATTACTCATTATCTCCTCTTGTCTCTTCAGCATCGCTTCTGTCTCGTCTCTAGTGATGAAGATCAAGGCCTGATTCGCTCCCGAGAAAGCCTCCTGACTCCCTTCATACTGACTCCTTTCAGTCCTTTGTCTTCTTGTCGATTGCCTTGCCATCCAAGTCCTTAAACTTTCAAATCCGAAATCCAAGCTTTAGAATCCCTGAGTGCTAGCTTCTTAGTGAAAGCACCAAAACGTTTGCGCCAAAATTGGTCACAAACACCCAATTGTCGATGAAAGCACCCATTTACAATCACAGATAGTAAGTATGTAGAGAATATAAATGTGAAAAACACTCAAAATTAAAAAGAAAGTATTAAAAACACACGACTTATAGTGGTTCGGCGTTGTAGCCTACATCCACTTTGAAGGATTTGCTATTTTATTGATTATCACTCAATGGTTACAAGAGTGTAGATGATAATAATCAAGTTACAATGGAGTTCTGCAAAGTAACGGCGTAGAAGAACCCAAAAAAGATCCCTTTTTCGAAGCTCTTGGACTGCTATTTATAGATGTAGGCTGCAAATATCTCGTTCAGATCTCGGTAGACTCCTTCTCTCACGTGGTTGGGCCTACGTGATCGATCCCTGGTCGTTTCAACTCGATCCATGATCGATACGAATGAGATTCATATCGATCCAAATCTCGCCCAATCGAGCCGAGATCGATCATGAACATTCCTGAGGTTGTATGCAAGATCCTATGAAAATTTGGTAGCATTTGGACTTGTAGATTTTGAGTTATGATCGGAGCAAGTTTGTGTTTGTAAGGCATTGTGAGCTCGTATCAAAGCCATTCGCATCGATCTCATTTGTATCGATCAGACGATGGTGACATGGAGCGATAAGCTAGGAAGATCTACTTAAACAATCTATTCAACGAGTTGTACAAGATTTGATGAAGCATTACGCAAGAGCATTTAAACCAATTGGTATCACTAAATTGATTATTATTACTTCTATAGATAAAACTCTCAAAAGTTTTTATTTTTGTTTTTGAGTTTATATTTTAGAAATCCAATAACATAATTTCTGATAAATTCCTTTATTAACTAGCTTTAAATAAACACTCATGATTTGATAAAATCTTCCATGATTCCGAATTCTTCCAAAATTGCTCTTATATACAAAAAGTTGTCTCAAATTTCCATGCAAGATACTTAGTTAGCAAACTATGTTTTAAAAATCCATATATGTATATATATTAGTCCATTTGTCTTATAAAACCATATTTATTACTCTTCCAAATCTATTTTGATATATAACAATTTTATTGAAAAATAAATAGATTAATATTTCCAAAACAATATTTCCAAATCTATGACCATCTATACTTGTAATACTTAATATGAATATTTATATAGACGTGCATATATATATATAATGATTTGTTAGAATCATTTATAAAAGAAACTAGATTAATTTAGAAACAAGTTGATATTTGCAAACTTAAAAAACTTTCTTTTATGAAATTATTATATAAATAAAATAAATAAATAAATATAATTTATAAAATTCTAGAGTTTTGATTTAAAGTGATTCAAAGTCCATAATACAAGGGAATACACGAGTACACATCAAAAGATCATAACAACAAATTGATTCATAGGGTTCGACTCTTTGTCGTTTCCAAACATATTTTTATAAATTTATTCTACTAGTAGATATGAGTTGAAATTGCCTCCATAGAATATTATAATCATCCATCTAAAGCACAATAACAAACAACAAAAAACTTATTGACAAATGAGCGAACTGGGAGGGATATCCTAGAGCTAGAATTGCCCTAGGATACGCCCACCAGTAAACTAGTGGAGCACCACTGATTGGGATGAATTCAAAAGCTATTCCAGCTCCAGAATCCCCTCAGGTCGATCTTTGGTGAAGTTGGTTTGATCCTAAGTCTTGAGTGATTGATTTAGGGTGATTTCTTAGTCATGCATCCATATAACAACTATAGTTATCAACTAATTAAGACCAAATGGCCAGGGTTTAAGCAGTTTAGAAGTAGAACAATACGAAATATGAACAATACAAATTTGAGAATAATACAATATAGATTCACCTAATTTAACCAAACAACGAATATCCTTTCATTTAGAGATAGTAGTGGAGGTAGACTCAACTTTAAAAATTGAATTTGATGAAATAATGCTGGATTAGCTTCTATTGATTACTACCAAGGTTAATTTCATAAATTGCAAAGAGAAGATTATAATCAAAAGATAAAAATTGAAATTAATAACCCAAACTGATTCACCGGAGGTGTAGGAGCTTACCCTCTTTTGATTTCTACAAGATTTAACCAAATCCCTTTGACTTGCAACTTGATTTTGGGATTAATGATTTTAGCATTTAGGGACTTAGAGTGGAAGTTGTTTTCAAATTTTGAGCAGAGAATGGTCTGAGAAGAGAAATGAACGTCCAATTCATTATCTCCTCACTAATATTAGCATATGGGCAGAAGTGGTTAACCTATAACCTAATAAGGAAATGAATTTATTATTTCCTTTAAAATTCTCATTATAAAATACTAATGTAAACCTTAAAAAATGTTTTATGTAACCTAATTTTATTTCTCAAATTTATCAAAACCAATCAACAAGTTAAAACGTCCATCTCTATTAATATTGAAATATCTTGTACAACCAAATAGGACTTTTGAAAATAAAAGCTATCCTTATTATTTTTAATAAAATAAAATCAATTATTAATTAAACTCTCATTTTAAAAAAACAAATCCAATATTAACAATTTACCCTAAATGCCACGTTTAATTAATTTATTTAATAATATTCTAAATTTTAAAAAAAATATCCTTTTTAAGAAATAAAACTTATTTCGTGAATAAATCAAATCAAAAATTCTCAAAACTAGATAAAATAATTAAATTTCACAAACCATAAATTGGAATTAATTATCCATAATAAAATTTAATTAATCAGGTAATTAACAACAGGGTTATTTCAGAGACCCACTTAAAGAAGTTGCATCCCCGCAATTCCTTAAGGAAAGAATCTGTAAATTAAATTTTTAAATTTTAATTATTAATTACAAATAACTCTTTCAAAATTTACATATTTCCAAGGAATATAATCTAAATCATCAAATATAAGGTTCCAATTTTTTTAATTAATTTCTTATTTATAATTCAAATTTAACATCCATCTAAAGTATAATTGATATATGCAATAAGTCAAAATATCATCTTTTATTCATCTCAGTATCTATTTTAAATTAAACATTCATAGTTTACAAACATCAAATAATTGAATGATGTTGCCTTGCCATTTATTAATAGAAAATAACTTTGTCAATTGGCTGCGATGTTGACCGTGAAGTCGGCATGGTCTCTATACTAACCTTCGTTATTGCTAAGGTTTGGTGGCTGCACACATCATCCAAAATAATACATATATAATGTACTTCTATAGTTTACACTATCATTTTCTAAATCACCAAACTTTTAAACAGATATATATTAGTAGGTAAATTTCCCTTTAGATTTATTTCCCCCCAAACGAATACTTTTCCAAAAAAATTCAACTTCCACAATAATAATATCAAGTTCCAAATCATTTACTTAATATAATTATCAAAACTCCAATTAATATTTTCTTTCCAAAATAACCATATGGTTCAAAATAATTCCTTTCCAAACATTATTTATATCAAAAATACATATTTTTAGTATTTATTCCATTCGTATTTACCAATATACATACTTTCCATAAAATATCCTTTCACTTCCAAAAAATTATTTTCAAAATTTCTTAAATTTTAACATTTTATTAATTAATATTCTTATATAACAATTTATTATCATTCAAGCAAAAGAGAATGAAAGTGAAATTCATAAATGAAAGTAGATTTCAAATTTTTATTTCCAAAATAATTTGCAATTAACTTCTACATAATTTTTAATATAAATAATTCCAAAATTTAATACATTTTACTTTACTAATCTAATCATATAAAATAATATTAAGCCAAGAAATTTAGTGATTTATTTCATCAGTTGGCTGTAAGGTTGATACCTAGAGTATCAATATTGCTTCGTCATGCTCTCCACTTCAATATTATTTTAAATTATTTTTAAACTCAAATATTTTCCAAATATCCAAATTAATTATTTTTCAAGTAAAAATGTCTCGTTCGATGTTTAAAAACTGTCGTCGATAACATAGAGTCCCACATATCGAATAGAATTCTTAAACATTTTCTAGACAAGTCAGCACAATAAATTATCTCAAGTTTTCCTTGGTTATATTTTTATTATATTATCAATAGAACCGATGTGTCGAATATAATAAATACAACCAAGCGATTAATTCCTAACAACCAATCAACCAATACTAAACAGTCCCATCAGTGGAATAATTAAATTCCTAAAGTTCCACTATGCAACTCTGATTATTCCTAAATCGTATAAATCTTAAAATTATTGACTAAAATTTCCTAAATTCTCTATTACAAAAAAATTGTTCACTTTAAATTACTTCGTTCCCATTTATTTCTTTAGAATTCATTTTCAAATAATCTAAAATTTTCTAAAACACAAAAAGATTTTAAAACATCACTTTCCAAAAGTTTAATATCACAAATCCTAACTAAACTAATTAAAATTCTAAACCAAAATATGTCCCGATTAGTTATCCTGATAAACAATATATTCCTATCTCTATATAGATAATTAATACAACTATTTACCACACACCCCTGCAGATAGGTCATCACTTTCCAAAGGTTTAGATTTGAATCAGCACTGATACCAAACTGTAAGGACCCTACCACGATACCCATATTATTAAAGGACATTGTAATGACATTGTCTAATAATAAGATGAATACCCCTGTCGCTAAAGGAGGTATATTTTGTCTCAAACAATGCCCTAATAACATCATTGAAGCTAAAGAAATGCAGATGATCCCTTATGCATCTGCTATAAGGAGTCTAATGTATGCTCAAGTGTGTACGCGTCCAGATATTGCGTACATTATAGGAGTGTTGGGCTGGTATCTTAGTAACCCTGGAATGGATCGTTGGAAAGCAGCAAAAAGGGTATGAGGTATCTTCAGAGAACAAAGGACTATATGCATACATATATAAGATCAGATCAGTTGGAGATCATTGGATATTCTGATTCTGATTTTGCTGGATGCCCGGATAGTAGAAAATCCACTTCAACATACAAACTTCTATTATGTGGAGGGGCTATATCATGGAAAAGCATTAAAAAAATGCTCATAGCTTCTTCCACCATGGAAGCAGAGTTTGTGGCTTGTTATAAGGCATCTAACCATGCGAAATGGTTGCAGAATATTATCACGGTGCTCCGCATTATTAATAATATTGAAAAACCATTAAAATTATATTGTGATAATAAATCTACAATATTATATTCTAATAACAATAGAAGCTCAAGCAAGTCAAATTACATTGACTTCAAGTTTCTAATTGTAAAGGAGAGAGTGCAGAATGAGTTAATATCCATAGATCATATTGGGACAAATTCCATGCTAGTGGATCCGCTTACAAAAGGAGTACCACCCAAGGTCTTTCATGAGCATACTGCTAAAATGGGTGTATCTTTTGTATACAGATATTTTGGTTTAGGGGGAGTTTGTATTTAGTCACCTATTTCGCGACTCTGCTCTATATTTTGATTATGGACATGCTTTGGTTGTTCTGATCAGAAATAAAGTTTTCTTTCGCACTTTAATTGTTTATATATATTATTTGGAATTTTGATCTCATTAAAGTAAAGTACGGCCGATTGGAAACAGACATGCAAAATCACATTTCATGTAATTTACATGCTACACATACATGATTGATCTATGCCGTTTGATTGTACTGAAATCCGTGACCACTGATGGGTTTAGTTACAAAAACAGTAACGAAAGCCACTTTGATTCTATGTAAACAAAATCAATGGATGAGATTGTTTTAAATGTACCATATTATCAAGGTAGCTATTTAAGAGCTTATAAAGTTAAATACATTCTATAAAGTTACGTATGCGGCCCAGGCGGAGATTGTTGGAATAATTCAATATAATCAGGCCACATATTTTAAAGTTTGAATGTGTGGTCTATCTTGTAATTAAGTCTAATTACGTGATTTATTTTTGGAATAAACATATTAAGAATTAAGGGGTATATTCATCATGTAAAATTATAACGTGTGGAAATCAGAGTGACAATTTTAGTTTGTTAAAGAGCCAAACTGAAAAATGTCACACATTATATATATGGGGTTATGGTCTTCAAATTACACAAGTCTTATCATATGCTCTCTACCCTCTTCTAAAGAGAATTTACATATCTAAGCTTCTGCCAATTTGGAAGATCTAATCCAAATTAATGTTCACATCAATTAAGAATTGATGGATTCATGCATGCTTTTCGCTGTTAATTTCATGTACTTGTTTCTCAATTGAATCAATATGGGTTATATGTATTCAGATCTAATATAGATTAATCATCAACAATTTGATGTCCTAAGAAGGTGACATCATAAGTATCCGTTGCAGTAAGTATCTGACGCCGTAAGTAGGTGATGTCGCAATCTAAGTCCAGAGTTTCATACCGAAGCTCAAATCCACGTTGGACCTCAAATCTATGTCAAAGCCCAGCTCCATATCAGTATCCAACAACTCAAGCCAAAGATTTACATGTTTCAAAAAATTATTTTGAAAGATTCAAATTTCAAAAATAACACTTTAGATTTTTCAGATTGTGAAAATATGCCCATCAGATTCGAGAAGACGTTCAAAGTTGTTTTCAAAAGGTTACAATCTATCAATTTTGAAACAAAAGTGTTTTAAGATTATTGATTTATGAGGAAAGGTTGCAACGACCTGCAATTTTCGATAATTAAGATGTTGATTTAATAAAAATTTATGAATAAATATTGGAAGATATAAAAAATTTGTAATTTATTTAACAAATTAATAACTCAAGTTTAACGCAACAGTGTTATTTATAGTTAATGATTTGCAACTTGAATGGAATTCCAATTAGTTGAAATAAGGTAAATGTATACTTGGTAATATATTTAATATAAGAAAACGAACGTAATTATTGAATCAATTATTGAATTAATAATAATAAATAGTAATTGAATAAAATCAATGTTCTGTAAGTAATTATAATATTGTTTGGAAATGATAACTTATAAAAGTATGATTAAGAGTTAGTGGCAAAAATTATTATAAGTTACCAATATATTTTTAATCCATTAAATTGAATTGGAATCAATTGCAATAAATCTAAGTAAAATATTATGTTAATGTTAATTAAGGTAATAATGTTAATGCAAGTTGATAAATAACTAATTTAGTGCAATCCCAATTAATTGAAACAATTGTAAGGTTATAAGTGATTGTAAGTAGTAAATTGGGAATAAATTCAAAGTTATGTAAATTGATAAAATAATACGTAATAAATTGTAATTTGATAGAATCAATGCTAGATAAGTAATTATAATAATTGTTAGTTCATAATAAGTATGAATGGGATTAAAGTCGGCAAATAGTGATAATTATTAATTGTTTACCCATTTATTTAATTTATTAAATTAGATCTAAATCCATTGCAATTAAACGTAAGTAAAACAACGTTAATATGAATTTTGTTGATGACTGTAAAAATATTAGGGTAATTGGATATATACTAATGTAAATTTATCCATAAGATGATGATTGATTGAATAAAGAGATTGAATACAAATTGTATTAATTTAATTGAATTTTAAAATATAATTTATTTGAATTTACTCAAATTGAAGGTAAAAACTATAAATTTTGCAATAAATCCTTATTTGATTGATATGGGATTTTTGGTTAATAAATTTGAAGTTTATTTGTAATCGGAAATGATAGAAATGGTAAATAATTAAATTTTAATTGAAGAAGCGATTAATTAATTTAATATTAAATTATTTAATTAACTGAAAAATAGCCATGTTGGCCACTGACTCGGATTTCGACGAAACTAGTTTCATCGGATCCGTAACGGTGAATTTTTGTAGGATTTCAAGTTTCGTAGCGATCGGACTTGTCGTTTGATCGTACGGGCTCGAAACGCCTAGAAATCAATTAAATTGGAATCAATTGAAATCAATTTGAAATAACTTGATTCTAGCATAACTTCTTCATACGATGGAATTTGGACCTAAAACCTATTCCATTGCTTTTAAAATATCTAAAAAACATCTATTTTGATATATGGGTTGATCTAATTTCGTTTCGGAGTTAGAACGGGCTTTTGGGCCAATATCGTTCTATCAAATCCGATCCTTCTTTCTATTTTCAACCCTACCTATATATATCCAGTTATAAACCCTAGCTACCACTTACTTTCATTTGTCTGTACATACATCTTCTTTCCACCCCTCCTACTTCTCCTTTCCAATGGCAGACAAACAAATTTCCATTTCAATTTCAAACCAAAATTTAAAACTCCACAAACCCAATCGAATTATATATTGATTTGAAGCTCTCGACGAGCGCAAGTCAAATTTGGAGTTTGTTTTTTGATCCGGGTTGTTGTATGGCCTAAACGGGGTGAATTGGTCTCGACCGTTCAGTGGCATTGCGATCATCATCGATAGATCGACAATTGAAGGGTAATGTCGTATGGAGAGTCGAATGGGGAGTTCATCGGAGAAGTTCATTGGTCGAATCAATGGCTAGATCGGAGGGATTTATTCGATTAGGGTACGCTTTTTACTGGCGGTGGCTGCTGTGGTTGTCGTCATTCGACGACGTTGGGCTTGCGCGCAGCCAAGGCTTAGGCGACAGGAGGTGGGGGTTCTGATGGGCTACGCCGATCGTCGGTCAGTCGAGGCTAGGGGCGGGATTCGTTGGTCAACGTTGAAACTTGGTGGCGGCTGTGAACGGGATCGAGATTTCACGTGTGTATAGGGTTTCAGCTTCTTTCTGTGATGATGTGTCAGGTTGCAAACGATATATTTATTTTATTTTATTTTGCAATCGTATAACTTCTAATCATAACTTTTACGTACGAGGTATGATTCATGCGCGACCTATTGCGTTGGGATCATATTAAAATTCTGGACATTTTGACGCTTGTTTGGATGAATTCTGAGACTGTTTGAATTTTGGGCTTAAATTGGATTTAAGTTCAATTTAAATCCAAAGGTGGGTTTTTTAACCCACTCACAATTTCTAAAATTTCTTATGTTTGTTAAATTGATTTATGGTGTGAATTTATTTATGACTGTTTGGCATATTTTTAATCATCATCTCAGTTTATTTGAATTTATTTGGATAAAATATTTATTTAATTTATCATTGAATATAAACTGCCAATAAATACCTGATATTTATTATCTGTTCTATATTGATGTTATTGATTGAATTGGATGATGATTGTGATAAATGTTTGATGATTGATATTGGATGAATGGATGTTGTGTTTTATATTGATATAAACTGCAAGTCGCTGTGGATTTTTATTTCATTCGGGATTGCAGTTTGAAATGATATATAACCGTATTTATATTTTAACTTACGGATTGAAATGATAAATATCCTTATCACTTGACCATAGGATAGAAAATTATTTACAAACACTATGGTCTATATATAAAAATATTTTGAAATGATTTATATGGTTTTGTAAAGAAATATATGGTTTTAGATAAATATTGATTTTTGATATTATATAAATGTTATTTTATCCTCGATTTTAAACTATGTATAATTTGTTTTAATATAGAATAAGCTTAATAATAAGTTTGATTTTATTGAAGAAAATATGGTTAAGTATTGAAATTATATTTCAATATAGAGTTTATATTGATTTAAATAAATTAAGGTTGGAAGATAAATTTGAGATTTATTTGAAAGTGAATTTATTTAAAATTAAACTCAGATAAGTTCGATGTGAAATTTATTAAATTTGAAATTTTAGAAGGTATGATTTTATAACTTGATTTTGGTTTAAGATGTATTAAACGAATATTTCAGGTATAAATAAATTGAAGGAAATATTTAGTTCAATTTGAATTTTATTTAAATGGTAAGGGATATATTATGTAAACTATTTCAAAACTAAATAATAGAAAATTGAATTGTTGAATCGTAATTAACAAACTTAGTTTTGAAATTGTTAAATTCTTAAAGTTTGAAATATATTGAATTTGAAATGGTTTATTCTAGGGATCAAATCTATTTTGAACTCGATATAAATTGGAATAGTTTATTTGGAAACTGAATTGAATGAAATTTATGATTTGGTTAAACTTAAAAATTAGAAATTCGAGTTGTTTTGGAATTGATATGTGAAATTGAAGAAGCTATTTTATTATATAAAGTATTTCAAATATTTAAACCATTTAAGTGGTGGAAGTTATGTTTCAAAGTTATGAGTTTCAAGGTATTATAATTTTGAAGTGTTATATTTCAAGTGTTTTGATGTCGAAATGTTATAACTACGAAAGTGTTATACTTTTAGAAAAGGATATATATTGAAATGAAAATGATATCGTATTGATTTGGTTTTGAAAAGGCAATGATATTTGGTTTTAAAGCATAAACTATTTTGAAAATGACCACGGTGTTATATTAACGTTTGGTTGTTAAAGAGACCGGGATCGGAAGTTGTCATACTCTCTGCCAACTCCGAAAACCGCTTTAACAACCGTGTACGCGGTGGAGATCCTAAAATGAAGTAGGATGGTGGCGACGTTCCTTTAAGGTATATACGTGGACCCAACTCCCGTGAGTTGGCACAAGATGGCTAAAACAGGAGCAATCTAGGGCCAAGGAGGTAGCCCCTCTTATCGGACACACTCCTTTGATATTATATTCTGACTTTGAGGTCTATTTGGTGGCCACTTTTGATTCTTGATTTGGGGGTGTGGCTCGAGGTGAGTGGTAGTAGCTGCCGCGCATTACCACCAGCCCGTGTGCATAATTGGTATATCTAACCTGACATTGCCTTGTTGTGCCGTGTCACCTACCCTAGCAAGCTTTATACGAGTTTGATTTTTTCCCGTAGCCCATGGAGTATCCTCTGGTGGCTTCCCGATCAGGAGGGACTATGATGCTGGATGGATTACTGGAACTATTATTGTGTTAAGGGGGAGATTGGGTAACTCCTTAACGCTATTTAAAAGTAAGTTTATTTTACTGTAGACATTATAATAATAGCGAAATATTACTACATAGTAAATAGTTTAACGGATCCTTAGGAAATGTGAATCCCGAGCATCTCTTAAGTTACTGCACTTACGTTAAACACTGGATAGTAGATGTTAAATCCTGTAAACATCTCTGACGCCGTTCCACTTATATTATTTACCGTTGATTTAACTTACATAAGATCTTTTAGTTCTGACTCGAATGTTTTGTCTTTTCAATTCGCTCGGGTCAGCCTGAGCATTTTAGGATTTGAAGACTTTGTTTCTAAAGGACGAAGACAAAGATTGTATTACTACTATTTATTATAACATTCCACTACATTTATACCATTCCGCTGCATTGTTATTTATTATTCTTTGGTATGTGTAACTCTGATTTTATGTTCTATTAGTATAATCAATGTTTTGTAAACAGCTTCATGAACTGTTATTTGATTATTATATTTTATCGTTCCGCTGCAAGATTTTTTTTTGTTTTTTTCTTTCACTGCTTTTTCTTATTCACCCCAATAACAATCCGCCCTTCTGTATGGTTTGAGTCTGACGTGTGTGGTTTATCGTCGATTTAAAGCATACAAAAAGGACGGGATATTACATTTGGTATCAGAGCTTTGGTTTACGATAGACCTTAACTTTGTGGGGTTTGACTCTTTATTAATAGGGTAGTAATACCCTATGATGAGTCGCTGAGCATATATATATGAGGGAGCGTATTTGTTAGTGTTATAAAAGGTTTTTATATTGTGTTAATTTGTCCCGTTTCGTATTTATAAATTCTGGTTAGTGCATAGGACGCTATGACATCAATGGGGATTTCTAAATACTTAATAGGACAGACCGACACAATATTTGTTTTGAATATAGGTGAATGAAATAATTTTGCATATTATAGTTTCTAAATATAAAATAAATTTTTTATAAAGGTTATATTTGGTTGTAATATATTGGTTGTAAAATAAAATTTACTCATAAAATAAATGAAAATTGGACATTTTAGAACTTAAGTTTCAGTATTTTGAAAATTTCTTTCAAGGGATATGGAATATAATAATATTGTTTATAAGTATTTTTTGATGTAAATATTTTAACATAAATTGAAAAAAACCGTTTTAAAGAAATTTTGGAAAGAAATAAGTTCTGTACTCCCTTCTTTGTCACTGGAAAATAATTTTGGTGATGAGTGCACGCATCATCGACATTCATTTTCAAGTTTCTAAGTGGGAAGGCCACTATAGTAGTTTTACTGCAGTTTTATTTTGATAAACAAATATAAGTTTTAAATTGTTTTAAATATAATTGGATATATAAGTTGTGAGTATATATATATTTATCGATTATTTTTAAATGATTTGAAATTTAACCCGGTGTTTAGTTCTTAAGTTTCCATTAATTAATAGTTTCAATTATTATAGTGAAACGGAATGTAACTAATTAATAATTGGAACCTCCAATTAAAATAAGAGATTACATGCTAGGTTATAAATGAAATTTCAAGAAAGATGAAATTGTAACCTATAAAACAAAAGATATGATTATTGAACGTTTAATTTATTAAAAGAAATGAGATAAATTTGTATAAATACCAATTGCATTCTTAAAAAGCATATATATAACTTACCAAAAGATTTAAAAGTTTGCAATGTTTAATAAGAAAATGTAATGGAAATTGTACATGTAAACTTATGTAATGAAAGTGTTCAATGAATTTCTTTTATAAATAAGAATCTGATGTTATAGTGGTTATAAGCTTAAGTTATAATTGAAATATTGATTTCAGAGATTATATAAATGTAAACTAAAAAGAAAAATCATTATACGAATGAAAAGGAAATCAAACAACAAATGTTATGAAATGTGGAATTGTTGTTTGTTTGGTTTATGGTTGTTTGAGCAAAGATACTTTAAATTTGTTTGGATGTATGAATAATCTATTTAGTTTCATCTAAGACTGTTGAGTAAATGGTGCACTTAGTAGTTTATTTTCTGTTATGTACAATTTAAAGTTTTAAACCCGAACAACCATTTGTTTTGTTTGATATGAGTGGATAATTGATTTGTGTTGATTTTATATGATGATTGTATATTGGTTGCAAGTGATTATTATTGATTTATTTGTTAGTGGTTGAAACAACTTTAAATATTTCATTTTATATAATTATTAACTCTTGTTGGATTATATAAGTGAAATACAGGTTATGGAAGCAATTGCTACTGCTTTTGGTTTCATAAAATAAGCGGTATTGCTCGATAAATAGGTACGTTCTCGGATTATGGCTGTATAGCGATATTATATTCTTTTCCGTTGTTGGGATATATTATTTTGAGATATTGTAATATGTATTGTGTTTTTTTTTGGCAACCAGGGAAACATATTCAATCACCGCCGACATTGCGACTCCTGAACAGTAAACCTGGGGGAAACACAACCGGTCCGCCACAACCGTGCCCCCATTTAGACCAGACCTTTCGGTATACTTGAAGCAGTTGCCAATAATCGTACTCCTCACCTCATACGAGGGTAGCCATTGCTCTTTCCATTTGATATTATATTTTCTTTTGAGCCTCCCCATACAAAGGAGACTCTGCCAAAAATTTTCGTAAATTTTGGACTTAGAGAAATTTTGAAAAATTTCCAAACTTTATTAAGTTGAGTATAAAAAGATTTAATGGTTATAAATGGGTATATTTTATTTAAATTAATTAATTTTGTAAATTTATTTGTTTATAAAGTTAGTATTTTTGAGTAAGATGTATTGTTTACTTAATTCCTTCTTTTCCCTTATTTTCCTTTTCGAGGACGGAAAGTTTTGAGTGGGGGAGAGTGTAATGACCTGTAATTTTCGATAATTAAAATGTTAATTTAATAAAAATTTGTGAATAAATATTGGAAGATATAATTTTTTTAATTTATTTAACGAAATAATAACTCAAGTGAAATGCAACATTATTTATAGTTAATGATCTACAACTTGAATGGAATTCCAATTAGTTGAAATAAGGTAAATATATACTTGGTAATAAATTTAATATAAGAAAACGAACGTAAATATTGAATTAATTAATGAATTAATAATAATAAATAGTAATTGAATAAAATCAATGTTCTGTAAGTAATTATAATATTGTTTAGAAATGATAACTTATAGAAGTATGATTAAGAGCTAGTGGCAACAATTATTATAAGTTACCGGTATTTTTTATCCATTAAATTGAATTGGAATCAATTGCAATAAATCAAAATAAAATATTACGTTAATGTTAATTAAGGTAATAATGTTAATGCAAGTTGATAAATAACTAATTTAGTGCAATCCCAATTAATTGAAACAATTATAAGGTTATAAGTGATTGTAAGTAGTAAATTGGGAAATAAATTCAAAGTTATATTAATTGATGAAATAATACGTAATAAATTGTAATTTGATAGAATCAATGCTAGATAAATAATTATAATAATTGTTGGTTGATAATAAAGTATGAATGAGATTAAAGTAGGCAAATAGTGATAATTATTAATTTTTTACCCATTTATTTAATTTATTGAATTAGATCTAAATCCATTGCAATTAAACGTAAGTAAAAACTACGTTAATATGAATGTTGTTGACGACTGTAAAAATATTAGGGTAATTGGATATATACTAATGTAAATTTATCCATAAGATGATGATTAATTGAATAAAGAGACTGAATACAAATTGCATTAATTTAATTGAAATTTAAAATATAATTTATTTGAATTTACTCAAATGGAAGGTAAACACTATAAATGTTGCAATAAATCCTTATTTGATTGATATGGGATTTTTGGTTAATGAATTTGAAGTTTATTTGTAATCAAAAATGATAGAAATGGTAAATAATTAAATTTGAATTGAAGAAGCGATTAATTAATTTATTATTAAATTATTTAATTAACTGGAAAATAGCCATGTTAGCCACTGACTCAGATTTCGATGAAACCTGTTTCATCGGATCCGTAACGGTGAATTTTTGTAGGATTTCAAGTTTCATAGCGATCGGACTTGTCGTTTGATCGTAGGGGCTCGAAACGCCTAGAAATCAATTAAATTGGAATCAATTGAAATCAATTTTAAATAATTTAATTCTAGCATAACTTCTTCATACGATGAAATCTGGACTTGAAACATGTTCCGTTGCGTTTAAAATATCTAAAAACATCTAGTCTGATATATGACGGTCTAATTTCGTTCCGAAGTCAGAACGGGCTTTTGGGCCGATATCGTTCAATCAAATTCGATCCGTTCTTTCTATATTTAACCCTACCTATATATATATATCCAGTTATAAACCCTAGCTACCACTTAATTTCATTTGTCTGTACGTACATCTTCTGTCCATTCCTCCTACTTCTCCTTTCCAATGGCAGACAAATAAATTTCCATTTCAATTTCAAATCAAAAATTAAAACTCCACAAACCCTATCAAATTATATATCGATTTGAAGCTCTCGACGAGCGCAAGTCGAATTTGGAGTTTTTTTCCGATCTGGGTTGCTATGTGGCCTAAACGGGACGAATTGGTCTCGGTCGTTCAGTGGCGTCGTGATCATCATCGATAGATCGACGATTGAAGGGTACTGTCGTATGGAGAGTCGAATGGGGAGTTCATCGGAGAAGTTCGCTGGTCGAATCAATGGCTAGATCGAAGGGATTTATTCGATTAGGGTTCGCTTTTTACTGGCGGCGACTGTGGTTGTCATCGTTCGGTGACATTAGGCGTGCGCGCAGCCAAGGCCTAGGCGACAGGAGGTGGGGGTTCGGGTAGGCTATGCTGATCGTCGGCCAGTCGAGGCTATGGGCGGGATTCATTGGTCAATGTTGAAACTTGGTGGTGGGTATTTCCAACAAATAAAATTCTTAATTTAATACCATTTCAACTAAATCCCAATTTATCTTCCTAACCTCAATTTATCCAAATTATTTGAAATATAAATTTTGTATTAATATTTGAAATTGAAATTCTTTTAATTTGAAATTAACCATTCGAGCCCGATACTATTCTTTTGAATCTACCTTATCTGCCCTGCTTTATTTATTCACCTATATTCTCTTTTCCGAATCTATCTTCTTTCCTTCTTTCCTTCTTTTGAATATATCCTTTAAAATATTGCTTATTTATATACTACCTGGTTTAATAGTAAAAAGTTTAGTGTTTCATAAATAATTAATCTCATAATTAATTGAATGGATTTAATAAAATGAGTAATCTATTAAATATTAATTAATTTAAATAAAAAAAAGTATATGGTTTTAAATAAATTGTTTAATTTGTTTTTCAAAGTCTAATTTTTCATCTGGTTGTTTCTATTCTCCTACTTTGTTCCTTTTCGGGGACGAAAAGTTTTGAGTGGGGGAGAGTGTAACAACCCATAAAATTTTAGCAATTTTTAATTGGTTTATAACGTATTGAATTGGATTTTTGAGAAATTATTAATAATAAAATTTTGAAATTAAAAAAAATTAATATTTTGATTACGTATAATTATAATTAATTCAGAAATTTGCATGAAATCAAGGGAATCGACTGTTACCATAAATTTTATTTCTTTCCTGTTCATTCAAATTTTACATCAGTTACAAACCAATCAATGCCTTATCTTTATTACTCTCTGTATTCGTGCTGTAGCTCTTTAATTTTCTATCCGTTGCTATTTCATTTCGGGATTGTTCCTTCCCTATTTATTCCATTTCAAACATTTTCTCTTCTCTCTGGCAGAAACATAATAATTTTACATCATTTATATATATATATATCTGCAGCTTGCATTCATTCGTTTATTCACGTTTACGTTTCTCATACCTTCTACTTTATTGTCCTTAATTCCCGTGCTTGACGTTATCATTTCAGTTTCCTTCCATTGAATGTGGCACGTTTCATTGTTAACGTTTTATTCCATTTATATGTGTGGCTTTCTTTTTGCAACCTGTTCCATTTCTATTTCCTTCGTTTTCAAAATTTGAAACGTACAGGCTGGACCACAGTACTAATTGCTTTAATAATTTTTCCAATTCACGTTCAAACGTTGCTATTCCTAGCTACTAATAAATTTAGAAATCAGTGTCTGTTACTTAATTTATGGCATACATTCAAAGCATTGGCTTTTATTATTCAGCTCAATTATCTGGATCACAGAAATTCTCGAGCCTTTCCCGAAGCAAACCCACGCCCCTACTACTTCGAGTCGTTCCTCCAAAAGCACGAGAGCTACCCCGAGACTATCTCGTCTTCCCCAAACACCCAGATTCCCAGTTTACCACGTACATGTGTGCACCTTGCACCTCACCTCCGGCCACTGGCGATCGGCGCGACGTTCGCCTATAACTCCACGAACCCATACGAACAAGAAAACAAACCCAGATCCACCCATTTAAACGCGAATCAAAATTCGAGCATACGATCAAAGATACTGCAGAAACAGTGACCCCAAACCTCCCCTTTTATCGACCACCACAACGCCGATGATCCATGCCGACCACTCCATCATAATGCCATAACCAAGGTCGTCAACTTCCCCAAATGCGATCAAACTCGGTCAAAATTTCAAGACGCAAAAGCTTCTACAGTTCGACCGAAACCAAACAACTCTAAAACCCTAATTGATTCAAATTCGAACAAATCGTTCATAGGAAAAAATTTACGACAATTTTCCCTTCATCTACACTTCAAATGATAGCATCGCTCCTAATTTCAACTCAAATCATCAAGTGGTTCGACGACAATTCATCATGTTGCCGAAAACCTTCATCACCAAATTCCCAATTAATTATCCACTTAAAAATTATGAATTTCGTGTTAAAAATCATTATTTTAACAACTAATTCAATTATATAATCCATAGCTAGAATTTAGGAAATCAATTTTCTGACATGAATCAAGTTTCACTGTGTTTCATATTTAAAACACTATTTGTAAATTTAATTTTACAGAAACTATTTTTTATAATTACTATCTATCATTTACATACCATTTTCATTTAATCATCATAGTCCTTTAATAATGTTGCTGGGAGATTAACATTTTGAAGTGAAATTTATTCAAAGGAAAACAGAAACAGGGTTTCTACAAATGTACAAACCTTTTTCACATTAAATACCTATCTATAAATTCAATAATATAAATACTAAAAAGATTTTCATGCAACCTAGATTAATCTACAGATCATCACATGCACGGACAGAATTCAACCTATCTGTTTTTAAAATCAATTTACTCACCTTTTTAAAATATGCAGAGCAGTTTGCAGAGAACAGGTTTTAGAATTTATTTCCCGGGCTTGAATTTTCCAGGCCCTTGAATATATAATCTGAAAAAGCTTTGATCTGCTTTTTGATTGAAAATCGTGCATGCATCAATTTGTTGATTAAATGATTGAACTAATGTTGATACTGCTGATCTTCTTTTGAAATGCAGGTTGAAACAAATGTTGATTGCAGTTGAATTTCATTCCAATTGAATTGCCATTCATTCGAAGTTGCAGATTTCATTGATGTTGCAGGTTTGTAATTTGAAGTTGCAGCTTTTAAATTTTGCTTTTGATTAAATTCAGATTTGAGAAAAGTTTATTGTAGCCCTTAATTTGAGTTAAGAAATGAAGATAAAGAATTTAAGATGAAGAAAGAAGGTTTGGAAAATGAAAGAGAAAACAAATTTTCTCTTATGTGTTTAAATGTATTATGTTATGATTAAATAAAAATTTAAAGAAAATAAATTCTAAAATAAAGACACTTGTTCAAAAACTTACAAAGTCATTCATTATGCTTAATAGCTTAACAAGTGTTATTAAAATATGCTAACATGTTTACACATGTCTTTTAGTATTTTAAATAATTTTTTATTAATTTTCATTTAATTTAAAAGATAATATAAGCTTTCTTATTTAAGTTACTTAATTTATAAATATTTACATAAGTATTCATAAATTTACCTTTTAAAGAAAATATTATAAAACTAATTATAATACAAATAAATCTTATACATGTAATTTTTTTATAAAAAAATCTAAAACATATATATATAACCATTTAAAATTAAACACTTTAAAAGAAAACAAAACAAAACTCTATTTAAATCCCTTTTTAACTATCATATTTAAAAATAAGTAACTATCTTATATTTTTAAAACAATTGAATTAATCTAAATTAACTTCTAAAAAACAAGGATTTTAAAACAAAACTTTTAAATTACAATTCATACATATTTAAATTATCAACAGATTAAGTTAAATTTCAAAACAACTCAAATTATAGCATACATATATATTACAATTTGAAAATTCATCTTTAATTTAAAACAAAAGATCTCCTATTCACAATATATATCAAATGTGTATATTATAAATAGAATAAAATTTTATTAGCTTTGAAAAATAAATCTTATCGAATTTTGCCAGATTAAAAATTCATTAACTTTTAAAAGATTAAATTTACCAATTTAAATTAAAACTATAAAGAAAAATTATCAAACTAAATTAATTATTAATACAGATTGTTAAATTGTTATTGCCCAAAATTACGGGTCGTTACAATCCTCCCCCCTTAAAAGAAATTCATCCCCGAAATTTAAAAGCAAAGATAATTTAATAACCCAGCAAAAATTTCAATTTCAAACAGCAAACATACTTAA
This sequence comes from Allium cepa, assembly GCA_030765085.1. NCBI lineage: Eukaryota > Viridiplantae > Streptophyta > Magnoliopsida > Asparagales > Amaryllidaceae > Allium > Allium cepa. The sequence continues at coordinate 606,382,129 of CM060938.1, read as the reverse complement.
CATCTAGTTACTAACAACCATAGCAATCAATCAAACAAACAAACCTAACTAGTTATCCTGACACAAATCAGAATAAATCTTACTAACACTATCCTGAGTTTCCCAAGCATAAATCACCAGGAGACTCGCTCTACAGAAGCTAAACTAACTACATCACCAAAAATCCAGAGCTCTTCTCATCTCTAGATCCATCAATCTTGAATAGAACATCAGACTATACTCATGTCTAACACAACTTCCATTACCAACTGAACTGCAGATTCAACAACCAACGATAAATCATACACGTACTCCCTCAGAGATACGTGAAATACAATTAATTCCAGTTATCCAAACTGGCAATTCAATCTTATCCTATTACTGTTCCCTTAACCAGAGAAATCTTAATAACAATGAAGTCTCCAACTTCGGATTCCAAACTCCTTATCTCATATCTGCATAACTCAACAGACAATCCTAGGCTGCCCATTTTCTTGATCAGCTCAACCTATGCTGATAACTCCAGAAACAACTAGACTAAAGCAAATAGTTTCTGGATCCTATCCAACAGAAAAGGTCTTCCAAAATCCGTCGAAATTCAGAACACAGACTTTACTTCCCAAGCAATAGCAAACTGAACTTGCTTCCTTCCTCGCACAGCTGATACCTCGCTTTCGCTGCACAACTCTGATTCTGAAATAGATGAGAATGCTGTTGATGAACACAAGTACAAACTTATCCAATATATCCGGAAAACTTTGTTCATCAAATCCATATAATCTTAGTGACACATCTGACTCGGTCACACAACCTTATAGCAGAATCCAACTCAAAAGCTAGATCTGACCAATCCAAATTCCAAAAATTTCTGAGCTGCTACACCAACTCTTCTACTAGGCTAACCACCCGAATCACTTCTGGGACCAAATCAATACGAAACTCAACTCCAGATGCAGAAAAACTTCTGATTACTTCAGTAGCTCCTACTTCCACATGAGAACCCTCAACCTCAAACAAAGATTGCCCAAGAAAAATTCCTAAACTAATCGCAAGTCACTTTCGCAATCCTACCTAGTTCGGATTCCAAAGAAACTGTCCTCTCTTTACCATTAGAATAGCCTAAAGCTTTTCCAAACAAGGTTAACCCTTCAAGAAAACTTACACCATCTGCCCGAACTACTTGAAGAAGAACCACAAAGATTCCTAATCCATCGGAGAAATGGACAACTGCTGCTTCCAAACTCTACCTTGATGATACTACAAATCTAAAAGACCTTCTCGTCAGCACACTGAACACTTCGAACTGCACTTCTCCCACAGCAAACCAAAAACTTCTAATCCGAAGGCTCCTCATCAACAAACTACACAAAAGACCTTCGACATGGTAGACAACCCTAAAGAAACTCGACCTCCAAACCAAGCATCAACTTCTCGCTCTCCTTAAGGAATGACAAATGAGACCATGCCGAAATGAAGCAACTTATAGACCTTAGTCTCATATTCCAAAACAGCCAACCTCCTTGCTAAAGATCCAGATAACTTCTACACAGACGAATCTTCCCTGCGGCAGGTAAAGACTGCTTCTCAATCACTTCTAAAACTGCTTCAAAAGAAAACATCTTCGGAAATATCCATGGGTACTGCGTCTCATCACACAGTTATCAAGATATCATCACTTACTTCTGCACTTCCAACAGATCTACACTTACACTTCCAAGATAAACTCCGAATCTTTTGAAAGATTTCCTTCGGAGATCAGAGAAATACTTACTCCAAACTACAAATCTTACATGAGATGGTATTAGGTCTAAAGTCTCAACAAATATACTTCCAACCTCAACATATGGACCTCTTCCATTAGTGGTAGTCGTGTTACACACACGCCACTATTCCATCTACCTCTAAAATTTATATTGGAAAATCCGAACAGATAACCCAACAGATCAGGTAGATATAAATATATATAGTTATATAAAAATACAAGTACGCTCTCTCAAGAAAGACACCACTCCAGAGGCTAGGTACTCACTCAACCATGCTCTGATACCAGCTGTAGCGATTCAACTTCCTATCTCCAGAAAATTGCGTCACTAGTGAAGAAAGAAAGGGATAGAAGAAGAAAAGAAAGAGAAAGAAGAAAGACAACAACATCAGAGAACTCACAGCAGAACGAATAAAATATAATATATCACATAAAATATTACATAGTATCATATTACATCAGAGTACACAACTTATACAACACATATTAGACAGTTATAAACATCTGTCTAACTATACAACTCAAGTACACAAGATACAGATACCAAATAAACATAGCGGAACCATAATATATCTACACGTGTAAGCCTCCTGCTCCATAACTCCTCCAAAATTCGTCAAGCTAACCTGAATCACTTGACTACTCATATATAATATGAGTACCCAAGAGTTTAATAAAACAGAAAATAAACACTTGGGTCAGACAGGGGTCTGGTGTGAGTAAACGGTTTAAAATTGCTTAACTTTAGAAAAACCTTTGAAAAAGTAAAGGTATCACGTAAGACTTCCCACACATAAACATGGAAAAGTTTTTACCTTACGCTAACCAAAACATTTGATAGGAAATCCAGTGATATTATAATAGTGTCTAGGGTTTTCAAGTAAATAAGAAATAGCCGAAATTGTTACATGATTAAATTCCAGCTACTAGCCACAAAAGTGGGTAATACAAACAAAACCGTAGGGTCTCATAGGGAAAAATGGGTTTCCATCAACGGCAGGGCTACTGGGGTACCGCCCGTCACAGTACGTGGCCTAGATCAACGTACCGAGGAGTACGCCCGCTCCCCTGCAACACAAGGCCGGGACCATTCCTTACTGAACAGTCCCGAACAAGACCACCCCATGGTTGGCGCGACCAACCACCCACTAAGCCGAAATAGAAAGGGACCTCTAGACAGGGGTAAATCTCGTCCTACTTAGGCATGACCCACTTAACCTTGCTGCACCTCCCCTGTTTTAGCCATTCCCGGTTGATGAGGCTTGAGGCTGCTATTACCTTTATAGGGCACATCACTTAGAATGCTCATCGTCCGCCTGACGATGTGCTGAAAGCATTCAATCCATACAAGTTTGTTCCGGGTTCGAACGAAATCGAAGGCACTATCTCGTTGCACTCATATTGGAATCACCCTCAGAGTCAACGACCATAGCCCTTGCACTCTGAATCACCATCTCAAACCTATAAGTACTATTCCGTCAAACTCATTATGGAATCACCCACAGAGTTATACTGACGTATAGTTCTTACACCTCGAGTCTTCACTTGCTCCACTTGGATTCACGACCTAACGTTTAATTGGAATCGATGTGGTTTTCGGATATCCAAATATGGAAACCCGATCCCGGTCTCACCGAATCCAAACGCCATTTTAATGTCCAAGTTGTACTTAAGGGTTTTAAACAATTAACTTATATTCAGCATGATATAAACAGATAGATGAATCATATTATCACAACAGATAATTCATATCAAACATTCATCTCACAAAGCAGCATATCACATATCTCATAGATATCCAAATCATCCAGTATCAACCAATCACCCAATATCAATTGTTCATCCATAACAGAATTGATTAACTCTTAATCACTTGGATTACTTAAATCCTTCTTCATTTATTTATTCCAAATAAATAAATTAATCATCTCTTAATGATCTTTCTTAATTAATCTTCCTTGATTAATTATCTTTAATTACATTCAAGTAATTATCCTTAACCATATTCAGTAATTAATCTTTAATTACTATCATTAATTACAACAATTAATGATCCTTCATTTACTTCCATTAATTAATTAACTATAATTAATTACATTAAACCTCAATTAATTACAAATTAATTAATCACACTTAAATTAATCTCTTTTATTAATCAACCTTGATTAATTCATTAATTTTTAAAAACTCAACCTAGAGCCCTGATGAAATCGAAGGGATAGGAGGAGCCCCCTCATGCCTGGTCCGACCACAGACACTTGGGATTTAGACCAGCCCAGCATAGAGACTTATGCCCCCAACCTAATATTGTAGGATCCACAGGGGCCCATCTCCGCGCCTTTGAATGGGAAACACAGCTCAATCTACCAGGACTCGAACCCGCGACCTCAAGGAACTTTGTTCCATAGTCGCTAAGTGGCCCTGACCAACTGAGCTAATTAACTAATGATTCTTATTAATTAATTAACCCTTTAATTAATTAAATAATTAACTTATAATTAATCATCTCATTAATCATAAACAGTAATTAACAATTTGTAGTTACCTATCTTAATTAATTAACATCTTAATTAATTATATCAATCTTTGATTAATTACTTTAATTAATTAATCTTTAATTACTTCATTAAGTAATTAATATTCAATTCAATTAATTAATAAATCCTTAATTAATTACTTTATTAATTAATTACATTTTAATTAATTACCTTTAGTAATTAATCTTAAATAAATCACATTCATTAATTAATTAATCACATTAATTAACTAACTAATATTAACTAAGTAATTAACTCTTAATTACTTACATAAGTAATTATCTTCTAATTACTTTCATTAATAAATCTTGATTACTCTCTTTTAATTAATTACTTAACAAGTAATTAATTCCATCATTAAATAATCCTTAATTTATTAATTAATTAATTACTCCATAATTAATTAACTTTAAAACAACTATATTAATCAATTCCTCAATTGATAACATTAAGTGATTACCCATTAATCACTCCCATGAGTAATTTCCTCTAATTACTTCCATAAGTAATTTACTTCTTAATTACATTCAATTATTAACCATTAATTACTTCATTAAGTAATTACACTTAATTAATCCATAATTAAGTGATTATTTAAAATTAAATAAATAATTAACTAATTATTTAAAATTAATTAAACAATTAATTAATTAACTTCCTAGATTTAAAAATCCTCAATTAATTAAGAAAATCATTAATCTTAATTAATCTTTTACTTATATACAAATCATATGTAATTAAGTATTCTTAAGTTCATATCAAAATAAATTAATCATAAATATCTACATAAATAAATTATTTGAAATTAAATCAAATTTTAATAACTTAAAAACAAATTATTCTATTTGGATTTCAAAATCCTAACAATAACCTTATTTGGAAATAAGGAATTTAGATATCAATTTTGAAATTTAAAACACTTTAACATCTAATTTAAACTTATTTATTTTCAAAATAATTTGAAAACTTTAGTCTTTAAACATTTACTTACAATTTACTTTTAAAAAAAAACTTTGATTTAATATCTAAATTCAAACATTTCCTTTTTTAAAATGATCAAAATTAAATGAAGTTAATTACTTCGAAAGGAAATCATTTTAAACAAATTTAAAACTAAAAATAAAATCAATCAATACCTTTAAAGTTTGATTTACAATTTAATTCAAAATAACAAGTTTTACTTTTATAAATTTGTTTCCCTTTTCATATAAACTTGTTTATAGCTTAATACTTGATTTTACTCCAACAAGAAGTTAATTTTACAACATATATTATTAATTAGAACTAAGCTAAAAATCACCTCCCAACAAACTCGAGACTAAACACAAAAATTCCCGAGCCTTTCCCGAAGTAAACCCACGCCTCTACTACTTCGAGTCGTTCCTCCAAAAGCAAGAGAGCTACCCCGAGACGATCTCGTCTTCCCCAAACACCTAGATTCCCAGTTTACCACGTACATGCGTGCACCTTGCACATCACCTCCAGCCACTGACGATCGACGCGACATTCGCCTATAACTCCATGAACCCATACGAACAAGAAAACAAACCCAGATCCACCCATTTAAACGCGAATCAAAATTCGAGCATACGATCAAAGATACTGCAGAAACAGCGGCCCCAAACCTCCCCTTTTACCGACCACCACAACGCCGATGATCCATGCCGACCACTCCATCGTGATGCCACAACCAAGGTTGTCAACTTCCTCAAATGCGATCAAACTCGGTAAAAATTTCAAGACGCAAAAGCTTCTACAGTTCGGCCGAAACCAAACAACTCTAAAACCCTAATTGATTCAAATTCGAACAAATCGTTCATAGGAAAAAAAATTACGACAATTTTCCCTTCATCTACACTTAAAATGCTAGCCTCGCTCTTAATTTCAACTCAAATCATCAAGTGGTTCGACGGCAATTCATCATATTGCTCATCACCAAATTCCCAATTAATTATCCACTTAAAAATTATGAATTTCATGTTAAAAATCATTATTTTAACAACTAATTCAATTATATAATCCATAGCTAGAATTTAGGAAATCAATTTTCTGACATGAATCAAGTTTCACTGTGTTTCCTATTTAAAACAATATTTGTAAATTTAATTTTACAGAAACTATTTTTATAATTACTATCTATCATTTACATACCATTTTCATTTAATCATCATAGTCCATTAATAATGTTACTGGGAGATTAACATTTTGAAGTGAAATCTATTCAAAGGAAACAGAAACAGGGTTTCTACAAATATATAAACCCTTTTCACAATAAATACCTATATATAAATTCAATAATATAAATACTAAAAAGATTTTCATGCAACCTAGATTAATCTACATCTCACCACATGCATGGACAGAATTCAACTTATCTGTTTTTAAAATCAATTTACTCACCTTTTTAAAATATGCAGAGCAGTTTGCAGAGAATAGGTTTTAGAATTTATTTCCCGGGCTTGAATTTTCCAGGCCCTTGAATATATAATCTGAAAAAGCTTTGATCTGCTTTTTGATTGAAAATCCTTTTGCATGCATCAATTTGTTGATTAAAAGACCGAACTGATGTTGAAACTGCTGATCTTCTTTTGAAATGCAGGTTGAAACAAATGTTGATTGCAGTTGAATTTCATTCCAATTGAATTGCTATTCATTTGAAGTTGCAGATTTCATTGTATGTAAATTTGAAGTTGCAGCTTTTAAATTTTTCTTTTGATTAAATTCAGATTTGAGAAAATTTTATGGTAGCCATTAATTTGAGTTAAGAAATGAAGATAAAGAATTTAAGATGAAGAAAGGAGGTTTGAAAAATGAAAGAGAAAACAAATTTTCTCTTATGTGTTTAAATGTATTATGTTATGATTAAATAAAAATTTAAAGAAAATAAATTCTAAAATAAAGACACTTGTTCAAAAACTTACAAATGTCATTCATTATGCTTAATAGCTTAACAAGTGTTATTAAAATATTCTAACATGTTTACACATGTCTTTTAGTATTTTAAATAATTTTTTATTAATTTTCATTTAATTTAAAAGATAATATAAGCATTCTTATTTAAGTTACTTAATTTATAAATATTTACATAAGTATTCATAAATTGACCTTTTAAAGAAAATATTATAAAACTAATTATAATACAAATAAATCTTATACATGTAATTTATTTTTTTAAAAAAAATCTAAAACATATATATATATATAACCATTTAAAATTAAACACTTTAAAAAAAAACAAAACAAAACTCTATTTAAATCCCTTTTTAACTATCATATTTAAAAATAAATAACTATCTTATATTTTTAAAACAATTGAATTAATCTAAATTAACTTTTGAAAAATAATAATTTTAAAACAAACTTTTAAATTACAATTCATACATATTTAATTTATCAACAGATTAAGTTAAATTTCAAAACAACTCAAATTATAACATATATATACATATACATTACAATTTGAAAATTCATCTTTAATTTAAAACAAAAGATCTCCTTTTCACAATATGTATCAAATGTATATATTATAAATAGAATAAAATTTTATTAGCTTTGAAAAATAAATCTTATCAAATTTTGCCAGATTAAAAATTCATTAACCTTTAAAAGATTAAATTTACCAATTTAAATTAAAATTATAAAGAAAAATTATCAAACCAAATTAATTATTAATACAGATTATTAAATTGTTATTGCCCAAAATTTCGGGTCCTTACACTCCACCTGATCATCTCCGCCCTCCATCTCCTCCTCTTCCATGCTGACGTTGTTTGGTTAGCCAATACCTCGCCGCGGTGAGTTTTGTTGTCCTCTTCCTTGATTCTTCTCTGGTTCTATGTCTTGTTCGCATATATATATATATATATATATATATATATATATATTAAACTTAAGTATGTATAAACTATAAAGCAACTTTGTAAAGGTGATAATATCATATGCTGTGTCCTATTTTAATCTAACATTATACAGTATAAACTTAGGTAAGGCTTAGTCTATGCATATAAGGCTATAAAGAAGATATATATATATATATATATATATATATATATATATATATAGTGTTTGCTGTATGCGTTTTGTATAAGGTGTGTGTGTTTTTATTTTATTTTGTTTTATTGTATATAATTGTTTTACAGTACTATATATATTTTGTATAGTTGCAGTGCTAGCATGTTTAAAGTATTGTAAAGTATAGAAGGTGTTGAGTATATTGATGTACTGACTTTGACTAACATATATTACTGTAAGTATTATATATTGGTTTATTTTATATATAATCTGTTTTAGTAGCATATAGATTTTATAAAGTTTACATGGGTTTATATTAGTTTACATATACCGGAGTTAGATTTGGTATTGATATATAATATATGGACTTTATGTTATATGTTTTAATACTGATTTTAATATTTTATTTATAAAGTTACTTTTATAAAGATCTAAATTTTAGATGGTGTTTGGATATTGGTTTGTATATGGGTTTAAACACATACATTATTTCAAACTATACTACATATAGATATGTTTTGTTTAAACCAACGATTTTGAAAATATATATTTAATTTAATATATGTTTAAATTTAGAATATAGTTTTATTTATATATAGTTATATATACAACTATATATAGCTCACTTATCCTTATTATCTTCTCGACCCAACTCTGATTTGATTTCGTGAATTCCTCTTTATCAGCTTTGATCGTTAAAATTCTTCCCAATATTGCTTTGCTTCGAAATCTGTGCTTGGATTCGTATCTCTTCTCATTCCACCCTCTTTTCTAGGCTTGAAAGGTGAGCAATCACTCACGATTAACGTTCTTTTATTTATTAAATTTTATTTCAATTGAAACGATAATTGAAATATGTTGCTGTTATTAATTTTAAATTGTTATATGCTACTATATATAACTGTTCACCTCTGGGATATGACACCATATCCTGCAGTTTATATTATATTGTTATTGAGGATATATGCCTGTTATATTATTATCATATCTGTTATCACCCTGCAGGTTCCCTGTAATATAGAATTTATTATGGGTTGAAATGATACATACCCGAACAGACTTTAGAATAGGAGAATTTCATTATGGGTTGAAATGATAAACCCAAGCGATTTTCAATTAAATTGAATTTGGGATTGCGAGTCGAAGTGATATCTACTCGTATATTTAAAATTCGGATTGAAATGATAAATATCTGTATCCCTTGACCATAGGGTAGGAAATTATATACAGACACTGTTGGTCCACATATAGATATATAAATGTTTGAAAATAATTTCTATAGTTTAAAAGGAAATATATGGTTTTTAATAAATATCGGGTCTTAAAATATTATATATAAATAGAAATTTTATATATAGATTTAATAATAATATTATTGAGATTGAATTAATCCATATAATATGTTTAAGTATTTATTTAAATTTATATTTCAAAAGCTGATTGTTGTAATAATTTGAATAAGTTAAGGTTGAGAAGATAAAGTTGAATTTATTTGAAATGGTATTTAGTTAAGAATTCTACTTAATTGGATTGATTTGAACTATTGAATTTGAAATTTTAGATTTGATTTATAACTTGATTTTGATTTAAATGATTAAATGGATGTTTCAAGTTTAAACAAATCGAAAGGAATATTTAGTTTAAATGTAAATTTAGGTTATTTAATAAATATTGAATTTATTAAGTGAACATTTCAAGACTAAATAATAAGGTTAAATCTAGATCTATATGAAACTATTAAATTGAACTTTGGAATGTTGAATATTAAAGCTTTGAAATATACTAGAATTTAAATGGTTAATTTGTGACTTAGATATATTTGAAATATATATAATTTGAATTTGTTTGGTCAGAAACTCAATTGAATGGAAATTGATAAATTAAGATTGAATTATATTTGAATAGGGAAGTCGGGTTGATTTTGAAGTGATTTGTTAAGTTTGAGGAAATTACAAATATTCTACTTTATAAAAATTTTATATATATTTTGGAAATATATATTTGAAATGAAAAGATATTTTGTTGTGAAGTATAAATTAATTTGAAATGACCTCGGTGTTATAGTGTATATTTCTACCTTGTAGATAGTTCCATTGACCCATAAAGGATGGTTATCCCAAACATCCTTAAGTTACTTGTATTTTAGTTGATATTTCACTTGAGTTGGATTTATCGATATAAGAATGTTAATCCTGACTCGAGTGTTTTGTGTTTTTTCTTTACGCTCGGGTCAGACTGAGTGATACAACATTTGAGACTCACCTTTGGAGTTTGGAGCTTCGTTTGGAGATCCAACTATCGATTCAGCTTTGAGCATTTCCAGTTGATTGGTTCAGAGAAGTCATCTGTTGCATTGGAGAGTTCATTGTGTTTGAGCTATTCTATTGTATCTTATTTCTAACTCTGATATCTATATAGTAGCTTCATGAACTACTATTTATTGATTCCGCTGCGTATTATTATAATACTCTGTGTCTGTGATTCTGTGATTGATTTATTTACTATATATGCTGAGTTTGCCAAATTAAATTAACAATTCGGTGTTTTTAACAATTCAAGTCTGACATGTGTGGATGTGAATGGTTGAAAATATCGGGTCGTTACATCCTCGACCTAATCCTAGCCCCACTCCGGCACCAACAATGCTAGAGTTGGCCATCGCCTTGGATGAAGTTGCGTAAAGCTTGAATGTCATTGCTTTAAGAATGGTTTTAACCAATCAATTACCATATTTTAAGAGTTTGGATTAAGGATTGATGATTGGCTGTTTGGAGGACAAGAGTTCAACATTTCTTTCTCTTCGGATCGATACGAAGTAATAGTAAAAGCGATTGGAAAATATTCTAAGTCCAAAATCTATTTAGATGCCTTCATATCTGTAACAACCAAAATTTAACCCATGATAATTTTCGTTAATTAATTAAATAATAAAATAACTTTCTGAAATTATCAGAATTGAGCCACGAGAATTGCACCATTGTGTCCGCGGTAATTTTCTGGCCAATTTCTATATATAGAACGTTAGAACCAAGCTAATATGACCAAGATACAAAATAAGCAGAAATAGAAGAGTATGTGTGTGTCTATATATATATATATATATATATATATATATATATATATATATATATATATATATATAAGGCAGGGAGACCGGTCGGTCGACCTGGGCACCAGGCGTCGACCGCCCAGTGGACCTGCCACCCTTAATACGAACGAACGTTCGTTCGAACGTTCCAGAGCTAATTTGGCCGACTTAATGACGTGTTTTGAATTCTTTGCCTCAATCTGGTCCTTCCATTCTTGCATCCGATGGCTTTTATTCAGCCTATGACGTGGTTGCATCCCATTCAATAGTCAAAATCCAACGGTCTTAGATCAACTTCTACCCCTGTAAATAGACTCCTAGACCTAACACTTTTTCTCATTCTAGGTTTTCTCTAATTGGGTTCACCTTCCTAGGAAGGACCCTAAACGGAATAATTGTCTTTTTCAAGGAGAAAATCGTGATAAATTAAAATTATTTTACAACTCCAAGTGGATCCGGAAAGACCAAAGAAAGTGCTTAGGAGCGGAGGTGAGTGATTGTAATTATTTTTGATTTTTTTAAGTTATTTAAAATAATAGGGTTTCCAATAGTTTAAGTTTTACTATGATTTTTGGAATAGCCTTTTCAGTAGTTATTTACAGTTTTAGAATTATTTTCAGTCTATTTCCTTTTAGCTATTCTTTTCAGTAATTTTAGTTTATTTCTATTAATTATAGCTTTTCCATTTATTTACAGTATTTCATTTCATTTACTATTATTTATATGTTATTTACATCTTCTTTCTACGTTTTGGATTTTCTTCTATTTTCAGTTTTCTTTTATTCCACCTTCTTCTTCGCAAATGGATTAGATAGGATTAAAATGAATATGGATTAAACTGTAAGAAAGCTGAAATGATGGAATATAAGACATAAATTACTAAGACTGTAATATAAATGGAATTGGACTAAAATTATGCCTAATTGGACTGAAATTATGCCTAATTATGACATTAATTGGACTGAATTAAAAAGATTGGCCTAGTTATAACTTAGAATTATGACTAAAAAGAGTAAAAGATGAAAGAGGCCGATTTTCACACTTAGACCTTGGGTGAAGTAATAAGCATGATTATAACATATTTTATAATAAAAAATAATAGAACAAGGCTTATTTTAAGACTTAGGATAAATTAATAAGCACATATAGTAGAGAAAAGTGTAAAGGCTTATTTAAATAATTTTTCTAAGTTAATAAGCAAAAATGAAAGTAGGACCTACACAAAATAGTATTCCCTATTAGACACAATGGTGGTCTCACATTAGCCTGAAGTGAGACGAGAGCACGCTTATGCTAATAATGGTAGTAATTGGTCAATTAGAAGTCCAAATCATGGGGGATTTGGATATGGGGCGTAACTAAATATTGTTTGGATGACGAGCCAGTACCAACAGCATTTCCCCTATTTTCTATGGACACACAGTGGCCTCACATTAGCCTGAAGTGAAACGAGGGGCACGCTTATGCTAGAGTTTGAGGTAATAAGAAGACCCAATAGGTGGAGTAAAAGGTAACATAAGCATGGTGGCAGTTACGCGTGCGACTTCCATGTTGGTGCTCAGTAACCGCTTTGTGTTCCAAGCGCTTAGTATGTGTGTCTTTCGTAGACACCATTACCTTCTGTGTAGGGAGCTATGTGTCGTTTGGATCTACAGTGGTTGCTTTGTGCATCTTTCGTAGATACCATCGGCTGCTATGTAGGGAGTTACCTAGTCTCTAGTCCGTAGTGAGGTCTATGGAGTAGCAGGCCAATAGAAGGGTAGAATTAGGAATTCAGCCTAATTATAAGATCAGGAATTTAGCATAATCAAAGTAGCTATCAAGAACAAGTGCAAATAATCAAAGTTAACCTATATTTAATCGTATTTATTTCCAGTTTATCTCTTTCCTATTTCCTTTGTTTCCTTTTTATATAATAGAACTGTTATAGAGTCTATTGCTTTTACTTTGCCTAAAGACTCTAGTAATTACTATCATTCACCAGACTTTTAATCTGACCCACTCCTCTATTTTCCCCTTCCCCCCTTAAGAAATCAAGGGTGAGGATATTAGATTGCAATTGCTTGGAGATTTCTTAAAGGAGTTTGCTACCATGTTTTTCTTTTCTTTCAACTTTTGTTCTTTCTATGTACAGGCTTATTATGAGGGATATTATGTACTATGATTTTTAAGACTATGATTTTTTGTTTCATGGGACATATTGGATTTTTAGACATGTATGTGGTATTTGACTCATTTATGAAGCAATTATAAAGTTTTGTTCTAATTAAGTTACTACTTTATGTTTCTACTGTTTTTATCTATTTTTGTCTTATGAATCTTAGTCTCTGTTAGCTTTAGTTATATCTACAACACATCACGCCTTTTAATGTGTCCTTTTAGGTATATTAAGGGGTGTGGGGGTGTTTCACTTGGTATTAGAGCCAAAAGTTACAAGATTCCTAAAAATTTATTATTTTTCCAAATAACTTATTTTAAGAAAAAGTAAAGTATTTTTCAGAAAAGAATTTTTTGAAATGTTTTTAAGTGTAAAAGAATTTTTATAGAAATCCCCTCATAAGTCTAATTCAATCTCCCTTTGACTCTATCTTAAACTATCATTTTCTTTTCATAGACTGGCTGATACCGCAAACCTTCCTGAGGGCATCCCTATCCCAGTCGGGTTTCATAGGTACTTACGAGCCACGACTCCAGAGGTGCATGGGCTAGCGCCCAATCCTGCACCAGCTAGTGGGAATCCATTAACCCACCTACCACCATCAATTTCTCTAAGCTTTGTAAAGATTTTGTGAGTTTGGGCTGGAAGACTTTTTCTGGCAAGTAGAATTTTGTTGAGGCTAGAGATTGGCTTAGGGACACAGAGAAGATTTTTAGTCTTTTGGGATTGGATGGTCAGCAGCGAGTTCAGCTAGCCACTTGACAGCTAAAGGAGGAGGCATCTTATTGGTGGGAGGTGATCGAGTTAGAGGGAAGGAATATTACTTGGGATGGGTCCAGGAGCAATTCGATAGAAAGTTTTTGTCTCAGGCGGAAGAGAATGTTCAGCTGGAGAGGTTTATTAATTTAAAGCAAGGGAGTCTATCTGTTAAGGAATACATCAATCAATTCAATGACCTATCATAGTTTGGTATGGATTTCGGGAACGCACGGCATAAGAAAGCTATGAAGTTTGCGAAGGGATTGAATCAACCCCTTTAGGGATTATTTCTGACTCACGTGCCGATGGAAGCTACTTATAAGTCTTTGGTCGAGATGGCGCTTATGCCGGATGTAGTCAAGGAAGGAGAGTCTAAAGAGGTGGTTAAGTCAGAAAGTTAGAAGAAGAAGTGGTGGGACAACAACAATAAGAAGAAGAAAGGTGATGGTCCTTAGAAGCAGATTAAGAAAGGAATAAAGTGCATAGTTGTCGGAATGTTGGACATATTGCCAAGGATTGCAGGAAGGAGAAGATGAAGGGTAAGTGCTATACTTGCAGTTAGCCCAGTCATATGAGTAGGAGTTGTCCCCAAGGAGCTAGTCAGGGAGCGAGTGCACCAGTTGCGAAGATTCAGACGTTAGATAGAACACCTTCCTGTAGCATTCTGGATAGAGGTAGGAAAATCACAGTTGAAGGTTTGATTTCTATATCTGATTTTCCCAATGGGACTTTATTTGATTTTGGAGCATCACACTCTTTTATCTTTAGCTCTCTAGTAGACTGTTTGCACTTGGACATATCATTAGTAGTAGACCCCATTATTGTTTCAAACCCCATAGGCGGATCGACACACTTATCTATGGTTTGTTGGGGTTTGAAAATCTTTATCCCAAGCGTAGAATTTGACTATGATGCCTATGTTTTGGGATTCTCAAGGTATGGGATAATCTTAGGGATGGATTGGCTATCCACATATGGAGTTATATTAGACTACGAGAGGAGAGTCGTTAGACTTCAGACTTGCAGTTGTAGGACTCTGAAGGTATCTTGCAACCCACAAAGGTCATTCATGTTGAGTTTACTCTATTCCCTCGATTCATCTTTATCAGAGTTGCATTCGGTTCTTGTCATTAGAGATTTTGTAAACGTCTTTGAGGAGGTTAGAGGACTGCCCTCTAAGAGGGAGATTGACTTCAGGATTTAACTGACCGAGAATGCCAAGCCAGTAGCATTACCTGTGAGGCACATGGCACCTAGGGAGAGGAAATAATTGAGCAAGCAGATCTGTGAGCTTTTGGAGAAGGGATTCATAAGAAGGAGCATATAAGAGTGGGGAGCACCAGTCGTCTTCGCCACTAAGGCGGATGGTTCTCTCCGACTTTGCATGGACTATGGAGAATTAAATAAGCTCACCAAGAAGAACCAATATCCACTCTCTAGGATTGATGATCTTTTTGACCAGTTAGTAGGCTCTTCAGTTTTCTCTCAGCTTGATTTAGCCACGGAATTCCATCAGCTTAGGGTAACAGAGTACAATATAGATAAGACTGCGTTTAGGACAGAAGACGGATTTTTCAAATGGTTGGTTATGCCTTTTGGTCTAACTAATGCTCCTGCCCATTTCATTGATTTGATGAGCCACGTCTTTAGGGATGTCCTAAATAAGTTTGTGTTTGGTATTTGTGGATGATATCTTGGTATTTTCCAAGAATATGGAGGAGCATGCTGTTCATTTGGAAGAGATTCTTAGCACACTTCGTAGTCAACATTTGAGAGCTAAGTTTTGAAAGTGTCATTTTTGGAGAGAGGAAGTTCATTTCTTGGGGAACGTAGTCTCGAAGGAAGGTTTGGCTATTGACCCATCCAAGGTTATTGCAGTGCAAGATTGGAAGGATCCCAAGAACATTACCGAGCTTATGAGCTTCCTAGAATTGGCCGATTATTGTAGGAAGTTCATTAGAGACTTTGCCAAGATTTTGGCACCACTCTCGCGCTTTACTAAGAAGAATAAAGCTTTCGTGTGGGACGTGGATTGTGGGGATTCCTTCACGATGCTTAGGAGATCCCTTACTAGTGCACCAATGTTAGTTTAACCCAATGGAGCTAAGCCTTTCATTATATACATTGATGCACGCGGAACGGGTCTAGGAGCGGTGTTAATGCAAGAAGGGAGGGTAGTGTGTTATGGTAGTAGGCAGTTGAGGACGCACGAGAAGAATTACCCTAACCACAGTTTGGAGTTGGCTGCCATAGTTTTTGCACTTAAGTCTTAGATGCACTATTTGCTTGGAGAGAGGTTTGAGCTTTTTACCTACCATAAGTGTAACAACCCTAGTTTTGGAGATTATCTGTAAATATTAAATTATAACGGTAGTTATGATTTAATATTATGAATTAAAATAAAATTGGAGAAATTAAATTGTTTATTTGGAATAAACAATAAATTTTGAAACTTAAAATGAGAAAATGAAATTTCAAGCTTTATTCTATTTTGTTTGGAGCGATAATAAATTTATTATGGACTTTAAATAATGAAAATGATTTCATTTTAGAGAAAATGCAATAATTATATTAATTATCGTCCATTTGCTTCTTTTAATAATTTTTAAAAGAAGTATGTAATTTTTTAAAGGGGGTTTATTAAAATAAAAGGTGAAAATTGGGTTAACAATAAGTTTGGCTATAAATAAAGTTTTAAAATTATTTAAAATATTTTTCTAAGTGAGAAAAAAAATTTTGTTAAATTTTAAAAGTCAAAAATATAGACTTTTGCATTTTAGTGCGAAAATATTGCATTTTAGTAAAATAAGAGATTTTAATAGTAAAAATGTTTTAAAAATTAAAATTATCTTTTTACATAGTGTAAAATACTT
Organism: Allium cepa; assembly: GCA_030765085.1. NCBI lineage: Eukaryota > Viridiplantae > Streptophyta > Magnoliopsida > Asparagales > Amaryllidaceae > Allium > Allium cepa. The sequence continues at coordinate 606,364,962 of CM060938.1, read as the reverse complement.
TATTTTATTTGTATGTAAGTTCACATATTTTGTTTTTTTTAAAAACTTGAGAGAAAATTCATTTTTGTTTTGTGTATATGTGATATATGCACATTTTTTTGGTTAAGTGTTGCTTAATAAACTTAGGCCATATTAATTTCTTTTTATTTTTGGGTCCATTAGCCCACTGAACACTTAGCCTAGCTTGAGAAGGTGGGAAAAAGAAACTGTACGTTCTTTTTTTCAACTTCTTCTTCCTCCTTCAGACAGTAATCAAAAATAAGAAACCCACCTCTCCAATTTTCAAATTTCGAAGCTTCAATCTCTAAATCAAATCAATCTTTTGCTGAAAATTATCATATCAGAACTCTTTTCCATAGGTAATCAACTCCAAAACATAGATTATATCATCAAGTTTTGATTTTGAAGTTTTGGGTTGGTCTAAGCTTTGTTTTCCTCCTTGCATGTCTTTGTTTTCTAAGTTACGGCTTGTTGAAGCCATCTCTTGCTCAAAACTTCTATCTTTCAGTTGTAATCCAAGTATTTGTTCTTCAATTGCAACGTGAGTTGCTGCTCACATAATGCTAGCTGAAGCAATGCTTCAAATACCAAAAACATATGCAAAAATAGCTTAAAAATATTGATTTTGTTAATGTTTTTGTTTCTGTAAAAAGTGGGTTTGGGTGTCACTTTGCATGCTAATATCTTTTGATTCCGGCAACGAAATGTTGCCTGATTTCTTACATTTGGTAGTTTGCATGTTGAACTTTGTTGCTGCAAAATTTGGTTGGAAAATATTGTCATTTGAGTGTTCAAAATTTTGCTGCAAAATCAACTCAAGCACAGATTTTTGCCTGTAGTTGTTTTCTGATTTGCTGCAAACATGGCCTGAGTACATGTTTGAGACAGCATAACTAATTCATTTCTTACTGGAATTCAATGATTCTTTTTTTGTTTAAAGATGAAGTTTCTAGTATATGCTTAAAAATTTTCAGCTCGATCTAAAGTAATTTGGTCCTCAGTTTCATTCCTGGATGTTAAAGCCAAGATGGTTTAAGGCCTGTACATTTTTGGTTTTTAAACTGTTGCAAACATGACCAGTGTCCATATTTGTGATAGCATAACTCGTTCGTTTCAAATCAGATTTGAGTGATTCTTTTTGCAGATTGAAGTAGGAGTGTTGACTTACATTCTTGCATAATTTCAGAACAATGGGTTCGTTTGCTATTTCGAAACTGCTGTCGAATTTGAACCCGCGGCCTGTTGGAATTCAGCGGTTTAACCTTGTTTTTAGTCTAACTTTGAAACAATGCAGATTCTTCATTTCAAATCAGATTTGAATGATTCTTTTTTCAGATTGAAGTTGGAACTTTGTCATATATTTATGAAGAATTTCAAATCATTTTGACACTGTTAACTTGTTCAAACCTACTTTCGAATATTGAGTCACAGCTTGTTTTAAATGAATAATACTTGGTGTAATTTCCATTATTTCGATGTTTTCTTGATACTTTTCTCTGGATTTCATACACAGGTATTATAATGTGTTTTAAAAATATTTTTTCAACAAATGATCTTTTGATATTATTACTATATATTATTTTTTTAGTATAAGAATTATATACTCTATAATAAGATAATTTCAAAGGCAATTTATAAAGCGATTTCGAAACATTCCTAAAACTCATTTTCTTCAACTTAATTTCTATATAAAACACACAGTTTTGCACTTCGAGCGAAGAGGGAGGATAATTAAGTGATTAGATAAAATGCATGCTATGATCACGTGCGTTTATCTTCTCAGTTAATTCCTAATCTATTCGTTTGATCGTTTTGACCTTCGGGTCTGGTTTACCGATAAGATGAGGTAAACTTTGTGAGTATGGAATTGACTAATTGTTAGTAAACCATTTAGTGCAAATGTGTGGTATGGGACATACGTTAACACTTTGCGGGCTCCTATCCGAGGGGTTTGTGACATATATTTCCAGTTAGTGGTGTCCAGTACTGGGCCTCCGGACCTTCGCCACTATGGTTTGTTGCCTTCGGGTTTGTGCCTTCGGGTTTATTACCTTTGGGTTTGTGCCTTTGGGTTTGTTGCCTTCGGATTTGTTGGCCTATAGTATCGCTTTTGGAGTTGGTCCTTCATCACCGCTCGAGAGATACTTGGGTTTTTCGCCTTTGGGCTTGTGGATCCTTGTTTATATAGTACTAAGCACATGCATCTTTTGTTTCTTTGATATTTATATATTTCCCTAGAGTATCGCCTTTCAGAGTAGGTCCTTTGAACCACACGATACATAGCGATTATCTTGTGGAAACTTGTGTTACCTTCATTGGTATTTATTATTTGCCTTTTTGGCTTGATTTGGGATATTCATATCCTTTATTTATTTGAGTTGCCGATGATATGAGGCTTGTTATGATTCATCTTTTGTTTGATGATCATGTTGTCTCTTTTAGAGATTATTGTGGTACTTTATGACCTTGCATGTTCATTATTATTTAGCTTATCTAACCGATTATTTTGTTAGCCTGACCCGTTTATTTTTATACCTAGGTCAGACCGAGGTGTTTCAGGTTAGGTGCTTAGGAATTAGCTTATTTGCTTTTGCTTTCACATGGACTTTGCTTTCTGCATATCCGCTAGCTTATCTTATTTAGCCTTTTGTAGTCCTTATCTATTGACACTCTGATCTATGTATTATTCTTTTGGGATCATGTATGAGTAGTGGTCGTCATACGACTTAGCTGTATCATTTTGGATTTGTACTGGAGACGTATTTGTATTTAGACATATGTATGTCATTCTACTGTTCTGTGATGTTTTACATTTGAGTTGTTATATTTTGTTCTGTTAGATCTTATAGCCAATATAGTTTTGTATTAAGTATTTATTGGATATGTCGATCCATATGAAAAAAATATATGCTACATTTATCGATGTATTCAGTAGATAGTTAAGACAAGGCTATAGAAGGTCGCTCCTATCCAGCTCTATTCTCCGTATTAGCAGACGGTATTACCTTGTAATACTTTTTGCTAATGTGGGTCTCTGAGTGGGACATTACAATAATTATTTGAAGTACCTATAGCAAGAGGAATTGAACTTGAGGCTGCAGAGGTTGATGGAGTTTTTAGCCTCGTAAGATTTTGAGATAGCTTATACCCCTGGCAAGGGTAATGTGGTTGCGGATGCATTGAGTAGAAAGAAAGCAACCTTTAGTTCTTTGTTCATAGAGTGGAGGATCTTGGAGTTTATTTCTACCTTTGATTTTAAGCCCTTTACGGACATTACTCCCGGATTGTTGGCGACATTAGAGATAAGGCCTACCCTTATGAATCAGATTGGCTTGAGGCAGGGGGAGGATTCAGAGCTCATGGGCATTATGGATACGATTAGCCGAGGAGACGTCTTTAGGCATCTCCAATGTTATTCCATAGATAGCAGGGGGTGACTTAGGAGAGATGGGAGGATTTGTGTTCCACGCACCAGTGACTTATTAAGAGCAGTTTTGGAGGAGGCGCACTATTCCCATATGACTATTCATCCAGGTAGTGACAAAATGCATCAGGATATGAAGAGGATGTTCTATTGGAGTGGTATGAAGAAGGATGTGGCGGAGTTGTTGCTAAGTGTCTTATATACCAAAGGGTAAAAGCAGAGCAGCAGGAACCCGGTGGATTACTTCATCCTTTAGATATACCGGAGTGGAAGTGGGATATCATTTCTATGGATTTTATAGATGATTTACCCCGCTTTAGGAAGTGGAATACTAGCATTTGGGTGATTGTTGATAAATTGACCAAGAGTGCCCACTTCATCCCAGTTAAGAGTAAGCGTAAGGCTTCATATTTGGCATCCTTGTATATTCGAGAGATAGTCCGACTACACAGAGTTCCTTCTAGCATGGTGAGTAATAGATATCCCATTTACACTAGTGAGATTTGGAGGAGCTTACAGAAGGTGCTAGGGACGCAATTGAGATTGAGTACGGCCTATCACCCCTAGATAGATGGCCAAACAGAGAGGATCAATAGGGTGCTTGAGGATTTGCTGTGGATGTGCATTTTGGACTTTGGAGGAACTTGTAGGATCGATTTTACCCTAGAGGGGGTAAATAGGGTGATACTAATAATTATAAAAATTAATGCGAAAATATATAAAATAATTGCAGCACAAATAATAGCATAATAATAAAAGCAGAAATAGAACAATACAGATATACCCAGCTTCGGCAAAACCCTACCTGCGTGCTGTCCCCAAGGTTTCTACTATAAATTAAGTAGTCAGATGCTTACACATTGCAACACCCTCTATCGATTAACCTAACTCTACGCTCAAAACCCTACCATAACTCAGTTACTGAGTTGCGAATTCTCGAACTATGCCCCGTAGTTTGTCCCTAGTCACACTACCTAGAATTTACACAAATTTTAAAAGGAAAAAAGCAAAAATAAACTAAATAAAAAAGAAAACCCTTTTACATATTTAAGCCTAAAGTATAATAGAAGCCGGTGCAATAAAAATATAAAGACGTCTTCCTTTTCTTTTTCTTCTATTGTGCGACCGATGCTTTCTTCGTTCCTATTTCAAAAAGTAGGGTTTTGTAAATTGAGGTGTCGGTTGATATTGTTCAATTGCAGTGATGGATACTCTTTGATATGGCTTTCCATTTGATCCCTTCACTGATCGTTGGTTGCAGCTGCTCAAATTTGTCGTGCACATATACTTGGTTTAAAATTGGTACGTGATATTCCTTTTCGATTTCGATTATGCTCGACTTTGATTTGAGTTACTGATTTGTTTTCGATTTAAGAGTATATTCTGGATTTTTATCTTGAACTCAAATGCTTTTTATTGCCGATGATGTTAATGGTATAAATAGGGATAAATCCCTATATGTTTGGTTCATATATTTTCGGTTTGAATTCTTCACATGATATGCTTGGCCGTTGTTTTTCAATTTAATGCTAGTAATTAATCCTGACAAGTTCAATTCGTATATTTTCTGTTATGGTTGCTTAGTCACCACGGCTTCATGAATTTGCTTTAGATTTTGTTATGTTATTTTCTGGGATTTGACTTCTTGAGATAACTTGGACTTGTTCATTTTCGTGTTACTTCTGCAAGTTGAATTCTTTTGATGACTTCGATCAACCTGCTACCCTGATCACCAAAGCTTCTGACCATTTTGTATTGAACCATACTTGCTGTCACACACCTGAAATGTAGAAATTAAAGTTGGCATATGATCAAGTCATGTTTTCTTAGTCCTTTCTTTTATAAACTGATTCACATGCTGTTTGGTTGAGTTCAATTATCACTGCATATATATACATGTACACATGTGTGTTTGCGCATGTATATATGTATGCTTGTGATGCTGTGGTCTGTGTTGCATTGAGCTCTAGTTTGTGTTTGAAACTTTGAACTGTAGTCATCTTTGTTCAGTTGAAGTCTGGTTGCATGCCTGTCTTTGTGCACTTGTCCGGCGTTTACATTTGAGCACTTTTAGCTTTGAATTATTCATTTCGGTGCTTTTGAACTCATATATGTGTATAGCTTTTGAACTCGTATATATGTATACATATATATGTGCATATATGTATATATGTTTATGTGGACTTTGTGTTCCACTTGCATGCTGTCATTGAATTCATGCTGTATTCATTCTAGTTGTTGATGAGTGGTATCATTTGAATGCTTGCATACTTCATATACTATATGAAGTCTAGTCTGGTTTCCACTGGCTCCATCTTGATTTTGGTATGGATCTTGTTATAGTCTTGTTTCATGTAGAATTTGAGGTTTGTATTTAGTTGTGGTTTGCACTTCAGTCGGTTGCATTACATTGTTTACTGTCTTGTGCCATTGTATGCCTCTGGTCTTGATCTGTTGTTTGACTTGAAACATATCCTCTGTCCTCTTTGAATACATTCATTTGAAGTGTGTGTTCTCTGGCACCATCTTATGTACATATTGATATTATATATTGCAGTTTGGTTTAACTTTGAATCATGTAGAGTCTGGAAGCTCTTACTTGCATTTCAGAGTTGTATTCAGTTGTTTGTGTTTAAGTTAATCTATTTCTTTGTACTTTGCACTGCCCTGGTATGGTGCACTTGTGTCATCACTGCTTATGACATCCATGCTTATACCTGACCTTGGTTGATGTTGTTGCCTTTGATCATAGCATTCATGCTGCTAGGTCTAGTTCCATATGAAGTCTTTATTGTGTTTGCCTCTATTTGAAGTCTTCTCTGATCTGATGAAGTTGTGACTTTGGTTTTCATATTTCTTTGGCTTGTTAGGATTTTTTTTGCTTCGAACCAGTTCATGTTGTAACTGGACTTGCATATAGTATCATGTTGAACTGCTTGTCGAGTTATGGCATCATTGACCTGCCTTGTTTCCTATCACTGTTTACTGGTCCTAGTTCATACTTGAGTTTGAATGGTTGAGTTGTTTTCATGTGTGCACATTGAATTTTTGGTCGAGGCTTGTTCCAGTCTTCAAAACTTGACCATTCTTTTTTTGTTTTTGTATTGCACCTGAGTTGAACCTAGATTTGGCTCGAGTTTGACCTTATGCTCATATCGTTACTTTATTTGTATTGCACTTGAGTTGAACCTAGCTTTGGCTCGACTTTGACCTTTTGCTCACCTGTCCCTGCAGTTTTATCAAGTGTATATCAGTGTGCATGGCCTTGTGGCATGTACAGTGATACACCGTGCATGTCACAAGATGTTCGTGCAAGATGAATTCAAAATAAATGACGAAGAACAATCCAAATAACCGAGGCAAATAATATTTTCGAAATACACATTTTATTTAACACTATAAAAAGTATTTCTTTTTCAATTTTACTGCGTCAGTATTTATTTTGCAGATATCTCAGATGCTAGATTTGGGCTGGAGCAAAGTCGAAAATAAAATACGAGTGAATGAGTGATATGTAGTGAGGTGAAGAATGTAAAGTGAAATTTGAGATGTAATCAAAATTGTATTGTTATTGAAAATTGTATATATTGTATGAGCTCAAATTTTGTACTATTCAATAATTGTAATAAAATATTTGTTTGAATAAAATACCTGTTTGAATTTAAATTATGTGTTATCTATTTTATTCAGCAAATATTTTTTTAATTATGTGAAATAAAATAGTACAATAACAATTACATTTAAATAAATACATATATATGTCTATTATTATCAAAAAAAAATCATATACTAGCATAGTCAATAGAACTTGGGTAGAGCATATTCCATTGGTTGAGTTCGCATAGAATAGTTGTTACCAAACTAGTATAGGAATGACAACTTTTAGGGCTTTATATGGGAGACCTTGCAAGTCCCCATCATGTTGGGTTGAGTCTACAGAGAAGTTATTACTTGGACCCGATATGGTTAGGGAGACCTCTGAGAGGGTGGATTTGATTCGACGGAGGACGAAGACAGCTCAAGATAGGTAGAAGTCTTGTGTCGATAAGCGGAGGAGGGACTTAGAGTTTGAGGTTGGATCCTTGGTTTTTATCGAAGTATCCCCACTTAGGAAGGTGATAAGGTTTGGGTCGAATGGAAAGTTAACCCCTAGATTTGTTTGACCATTCCTATCATAGAGAGAGTTAGGAAGATGGCTTACAGAATGAAGCTACCTGATAGGCTCGCAGGAGTGCACGATGTTTTCCATGTTTCGCACTTGCAAATGTGCTTACATGACTTTGCGGAGGTTGTAGAGCCTAATCGGTTAGAGAAGGTGGAGGTAGAAAGGGAAGCTTCTGTTCGGCGTATCCCCATGAAGATTGTTCGAAGAGTCATCAAGTGACTAAGGAATAAGGAGGCTCCACTGGTGAAGGTGCAATGGGGAGATGATGTTCCAGACGCCACTTGGAAAGCAGAAGAGAAGATTCGCACTTCCTATCCTCATTTTTTTGATAGTAAGTTTTAAAATTCCTTTTTTTCATATTTTGAATAGGTTCTTTCCTTTATTATTCTTTAGGAGGGTAGAATTTAGGATTTAACCTATGGATGGTAGGATTTGATGTAAACATGTTAATAGAATATGTTATGAATGATATATGATAGTGGTTGCAAGTTTTTTCTAGTGGATGCTATGGACGCATATAGGTACACTAGGCACTATTATTCTTTAGGGATCGGCCTAACTAGGACTCTAGAGCATATGCATATGAATGTGTACGCATTTTTTTTTATTTCCATGGTTGCTATAAATGGATGTTTATTACATGATTGTTTGATTTGGATGATGTTTTTAGCACACACATAGAATTATCAGTAATCATTAGGGAATTTTTTCATTCATTTGAATACATGGCACGGACATGATTGCATAAAAGGAGGTCAACTGAATCAGTGGACTGTCTAATCTTTTGCATTAGTTAGGAACATTTACACTACACTAATTGCATAAGTATCATAAAATGCATTAGAAAAACTAAAGGACAATGGATGAATGGTTGATGATTGAGTAGTTGATTGTAGAATTGGATGAAAAAATTTAGTACATTCTTTTATCCTTAGAGATTTCGGGGACAAAATCCCATAAGGAGAGGAGAATGTAACAATCTAAAATTTAACCCATAGTAATTAATTTGTTAATTAATTAAATAATAAAATAACATTGTGAAATTATCAAAATTAAGCCACAACAATTGCACCATTGTGTCCGTGGTAATTTTCTGGTCAATTTTCATATATAAAACGCCAGAAACCGAGCCAATATGACTAGGATACAAAATAAGCAGAGAAGAAATATATATATTAGTTACATACTGTTTTTAAAATCCATTTACTCACCTGAATTTGCAGTGAACAAAACAGAGAACATAGCAGATTTCTTTTTTTATTTTTATTTTCCAGGCTTGAATACTTTAAATCTGAAGAATACTGAATGCATGCCTTCAAATTGATGATCTAAACTTGTTGTTGCTTAAAAGTGTTGAACTGCAGATGACTTGCAGTTGAACTTCATTAGAAAAGCAGGTTGAAGTTGCAGATTTTGCTTTTGCTTTGCAGAATTAATTTTAATTATATGTTTGAGTTGCCTTTGGTTTCAAATTTCAAATTGAAGAAAAACTTTCAGGTTTGCTTTTAGTTTTCATTTTCAGGTTTTAAGAAATATTTCAGGTTGCCATTAATGTTTGAAAGAATGAAAATGTTTTGAAAGAAACTTGTTTTCTTCTAAAAACATTTATAAAAAATTAAAAATAAAATAGTGCCACATGTTTATTTTGCCAACATTTGTCACCAAAGTATTTAATCTTCTTACAAGTGTTTTAGGGATGAGATAACATATTTACAAATGTTACTTAAGTATTTTTTTTAATAAATTTTCATTTAATTTAAATGTAAATTTAAACTTACATTACTAATTTACTTTATAAATAAATATAAGTTTAGCTTTAAAAGAAATATTCTAATACTAATAAAAATGCAAATAATTCTTATATATGTATTTAAAATCTAAAACTTTTATATTTATACATTTATACCATTTTATATTAAGTACTTTAAAGAAAACAAAAAGAAAACTTTGATTAAATCTTTTATAAACTATCACACTTAAAATAAGCAATTATCTTATATTTTTGAAAACAATTGAATTAATCTAAATTAACTTTTGAAAAATCTTATTGAATTTAAAACAAAGCTTTAAAATTACAATATTCATTCATACATCAATTATTAATAGATTAAATTAAATTTCTAAACAACTCCAAATTATAACATATACATATGTATGTATATGTATACATACATATATATATATATATATATATATGTATATATATTACAATTTGAGAATTCATCTTTAATTTGAAACAAAAGATCTCCTATTCACAATATATATCAAATTTATATATTATAAATAGAAATAAAGTTTATTAGCTTTGAAAAATAAATCTTATCCATTTCAAATTGTTATTTAGATATCGATCACAATTATCAGATTAAATATTTATTAACTTTTACAAGATTAAATTTACCAATTTAAAATTAAAATTATAAAGAAAAATTACCAAATCAATTAAATTATTAATACAGATTATTAAACTGATATTGCCCAAAATTCCGGGTCGTTACAATAATAATGCTAGTAATTGGTCAATTAGACATCCAAATCATGGGAGATTTGGATAGGGGCGCAACTAGATATTGTTTGGATGACGGACCAGTACCAATAGCATTTTCCCTATTTTCTATGGACACATGGTGGTCTCACATTAGCCTGAAGTGAGACGAGGGGAACACTTATGATGGAGTTTGAGTTAATAAGAAGACCCAATAGGTGAAGCAAAAGGCAGCATGGGCATGGTGGAAGTTACGCATGCGACTTCCATTCTGGTGCTCAGTAATCGCAATGAGTTCCAAGCGCTTAGTATGTGCGCCTTTCGTAGACATAATTTCCTTCTATGTAGGGAGCTATATATCGTCTAGATGCACAATGGTTGCTTTGTGCATCTTTCTTAGATACCATTGGCTGATGTGTAGGGAGTTACCTAGTCTCTGGTCCGCAGTAAGGTCTATGGAGTAGCAGGCCGATTAAAGGGTAGAATTAGGAATTCAGCCTATTTATAGGATTAGGAATTCAGCCTAATCAAATCAACTCTCAAGAACAAGTGCAAACAATCAAAGTTAACCTATAGTTAATCATATTTATTTCCAGTTTATCTCTTTCATATTTCCTTTATACTAGAACTGTTGTAAAGTCTATAACATTTACTTTGCGTAAAGACTCAAGTAATTATTATCATTCACCAGACTTTTAATATGACGGACTCCTCTATTTTCCCCTACCCCCCTTAGGAAATCAAGGGAGAGGACAGTAGGTTGCAGTTGCTTGGATATTTCTGGGAGGATTTTGCTACCATGTATTTCTTTTCTTTCAGCTTTTGTTCTTTCTATGTACTGCTTATTATGAGGGATATTATGTTCGCTGATTTTTAAGACTATAAGTTTTTGTTTCATGAGACATATTGGATTTTTAGACATGTATGTGGTATTTGGTATTTGACTTATTTATGAAGCAATTATGAAGTTTTGTTCTAATTAAGTTATTACTTTAAGTTTTCGTTGTTTTTATCTATTTTTGTCTTATGAATCTTAGCCTCTGTTAGCTTTAGTTATATCTACAATGCACCACGCCTTTTAGTGTGTCCTTTTGGGTATACTAAAGGGTGTGGGGTATTTTAGTATCCAAAGGAACACGTTTCGTATCCCAGCCACAAAACCAGTAGAAGCGGTCAGCGTCCATCGATACGAAGAATGGCTTTCGTATCCATCAACACGAGTCGATCCGGAGCCCAGCATCTCGTACCCATCACCGTGAAGCCCAGCGCTTTGTATCCATCGATGCCGCTCAATTTTTCATATCCATTGATACGAAGCATCACTGCATGATTATGTCTGGATTGCTCGACTTCATCGATACAAAGAAAACACTTGTAAATATCATATGATCGATACGAAGCATGCCATATGATAGTCTATCTCATATCGATAACCATCGACATGAAGCCTATATCCATACATCCCATGTCAATCCAGGAGAGGATCGATATGAAGAAAGGGATCAAAACGACCATCGATCGTTGCTGTAGCTCGGATTTCACATTGATCCAAGAGAGGATCGATACGAAGCTCGATCCAAAAAAAAGATCTTGACAACGATCCATGAACGTGCAAACATGAATGAGTGTCAGGTTAACATACGTGCATGTATGCCATATTAACATTTGATTTTCAAAGTTAACAGGAATTGAATGCTTTCCTAGTGATAATCAAAACAATAAACAACAAATTGCTAGCACTCTACCTTCTGCTACAACAAAAACTACATGATCATTGGCAGTCTACAACTCAACATTTATACTACTGAAATTCTACCAAAGGTCACATCATTTGATGAAAGAAAGACAACTGTTCAGCAAATCGGATAGAACTTTTTCAGAATGACGATTGCAGCTTTTCAACGCACGTTATGTTCACACAGGACGTACTTTGGAGGGAAAATCTTATCCCACCTTTTGGCAAGTCCGTGACACCAAGGACTTAACTTGAGACTGAAGACAATCTGCCTCGGAGATCAGTTATCTATAGGTCCATGATGGATACAGGAAAACTTGATCCGAATTCGGAACGAGCTACAATTAGTGTGACGACACGGAATTTTGGACAATTTAAATTGGGATATTTAATTGATTTTAAATATGTAAAGTTAATTTTTAACTTGAATTCAAATATTATTATTATTTAGCAATTAAGTTATTGGATTTAATAAACTGAAATTGGGTAAATTATTGAATCTTCTGTTTTAAGCCTGTTAAAAATAATTTGAAGGGTTGTAAAATTTATATTGATAATGCTGAAGATAATAAAAGTGCTAAAATTGAATTTGGGAGTGTTTTGTTAAGTTTTGAAAATATATCGTTTAAACTGATATTTAAATAGCCTTTCGAGGCAAGTTTTGGATTTCGACGAAACCAGTTCCATTGGGTCCGTAATATTGTATTATTATCGGATTTCAATTTTCGTAGTGGTTGGAGTTGTTGTGCGAGCATACGGTAAGTAAACGCGTTGAAATTTATATCGAAAATTTAATATAATAATTGGGTTCAAAAAGCTATCTTCTCTATACGATCAGATTAGGACTCGAAACATTTTCCATTGTGTTCGGAATAGGGTATAACATTATAAATGCCTAGCGGCATGCATCGCTAGGAGGTGGAGATTTTTAGCTATGAATTTAAGTCGATTCAAATTTAAATTTAAATAAAATATCCATATATTGTTTTGATTGGTCAAGATAAGTCACATCAGCCTACTTCCTTTGACCGTCATAACTTTTTCCTTTCCCTTCATATTACCATAGCCAGCAAGCTAACATCTTCTCTTGTCTCCCTACTTTCTGTTTAAATCACATATAATAGATAGAATTAAAATTAAGTTAAGGAAGATTTTTATAATGGCCGATCTCTTTAAGAAAAACTTTGGTTCTGTCTTTCTTCAAGCGGCCTCCTTTATATTCGCCCCTCTTTGTTTGAAATGAATTCATAAATTTTTTTTAGATCTGCTCGTGTTCGATTTGCGAGGGTAGGGTTTACGCGAGGTGGGAGGCCGCGTCGTCTAGTAGCGCTCGTGCTGGGAGGGGGGAAAGAAGTCACAGAGGGTAGGGTTATTTATTGTTAAGGGTTGTAGCAGTGGCAAGCTCGAGCGAATAATGTGAGTGGCCGATCTATTTGCAATCGAAAGGGAGTCTCGATTGCGCGCTAGGGTTTGCGAGCAGTGTCATTTTTGGGGGTTCCTAGTTTAGCGCTAGTGTGTATCGGCAGGGGAAGGACGTGGGTCATGAGCTTCTAAGGTGAAGTCGCTGAGGATGGTCTAGGGGCTACGATGGTGGTTCAAGCGTGGCGATGTTTTGAGGTATGTGCAGTCTTATTCTTTTCTTATTCTTCTTGTTTTCTTTTAATTTAAAATATAGGCAAATAATAGAATATATGTATAGGATTTTTAAACTGGGATAAAAAGAAAAAAATATATATAAATATAACAATAAGGTTTCTGTTTTAGATATATGCATATATATGTATAGGTTGGGAAAATATTTTATTTGGTTAATTACAAAAAGTAAAAGTATATAAATATTTTGCAGTAAGTTTTATAAAAATCCCTTTTCTAAATTAATATATATAATTTGAAAGGTTTTTTATTTTATTTGAAAATAGTGTATTAAGGAGACTAATTAGTGTAATTAACTTATGTTTGCGCAAAAAATGGGCAAACACCTCCAAGTCGTGAGATTTAATGGGTTTAATGTGAGTCTTAATGATTTAGGTGAGTTATGTAAATATGAAAATAGCAGGGACTGAAATGTAAAAGACATACAGATTTATAGTGGTTCGGCCAGAACGTGCCTACGTCCACTTTATATGTTATTATCTTCTTTCTTTCGGATTACAAGTACAATGCTTTGTGTACTAGTATATGAAAGTGTATGAAAGTAGTTTGAAAGTTCCTTTCGTGCTTGAGCTCTCAAACTTGTCTGCCATTGTTGTACCCCTGCCCCTCTATTTATAGAGGGAGGCTGGGGGCAGGGGTCCTGAATGTATATAGCTGCTGGTGGGCCCGGGCTGAAGCAATCTGGCCTGGTAGTTATCTGGTTCGGCGAGGCTTCATTCGGCTGTGCTTAGAGAGGTTGGAGCTTGGTTCGGTCATGGTGGTCCGGTGATAGGCGTGGTCCGGTGGTGGTCTGGTCCGGTCGTGTAGGGGAGGAGTGTTGGCTCGGTGATGGCCTTGGTCCGGTTGTAGGTTGGTCCGGTAGGGTGTTGGAGAGGTTGGTCCGGTGGACCTGGACCGGTGAAGTCTGGTTCGGCAGGAGCTTATGCCGAATGGGGTGGAGGTTGTGCCTTGCCGAATGGATATGGCCGAATGAACTATAAGTCGGGCTTGCTGAATGGACCCTTGGACATGAGTGTTGAGCGAACTCCTTACTAGATGGAATGGAGGTCGCCAACCCGGGTGAAACTGTCGCTTCTTGGTCTCGAGATCTTCTGGGTGAGAATTCGCCCAACATTTGCCCCCCAAAGTGGGGCACGTGCTTGCATGTGTCGCGCTTTGTTTCCCTACAGTAGGAAGGCGTATTTTGTAACGCCATGGGCTGGATGCTCGTATCCTGTTGATGTCCTGCAAAGGAATTTACGGTTTTAGTGTGACTTCAGATAACGACCGTTCAGGATCGAAGCATTTGAGATGAAATGACTCGCGCCGTTCGGGGCGAGAGGTGTAACCCGAGGGGGCTTAGCATTATCGATGCCAGGTTCACGTCAGAGTGGGTCCCTGGATCGTTTGTCCAGGTGGTTTATCGCCAGCTCAGAGCATGCCTAGGGATCGTTCGCGACCCCGTACATGTGTAAGTAGCTTAGCCATTTCATAACTATCAGAATCAAATATCCATTTAACCGATGAGCTTAAAAAAGGATGTCGAAGTGCAAATTCTCACGACGATAGGGTTAATAGCCATTCAGAGCGTGCCTATGGACCGTTCGTGGTCGCGTACACGTGTAAATGATTAACCCACGTTGGTGAGAGATTTACGACTCATTCATTGTTATCATATTCTCTATTTTATTAGTAGGTCGTAGAGTTCGGTACTTATCTGATTGAGGCGCTCCACGTGCCCCCGCTTCTGGTCTTTGCGGGTAGAGATG
The DNA here is from genome assembly GCA_030765085.1 of Allium cepa. Classification (NCBI taxonomy): domain Eukaryota; kingdom Viridiplantae; phylum Streptophyta; class Magnoliopsida; order Asparagales; family Amaryllidaceae; genus Allium; species Allium cepa. Next base: position 606,349,752 of record CM060938.1, on the reverse strand, counting down.
GTTACGTTCGGTTTCTTGGTTGGTCCGGTATGTTGATATTGGTCCGGTATTCTGGTCCGGTAGGCCGAACCAGTTGGTTCGGCAATCCTGAGCTCGCCTATATATAGAGGCTACACCCCCCTTTGTTTCTTCTTACCGAACCAGAGAACCAAATCTTTGCCGAATCAACTGACCACCGAACCAAACCTTTGCCGAATCAAATCTTCACCGAATCAGGTATATACTCTTTTGCCGAATGATTTTTACTACCGGATGACATTATGCCGAATGCACGCGAGGTGTCCTAGTTTGCCGAATGACATGTATACCGAATGACTCTTGTATTTGGACTTTGAGCGGAACTCTGGACTTATGCATTCTTCTTCGCTTACATCTTTGTACTCCTTGTCCTAACAACTTGTCTTTTTGCTTCTGTGTATGCAGATAAAATGTCTCGCAAGGCGGAAACACGATCAGACAGACGGAAATCCAAAGATGGAGGTGAGTCTTCCTCCGTGCCCCCAGCCCAATCAGGATCTGGGCAGCATCGACCTGTTCCGAGGTCGTTAGTGGACGGTTATGGTCCTCAGGAACTTCTGGTCTCCCCGCCCAATTGCTTTCCTAGCTCCCTAAAGGAGGATTAACTTGATGTCATCTCTCGTTCATTTGGGATAGACAGGGCTCTCATGCAGCTGCCGGGAGAGGGAGTGATGCCGTATAATCCCCCCGAAGGTTACTTCGCTTACAGCAGGTACCATTGCATGTGTGGTGCTATCCCTCCCATCAATGCCTGGATAGTCAGCTTTACCACATATTTGAAAGTAGCTCCATTCCAGCTTCAGCCGAACTCCTATGCCATTCTGGTAAGCCTCTTCGTCATCTTCCAGAGGAGATACGGGCGTCCTCCTTCTAACCGGGAAATTCGGTATTTGTATAACCTGAGGGGCTACAAGAAGGGGTCTCCGTATATTAGTCTGGAAGCGGCCGTGCCCTTCAAACCGGCCTTGGACTTATATTCAAAGTTCACCATGTTCAAGAAGGAATGGTTCTTTGTCAAGGACGATTCTGTTTCTTTCTGCCTTTTCACTTCCGGCTGTAAGATTAATTTCGTTTATATTTTCCATGTTCTGACTGTAGTGCTTCTTCTGACACGCTTCTATTTCTTGCTAGCGACAGGTGGCATTGCTGTCGTGGAAGATGATTCTTTGGCGCGGATGGCTGTTGGAATAAAGGCCATTCCTGCGCGGGACAGGTCAGCTTCGTTCCTGATCAGGAATGCTACCCTCCTGGAGTACAATTTGATCCAGCCGCACCAGTCCGTTGTTAAGCAGAGGGACACGGCTGAGGAGAAGGCTGTTAAAGCTAAGGAGGGGGTCACGGTGAAGAGTGGCAAGAGAAAACCCTTTGCACAGCATCCCGTCGCGGGGGGCAAGAAGCTTAAAGAATCGGAGGGCCCCTCTCCTAGTACTTGCCCGATCATTCCGGAGGAGGAAGGTGTGGAAGAGGGTGAAGGAGGCGATATGGAAGGAGAGTCGGAAGGCGGAGGAGATGGAGATGGTCAGGGTGGTAGTGGTGCTGGTGCCTTAACTTCTGGGCAAGACTCTGAGCTGGATGAGGCCCTCCGCCAGGCCTTCGGGGAATCGGAAGGGGAATCGGGAGCGGAGAAGGCGAAGGAGACTGGCAAGGTCGGGGCTGGTGCCGATCTATCCCCCAGGGGTTCCTCAGCCAGGGTGACTTCGGCGGTGCAAGGTGAACTTTTGTCCTCTGTCGATTCCATTTTCGATAAGGACTTAGAAATATTTTATCGTTCACTCCCGTCCTGGAATGAGATTCAGGACTTATTGCAGTACCCCACTCCTCCGCAGGGTTTGTATAATAGACGTGCCTTCACACTTTTCTTTCTTTTTACTTAACATGTTTCCTGAGTTGTGGACCATCGTATGTTCGTAACACTTGTTCTTTATTCCAGGGGCAGGCCAGGTGGTTAAAACGTCGGACGTTCGACACCGCCTCGAACAGTTCAAGTTGATGAGAGCTTCTGCGAAGCCTCCCACTGGTCGTACTGGGGACGTGGTCAAATACCGTCCTCTTCTCGGGGTCATCGAAGAGGGCATTCAGAAAAAGAAGAGGAGTCGCTCTTTATTTGAGCCTTCCCCTGGTCCGCAGCTTCCTGTTCAGCCTCCTCGTGATGCCACAGAGGAGAGCACGGAGTTTATCCCCCCTCCACCTCCTTCCAAGAATCCTACAGTTATCCGCATAACGCGTCCTGACGTGCCCCGTGACCCCTTTGCCGGTCATCCTGATTTAGATCCAAGCTCTCGGGATGTTTCATTTGATGAGGCCACGGGTGAACACCTCCTTCCCCGCAACCCCATGATACGAGTGTTAGATGAGGCTAAGTCTCTAGATCTTGATCTGCTTACCACTCGGGTAGTAACCATGGGAGACGAGGCCAAGGCTAATATCGATCGGGTGGCTGAAGAGACCAAGAAGTTAATGAAGTATCATGCTCAATTGGTCAAGGCCGGGGAGGAGATTGGGAGTGCCAATATTCGGTTGCGGCTGAAGGTGGCTGATCAGGCCGAACAGCTTGCCGGTCAAGCCGTTCAGATTTCTCGGCACGAGGAAGCCTCCAGGCGTCTGAAAGAGACCATGGAAAAGGCTAGTAGGGCGGAATTACGGAAGATGGAGGCCGCCTGTAAGGAGCGGATTGACATGGCCATTGCGACAGTGGATGAGGTTCGGAATGCGGATCTCGAGCAGGTAGAGGAGTTGTCTGGAAGGCTTGAGGCCGCGGAGATGGCTCAAGTCAAGTTAAAGGAGAAGATGGAGGAGATGGAGGAGATGAGGAGGTCTCTCCAGGCTGACTGCTCGAGATACCGATCAGAGAGGGATGTCGCTGTCGCCAAGTTGCAGGCTTCCGAAGCCCGGGTGAGGGAGTTCGAGGAGAATGAGGGGATGATGGACGAGATGCTGCAGGACATGTACTTCCGCACTTGGAAGGAGGGCAGCTTGTCTTGGATGGATGACTATCCCCGGGTCATGGCCAAGATATATGTTCGGGTTTTAGAGGAGGCCAGGGTCGATGCGGGTAAGGAAGGTGGAGCGGCTTTTAGCCTGGATGTGGTCACTGCTCAGTTCTCGAAAGAGGAGCAAGCGGCGGTGAAGGAGGGGATGCGGTTGCTTGCTGCGGAGGAAGCGGGTGTGCAACTGGAGGATGAAGATCAAGCGGCGGACGCTGGTGAGTCATTCTTCTCTTTTCCTTTTCTTTCTGGGTTTCCATAACTTGATCGTTTATCGTTTGTTTAATGGATTCCTCTTCTGAATTGGACAGGTGGAACTTCCGATCAACATGCTGGGGGTTCCGGCCCTGCGGCCAAATAGGCTTGGGATGTCGGTGATGGAGTGTGGACGCAGCTGGTTACTCGTCCGGATTCGGCCGCTTTTTATTTCTTTTTTACTGTTGTTTACGTTAGTCCAAAACATTGATATGACTGTAATAACATTATTTGCAGAGAATAACTTGGTGTGATTTCATAACATAAGCTGATTTTGTTATGTTTAAACGTTGTTGTCATTTTGATGTGCTGCGTGAGAAGTATGACCATGTATATGCCTGTGATTTTAGTTGTGTTCGATGTTAAGCCTTTGCTTGAAATATAATTTCATGTTTTGCAATGTTGGTGTGACATATGAATAAGCTATAGTTATGCATCTATGTACAAGAGAAGAGAGTACCGCCTTTCATGTTTTATTTGCAGACGGTAGTTTTGAGCATCTTGTGTAACTGATCATGAATATATCTGAGTACCTTGCCACCCAGTACGCAGGCTTTGATTCTCATGAGTGAATGCTCCCTATTCGGTTTCCTGTACTTTAGAGTTTGTTATACAGGATAAGAGAAAAGTATTTAAATGAAATGGAAATATAGAAAAAGTAAAACTTCCAGTCACGGAAGGCCGTCGATGTGCTTAAGTTCGTGGCAAACGGGTTTTGTAGTCACTTTCCCTAGCTGTGGGTCTTGGAGACATTTGTCACCCATCTTACGCCTCCGCGGGGAGTTTTCTTTTTTACCACAGCCGCACTTAAGACAGATCGGAGCCGAGATCGCGCACGGTAACTACCCGAACCATTATGGTCCATAATCGTGGGTATTATTCGATTTACCGTGGCCGGCTAGCGTGGGTGCCGTTGGCCGTGAACTACCCCTGGCTGGCCACACCTTATGTTGGGGCTTAAAGTAGGTTCACAGTTACCGGCGAGCCGAACGCCGTAATGAGCTGCCATCGGCTATAATCGGCCTTTATGATGACTTATAATCGGCTCATTACAGTTGGCTTTGAGGGCAGGCGCGAGCAATGAGTTAACCCGCAGCAGAGGGATGCTGGAGCAAAAGAGTCTCATTGGCGAGTGCATAGAATCGTAGCGTACCTGTTAGGCCTTGTCCAGATGAGGCCGTGGTGCGCCTTGAGTGGAGATGCCATAAGATTTTGTTCAACAGAAAAGGATAAAGCTTAACAAGCAGCCAAGATATAAAGGAACAAGTTAAAAAGAGACAAGATTTTTTAAAGTGGTTCGGCATGGAAATGCCTACGTCCACTGATTCTCTTTGTTAATTCACTTCATATGGGCAGTACAAGTTAAGAAAAGTATCGACGGAGGTGTCGGATGTTCCATGCCCTCTGGAACACCTCTCCATCCACTGTTGACAAAATATAAGCTCCGTTGTGGAGGTCTTTATGAATTACATATGGTCCGTCCCAGATGGGGTCCAGTGCCCCGGGGCGCGGAAAGATTCGCCTGAGGACAAGATCTCCTTCTTGTAAGATGCGATGTTTGACTTTGGAGTTGTATAGTGCTGCCACCTTTTGTTTGTGAGCTGCTGCTTTGAGAGCTGCATCGTTTCTCCTTTCCTCAATCAGATCCAAAGACATGAGGAGGAGTTCTTCGTTTTCTTCTGGATTGTAGTGGATCCTACGATGGGAAGGAACAATAGTCTCAACAGGGAACATTGCCTCCGATCCGTATGCCAAAGAGAAAGGAGTATGTCCCATTGAAGTTCTGAAATATGTGCGGTAGGCCCAAAGTGCCGTAGGAAGTTCGTCCACCCAAGCCCCTTTTGACTTTTCAAGTTTCTTCTTGATTAGGGTTTTGAGAATTTTGTTGACAGCTTCGACTTGTCCGTTTGCCTGAGGATAAGCTACTGATGAGAAGCTTTTATGAATTCCATGCTCTTGGCACCAGTCGGCGAATTCTTCGCTGTCAAATTGGAGTCCGTTGTCTGATATGATCTTGAGTGGTACTCCGTACCTGCACAGAATATTTTTGATCAAGAAGTTGATAACTTTTGCTGAAGATATTTTATTTAGGGGTTCCGCTTCCACCCATTTGGTGAAATAATCGACTGCCACTATAGCATATTTGGCCCCGCCCCTGCCCGTTGGTAGTTCGCCAATTAAATCAATTCCCCATACAGCAAAGGGCCAAGGGCTGGTCATTTGAGTAATCTCATTTGTGGGTAGTCGAGGAATCTTGGCAAATTTCTGACATCTGTCGCATCTCTTGACGAAGTCTAAGGCGTCTTTGTTTAGTGTGGGCCAGTAATATCCATATCGGAGTATCTTTTTCGCTAGAGTCTGCCCTCCAGTGTGATCTCCGCAACTTCCTTGATGGATGTTGTATAAGATTTCCTTGGCTTCCCTTCCAGCGACGCATCTAAATAAGGGGCTAAAGAAGCCACGCCGATAGAGGATGCCTTCTTGTATTGTATAGTGGGGAGCTTTCCTCAAAATTCTCCTGACTTCATCACGTTTGTCTGGTAGTGTGCCGTCCTGCAAATATTTCCGGATAGGAGTCATCCAAGTTGCTTCTTCAATTGTAGTTATCAGATTCACTTGTTCAAAACTTGGGGCTAGCTGCCTTGAGATGGCTAGTGCTCCGGAAATGGTGCTATTCTTCATACTAGCTTGCTTTGCTAGTTCATCGGCCTCTTGGTTATCTTCTCGAGGAATGTGTTTGATTAGATAATGGTCCAATTGGTCGAGCAGCAGTTTGGTTTTCTTTAGGTATGCTGTGAGTCGTTCTCCTCGTGTCTGGAATTCTCCTAGTACTTGGTTTACGATAAGTTGAGAATCACTATGAAGACATAAAGAATTGACTCCAATTTCTAAGGCAAGCTCCAATCCCGCTATTACTGCCTCGTACTCCGCATCGTTGTTAGTGGCCGCGAATTCCAACCTTAATGCATAGTACAGCTTTCTTCCCCTGGGGGTGATTATCACAATACCTGCCCCCGAGCCTTGTTCGTTCGATGCTCCATCTACAAAGAGGTTCCACTTGATGTTTTTTGCTATTTCAAACTGATCCTTGCCTTCGTTGGTAGTGAATTCGGCAATGAAATCGGCCAGGGCTTGCCCTTTGATAGCAGTGCGAGGATGGTAGGTGACGTCATACTGACTTAGTTCAATGCACCATTTGAAGAGTCGTCTAGAAGTGTCAGGACGATGGAGCACCTGTCTTAGTGGCTGATCGGTTAGAACTCTGATGGAGTGAGATTGGAAGTAGTGTCGTAGTTTTCGTGACGCGATCAATAAACAATATGCAAATTTCTCAAGTTTAGGATATCTGGCTTCTGCCCCCGTAAATCTCTTACTTATAAAGTACACCGGGCGTTGCATGCGGTCTTCTTCTCTTACTAGGGCAGCGCTTAAAGCATGAGACGATACAGCGAGGTATAGGTATAGTTCTTCGCCTTCGTTCGGAGTTGAGAGTACTGGTGGTTTCTGAAGGTGTTCGATCAGGTTAAGGAAGGCTTTTAAGCATTCATCGGTCCACTCGAACTTTCCTTTGTCTTTCTTGAGAGCTTCGAAGAAAGGGACGCATTTGTCAGTTGCTTTGGAAATGAATCTGCTTAGGGCGGCCACCTTTCCGTTTAAGCTCTGCATTTCTTTTCGGGTGGAAGGTATCCTTATTTCTTTTAGAGCCCGGATTTGTTCAGGGTTTGCTTAAATTCCTCTGGAATGGACAATGAATCCTAAGAATTTTCCCGATGACACTCCAAAGGAGCACTTTAGAGGATTCAGCTTCATTCCATATCGGCGAAGTACCTGAAACATCTCGCTCAGGTGGCTTACATGATCGTCGGCTTTCCTGGACTTTACCAACATGTCATCCACATATACTTCCATAGTTCGTCCTATTAATTCCGCGAACATCTTGTTGACGAGGCGTTGATAGGTAGCTCCGGCATTTTTGAGTCCAAAAGGCATGACCTTGTAACAATATAATCCCCGGTCAGTGATGAAGCTAGTGTGGTCTTGATCGGGAGCGTGCATGGGAATCTGGTTGTATCCGGAGTATGCGTCCATAAAAGATAAAAGTTCGTGCCCGGCAGTGCTGTCCACAAGTTGATCGATTCGGGGGAGCGGGAAGCAGTCTTTCGGGCAAGCGTCATTTAAGTTGGAGAAATCAATGCACGTTCGCCACTTCCCATTAGCTTTCTTTACTAGTACCGGGTTAGCTATCCACTCGGGGTAGATGGCTTCTCGTATGAAATCATTAGCAAGTAGGTTCTTTACTTCCTCGTCGAGGGCTGCTGATCGTTCTGCTCCCATGCTTCTCTTTTTCTGCTTTATCGGTGCCCTGGTGGGATCGATGTTCAGCATGTGGCATGCTATGTCTGGGGAGATTCCTGTCATATCGGCATGTGTCCACGCAAATACATCTAAGTTGTGGCGGAGAAAGTCGATGAGTTGATCCTTCAATTCTGTTTTCAGCTGAGATCCTATTTTTAATAGTCTGTTTGAATCATGTTTGTCTACAGATACGAATTCCATGGCCTCTGCAGGCTCAGCGGTAGCCTCCTCCTCCTCATCCCTGGGGTCTAGTTCATTGAAAGGATCGCTGGTGTATCGAAGAGGAGGGGCTTTCTTTAGTTGCTATGCTTCCAAGCTTTTCATGCAGAGAGTAGTCTCTGCATCTTTCCCTTTATTCTTTCTATGGTTATTGCGAAGTTCAGTTACATAGCAATCTCGAGCGGCGTCTTGATCTCCTTCAACTTCTCCTATTCCGTCATCTGTTGGGAATTTCATCTTTAGGCACCACGGGGCTAGGACAATTTGGAAGTCAGACAAGGCTGGTCTTCCCAAGAAGGCGTTGTAGGCCGAGTGGTTTTCTATTAGTACGAACGTTTGTTTTCGCACAACGGAGCGGGGATGACTTCCTATTTCGACGAAGAGGTCAAGTTGCCCGAGGGGCATTTTCGCATCTCCAGTGAAACCGTGCAGGGGTTTGTTGCAGGGAGACACATCCTTCATTGACAGTTTCATTTTGTCGAAAGCATGCTTGAACAGGATATTTACGGAGCTTCCTGTGTCTATTAGAATTCGAAAAACTTTAGCTGGACCGAACCAGGCAGAGATGACCATGGGATCCATATGCGGATATTGTCTTCCTTCTAAATCACGCCTACTGAATATGATGTCGTCACTCTCTTTCCGTTTCGGGTGGCGTTCTTCCACAATGGAGTTAACATAGCCTTCAGCATTTCTAAGTGACTTGCCGTATCTTTCCATCTCTGCCCAGCTTCTGTCGGCGATGTGTGGTCCTCCCGAGATGGTATGGACCACTATCTTCTCTTGACTAGAGCCACTGGTGTTGCGATTCCCTTCGCCTACTTCTGGAAGGGGTCGCTTTGAGTTTTCATTAGCAGGGGTTGGAGTCCTGTTCTGACCTTTCACATAGCGTTCCAGCCTTCTTCTTCTGATGTGTTCTTCGATCAAGTCCCGGAGATGGTGGCATTCATTGGTGTCATGTCCTTGGGATTCATGGAAGCGGCAGAACTTTCCAGACTTGAGTGCGTTATCAGATTCTTTCTTGTGCGGGGGGCGCTTGTATCCGAGTTCGCCTTGAGTGGCGAGAAAGATGTTTTCGATTGTTTCATTCAAAGGAGTGTAGGAGTCAAATCTCGGTCCTGGTCGATATTGGCGTTTTTCAACTTTCCTGCCCCCAGCATTGTCTCTAGATTCATTTCTTCGAGTGTCCTTGGCTGCAGCGGGAACCTTGTCCGAATTCGTCTTACCTTGTTGCCCTGACTGCCTCTCAGTGGCGGCGTCTTCAAGTCTCATATACTTTCTAGCTTCATGGAAGAAATCAGGTAAAGTAGCTGGTTTTTCCTTAGTTAGTCTTCCTGCGAACTTGGTAACTGGATGTACACCGCTACAGAGGGCCATTAGGGTGAGTTTCTCATCGGCATCTTGGACTGCGGCCGCTGCGGCGTTGAACCGAGTTAGATATTGTTGCAGTGTCTCTCCGGATTTCTGTTTAACATTGGATAGAGAATAAGCATCCTTGGGTTGTTCTACATGGATGCGGAACTGGCTAATGAACCTTTCTTTCAACATCTCCCATGAGCTGACAGATCCTTGGGGTAGATGGCAGAACCAGGAGGTAGCTAGATCTGCTAGGAATAGCGGAAAGCATTTACACAGTACCCCTTCTGTTGCTCCGCTCATGAGCATATGCTGGGTGTATCTTTGTAAGTGTACGATGGGGTCGGAAGTTCCCTTGTAAGGTTCCATGGTTGGCATTTTCCATTCCCGGGGGGTGATGGCAGTTTCGATATTGCGGGTAAAGGGGCTGGTGACCCTAGCGCCTATTCCTCGGTCCCTTTGCTCCCGTTGGACGCATTCTCTGAATAGCCGTGCCATTCTTTCATCAGAATTTGGAGCGGATAGAAATGAACTTGGTTCTTCCCTGCGAGATCGGTCTCGTCCAGATGACCTGTAGGGATGGTATAGTCTATCACTTCTGACGTCATCCAGTGGTTGCCTCTGGCTGCTCGGATGCATGCTAGGACCAGCTACAGTTGCCTCCTGCCTTGATCTTCCCCTGTGGGGTTCTGTTTCGGGCATTTCCATGGGGTCAACTTCGGGCTGGGTTCTAGCTCGGCTCCGTTCAGCGGGGTTTCTATGATTAGGTGGCATGACTGGCTCAGCTACATCTGACCCTCGCCTGGCGCCTCCCCCGCTGGGTTCGGTTCCAAGCGCTTCCTCGAGTCGGAGTTCGTGCTGAGTCCGGGCGCGGCCCCTATCATTGTTGTTCCTGTTGATGGCTTCCTCGAAGAGGGAAGACCTTTGCTGTCTCCGAGATCCTCCAGATTGAGATTCATCCCATGATTCAGTGTTGCGGTTGGATTCTTCGACATCCCTCAAGCGTGACATGAGTTGGTTCACCAAAGCTTCTTGTTGGGATGCGAAGCGGTTAGTTACTTCCACCACAACTCTGTCTAGGTCTGCTCTAGTGATTACTGCCGGTTGTTCCACGGCAGGGGCTGTTGGAATTGCCTGATCTACATGTGGCACTGCTGCTGTAGTGGGTTGGTTCTCTTGATCTGGATCCACTGGATTTGGAGCGCTGCTAGTTGTAGCGTTCTTTCCCTTGTTGGCGTCTTTTCTTGGTCTAGAAGTCATGTTTCCTAGGCAATGAAGGATGCTATTGGGAAAGAAGGTTTGAATGAGGGAAGCTGAAGCTTCGAGTTCGAGGTTCTCAGTGAAAGCACCAAAAATGTTTGCGCAAAAAATGGGCAAACACCTCCAAGTCGTGAGATTTAATGGGTTTAATGTGAGTCTTAATGATTTAGGTGAGTTATGTAAATATGAAAAAAGCAGGGACTGAAATGTAAAAGACACACAGATTTATAGTGGTTCGGCCAGAGCATGCCTACGTCCACTTTATATGTTATTATCTTCTTTCTTTCGGATTACAAGTACAATGCTTTGTGTACAAGTATATGAAAGTGTATGAAAGTAGTTTGAAAGTTCCTTCCGTGCTTGAGCTCTCAAACTTGTCTGCCATTGTTGTACCCCTGCCCCTCTATTTATAGAGGGAGGCTGGGGGCAGGGGTCCTGAATGTATATAGCTGCTGGTGGGCCCGGGCTGAAGCAATCTGGCATGGTAGTTATCTGGTTCGGCGAGGCTTCATTCGGCTGTGCTTAGAGAGGTTGGAGCTTGGTTCGGTCATGGTGGTCCGGTGATAGGCGTGGTCCGGTGGTGGTCTGGTCCGATCGTGTAGGGGAGGAGTGTTGGCTCGGTGATGGCCTTGGTCCGGTTGTAGGTTGGTCCGGTAGGGTGTTGGAGAGGTTGGTCCGGTGGACCTGGACCGGTGAAGTCTGGTTCGGCAGGAGCTTATGCCGAATGGGGTGGAGGTTGTGCCTTGCCGAATGGATATGGCCGAATGAACTATAAGTCGGGCTTGCCGAATGGACCCTTGGACATGAGTGTTGAGCGAACTCCTGACTAGATGGAATGGAGGTCGCCAACCCGGGTGAAACTGCCGCTTCTTGGTCTCGAGATCTTCTGGGTGAGAATTCGCCCAACAACTTATATTGATTATTTTTAAACAAAGGGATTTTTATAGGAAAATTATTAGTTAAATTAAAATTAATAAATAGTAATGGATTATCTGATTATCTCAGATATTAATAAATTATGTAATGTTGTACAAGGTCTAATACTATGAAGAGAACAAGTCAGGATTGGATTGAATTGCAAATGAAACAAAGGTGAGTTATTCTCACTCTTCTGGATTGTTATTTAAATTTAAATGGTTAAATCTAAATAACTAGTTGAATGGTTGAATTGATTTGATGTGCTATATTATATGTAGTAGTATATAGTATATATTGGAGTGATTGATTTCCCGCATTATATAGCGGATGAGACCCTATGCGCCGCATAATAGCGGATGATATTATATGAATCCCATATACCGCGATATTCCACCTCGAAGTGGAATTGGTATTTTATATCGTGCTAACATCTGTGGATGCAGGGAAACAGGTTGGAGGGATCCAACTAGATTCCTCAAAATATTTAGATATGTTCTAATAATTCTGTGTTATGAATATTTGATATTCTGTGATGAATTATATTGATAATTGGAATATTGAATGCTATGGTTTGCTTGAATATATATTTCGGTACACTGAGTTAACAAAATATATAGAATTGGATTTTTGGAAAGAAAATAAATAAGTGAATTTTTAAGTTAAATAATTATAGAGAATTGAATAAATTTAAGAATGAACTGGAAAAGAATAAAAGATGATTTTAAAATTCTAATAAATAAATTCCTAGTATGGAAAAGGAGATTTGAATAAAAAAGGGGAAAATAATGAATTTTAAAACTTAGGTGATGTTATTTAAAGGAATAAAGAATTTATTTTAAAATTCAAAGTTTAAATTTATTTAAAAGGATAAAGAAGAAATTTAGGAAATATGAAACTGGTATTTCAGTTAAAAAGATTTTAAATCATAATGTAGAAATAAAATCTGAAGTTAATGGATTTTGGAATAAATGGAGTAAGTAAGGAATTTATTTAAAAGTGAAGTAGATCGGAAATCAATTTGGAGATTGATTTAAGTGTGTAAAACTGGGATTTTAAAAGAGAAGTGGGACTTTGGAATTAATAAACTGGGTTTATAAAAGCAAAGTGATATATCAGTGGATATTTGGACGAATAAGTTCACGGTCGGAATTTATTAAAGGAGTGGGTAAATTTGTTTAAAAATAAATAGTGATTTATTTTTAAAAGATGTGGAAGGGAAGCGTATTTCCTTGAATAGCCAAGTACGTTTCAAATAAATTTTAAGTACAATTAAAAAGTTTTAAGCTGTTTAAAAAGTATGTTTAGAAAACTTATCATTTCTAAATGTTTAAATTCTAAAGTAAGTATTTTTCAAATCTATTATCGTAGTAATTATTTAAAAGTGACTTGGTATTGTTTTATCAGAAAAAATCTAGTTTTATATTTTATAAAGTAACCTCATTTTCAAATATTCCTATAGTATATATTTTTAATAAAGTATTGAAGTAATTTTATTTTAAATATTCTTAAAGTATATATTTTGAATAAGTATTAGAGTAATTTTTAATTTAAATGTTTTAAAGGGTATTTTATAATAAAATGCTTTAAATTATTTTAAAAAGCTAAATTTTATGCTTGGTGTTTTCAGTGGAAATAAATATTTGGGAATTTATTTCGTGAGAAGAGTGTGGTTTGAAAACTGTTTTAAAAAAGGGTTGAAAATGGAAATATATCTTGCGAAGATATTTTGAGGATTAATAAATAATTCAGGAGAAATTATTTATGTTTGATGGTTGTTGTGAATGTTAATTGATAGTTAAATAACTGACTGTCAATATTGGCCAATGCGTTGATCGTTTCGAAGAGACCGGGATCGGGATTAATTTCTCGAAAACCACTTCGATCCGGTTTGTAAGTTTTCGTGAGGAAGACGAGTTTGGATTTGAAGATGGAGCAATGAAGTGCAAGGGCTATTCGCTACTAATCCTGAGGATGATTCCAAAATGGATGTAGTAGGAGTAGTGCCTTCGGTTCCGTTCGAACTCGGGACGGACTTGTATGGATGAATGCTTTCAGAACATCGTCGGGTAGGCGATGAGCATTCTAGGAGAAACGTCCTAAAAAGGTAACACTTAGCCTCAAGCCTCATCAACCAGGAACGACTGAAAATCAAGGGTTATGCAGCAAGGCTAGGTGGGTAGTGCCCATTAGGGTGAGGTCATCCTTGTCTCGATGTCCCTTTTTATTCGGCTTAGTGGTGCTGTTGCTGATCCCAACCGTGGGGTGATCTTATTCGGGATTATCCAGTAAGGGGTAGTCCTGGTCTTATGTTGCAGGGGATTGGGAGTAATCCTCAGTACGGTGATCTAGGCCACGTACTGTGACAGGCGGTACCCCAGTGCCTAGTCATTAGTTGGATATCCATTCTCCCTACGTGCCTTTTACGGTTTTGTTTGTATTACCCACGACTTTGGCTAGTAGCTGGAATTTAATTAATGTAACAATTTTGGCTATTTTAATAAGTATTTCTAAAAGACCCTATTATAATATCAGAGAATTTTATAAGAAATGTTTTAGCTATCCTAAGGTAAAAACGCGACATGTTTATTTGTGGCGTGGTCTTACGAGATGCTTTTGTTTTCAAAGGATTTTGAAACTTTAATAATCCAATTCAGCGTGGTTTTCTCACGCTGGTATTCCAGACCGACTCGGGTGTTATTTAACTATAATGCTCGGGTCAGATCGAGTATTATAGAATACAAGAAAGGATGCCGTGGAGCTCAGGAGACGAGCTGGATGGTGATACGTGCTTCCGTATTTGTGTTAAATATTCCGCTATGTGTTCAGATTATTAGGACAGGTTATGATTTCTATGTATTGCGTGTTATGTATACTCTGATGATGTAATGTATAAACAGATATATTTTTCCTTTGTGTAAAGATCAATTATTATCTATTATATTTTATTCCGCTGCGATGGTGAGATTCTGATGTTGTTTTCTATTTTCTTCTTCTACCTCTTCTTCTTTAACCCTAATGGTTCAGTTTTCGGGCATCGGAAAATCGGGTCATGACATTGTGGTATCAGAGCTTAGGTTGGTGATAACCTTGGCTCTAGTGGGGATTACTCATTGAAAATAGAGTCCATAGTACTCTGGAATGAGTTTGAGCGTATTAATAGATATGAGCGCGTATTTATTAGTTAATATAAATTGTTTTAATATTGTGTTGACTTATTAGTTGGGTGGAATATGAATTCTGATCGAGTAATTTGGCTGCTATTCGAGAAGAGTTTATAAACAACTGACGCGATAAATTGACACAGTATTGTTTTAAAGGTGGGTGAATGAAATAATTTTACCCAAAATATATTTTGATATAAAAGAAATATTTCCTTAAATTGTTATATAACTTGGATGTTTGGATGATAATATTTTAAACAAATAAGATTATAAAAATTGGAATGACTTGGATAATCGAATGGGAATTTGTATAAGCATAAATTATATAAATGAATTATAGTTAAAATTTGATTTAGGTCAAAATTTGAAAATTTAAAATCTCGGAGATTTCGGAAGTGTTTTTCGAAGTATTTTAAAGACAAATAATTGCATTATTGTTTTAGAAGTATTTCTGAAGGGAAATTGTTTCAAATAAATTTTGAGAAGGGATATAGCATTGAGCTCACTTCAGTCGCTGGAAAATAACTTCGGTGATGACTGTAGCATCATCGATGTTCATTTTCGAGTTTCTATGTGACGTATTGCTGCCAAATTGATTTGTTCAGAAAAAACTAGTTTTGTTTTTAAAATTTCAAAGGAAATTTGTGGGGGATAAAAAAGAAACCAGGATTGGTTTAAAATTTTAAGAAGTGTGATTTTGAGATAATTTCAAAATGATTTGAAAACCAAAAGCCTGGTGTTTAAAATCTTGAAATCCTTATTTAGACAATTAAGAGGTCATCAGGAGATGAGTTATAAACTTATAAATAATTAATGATTTTGATGAGGAATATGGGGATTGGATTTTGGAATTAAAATTTAAAGGTGAAAGTTAAAAATGAGGATTTAACTTGGGTTAAGATTAAACTTTGAAATCTAATTGATGATTGGAAGAAATAAATTAGTAAATCTTAAATGTGATTGGAATGGGAAAATAGAAATTAAATTTGGATTGAGAAATAAAATTAATTAGAATTAAATTAACTTAAGCAATGTTTATAATGAATTGGATTTGAAGTAAGTTGAAAGGAATTGGAATGAAATTAAGGTGAATTGTGTGGCATGGTATTAAATGAAATTAAGTCCTTGCTAAATAAAATTCAATGGAATGGTATGTAGCTAGATTTAACTGGAGTTAGGTTGGAATAAAATTGAATATAAATAAATTCAATTGAGTTATTGATAATATAAAATGAAATAAAATTCTTACTTAAATAAATGGAAGTAAGTTGAATTGGAGTTTATGAAATAAAAGTGCATGCTTGGCTAAATAAGTGTATAATCTCGAGTAAAAAATGAAATATGAATATAATCAATCTTAAAATGGGTAGAAGTATGAAAAATATAAGTGTGAGACTTATAAGAAAAAAATGGTGAAGTAAAATAGTAAGCAAAAATAAAATTGTTTTGTATTTTGGAAATAAAATAGAAATCCAAACTTGAATTACAAAAATAGAATTGAACTCAAGTAAAATAATGAAGTGATTTTTGAAGATAAAAACCGAATGTTGAATTGGAAGTGGGAGTAAACTAATTTGGAAAAAATTAGAAAACTGGATATGTTAATGGTGTTTAAATTGGTTAAATAAAAGTTGAATTGTGAGATAATAAAATTGGTTTGTGAATTAAATGATAGAAATAGAACTTGAGTGTAACTAATATTCATTGCATATTGTAAGTGGATTAATTATGAATCAAAGTTGTCAAATGAAATGGAATTGGATTATAATAGAAATGATTTGAGTTACAAATAAAATCCAATTCGAGTATAAATGAGTTAAGTATGTGCTTGGATATTATTTTGATAAATTGAGAAGGTAAATTAAAATAAAATGGATGGGCTAACTAAATTAAATGGAATTTGATTAGATGAGAATTAAATAGAAGTGAACTTAAGTTTGAAGTTGGAATAAATTAAAGTAAATTAACTTAAGCTAAGAATAATGAGAAGCTCGACTTCGAGTAGGAAGGGTAGACCATTAAATAAAAGCCTGGGTTGAATTAATTTGGGAATGGTTAGTAGTATACAAACATGGAATGTGTCGAGCTAAATAAAATGGAAGGAATTGAATATAAATTGAGTCGGAATCAATTTAGATTGGTTATAAAATTTAAGTAATTATTTATTCACATGGATATCATCAAATTGCATAGAATGAACCGTCGTTTGACGTAAACGACAGTAATTAAAATTCTATGAGTTGATAGAGAGTAAATAAATTGACTTTTAGATCAATTGAAGTGAATATGAGTATGTTTTGCTTAAAAAAGAATTGAATGTAAGCGATTGAGTTGTAAACCATTTAAATTGAATGAAGTTGTATATGAATTGGTTGTAAACAATTAAAATTAATGTCAGAACCCTATAAGTTTCTTATAAATATTGTTTAATTTGCACTGCTTATAGAAACTCGTATGTTTGCTAGTTAAATATGTTAAATGTTGTTAAATTACATGATTTTGGCACTTACATGTTTAAATAAAGTAAGTATAGGTACCAGGAAGCCGTTTGGCTGGATTTGGACGTGCTAAATGCTAAAATAATAAGCCGCTTGCTTAGAAATGCTAAATAAAGGTACACCTACGCAATAAAAATAGGAAATATGAACTGTTTTTGTTTTTCCGACCATGTGGGTCGATGTATATATATTTATATCTCTTGTCAAATTGCAAAAGCTCCTCCGTACAAAGGAGACTCTGCCAAAAATTTCGAAAATTTTGAGAATTAGAAATTTTTGAAATTTTTTTGTTAGCGACAAAACGATTTCAAATTGGAATTGTATAAGGAATTTTGGAAATGGAAGTTGGAACTAATTGTTTAGTTGAAACTTTTGAAAGGAAATGCACAAAATGATTTTAAATGTTGTAATTGGACATTATTGCTAAGTAGGATATACAGGTGTGTTAAGGCAAAGGATAAATAGATATTTTTGATTTTAGAAGATAATTTGAATTGCCGACTAAAAAGGTATGTATTTAAATTTCTGTATGAAATTTAATGATTTTCTGGTCTAGCCACTTGGTTTTTTGTTTTCTTTTGGAATTTGGAAGCCCGTAGAGGCATTTTGCAGTTGTACCAAGCTAGCTGCGCAAAGGAGACGCTGGCGAAATTTTTCAAAAATTTAGGGAGTTAGAAAATTTTTGAGAAATTTTGAAAATTTAAAACTTGGTTTTGAATTATAATTTGAATGGTTGAATAAGTAAAATTGTTTAGGAACTACGGAAAAGTTTGAAAAGTTAGTAAGATGGGTAGTGTGTCTTTGATAAAGATTGTTTGGTTGTTGTTAAAAACTGTTTGGTTTTGGGAAAAAATTAAATGGGTATTGGACCATTCTTCTTAACTAACAATTTCGGGGACGAAATTCTTTTAAGGGGAGGGGGGGGGAATGTGACGACCCGGAATTTTGGACAATTTAAATTGGGATATTTAATTGATTTTAAATATGTAAAGTTAATTTTTAACTTGAATTCAAATATTATTATTATTTAGCAATTAAGTTATTGGATTTAATAAACTGAAATTGAGTAAATTATTGAATCTTCTGTTTTAAGCCCGTTAGAAATAATTTGAAGACTTGTAAAATTTATATTGATAATACTGAAGATAGTAAAAGTGTTAAAATTGAATTTGGGAGTAGTTTGTTAAGTTTTGAAAATATATCATTTAAATTGATATTTAAATAGTCTTCCGAGGCATAGTCTCGGATTTCGATGAAACCAGTTCCATTGGGTCCGTAATATTGTATTATTATCGGATTTCAATTTTCGTAGTGGTTGGAGTTGTTATGTGAGCATACAATAGGTAAACGCGCTGAAATTTATATCGAAAATTTAATATAATAACTGGGTTCAAAAAGCTTTCTTCTCCATACGATCAGATTAGGACTCGAAACATTTTCCATTACGTTCGGAATAGGGGTATAACATTATAAACGCCTAGCGGCACGCATCGCTAGGAGGTTGAGATTTTTAGCTATGAATTTAAGTCAATTCAAATTTAAATTTAAATAAAATATCCATATATTGTTTTGATTGATCAAGATAAGTCACATCAGCCTACTTTTTTTCACCGTCATAACTTTTTCCTTTCCCTTCATATTACCGTAGCCAGCAAGCTAACGTCTTCTCTTGTCTCCCTACTTTCTGTTTAAATCACGTATAACAGATAGAATTAAAATCGAGTTAAAGAATTTTTTTATAATGGCTGATCTCTTTAAAAACAAACTTTGGTTCCGTCTTTCTTCAAGCGACCTCCTTTCTACTCACCCCTCTCTGTTCGAAATGAATTCATAAAAAGAAAATTAGATCTGCTCGTGTTCGATTCGCGAGGGTAGGGTTTACGCGAGGTGGGAGGCCGCGTCGTTGAGTGGCGCTCGCGTTGGAAGGGGGGAACGAAGGCGCAGAGGATAGGGTTGTTGATTGTTAGCAGTTGTAGCAGTGGCAAGCTCGAGCGAATAATGGGAGTGGCCGATCTATTTGCAATCGAAAGGGAATCTCAATCGCGCGCTAGGGTTTGCGAGCTGTTGCATTTTTGGGGGTTCTTGGTTTTGCGCCAGTGTGTATCGGCGGGGGAAGGACTTGGGGTCATGAGCTTTTCAGGAGAAGTCGCTGAGGATGGTCTAGGGGCTACGATGGTGGTTCGAGCGTGGCGATGTTTTGAGGTATGTGCAGTCTTATTCTTTTCTTTTTCTTCTTGTTTTCTTTTAATTTAAAATATAGGAAAATAATAGAATATACGTATAGGATTTTTAAACTGGGATAAAAAGAAAAAAACATATAAATATAACAATAAGGTTTCTGTTTTAAATATATGCATATATGTGTATAGGTTGGGAAAATATTTTATTTGGTTAATTACAGAAAAGGAAAAGTATATAAATATTTTGCAGTAAGTTTTATAAAAATCATGTTTCTAAATTAATATATATATATATATATATAATTTGAAAGCAGTTTTATTTTATTTCAAAATAGTGTATTAAGGAGACTAATTAGTGTAATTAACTTATATTAATTATTTTTAAACAAAGGGATTTTTGTAGGAAAATTATTAGTTACATTAAAATTAATAAATAGTAATGGATTATCTGATTATCTCAGATATTAATAAATTATGTAATGTTGTACAAGGTCTAATACTATGAAGAGAACAAGTCGGGATTGGATTGAATTACAAATAAAACAAAGGTGAGTTAATCTCACTCTTCTGGATTGTTATTTAAATTTAAATGGTTAAATTTAAATAATTGGTTGAATTGATTTGATGTGCTATATTATATATAGTAGTATATAGTATATATTGGAGTGATTGATTTCTCGCATTATATAGTAGATGAGACCCTATGCGCCGCATAATAGCGGATGATATTATATAAATCCCATATACCGCGATATTCCACCTCGAAGTGGAATTGGTATTTTATATTGTGCTAAAATCTGTGGATGCAGGGAAACAGGTTGGAGGGATCCAACTGGATTCCTCAAAATATTTAGATCTGTTCTAAGAATTTTGTGTTATGAATATTTGATATTCTGTGATGGATTGTATTGATAATTGGAATATTGAATGCTATGGTTTGCTTGACTATGTATTTCAGTACACTGAGTTATCAAAATATATAGAATTGAAATTTTGGAAAGAAAATAAAAGTGTGAATTTTTAAACTAAATAATTATAGAGAATTGAATAAATTTAAGAACGAACTGGAAAAGAATAAAAGGTGATTTTAAAATTCTAATAAATAAATTCCAAGTATGGAAAATGAGATTTGAATAAAAAAGGGGAAAATAATGAACTTTAAAACTTAAGTGATGTTGTTTAAAGGAATAAAGAATTTATTTTAAATTCAAAGTTCAAATTTATTTAAAAGGATAAAGAATAAATTTAGGAAATATGAAATTGGTATTTCAGTTAAAAAGATTTCAAAATATAATGAAGAGATAAAATATGAAGTTAATGGATTTTGGAATAAATGGAGTAAGTAAGGAATTTATTTAAAAGTGAAGTAAATTGGAAATCAGTTTGGAGATTGATTTAAGTGTGTAAAACCGGGATTTTTAAAAGAGAAGTGGGACTTTGGAATTTATAAACTGGGTTTATAAAAGCAAAGTGATATATTAGTGGATATTTGGATGAATAAGTTCACGGTGGAAATTTATTAAAGGAGCGGGTAAATTTGTTTAAAAATAAATAGTGATTTATTTTTAAAAGATGTGGAAGGGAAGCGTATTTCCCTAAAGAGCCAAGTACGTTTCAAACAAATTTTAAGTATAAGTAAAAAGTTTTAAGCTATTTAAAAAGTATGTTTAGAAAATTTATTATTTCTAAATGTTTAAATTTTAAAGTAAGTATTTTTCAAATCTATTATCATAGTAATTATTTAAAGTTGACTTGGTATTGTTTTAACAGAAAATATCTAGTTTTATATTTTATAAAGTCACCTCATTTTCAAATATTCCTATAGCATATATTTTTAATAAAGTATTAAAGTAGTTTTATTTTAAATATTCTTAAAGTATATATTTTGAATAAGTATTAAAGTAATTTTTAATTTAAATGTTTTAAAGGATATTTTATAATAAAAAGCTTTAAATTATTTTAAAATGCTAAAGTTTTGTGCTTGGTGTTTTCAGTGGAAATAAATATTTGGGAACTTATTTCATGAGAAGAGTGTGGTTTGAAAACTGTTTTCAAAAAGGTTTGAAAATGGAAATATATCTTGCGAAGATATTTTGAGGATTAATAAATAATTCAGGAGAAATTATTTATGTTTGATGGTTGTTGTGAATGTTAATTGATAGTTAAATAACTGACTATCAATATTGGCCAATGCGTTGATCGTTTCGAAGAAACCGGGATCAGGATTAATTTATCGAAAACCGCTCGATCCGGTTTGTATGTTTTCGTGAGGAAGACGAGTTTGGATTCGAAGATGGAGCAGTGAAGTGCAAGGGCTAGTACCTACTAATCCTGAGGATGATTCCAAAATGGATGTAGTAGGAGTAGTGCCTTCGGTTCCGTTCGAACCCGGGACAGACTTGTATGGATGAATGCTTTCAGAACATTGTCAAGTGGGCAATGAGCATTCTAAGAGAAATATTCTAAAAAGGTAACGCTTAGCCTCAAGCCTCATCAACCAGGAATGATTAAAAACAAGGGGTTATGCAGCAAGGCTAGGTGGGTAGCGCCCATTAGGGTGAGGTCATCCCTGTCTAGATGTCCTTTTTTATTCGGCTTAGTGGTGCTGTTGCTGATCCCAACCGTGGGGTGATCTTACTCGGGATTATCCAGTAAGGGGTAGTCCTGGTCTTATGTTGCAGGGGATTGGGAGTAATCCTCAGTACGGTGATCTAGGCCACGTACTGTGACAGGCGGTACCCCAGTGCCTAGTCATTAGTTGGAAATCCATTCTCCCTACGTGCCTTTTACGGTTTTGTTTGTATTACCCACGACTTTGGCTAGTAGTTGGAATTTAATTAATGTAACAATTTTGGCTATTTTAATAAGTATTTGTAAATAGAGCCTATTATAATATCAGAGGATTTTATAAGAAATGTTTTAGCTATCGTAAGGTAAAAACCCGACATGTTTATTTGTGGCGTGGTCTTACGAGATGCTTTTGTTTTCAAAGGATTTTGAAACTTTAATAATTCAATTGAGTGTGGTTTTCTCACGCTGGTATTCCAGACTGATTCGGGTGTTATATAACTATGATGCTCGGGTCAGATCGAGTATTATAGAATACAGGAAAGGATGTTGTGGAGCTCAGGAGACGAGCTGGATGGCGATACGTACTTCCGTATTTGTGTCAAATATTCCGCTGTGTATTAAGATTGTGAGGAAAGGTTATGATTTCTGTGTATTGTGTGTTATGTATACTCTGACGATGCAATGTATAAACAGATATATTTTTCCTTTGTGTAAAGATCATTTATTATATATTATATTTTATTCCGCCGTGATGGTAAGATTCTGATGTTATTTTCTATTTTCTTCTTCTACCTCTTCTTCTGTAACCCTAATGGTTCGGTTTTCGGGCATCGAAAAATCGGGTCGTGACAATTAACATGGTATGACAAGCACAGCTATGGAATGCAACTTTCCAAATTTCAAGTCAATCGGAGCTCGTATGCTCCAGTTATGGATCGATCAAGATCCATGTGAAACTTGTTCTTTTTGTATCCATCTATTTTGTATTCATCCATTTCGTATCCATCAAGATTTCAATGGACTCAAACATACCATGGGTCGGTCACACTTCATCCAACCAATAGCTATATGTTTCATATCGATCACTTATTTGATCGATACGAAGATTAGGGCCAAGCATCGATATGAAACCACAAACAAGCATAGATACGAAACCACAAATGAAGCATCGAACGAAGGAAAAGATGTAGCAACGATACGAAAAACAATGTATCAGATGGATATGAAAGGCACTTTAAAACCAAAAGAAACGGTCTCTAAGCGTGAAATATGGATCTCCACAAAACACTTGTGCCACGTCATCAATACGAAGTCGATCGATATGAACGTATCGATACGAAGCCTTCGACCTTCCGAGGAAGATCCAATCTTGGATCAATCAAATCTCTTAAACTACAAGTCCAAATACCATGAAATTTTCACAGGAGCTTGCATATCAACTCAAGAACGTCGATGATCGATCGCAGCTCCATTGGGCCATTTTTAATCAATATGAAGTATGTATGGATCGTTCAGGATCAATCCCAAACGACTCTAGAGCGATTATGTGGGCCCATCTACGTATGAGAAAGGGTATTCCAAGATTTAAGGCAGATTTTCCAGAAATAAATCTATTCTAGGAGCTAGCTATTGTACTGTTGTAAATCTATTGAGAATTAGTAATAAACATTAAACTCTTCAAAGTGGACATAGGCTACAACACCGAATCATTATAAATTCTTGTCCTTTGCCATTAGTGCCTACTTTTCTTGGTGTGATTGTTAGATTAGCCTCATTTTCCATTTAATTTCTTCATTCTAATCTCTTCAATCACATCTGACGAGTGTTGTGCCCATTTTTAGTACAAACAACCTACTCTGTTGTTAGTCGCTTCTGATGTCGAGGTTACGTTCGACATCTTTCACATGAGTCTTCATCACTCGAATAGAACACGAATCCAAAATTAGATTCTCACATCTTAAACATTTCTCGAAACCACAAATGGATTCCAGCATCTCGATTATATCTAATTTTGTGAGATAGAACACATATCTCAGTCTTGAAATGGTTTTCGACAAGTAAATCACCTACCGATCCTGGTCTCTTCTGGACTAAATCACAAATTTGGTCATTCAATGATAATGAGAATGATCGCACATGGAAACCATATAATTATTATATTTTCGATATTTTAAACTTACATTATCCGTAGATCAAGAGTGAAGTCGATAAGTTAGAGATCTATTACTCATATCCCTTTACAAACATCAGTCTTAATTCCCATCGGTAGGAAAGCCTACTTCATCGGCTTTTAGTGTTAAGTATACGGATACATGCTTTCCATAAATGAGTAAACATACAAAGCACGATCAAGTCATGCCAAGCATGATCAAGTTACATAATCTTCTTTTAATCCCCTTTTTGTTTAATTTATCTTCAATTAATTAAATCCCCTTTTATTAGTAAAACTGTTTTCATCTAATAAAACTTCATTTAGTAACTTATACGATTCATTTTCATTCTTTCAATACTTCAAAAAGTATTTATATACCTATCTCAAATTTTATAAGTATATTCATAAATCATTAACAAGATATCTTACTTTAAAAATTTTCTTTTCCTATCTTTTTCCAAAAGATTCCCACTTACAATTTCCCTTAAAATATCTACTTTAAAGATCTAAGTGCTTTCACAAATCTATTCAAAGGTTGAAGACTAATGTTACTTAAACATTTTAACTACAAACCCAAAACCATTTCATACTTATACTTATCTTTATAGCATTCTTTTAAATATCTGTTTACATTTATAAGTATAATAAAAAAGGTTAAAGATAAATGTAATTAACAAATTGTCAGAACAAACCCAAAACCATTCCGTACTTGAATTATCTTTGAACGTTCTTTTGAAGAACTATTTACACTCACAAGTATAATAAAAAAGGTTAAAGAAAAATGTAATAAACACATTGTCACAACAAATCCAAAACCGTTTAATACTTGTATTATCTTTAAAACATTGTTTTAAAAGTCTAAGTTATAATCTGCTGTGTTTGATTGTCGACTAATCGATTATCTAGTTAAAACAATTACTTATACAAACCAATGTTCGTATACTTAACTCATTTTCGACATTTCAGCTTAACTATTCCTCATTCCAGAGTGAAGCTAGGTAAATTAAAGCATTGGTTGCATCAAAGCCTTGCCTAAACACTTCATTCTTGAATCTCACAAATAGAAAAGCATACTCGTCAGCTTTTTGTGTTAAGTATAATATTAATGATTTCCATAAACAAGTAACAAACAACATGATTAACCCGTTTCTGACATTCCTGACTTTATTATTCCTCAATCAAGAAGGAATATCGAAAGGTTAGAGATCTATTGCTCCATCCCTACTCGATATCAATCTTAACTCCTAGAAGTAGGTAAGCCTACTTTGTCGGCTTTTAGTGCTAAGCAAAATTAATTGCCTTCGAATAAGTAGTAAATAATAAGATTAGACATCCCAACTTAACTATTCCTCATTCAAGAGGAAAGCCTTGTAGTTTAGAGCTCTATTGCTCTGTCCCTACTAGACATCAATCTTAACTCTCAAAAATAGAGTAGACTACCTCGTCGACTTAACTATTAAACCTCATCTATACTTTTTCGAAATTTATGTATGATTATTAAAATTATATTAAAATTCAAACCAACTTTAATATACTTCATCTCTAAAAATATTAGAGAAACATACCAAATTTAAATATTATTTTTGAACACTTAAAACATAAGCAACTTACTACAACTATCACAACCCATTTTTCCGCACCGATTTAAACAGACTTCAAACCACATTTGTCAGCCAAATCGCATGGGAAGACGGATAGTGAAAGAAATAAAGAAGGTAGAAGTAGTAAGAAGTTAGAAGAAAAGAGAACAATCAGAATCTCACAGCGGAACGAATAAACTATAATATAAACAAATCTTTACATGAAACCAAAACTGTTGCTTTATATAACATATACAGACTTTAAATCAGAGTACAACCACACAACTCGGACAGTTTATATCAATCAGTCCTTACAACATGTTGACAACACAACCAAATACAACTGAATATAAGCATCTACGTGAATACGTCTCCTGATTCCATCTCCTTTCCTGAACAGCTTTCATTCTTCTAGCTGAACCTGGAAATATGCTCGGTCTGACCCGAGCATATTGGAAAAACACCAAGCCCAGGTCAGTCTGGTAAACCAGCGTGAGAAACACACACAACTTGATTATTGAAGTTTTAAAATTCTTTTGAAATCAAAGGTATCTCATAAGACCAGGCCACAAATAAACTTGTCGGGTTATTACCTGACGATAACCAAAACATTTCTAATAAAATCCTCTGATATTAGAATAGGGTCTATATACAAATACTTATTCAAATAGCTGAAATTGTTACATTATTAAATTCCAGCATACTAGCCACAAAATGGGTTCTACAATCAAAACCGTAAAAGGCTCGTAGGGAGAATGGATTTCCAACGAATGACTAGGCACTGGTGTACCACCTATCACCGTACCTGGTCTAGATCAGTGTACCGAGGACCCCTCCATTCCCCTGCAAAACAAGACTGAACTACCCCTTACTGGATAGCCCGAGCAAGATCACCCCACGGTTGGGATCAGCAACTGCCCACACAGCCGAAATATAAAGGGACTTCTAGACAGGGATGACATTACCCTACTTGGGTGCTACCCACTTAGCCTTGCTGCATATCCCCTAATTTTCAGTCATTCCCGGTTGATGAGGCTCGAGGCTAAGCATTACCTTTTTAGTACATATCACTTAGAATGCTCACCGTCGACCTGACGATGTTCTGAAAGCATTCATCCATATAAGTCCATTACGGGTTCAACGGAACCGAAGGCACTATTCCTACTACATCCATTTTGGAATCACCCTTACGATTAGTAGCGAGTAGCCCTTGCACTTCACTGCCTTCGACTCCAAGCTCTTGTCTTCATCATGAAAACGTTCTCGTTGGATCGAAGTGGTTTTTAGATTTCAAATTTGATCCCGGTCACTTCGAAACAACGTTCGTTATTTCTCCATAAATTCAGCCCCGGTTCTTGAGGAAATACACAGACGAAATACAAGATCGGAGTTTACCTCTTAACCGTTAGTGGATGGGTCTCCTCATAATTCGTCCCAGGGAACAAACGAGTTTATACGTATGGTATAGCACCTCGAACGGTAACTGTACCATATAATTCCCGAGTTTCCTCTAGATATTTCCAAAGTTATGTTTTGTCCAGATTTGACAGTCGGTTATTTAACTATCAAAACAATCAATCAATACGACCAAGTTATTTCCCATTGCAACTCTTAAGCCTTGTTTACATTTAAAATCCAAACGGTTAAAAATTACTAAGAAAGCTTATTTCGTTTGACATATATATATATATATATATATATATATATATATAACCATTTCTTTCCAAATCATACTATGAAATTTCCAAATATTATTTCCAAGTTTATTAAATAAATTACTCTTTATAAAAGTTATTATAAAATATTGTTTAAAACAACATTTATATTAAACAGATTTATATTAAAGAAAATATAATTAAATACTAATTTACTCAAAATTAACCTTCAAATGATCATTACAAAAATAGTTTATATTTGAAATAGTTTAAATAACACCCACTTATCAAAATTATACCTTTATAAAGATCCCATAAATAATAATAAATAACTACTTTTGGTATTTCCAAAATATTTATCAATTCTTTTAAAACATTTCTAAAAATAATATTTATTTTTAAAACAAAACTAGTTTCAAAATCAATCCAAACGGAATAAGGCTTATCAGTCTAAACGTTGCTCATCAATTCATAATTCACAGTCCACGCAGATATTCAAAATCAATCAGCTTCCATAGATCGATTCACGTTATATTCTCAAATATAATTTACAGACAAATAACAGATATATGCATGAATAACAGATCAGAGATTATTATTGCTAGTAACAATTTAACAGATAATGTCAGATAGATGACTTATACTATCCACAGAATTAAATTAACTATCCACCGGAATGGTGTCTGTTTCCGCCGACCAAAATGTCAACCAGTTTGAACAATCTAAAATAAACACAACTATTCAGTTTGGGAACGTCTTAACAGATATGCTGCAAAATTATACAACGGCATTCATTTTCAATTGGTAACTAAATCCTATCTATACAAGCTTATAAAAAGTTTCTTATTTAACTTCACAACAGATCGTACGACGGCGTACCATCAGTCGATGCGAACCATCTTCTTAATAACACATTATTATATGTGAAATTAAATGATTATTATAAATTTAAAATCGCTTAAGAATCTGTATCAATTCAAAAGTATAAACATTTATTTTCGTTAATTATTTATATTATACTTCACTTAATTCAAAAACACAAGGATTTATAATAATTTTTTTAAAAAGCTTGTCCACTTAATGATAAAATAAATTATTTAAATAAAATCTCAAGCAAAGCAACTTTATTTCCCGAATTTCTTTATCTATATAAAAAAATTATTAAATATTTATATTAAAGAAAATTGGTTTTAAATTATTTATTTTAAAACATCATCCCTGTTATAACTTTTGGAAAGTCGATTTTATTTGGACTTTCTTTTTAATTAAAAACTAAATTCTTTACTTAATAAATCTTGTTAAAATTAAACAAGGACCCATTAGCCCGAAGCCCACAACCAAAATTAAACAACTCACACCTGATAAAACACCAGACACAAATACAACCCAAATTGGACCAAAGCCTAATCACGAAAACATCGGAACGAACCCGAAGACAACGAAACACAGAAACCCCTAACCTTCTTTCTCATCACTTCTCTGCTTCCTGGAAATCACCCAAATTTACACGAAAACGATCACCCTCGATCGATTCCCGAAAAACAAACTCAACTTCGATCGTAAATCGAACATCACTTCGGTAAGCTCGAGACCACACCTATCAAACACACCCAAACCACGCGAACTGTTTTACCCGGATCACCTGTGCACGGTGACGAATGTGCACGTGCACATCCACTTCACTGGCCAATTCATCGCCACGCCATCACCGACGAGTCTCACCTTTTCCCCTGGTCTCATTCACCACCTTGCCGAAGCCTACCACCCTTCAGATCAAAATCGATCAATTTCCCAAACCTTTAGAACCCAAAAAACCCACCTATCTCCACCGATTCGACGAACTACACTCGCCATTTACCTCTGATTCCCTCGCCGCCTTCTCTGATTGGAAGCCCACCCACTACGCCACCTTCCTACCAAGAATCACACACTCCGGTTGAGCCTCCAGCTTCCGGTTCCAACGCGACGCCACCCAAACAGATACCACCTCTAAACCCTAACATCGACTCGATCAACCAATCCAAACCCAAAAACCCAAATGTGCCACGGTCGACACCTCCCTGATATCCACCAGCACCCTCCAGTCAAGCCGCCTCGTCTCTCGTTAACTAGATCGACGGAAAATTATTTTTGAACGAAGAATGTTCATCTATCAATCTCACGAAATTTCAAACACTAAAAATCACAAATTTCCTACTAAAATTCATGTTTTCACACTAGCATCCTAATTGCATGCATTAATTTATAATTTAAAAACATTGAAATTTCACTAAAATCTGATGTTTACTGTAAAACTTAGAAATCATAATCTACACAGCAAAAATTCAATTCCTAACTATTTTTAACTTAAACTATACTAGAAATTAGAGATATTCCTAGTTTATAACATCATCAGATATGCACTAGATTAAGGGATATAGCTTTTTGAAGTGGGAATGAATATTGTGTTCATTGTCACAGGCATGCATTTCATTTTCAAATTTTAAACTAAATGTTTCTCACCTTAAACATTTGCTTCCAGCAGCTTTCGTAAAAGTTGAAGTTGAAGTCTTGATTGAAAAGTTGAAATCTTTAAAACTGAAATCCAAATTTTCTTCCAGGTAGCTTGATTCTTTTAAATAGAGAGTGTTTTCTTTGAGCTTTCAACAAGTTACAGAGTACTTGTTTTCTTCTTTTCCTTTAAATTTGTTTTCTGATTTTATACAATTGAACAGAGGTTTTGTTTTAATTACTTAAACCACAATCCAGATCTGAAATGCTTATATTTACACACATGTTTGCAATCAACAGAAAATGGTCAGGAAATATTTTTGGTGGCTGAGATAGATATTGTCTCCACTAAGTAGAATTTTGAAAAGAAAAGAAATTATTACAAGGTTTATTACTGCCACATGTAAAACATGTTTGCTGATAAAAATTTATCTCTATTTACCCATTGTTTAATACTTTGTTAAAACTTGTTTTGCTCCTTGTTTTTTCTTCTGTTATCCTGTTTTTATTAACAACAAATGATTTTGAAACCTTTATCTACACATAAACTATAAAATGCCTAATGTGTATGAAGTTACTCTTGAGAAGTTAGGCAGCCATATTGTCTTTTAACAAAGTTAGTTTTACATTTATACATTTAAAAAAATATAGCTGAGAAACTATAACAATACTTAAGGTATGTATTCTTATACATTTAAAATAAAGGTGGGAAACTAATCAATTTAAAATAACACTCTTGGTTAATTTGTTTTATATAAATATATATGTATTTTAAACGAAATGAAATAACATTCCTAATATACATATGTTATTTTAAAACAAGGATTATAAAGTGATATTAAACTATTTTTAATCCTTATGTATATATGTAACCGTATACACAATTTTTATTGATAATATAGAAATATATTATTTCCAAATAATTCAAGTCAATTTGTAACAACCCGCATATTTAACGATTTTATATTTAAATGTTTAATTTAAATACAGCGTCGTTAGTCGGATTTAGGTCCGAAAAGCTACTTTTTGCAAACGACCGAATTGGAGCTCGAAACCACTTCCATTGAGTCCAAAATGGCGTTTGCGATCTTTTTGAGTATGATCTTTGATATGTTTGGAGTTTGTGAAATTTTGCCCCGTTTTCTACTTGGGCTTGAGTTTGGGTTCAGCCCCAATCTCCTCTTAACCCTTTAGCTCACTAACTCTTCATCCATTCATCCTCATTTCATTCCTTTACCTTAAGAGAACTGAAAATGGGGGAAAGAAAGAAGAATTAGAAACTCCAAGCCCTAGTTCCATTTGCAAACTCCAAATTCTTGCTTGAAATTCAAAGAGAAGGATAGGTAAGCCTCCTCTTCATCTTCTCCATCTCTTCTCCTCTTCAATTTCAGAAATTCCTAAGCTCTAATTTGGGAAATATATGTTTTGGTTCTTAGATTGAA
This sequence comes from Allium cepa, assembly GCA_030765085.1. NCBI lineage: Eukaryota > Viridiplantae > Streptophyta > Magnoliopsida > Asparagales > Amaryllidaceae > Allium > Allium cepa. The sequence continues at coordinate 606,318,657 of CM060938.1, read as the reverse complement.
GATTGTAGAGTTGAAGTGAAGAGTGGTTAACCTCCTTCTTGTGTTTGTTCTCTCATCTTTGTTTGTGTGCAAAAAGATGAGATTTTTATCTCACATCTATGACTATAAGTATCTTTGGTTTTTAGGTATGAATTCCTAACAATTATTCATGTGCAATTGCTTTTGATTTAGATTGGTTTTGTGAACATTGCAATTTTTGGTGTTTTGAAGTCAAAAGTTCTAAAAATCATAACTTTGATGTTTTAATCATGTTTTTGGAGGTGTATAAAAGAGCCAATAGTGTTGGGTTGTCGTATGGCATAAACCCATAGCATCCATCGCTAGTTCGTTTGCAATTCATTTGGATTTTTTCCTTTATGGGCTTGGCTGATTTTTGCTTACAGGGGATTTCAGATGTCTGAACTCTAATTTCAGACGTCTGGTTTCAAATTTAGACGTCTGGTTTGAAAATTCAGACGTCTGGAATTGGTCCCTGGAAGATGCAAAAAGGCGAAGACAAAATCCAGACGTCTGGAAATCCATTCAGACGTCTGGTTAGTGGTTCAGACGTCTGAAATGCGCAGTTTTGCCTATTTGGGCTAATTTTGAGTTAATTTCCAACTTTTATCGATTCGTGTTGATTCTAATTAATTGTTATTGCATATTTGACTTTGATGGCTTCTTTTTGACTTAACCCATGGGTTTTTATAAATAATCCCTCTAAATCGTATTAAAAGCTCCCGTCTCCAATTCATAAATTCTATTTATAATGCACACACACGATTTCGCACTTCGAGCGAAGTGGAAGGAAGATTAAATGGTTAGGTAAAACATGGACCATGAATCTATGCGTTCACCTTTTCGATTAATTCCTGACCTATTCGATTGAACGTTTTGACCTTTGTGTCTGGTTTACCAATGATATGAAGTAAACTTTGTACTGCTTTGAGTGTGAAATTGACTGACGGATAGTAAACCGTTTAGTGCGAACGAGTGGTTATGGGACTCACGTTAATAGTTTAGGATTCCTTTTCGAGAGTTATGACACATTCCGCCAGTTAGTGGTGTCCAGTACTGGGCCTACGGACCTTCGCCACTACGGTTTGTTGCCTTCGGCTGTGTTGCCTTCGGGTTTGTACCTTCGGGTTTGTGCCTTCGGGTTTGTCGCCCTATAGTATCGCTTTCAATGTTGGTCTTTATGAGCCGCATGGGTGATATTGGGTTGGAGTCTTCGGGCTCACGGATCCTTGTTTATACAGTACTGAGCTCGAGCAATCTTATGTTTCATTGATATTATATTCCCTTGGTATCGCCCTTCGGTGTTGGTCTTTTTGAGCCGCATGATATATAGCGATTACCTTGTGGAACTTGTGTTACCTTCATTGGTATTTGTTATTGCCTTTTGGCTTGATTCGGGATATTTGTATCCTTTTTTTATCTATGTTGCCGATGATATGAGGCTTGTTTTGTTATGTTCATCTTATGTTGGATGATTGTGTTATCTTCCTTAGAGATATTTGTTATACTTTGTAACCTGGCAGGTTTATCGTTGTTCAGTTTATCTAACTCATTTGTTTAGCTAGACTGACCCGTGTGTTTTATACTCGGGTCAGACCGAGATGTTTCAGGTTAGGTGCATTTGGACTTAGCCTATTTTGCTTCAGCATGGACTACTCCGCTAGCTTCTTTTGTCATAGCTTTTTGTGTAGTCCCATTTTGTAGTAACTCTGATATGTATTCATCTGAAATCATTTGTATACAGTGGATTGATATACCACTTGACATGTATTATTTTGTATACTCTGCTATGTATCAGTATATGTGTATATGATGATTTACTGTTCTGTGATGTATATTGCATTTGAGTTGTTGTATTCTATTCTGATAGATCCTCTAGCCACCTATGGTTTTGTTTTAAGTACTCGTTGGATATGTCGATCGGTTTGGTATAATTATGGTCGACGTATTTAATAGATAGTTAAAGCAAGGCTATAGATGGTCGCTCCTATCCAGCCTTATTCTCCGTGTTAGCAGACGGTATTATCTTCTAATACTCTTTGCTAATATGGATATAGAGGTGGGGCGTCACAGCTTGGTATCGGAGCTGAGTTCAGAACAAAGTATGATAAACATAGAATAGAAGCACATATTACGATACATCAAAGTGTATAAGTGATATAAATCTTTGAATCATCGTGTCTCTCTATTCCATCAAAGGTTAGATAGAAGTTAGGAATACGTCTAGGAATGCATTTTATTCCATAGTATTCCATATTGTAATATCTACCTTGTGAATAATCTTGTTCTTATCTTAACTTTCAGCGTATGGCTGGAAGAGGCGGGGGACGACGTTCGGATGCTGGGCAATCTAGTGGCTCACATCCGGATGGCGTTTATATGTCTGCCGATCAATTTTTGGAGTTGTTTAGGAGCACTCAGCCTCCAGTTCCGATTCGAGTGTCTCCACCTCGCAAGTCTACCTTTGCACGTCAGTGCAGTGATTTTGCTCATCTTTGAGGAAAGCCGTTTAAGGGCTCCGAGTCCGTTCTTGAAGTCCATGCATGGTTTCGCACGTGTGAGCGTATCTTCTCACGTATGGATCTTTCTGACCATGATAAAGTTCTTGTAACTTCTATCTTATTACAAGAGCGTGCCCTTGATTGGTATGAGCTTCTTATAGCCGAGATTGATGAGTCTACTCTTACTTGGGCTCAGTTTCGGGAGCGATTCGAACTCAAGTTCGTTCCTGAATCTGAAAAAATTTTATTGACCCGTCGCTTCCTTGAGTTGAAGCAAGGGAAATCTTCTGTTTCTGAATATGTTGCATCTTTCGAGGCTTTATCTAAGTATGGTCTTGAATTTATTAGCACTTCTTATAAGAAGAATTTGAAGTTCGTCTCTGGTCTTAAGAAGTATCTTAAGAAGTCTTTATTGCTCCAGCTTAAGCTTTCTTTTGACGAATTGGTAGATTCGGCACTTCATCTCGAAACCATCGAGAAGGAGTGTGATAGTGGTGAGGATGTTGAGGTTTCCAAGAACCCCAACAAGAAGCAACTTCCATTTCAGAAGAAGTCTTTTCCTTCTAAGAGGAAGAAGACTGGTGGTGCTAATTCTCAGTCTCAGTCTGCTGGAACACCTTCCCTTCGGAAGTGTTTCAATTGTGGTTCTCCGGATCATATTATTCGAGCTTTTCCTAAGCCTCTCTTCTGCCGCTATTGCAAGAAGGAAGGTCATCATATTTCAGCTTGCCCTACTGTTCCTGGTGGTGCTAAGCCAGGCAAGCTTAATGCTGCCAAGGTTTCTGAAGGTCCTTCTCAACCCAAAGGTATATCTCCATCTATTTTGGAAGGTTCTATTTTATTTCATGATCATAGTATATGAGTTCTTTTCGATACGGGTGCTTCACATTCCTTCATATCGAAAAAGCTCGTCGATGATTCATTTTTGGATGTTTCTTGTATGATTACTTCTTTAAGGATTGCGAATCCTATTGGGGGATCCGCGACCCTTAGTTTGCTTTGTGATGATGTTGAGATTGTTTTATGTGGTTTTTCTTTTCGTGCGAATCTGCACGTTATCTCTTGTCTTGGATTTGATATGATTTTAGGTATGGACTGGCCAGTGAGATATGATGCCAGAATTATTTGTTCGGAGAGAATTATATATCTTCGACATCCGGATTCACCTACTCAGCTATCTCTTGTTCTTCGGGATGTAGATAATTCCAAACTGGCTTTATATTCTCTTGACTCGCGAGATGATGATGATATATCTCGTATTCCTATTGCTTGTGACTTTTCTGATGTTTTTGAGCCTGTTTCGAGTTTGCCGCCCAAGCGGGCAATTGAGTTCCGCATTGATCTCATTCCAGGTGCGCAGCCAGTTAGTCCTCCTCCTACGAGGATGTCTACAAAGGAAAATGAGGAACTCAAGAAGCAGCTTTTAGAGCTTGAGTCCAAGCAGTTGATTCAATCCAGTTTTTCCCCATGGGGATCCGCGGTCGTCTTCGTGAAGAAGTCTGATGGAACTCTTAGGCTTTGCATTGACTATCGCAAGCTTAACGAGTTAACCATCAAGAATAGGTATCCATTGCCTAGGATTGATGATATGTTCGATCTATTGAGTGGTGCTAAGGTCTTTTCTCAGCTTGACCTTGCCACAGGTTTTCATCAGTTACGAGTCGCGGAGGACAGCATACCTCTTACAGCTTTCCGCACTCGATATGGTTCTTTCGAGTGGCTCGTTACGCCGTTCGGTTTGGCGAACGCTCCTGCTTTCTTTGTAGATCTAATGAATCGGGTATTCCGGGAATATCTCGACAAGTTCGTCCTTGTATTCATTGATGATATCCTTATTTATTCTAAGTCTGAAGCCGAGCATGCTAATCACTTGAGTATTGTCTTGAGTACTCTCCGTCACCATCAGCTTAGAGCCAAATTCTCCAAGTGCCATTTTTGGGAGAATAAAGTTAAGTTCTTAGGCCATGTTGTATCTTCTGATGGCATTTCGGTCGATCCCTCAAAGATTGAAGCCATCCAGGATTGGAAGAGGCCTGAGAATGTGCATGAGATCCGTAGTTTCCTTGGATTGGCGGGTTATTACCGTCGGTTCATCAAGGACTTTTCCCGTGTTGTGCTTCCTCTCACCAGCCTTACTCGGAAAGACATTCGTTATATTTGGTCCGACAAGTGTGAAGCTTCCTTTCAGACATTGAAGGAACTTCTCACTAATGCTCCTATTCTTGTGGTTCCCGAAGGGAATCATGATCTTGTTGTCTACACCGATGCTTGTGGTAATTGTCTCGGTGCTGTTCTTATGCAGAAGGATCGGGTAGTTGCGTATGCTTCTAGGCAACTGCGTCCGAATGAAGTTCGCTATGCCACTCATGATCTTGAGTTAGCCGCCATTGTCTTCGCCTTGAAGATTTGGCGACACTATTTATTAGGCGAGCGCTTCATTCTTTATACCGATCATAAATCCTTGAAGTATTTGTTCACTCAAAAGGAACTCAATATGAGACAACAACGTTGGCTCAAGTTTCTTGCTTCTTATGACTTTGATATCCTATTTACCCCTAGTAAGGGTAATCGTGTTGCAGATGCGCTTAGTCGCAAACATTCGGCTGTTGTTTCTATGATGCTTGCCGAATGGGATGTTCTTGAGACTCTATCTTTTTGTGAAATTCGTGATCGAGGTTCATCTTCTGATTCTCCTATTCTATTACTTAGTTTGGGAGCTCGACCTATTTTATTGGATCGTATTGCCGATGCTCAGCGGCGTGATCCTGATTTGTTGCATCTTATTCAGCTTTGTGAGTCTGGATCTTGTGATGAGGCGTTGCAAGATTTCAGCATTGATTCCCATGGGTGTCTTCGTAAGAAGAACCGTCTTTTTGTGCCTTCTGATTTTGCACTTAGGCATGACATTCTTGATGACAGTCACCGTTCTAAGTATACTATCCATCTTGGTGGTAGTAAGATGTATGCCGATATGCGTCGCCTTTATTATTGGGAAGGCATGAAGCGCGATGTAGCGAGTTATGTGAGTAATTGCATAACTTGTCAACGTATTAAGGCCGAACATCAGCGTCCTTCTGGTCTTCTTCAGCCTTTGGAGATTCCATTGTGGAAATGGGATCAGATCTCTATGGATTTCATTGACGGCCTACCTCGTTCGAGATCGGGCCATTCTAGCATCTGGGTTATTGTTGATCGCCTCACTAAGTCTGCTCATTTTGTCCCTATTAAGTCTAATAGGACTGCTTCGCATTTGGCTAAGTTATATGTCAAGGAAATCGTGAGACTTCACGGTGTTCCTAGTTCTATTGTGAGTGACCGTGATCCTTTATTCACGAGTCATTTTTGGCGGAGTCTTCAGCAAGCTTTGGGAACAAAGCTTAATTTTAGCACGGCTTATCATCCGCAGTCTGATGGAAAGACAGAACGGATGAATCATATCTTGGAAGATCTTCTCCGTATTTGTATTTTTGATTTTGGTGGTAGTTGGGAAGATCATCTACCTCTTGTAGAGTTCTCCTACAATAATAGTTTTCAGTTTTGTATCCGTATGGCGCCTTTCGAAGCCTTATACGGAAGGCCATGTCGATCACCTTCATGTTGGTTGGAATCTGGAGAGAGGCTTATTCTTGGCCCAGATTTTGCTCGTGATTCTTCCGAGAAGATTGATCTTATTCGATTGAGAATGAAAGAGGCACAAAGTCGCCAAAAATCCTATGCGGACAACCGTAGGAAGCCTCTCGAGTTCTCGATCGGCGATCTTGTTTTTATTCGTGTTTCTCCTTTTAAGGGGGTCATGCGTTTTAGTGCGACTGGGAAATTGGCTCCTCGTTATATATGACCATTTTCTATTACTGAACGTATTGTCCCAGTGGCTTATAGAGTTTCACTTCCAGCTCATTTATCTGGTATTCATGACGTGTTTCACGTCTCGCAACTTCGGAAGTGTCTTCGGGAGTCGGATTCTGCTATTGCTTCTCCTGATTTGCAAGAGCTTGAGATCTCACCGGACTTATCTATTGTACAGCAGCCTATTCGCGTACTTGACACGGAGGTGCGACACCTTCGAAACAAGGACGTGCCGCTCGTTAAAGTTCAATGGTCCGCTAATCCCAATGACTGTACTTGGGAAACCAGGGAATTTATTGAGCGATCTTATCCGGGTTTTCTTTCTTCGCTTTGAAACAGTGAGTATATCTTTTCATCTCAAGCTTATTTCCTTTTTCTTTTGGATGTTGTATGTTTGTAGTTGTTACAAATATCGTCTCTAGGAATTGCGAGGACGCAATTTTGTAAGAAGGGGACATCTGTAACAACCCGCTTATTTAACGATTTTATATTTAAATGTTTAATTTAAATACAGCGTCGTTAGTCGGATTTAGGTCCGAAAAGCTACTTTTTGCAAACGGCCGAATTGGAGCTCGAAACCACTTCCATTGAGTCCAAAATGGCGTTTGCGATCTTTTTGAGTATAATCTTTGATATGTTTGGAGTTTGTGAAATTTTGCCCCTTTTTCTACTTGGGCTTGAGTTTGGGTTCAGCCCCAATCTCCTCTTAACCCTCTAGCTCACTAACTCTTCATCCATTCATCCTCATTTCATTCCTTTAGCTTAAGAGAACTGAAAATGGGGGAAAGAAAGAAGAATTAGAAACTCCAAGCCCTAGTTCCATTTGCAAACTCCAAATTCTTGCTTGAAATTCAAAGAGAAGGATAGGTAAGCCTCCTCTTCATCTTCTCCATCTCTTCTTCTCTTCAATTTCAGAAATTCCTAAGCTCTAATTTGGGAAATATATGTTTTGGTTCTTAGATTGAAGATTGTAGAGTTGAAGTGAAGAGTGGTTAACCTCCTTCTTGTGTTTGTGCTCTCATCTTTGTTTGTGTGCAAAAAGGTGAGATTTTTATCTCACATCTATGACTATAAGTATTTTTGGTTGTTAGGTATGAATTCCTAACAATTATTCATGTGCAACTGCTTTTGATTTGGATTGGTTTTGTGAACATTGCAATTTTTGGTGTTTTGAAGTCAAAAGTTCTAAAAATCATAACTTTGATGTTTTAATCATGTTTTTGGAGGTGTATAAAAGAGCCAATAGTGCTGGGTTGTCGTATGGCATAAACCCATAGCATCCATCGCTCGTTCGTTTGCAATTCATTTGGATTTTTGCCTTTATGGGCTTGGCTGATTTTTGCTTATAGGGGGATTTCAGACGTCTGAACTCTAATTACAGACGTCTGGTTTCAAATTCAGACGTCTGGTTTGGAAATTCAGACGTCTGGAATTGGTCCCTGGAAGACGCAAAAAGGCAGAGACAAAATCCAGATGTCTGGAAATCCATTCAGACGTCTGGTTAGTGGTTCAGACGTCTGGAAGGTAATTTCAAACGTCTGAAATGCGCAGTTTTGCCTATTTTGGCTAATTTTGAGTTAATTTCTAACTTTTATCGATTCGTGTTGATTCTAATTAATTGTTATTGCATATTTGACTTTGATGACTTCTTTTTGACTTCACTCATGGGTTTTTATAAATAATCCCTCTAAATCGTATTAAAAGCTCCCATCTCCAATTCATAAATTCTATCTATAATGCACACACACGATTTCGCACTTCGAGCGAAGTGGAAGGAAGATTAAATGGTTAGGTAAAACACGAACCATGAATCCGTGCGTTCACCTTTCCGATTAATTCCCGACCTATTCGATTGATCGTTTTGACCTTTGTGTCTGGTTTACCGATGATATGAGGTAAACTTTGTACTGCTTTGAGTGTTAAATTGACTGACGAATAGTAAACCGTTTAGTGCGAACGAGTGGTTATGGGACTCACGTTAATACTTTTCGGATTCCTTTCCGAGAGTTATGACACATTTCGCCAGTTAGTGGTGTCCAGTAATGGGCCTTCGGACCTTCGCCACTACGGTTTGTTGCATTCGGGTGTGTTGCCTTCGGGTTTGTACCTTTGGGTTTGTGCCTTCGGGTTTGTCGCCCTATAGTATCGCTTCCGATGTTGGTCTTTATGAGCCGCATGGGTGATATTGGGTTTGGAGTCTTCGGGCTCATGGATCCTTGTTTATACAGTACTGAGCTCGAGCAATCTAATGTTTCATTGATATTATATTCCCTTGGTATCGCCCTTTGGTGTTGGTCTTTTTGAGTCGCATGATATATAGCGATTACCTTGTGGAACTTGTGTTACCTTCATTGGTATTTGTTATTGCCTTTTGGCTTGATTTGGGATATTTGTATCCTTTGTTTATCTATGTTGCCGATGATATGAGGCTTGTTTTGTTATGTTCATCTTATGTTGGATGATTGTGTTATCTTCCTTAGAGATATTTGTTATACTTTGTAACCTGGCAGGTTTATCGTTGTTCAGTTTATCTAACTCATTTGTTTAGCTAGAATGACCCGTGTGTTTTATACTCGGGTCAGACCGAGATGTTTCAGGATAGGTGCATTTGGACTTAGCCTATTTTGCTTCCGCATGGACTACTCCGCTAGCTTCTTTTTGTCATAGCTTTTTGTGTAGTCCTATTTTGTAGTAACTCTGATATGTATTCATCTGGAATCATTTGTATACAGTGGATTGATATACCACTTAACATGTATTATTTTGTATACTCTGCTATGTATTAGTATATGTGTATATGATGATTTACTGTTCTGTGATGTATATTGCATTTGAGTTGTTATATTCTGTTTTGATAGATCCTCTAGCCACCTATGGTTTTGTTTTAAGTATTCATTGGATATGTCGATCAGTTTGGTATAATTATAGTCGACGTATTTAATAGATAGTTAAAGCAAGGCTATAGATGGTCGCTCCTATCCAGCCTTATTCTCCGTGTTAGCAGACGGTATTATCTTCTAACACTCTTTGCTAATGTAGGTATAGAGGTGGGGCGCCACACAATTCCTTCTTTATTAATTTATCATGTAAAAATATATTACTTCAAAAACAAACTAAGTTCATTGATATTTATGTGTAAATAGTTTCTCCTATTTATACTTAAGTGATTATTATACACATCTTTTTATTTATAACATTTTATCAATTTACATATTATAAATTTCCTTTTTAACTTATCATTACATATATACAACTTTTCTAACTCAATGTATATATATCATTATTTTAGAAACTTAAAACTCCTTTTTAATTAATATAAACAACATTGTTTATATACCCAAAATCAAAATGCTTTTTTACTTTATTGTGAATCCCTATCTAATTTTATTCCATATAAATTTATTATATCTATATGTAAAATATATGCATTTGACTTTCAATAAATTTAAAATTTCTATCATATTTCACCTTTAGAATAAAATATATATATATATATTTTACTTTAAACAAAATATACATTTAAGAAATTCTATTTAAATCAATTTGTATTTTAGTATAGATTTGAAAATTCAATTTACACTGGTTTTGAAAATTTGTATACAATTATTAATCATTGATTAATGGGAATATTGTATATTAAAATACAATATTATTGAATATTATAAATTAATATTCACAACTCGGGATGTCCGAAATCCTGGGTCGTTACAACAGCACTTATAAATGTTGTTAATAGTCCTTGCTAAAGAACACATTGAAAACATTATCTTTGTAACTAGTTTTAACACTTTAACAAATGAATAAGATTTCAAAATTTTAAAGTAGAAACCGCCATTAGGGTACTTGAAAACAAGGGAAAGAAACCCTAAGAATTTCTTTCCATTTACAAAAATTCTCGAAGTCAAAGGATTCGGAAGTGCATTTATAACGAATATTCACATTCCAAACTCTTTCAAACATACTTCAATTTAATACACAAGTTAAACAATCATTTAAACATCAATTTAGTTCCATGTCATATGTTTAAATGGGTAACAAAAGTGATGTAATATAATATGAATTTGCCATTTGCTTCCAAAAGCAAGAGGGGTCTAAAGTTTATACATTTACTTAGTTAATGTCACTATAAATTTATACTTTGCACACAACAAATAAATAATATATACTTATAATTTGTGAGATAACTCACTTAGATCCATGTCTAATACATGCACAAATCCGCAAGAACAAAGATCCACCTTCCATCTTCACCAAAAGCCTAAAGATCTAACCTTTAGTTTTTTCAAACGAAAGCAATACCTCCTCCTATGCTCACAGCCCCTTCGAGATCCCCCTCTTCCTCTCACATTCTTCTATTTATTGCTTTTTAATTATGCCTCCTATGATGTTTTAGGCCTAAAGCCAAATTTTAAAAGACATTTGAGAAATTTAGTTAAGACCTGAAATGGTTAGAGAGTAATTAGTGGATTATTGCTAAGTACTTCCGCCAATTTTAATTTTAATACTTCATCTCAAGCTTAAGTGAATTAGTGATTTATTCCTAAGGGTATGCCCCTCCTTATATAGGCTTGTGCAAGAGGTCGTTACCAACTTCTACCTACCATGGAAGGTCACAAAGGAGCCTCCCTCTCACAAGCACCTTTACACCTCTCTTCTTTTACTTAAAAGGTAAGTCTAAATGTTTATTTCCTAGTATCTTTGATGATATCACCTATGGAATCATCCAAAAATAAGTGTATGTAAAAATCTAAACAACTTCTGACGTTTAGAAAGCTTTTTGTCAATAAAACGAATTTCAGCCACATTATCGATTTTTTTTTCAAAGTATTTAATTTTGTAAATTTATTCCAAAATATGTTTACCATCATTACTTATGATTTAAAAAGGGGTTAAAAAGCTTATTAAATCAATTTGATAACATTTAATTCAAAATTCAAATATTTAAAAAATTCAGATATTTAAATATGAAGCGTCCCAAATTCTGGGTCGTTACATTCTCCCCTACTTAGAATATTTCATCCTTGAAATTCTAGGTCGTTACATTCTCCCCCACTTAGAATGTCCAATGTCAAGTCCATTATTCAGCTATGCATCAAATAATAAGGTTGTGTTCATATCAAAAGTCATGCAAGAAACAAGTCGATATGCAAGTCATTAGTCAAAACCAAGTCGATATGCAAGTCACAAGTCAAAGCCAAGTAGATATGCAAGTCATAAGCTACATCAAATATATTATACCATAGTTCAATATTCAATCTCTTATGTGTACAAAGTTAGAGTCTTGCAATCGGAAAAAATCCCTAAATTGATTTAGGGTTACAATGCAAAAATGTAAGAAGAGAGGTTAGAATGATTCGCCACTTCTCCATAACCCCTAGGTCTGTATTTATTAGGGTGGGTGTCGCATTACATCGACGTGCTTCAGCAACAGCTTCGACGACCTCAATATTGCTATGCACTGTTCTTTGTTTGATGACGATAATAACAAAACTTCGATGCCACCTTAGTAACAATCGTCTTCAGCGTCAATGATCTTATGCATTAAGGTACTCTTGATTGATTATTAGCGGCATTAGTTGGAGGCAATGTTATGCATTGATGAGGAGCATCATTGATATGAAGCAGTATCGAGAAAAAGTGGCTTCACGCACTTAGTTTCGGCGTTCATAACCTTCAGCATCATCATGGAATAGTATCCATTAAGCATTGTTCAAGTGTGGCATTACTTTAATGCGGCATTAATAAATGAAGACATTAGTGAGTGTGAAGCAACATCAACGACATCGGTAGCTTCTATTGACACTAATGATATTTTCCATCATCATCGCACATATAGACATGCGGCGCCCTCCATGTACTATAGAAGGGCAGTATTGACCATTAGCGATGTCAACGATGGGTGACGCTGTCTGAATGTCAATGCTAGTATGGAAGTGACATTAAAGAGATGTTACGCCACTGCTGAACAATATCGATTGCAAGCAATATTCATAGCAAGTGACATCAATATAGAGCGGTTCCAGATGATTTCCATTTGTGAAAGTTGGTACCAATAGGAAGCGGTATTAATGAAGCATGATGTAGATTATAGGCACTACCTCCATCGTGAAAGGAGATAGCAGTGAGATGCGATGTAGATAATGTCAACACAACAATGATGGCTTACAATGTTGATCTCATTCAATAATATCACTTCTTCAGAGAGGTGCAGCATTGGTCACATATGGTATAAATCCATGGCTATACCAATGAAAGTCGATGTAGATGATATGTCGCATCGATAATAATAAACACAGATGATGTTGGATTTCTTAACAACATGTGGAGTTGCCTATATCTCCTTATTGTTGAAATGCGATGTTCTCGTTCCCTCATTAATATTCGTGACATTTTCCCCCATAGTATAAAGGAAGCATCGACTTTTCAAGTCAACTGTTTTAGCATAATTTTTTGCTGTCTATTCATCTTCTTATGTTGATCTAACCGTTCATTTAAAATCAATCCAATAGCTTATGTGAACCTATTTCTTACTATAAATATCTAGATCCCTTCCCGTTTCTTCTTTTACCTGCAATCGAGAGCTCAAGCAAGAAATCAGAAATAGAAGGAAATTAACTTTTCTGATTCTCAAGCAACTGATTTTTTTCTAGATATGATTTTATATTGATCTAATTAACAAGATGATCCAAATGATTTGGTAGAGATCACTATTAAGGTTTATTCTGGGGTTTTCTTGATTTTAGATTGACATTAGGGTTTAATCGTAAAGTTTTCAAAACTATTTAAGTAAGATGATGACCAATTAGGATTAAATTAGCAAAAGATCTTTGTTTCGTTGTCAATCAACATCGGTATAAAATCTGGCATATTCTTAGTTTATTGATAAAGAAGTCAATTTAACCCGAAGCCTAATGCGGATTTATTGTGTTGACACTGATCATTTACGACATTATCAATATGATCGGTGCTAATGGTTTTTGGTATTGCTATGATACTCGTTGTTAATAAAGCTCTGTATCATCTAGTTATCGTAATATTTTGGCATTTATGTCATTTGGCTCTTATATTGTTAGCAATCAAGATGAGGTGCAATAACCCTCTTTGATTATAAGAGAATCTATACGGATGATGTTGTTTTCTTTCGACACTGATTCATGAAGTTGTAGTTGATGCCAATATTCTAATTGTTTGCTATTATCATCTTGCATCAACCTTTGTTATTATAAAGAAAATTTTCATGACATCGTCACTTGCGACATTTCCCTTATAATGTATTTCAAGTTGTTTGAATAATCAATGTGTTATCAGACCATGTCGTTACCATTCATTACTGTCGGCAACCTCATCACTTTGACATTGGTCATAGTTACTTTATTTACTAATGCTTTATATTATAAGCTACGTGACTTTTAATATTGGCATACCCATCGATATGGACTTATTGACATCACATATCCACTCTTATTTAATATGTATATTGTTTTTCATGGAATTCTTTTATTAAAGTTAGAGTTTAAGTCTTTTAGTAAACTTGATATGTGTAATTTAAGGGTTGTTAACTTGTGGCTAACATATACTTTGTCACTTAGGTAGTAAATATATAACTCAGATGATAGTTTTCAACTTAGCATGTAGTACGTCTCTTTATATAATATGAGTTTTACTATTTCTTGAATTTGAAATAACATCACTTGACAAACAGATGAAAGGCTCAAATACAAGCAAGGCGTTCTCCAAAAAGACTAGTACAAGTTCCAAAACTTCTTCTTCTATCAATAAAGAAGATCATCTTCTTCATCCTTTGTATATTACCACTCAAGAAGAAGTAGATTCTATGTTTAAGCAATTTGGCATCACAGATATTAAAATTGTTTCAGCCTGCCCTTCTGACAGAATCAACAATCCTCCAGAAGGATTTTTTGCTTTTACCCCAATTCATATATGGCGCTCAAACATATCTTCCTTTCCCAGACTTTCTTTTAAAGTTCTTGGAACACCTAAATATCACCTCAATCCAATTAACTCTCAATTTATATACTTATTTGACTTTTTTAGAAATTTTTGCTAGGGATGCTATGTTTTCCTCTTTGGTATTGAAATTCTATGCCATAGCTGGCCCTGTAAAGTTAGGTGAGCGATTGAGAAATCCTCTATGTCGCATTCGTACCATCCAAAAAGCTTGATCACTTAATGTAGTAAATAAGGCTAAATGATGGAAGAACCAATTTTTCTATGTTAGTTGCTACTCGAAGATTAGAGGAAATTTCTTCATTATCAGTAAGTTACTATTATTTGTTACTTATGTTGTATTTATTGCCTCCTTCATAAATGTTTTTCTTTTAGATCCAGCCCCTAATAAGTTAAGCCTCACTGATAGCGAGATCGTCAAGTCCCTAACTCTAACATCCGAGAAAATATGCGATAGGCTTATTCTTCTAACGTACTCATTGATTTAAGACAACCATATAATACTTGGAGAGACTCCAATGACGAAAGGAAATGCCCAAGAGAAGCGATTGTTGGTTATTTATAACCATAATGCTTTCTCGACTTCTTCCCTAGTTCAATTTGAGTGTGCCGGTAATTTTCAATGTTGCTAATATGGAGTTCCTAATAATATAGTTTTATTAACTTTTGTTTTTGTTTTAGGCTCACCCACCTTAGTAGCTACCTCTATGGAGAAGGAGACCGTAAGTGAAGTTTCCAAAGAAAACAAAGGTATAGATGGCACTTCCACTGTGAACCTAGCTCCTTAATGTCAATCTCTCTGGGATGTTTTTGCTAGCTTAATCAAATCGATAAAAGGGAAAAAGCGATGATTTCATTGTTGCTTCCACTTCTTACAATAAGCTTAAGGTCGAGGTACCTATTATTATGGAGGAAGAACAATTTTTAGATATTAATTCAAGCCTCGAGGCCCTATAACTTAGCCCATTTTGGGAAAGAACTCATCAAATAACCGAGGAGGAGCAATCCCAAGACTACTTCTTCATATTACTTTTTAGGTACTCTAGAGGACGGAATCGTCTTTGTAAGGAGCTTGGATTGTGGATCGCTACAGAAGACCAGTTTCCTTCCAAGTCTTTATCCCAAACTTCTAACGTATTTCACTATGCTTAAGCCACCGCAGCCTTTTTATTATACTCAAGATCACCGTCTTTCTATTCTTAAAAGTTTCTACTCGTGTGTGCTTTTCTTACTTAACCATTTCTGATGGCTTAATCTTGCATGCATAACATCTTCATTCATGTGAGATATTCATTTCA
Organism: Allium cepa; assembly: GCA_030765085.1. Taxonomy (NCBI): domain Eukaryota; kingdom Viridiplantae; phylum Streptophyta; class Magnoliopsida; order Asparagales; family Amaryllidaceae; genus Allium; species Allium cepa. The sequence continues at coordinate 606,303,047 of CM060938.1, read as the reverse complement.
AGCTGCTAAACATATGTTTATACTTCAAGAGGATGCTTCAGATTTTCTAATGCATTTTCCAAGCTTAAAGAGCGGGTTCCTTTGCTTAACGATCATATAATTAACATCTCAACAACGAGAGGCGAGGGTGCAGCAGAAAAAGGAAATTTAGCTACCTTGATCAAGTAAGGTAGAGGCTTCACCCATTATAGAGAGAAGGGCCAAGAAGATTTATGATGATTAGACAAAAACTTTAGAAATAGCACTTGAGGAGGTCGACGCGAGAGATGCTAGGCTTGTGCAGGAGAATGCATCTCTCAAGAAAAGGTTGTGAAAGAAAAGATCCTCTTAAAAAAATAGACTGGCATAATCTACGATGAAAAGCATAAGGTGTATCATTTCCTCAACACAACCCACGATACCATTATCGAGAGTTCTTATAAGAAAGTGCTTTTAATAGCATTTTTCGACAACACGCGGAAGTGTCCATATTTCAACCTTCCTTCTCTCCCTATGGCTTGGAATAAGAAGTTTATATAGAAATTCGAGGCCATGCTGAATAAAACATAGGCACCTAGATAAATTCATTCCAAGAAATAGGAAGAGATTGATGCTAAGAAGCTACTGACCTTTGATGATCCTCCAATCGATGAGGAGATTGAGCCTGATGACAAGGAGGAGGGGGATGATGAGCTTAAAGGATATGATGACCACAGTGATGGTAAAAACGATAATGATGGTAACAAAGATGGAAACAATGATGGCAAAATTGGAGGTGATGAAAACAGTCCCCCTGGACTAGCAGATGATAAGAATGGATCGAGAGATGCTAACCCAGACTTGGTAGCCCAGGGCACAGAAGCGATCGAACTCCCGATTCTATAACTAGAGATTCCTCCTGGAAAGACGGTGTGTAACAACACTATTATTAATTAACTAATTAGTTAATTATAATTATAGATAATTAATTCTAATTGGTATTTTGTGAAATTTGATTACTTAATCTACTTTTGAGAATTATTGATTTGACTTACTCAAGGAATAAGTTTTATTTTTAAAAAGGATTTTTATTTTAAATTTGAGATATTATTAGATCAATTAGTTAAACTTGGCATTTAGGGTAAATTGTTAAAATTAAGATTTATTGTTTTAAAATGAGAATTTTCAATTAATGGTTTATTTTACTTTATCAAAAATAACGAGGATAATTTTTATTTTCAAAAGTCATATTTAATTGTATAAGATATTTCAATATTAATAGAGATGGAAATTTTAACTTATTGATTGGTTTTGGTAAATTTGAAAAATTAAATTAGGCTAAATAAAACATTGTTCATGGTCTAAATTAGTGGTTTATAATGAAAATTTAGAAGGAAATAATAAATTCATTTCCTTATTGGGTTATAGGGTAGCCACTTTTGCCCATATAATAGTCGTACTGAGATGATAATGAAATTCACGTTCATTTCTTTTCCCATGCTATTCTCGACTCAAAATATGAAAATATCTTCCTCTTTAAGTCTCTAAACCGTAGAATCACTAAACTCCAAATCCAACTTGCAAATCAAAGGACTTTTGGTTAAATCTTGTAGAAATCAAAAGACGGTAAGCTCCTAGTGAATCAATTAGGGTTAGTAATTTCATTTTTTATCTTTTCGTTGTAATCTTCTCTTTGCAATTTCTGAAAATAACCTAGGTAGTAACAAAGAGAAGTTAATCCTATATTATTTCATCAAATTCAAGTTTTAAAGGTGAGTTTACCTCGCATTACTATCTCTAAATGAAAGGATATTCGCTGTTTGGTTGAATTGGATGAATCTATGTTGTGTTGTTCTTAAATTTGTATTGTTCATATTTCATAATGTTCAGCTTTTAAATTACTAAAAATCCTAACATTTTGACCTTAGTAGTTGACAATTATAGTTGTTTATATGGATGCGTTCCCTTAGAAATCACCTTAGAACAATGACTCAAGACTTAGAAACGACTTCAGCAGGGATAGACTGAAGGGGATTAGAGATTGAACAGCTCCAGAATTTATCTCGATGTACCAGTGGAGCACCATCAATGGACCGGTGCGTCGGTAGGCGTATCCTGTGGCAGTTCCAACTTTGGGATATCTCTCTTGGTTCGCCCATTCGTCACTCCGTTTATTACAGTTTTTTTTATGTTTCGGGTGGATGATTATAATATGTTATGGAGGCAATTTCAGCTAATATTTTCTAGTGGAATAAATTTATAAAAATATATTTAGAGCGATATAGAGTCGAACTCTATGAACCAATTTGTTGTTAGGGTCTTATGATGTGTAATTATGTATTCTCTTGTGTTATAAACTTTGAGTCCCTTTGATTAAAAATTTCAAAATTTTATTAAATTATATCTACCTTTTATTTATATAAATAAATTTATAAAAAGGTGTTTATTTAATTTGCAAATATCAAAATTGTTTCTAAATTAATCAAGTTTCTTTTACAAATGATCTTAACAAATAGTTGTATATATTAAATATTATTAGTATAAACGGTCATGGATTTGGAAATATAGTTTTGGAAATATTAATCTAATTTATTTCTAAATAAAATGTTTATATTTATCTATATAAAAATAGATTTGGAAGAATAATAAGTATGGTTTTATAAGACAAATGGACTTATGTGTGTGTCTCCGTGTGTGTGGGGGAGGGAGGGTTTAAAATGTGTTTGCTAACTAAGTATCTTGTACGAAAATTTGCGACAACTTTGTGTACATAAGAGCAATTTTGGAACGATTCGGATTCATGGAATATTTTATAAACAGTGAATATTTTTATTAAGCTAAACAATAAAGGAATTTATGGAAAGTTATATTTTGGATTTCTAAACTGTAAACTCAAAAGGGAAAAATGTTTTTGAGATCCTTAGTTCTATAATAAGGAGAGTACTAATAATTGATTAAATGTTACAGATTGGTTTATATGCTCTTGATTAACGCTTCATCGAATATTGTACAACTCAATGAATAGAATGTTTGAGTGGAACTCACTAGCCCATTAGCGAACACTAGAATTTCACTGGGTAGTATGTGATGTCTTGGTTAAATTCTCGTGATTGCTTATAGGAAAGTATTTAACACTTTAGAGTTGTATTTTCTTTTGTTGTGTGGCATGAGGTTGCCAAATTCTTAAATAGAATATATTTCAGGTTTTCCAATGGTATCCATAATGAGTGAAATTTACAAGCTTCTTGCAAAAACTTGAATTTCACTGGACGATATGGGATGTTTTGGCCATGTTTTATTGATTACTAAAAGAGATAGTATCTATCACTTTAGAGTATCTACTTTTAGGGTTTGGCCGAGGGCCGATAAATCTGTAAGAGGTATACTCCCAGATTTTCCACGACCCTTGTGATTGTTAAATATATGAAATAATAATGTATAACCTAGATTTTTTTATAAGTCATGGCTGCCATGATCATCTTGTTAGGTCGAGATTTGGTTAGTTTTCTTTGATCCTTGTAATCGTGTTGAGATTTTGTGTTCCTCAATCCTTGTGATCATGTTGAAGTTATGTGTTCTCGAACTTTGGTATCAGATCGGTATGGATGATACCATAATTTTTTTTCCCTATATGGAATTGGTTTTCGTGTGTTAGGAATGTTGTGATTTATTCGGTGAATCTGCGTAAGTGACTAATGCACATTTGTGACCAAATGTACATATTTCTGCCTTGAAGTAAATTCATAGTTGAATTAATTATATGACTTGTTATATCTTGTTCTCACCCTCTTTTATATTTAGATATAGTTTGACCTGGGTGTTAAGTTAATGCTTGGGTCAGGCCGAGAATTTTCAGGTACAGAACAGGTTCACTTTTGAACGTTGATCAAGAAGAGAGATAGATCGTTTTACTCTTTAGTTGACGTCACTCTAGGTCTATGTATGTATTATGAGATGTATAAATATTGAGTTAAAGATTTATACCGAATGAATATTATTTGAGCCTAATGTTGTATTTGATAGACACCTAGTTTTGTATATGTAGAAAACTTATTATTCCATTGTTATCCATGATTGTTATTTATATGATATACTGTTCTGAGTTAGAGAGACCGGTATGATTATTGCTTTCAACTAAGGGTACAATTCAAATTTTATTCAAGGGATTAAGAAAAATAGTAAGGATGACATGTCAGTGTTAGTTTAAAATCATATTCACATTTGGTCGCCGTTAACAAGCCGTATTCGCCTTATTATTAGACGATACTATTATAATGTTCTTTATAATATGGGTATCATGGAGGGGTCCTTACAGTTTGGTATCAAAACTGAGTCAGATCTAAACCTATGGAAAGTTATGACCTGTCCACGGGGGTGTGTGCTAAATAGTTATGTTAATTATCTATATAGAAAAAGGAATATATTGGTTATCAGGATGACTAATCGGGACATATTTTGATTTAAAATTTTAATTATTTTAGTTAGGATTTGTGATGTTAAACTTTTGGAAAGTGACGTTTTATAACCTTTTAGTATTTCAGAAAATTTTGGATTATTTAAAAATGAATTTTAAAGAGATAAATTGGAATGAGGTAATTTAAAGTGAACAATGTTCTTTTAATAGAGAATTCAGGAAATTTCGGTAAATAAGTTCAAGATTTATATGATTTAGGAATAATCAAAGTTGCATAGTGGAACTCTAGGAATTTAATTATTCCACTAACGGGACTATTTAGTATTGGTTGATTGGTTGTTAGGAATTAATTGCTTGGTTGTATTTATTTGTATTCGACACACGGGTGGTAGTGATAATAAAATAAATATAACCAAGGAAAACTTTAGATAATTTATTATGCCGACTTGTCTAGAAATTTTTTAAGAATTCTATTCGATATGTGGGACGTTATGTTATCGATAGCAGTTCCTAAACATCGAACGAGACATTTTGACTTAGACAATAATTAATTTGGATATCTGGAAAATATCTGAGTTTAAAAATAATATTGTATTCATCAAATAAATTATGAGAATTAGAGAGCACAACGAGGCAATATTGATACTCTAGGTAATCAACCTTATAGCCAACTGATGAAATAAATCACTAAATTTTGTGGCTTAATATCATTTTATATGATTAGATTAGTCAAGGAAACTATTTTAAACTTTGGAATTATTTATATTAAAAATTAAATAGAAGTTAACTGGAAAATTATTTTGGAAATAAAAATTAGAAATCTACATTCATTTATGAATTTCACTTTCAATCTCTTTTGCTTGAATGATATAAGAATCTTAATTAAGAAGATGTTAAAATTTAAAGAATTGTGAAATAAAATTTTGGAAGTGAAAGGATATTTTATGGAAAAATACGTATATTTGCATATACAAATGGAATAAATATTAAAAATATGTTTTTTGGATATAAATAATATTTGGAAAGGAATTATTTTGAGTTCTATGGTTATTTTGGAAAGAAAATTTCAATTGGAGTTTTGATAATTATGTTAAGTAAATGATTTGGAACTTGATATTATTATTGTGGAAGTTGGAATTTTTTGGAAAATTATTTGTTTTTGGGGAAATAAATTTAAAAGGAAATTTACCTACTAGTATATATGTGTTTAAAAGTTTGGTGATTTAGAAAATGATAGTGGAAACTATAGAAGTACATTATATATGTATTATTTTGGATGACGTGTGCAGCCACCGAACCTTAGCAATAACGGAGGTTAGTATCGAGGCCATGCCGACTTCACGGTCAACATCGCAGCCAATTGACAAAATTATTTTCTATAAATAATGGCAAGTCAACATCATTCTATTATTTAATGTTTGTAAAGTATGAATGTTTATTTTAAAATAGATGCTGAGATGAATAAAAGATGACATTTTGACTTATTGTGTATACCATTTTATACTTTAGATGGATGTTAAATTGGAATTATAAATAAGAAATTAATTAAAAAAATTGGAACCTTATATTTGATGATTTAGATTAAATTCCTTGGAAAGATGTAAATTTTGAAAGAGATATTAATAATTAATAATTAAAATTTCAAAATTTAATTTACAGATTTCTTTCCTTGAGGAATTGCAGGGTTGCAATTTCTTTAAGTGGGAATGTGACGACCCAGAAATTTCGAGCATTCAAAAATCGGAATATTTAATTGATTTTAAATATTCAATAGAATAATTTTAACTTGAATTACGAATATCACAATTTATTTGGTAATTGAATCATTAAAATTAAATAATTTGAAGTTGAATAGATTGTTGAATCTAGAGTTTTAAGCCTATTAAATGTAATTTGAAGGCTTATAAAATTTATATTGATAACACCGAAGATAGTAAAGGTGTTGAAATTAAATTTTGGAGTGTTTTGTTGAGTTTTGAAATTTATATCGTTTAAATTGAATTTAAAAATAGCATTCCGAGGCACAGTCTCGGAAGTCGACGGAACCAGTTCCATTGGGTCCGTAATATTGAATTGTTATTGGATTTCAAGTTTCGTAGCATTCGGAGTTGTTGTGTGAGGATACGGCATATAAACGCGCTGCAAATCTAATTGATTATAATCTTGTGAAATTTAATTTATTTGGTTAAGCTTCTTGGATACGCCTCCTTTCTCTTTTATTTACAAGCCGATCATTCTAAAATATCTCACTTTGTTTTTCCTTCCTTCGATTCACAAAATATTATCAAAAAAAAAAAATGGCCGAAGCCCTCACGTTCAAATTTCGTCTCCCTCTTTCTCAATCGCGACTTCATCTTCCCCATCGATTTCGTTCGAATAAAAAAAAAACTCGAATCGCGATTTGCTTAACCAACGTCGCCGTCAAGGCCGTGGGAGGGCGTGGATTTGTGAGTTCGAGACGTTCGAGCGGCGGCGACCTGAGCAATTGAAGTGTCGCTTCAAATTCGAGCCCGAGGAGGGTCACGATTGAAGGAGACTCGGCCTTGGATGGAGGCGGGTAGAGCTCGCGTAGGGCTCGAAGTCGCGGTCGAGGCAGCAGCGACTTCGATCGGAGGAGGCGACGAAGCAATAGAAGGATCGGCTCGTTGTGGCGAACGAAGTGGGATAGCCTGGATTTGTTTTCCAATAAGGTAACTTTCATTTTTTTTTATTTTAGGAAAATAGAAGTGTTTAAAAAAATAAAATAAAATAGGAGAAGATGTTTACACATCTCAGTCAGTAAAGCAGAAAAGGAAATTTTCTTTGCTATTAACAGGAAGGCAACATATCGTTTTGTTGATTTTCAAATTTAAAATTAATATATATAAGTAAATGTAGTTTCAAAATACAAATTCATTTGCCCATCCCAATTTGCTATATAAACTTTAAAATTGATGTACTGAAGTGGTTAACTCATCTAACAAAACTTATATATATACTAGAAATTTTTATGTGACTTTGAATGCTAAAATATTCAATTAAAAGGGAAATTAGTTTAAATAAATTTACATGTTTAAAATGAAATCACGGGTTAATTAAGTCATAAATGAAAATTTAATTGTTCTAATTGACTCGAATATGATAAAAGAATTACGTAATGTTTATTCAAGGTTTAAATCATGGAAAACAAGTCGAGATGGAATGGATTGCAAAACAAAAAGCAAAGGTGAGTTAATCTCACTCAGTTAAATTTAAATTTAAATGATTAAATTTAAATAATTATTTGAATGGATGAATTGATTGATGTGATATCGTATAGTATAATTTGAAATTGGCATATTATGTGATGCTAACGTCTGTGGATGCAGGGAAAACAGGTTGGAGGGATCCAACTGGACCCCTCAACTTTTATTTAAATTATTTTATGTTCTCTGTTCTGATTGTTTGATATTCTATAATGAATTATGTGGATGCATTGAATGCTATGGCTTGGTTGATATAATTGGGTATAATGAATTACCAAAATTATAAATTTGATTTTGGAAATGAAAATGAAAGAAGTGAAAATTTCAAGTAAAATAATTATAGAATAAATTTAAGAATAACTTGGAAAAGAAATAAAGTGACTTTAAAATTTTAATAAATGAATCTTGAGAATGGAAAGGAAAATTTGAATAAACAGAAAGTTAGTGAATTTTAAAATGCAGTATTGTTAATTAAAAAGAACAAACATTTATTTAGAATTTAAGATTTGGATTATAGAAAGAGTAAAGAAGAAATCAAATAATAATAATAATAAAGTCTATAAATACTGAATTTGGAAATGAACTGATAAGTAAAAGAATTTATTTCAAATAAAATAAAATGGAAATCAATTTGGGAAAACTGATTTAAGTGATTGAAAGTTGGAATTTTCTCTGGATAACCAAGTACGTGTTTTTAAAAAGTAAATTTTTAAATATAAATTAAATGTTTTAAAATTGTTTTTAAAGAAAGCAAGTTTTGTAAAATTTATTATTTCTAATATTTAAAGTCTCAAGTAAGATTTTCTTTTAAGTTATTTTAGTAGTAATTATTAAGAAGTAACTTAGTATTTTGTTTTTAAGAAGAAGAAATCTAGTTTTATATTTACTAAGTAACTTTATTTTCAAATATTCATATAGTATGTATTTTTAAAAAATTATTAAAATAGCTTTAATTTAATTGTTTTATAAGTATATATTTTAAAGTATATTTCAAAAATAAAGTGTTTTAAGTTATTTTTAAAATCTAGTTTTGTGCTTGGTAACTTCAGAGGGAATAGAAAATATTTGGGAAGTTTACTCTGAAAAGAAAGTTGGTTTTGGAAACTGTTTTCAAAGGATTGAAAATAGAAATATATCTTCTGAAGATATTTTGAAGTTAAATAATAATTTGGGTAATTATTTATTGTGTGATGGATGTTGTGAATATTAATTGACAGTTAAATAACCGACTATCTATATTGGCCAACTGCGTTGATCGTTTCGAAGAGACCGGGATCGAGAGTTATTTCTCGAAAACCACTTCGATCCGGTTTGTACGTTTCGTGCGGAAAACGTGTTCGGAGTCGAATATGGAGCAGTGAAGTGCAAGGGCTAGTCGCTACTAATCCTGAGGATATTTCCAAAATGGATGTAGTAGGAGTAGTGCCTTCGGTTCCGTTCGAACCCGGGACGGACTTGTATGGATGAATGTTTGCGAAACATCGTCAGGTGGACGATGGGCATTCTAAGTGAAAACGTTCTAAAGGTAACGCTTAGCCTCAAGCCTCATCAACCGGGAATGACTGAAAATCAGGGGATATGCAGCAAGGTTAGGTGGGTCATGCCCAAGCAGGACAAGATATTTCCCCGTCTAGATGTCCCTTTTTATTCGGCTTAGTGGGTGGTTGGTCGCGCCAACCATGGGGTTTATCTTGTTCGGGACTGTTCAGTAAGGAATGGTTCCGGCCTTGTGTTGCAGGGGATGAAGGGAGTAGTCCTCGGTACGGTGATCTAGGCCCCGTACTGTGACAGGTGGTACCCCAGTGCCTAGTCATTAGTTGGAATCCATTCTCCCTACGAGCTTTCTACGAGTTTTGTTTGTATTACCCTCTTCGGTGGCTAGTAGATGGAATTTAATAGATGTAACAATTTCGGCTATTTTATAAGTATTTGTAAATAGATCTTATTATAATATCAGAGGATTACTATAAAAATGTTTTAGCTATCGTAAGGTAAAAACCCGACATGTTTATTTGTGGTGTGGTCTTACGAGATGCTTTTGTTTTCAAGGATTTTTGAAACTTTAATAATCAATTGGGTGTGATTTTCTCACGCTGGTATTCCAGACTGACTCGGGTGTTATTTAACTATAATGCTCGGGTCAGACCGAGTATTATAGGATACAGGTTTTGATGCTGTGGAGCTCAAGAGACGAGCTGGACGACGATACGTACTCCCGTACTTGTTTATATATATATATATTCCGCTGTGTTGAGTTGTTGTGTATCCATTGTATGATATTGATGTTGGGCTGTGATTGATGTACTCTGATAATGTAATGTATAAACAGATATATTTGATTTTTGAGTAAAGATCATTATTATCTATTATATTTTATTCCGCTGCGATGTTTAAATTCTTTTGTTGTTTTTCTATTTTCTTCTTCTACCTCTTCTTCTTTAACCCAAATGGTTCATATTTCTGTGCAACTTGAGTTGATTCAGGTAGAATAGTGTTGACTCAAGGGGTACGGATTTGCGGGCCGTTACACTTGGTATCAGAGCTTAGGTTGGTGATAACCTTGGCTCTGCTGGGAATTACTCATTTAAATTAGAGTCTAAAGTACTCTAAAATGAGTTTGAGCGTATAAATAGATATGAGTGCGTATTTGTTAGTGAATATAAATTGTTTTAATATCGTGTAGATTGGTTTATTGAGTGGCATATGAACTTTTGTCGACACAGTCTGCGCAACTGTATCGAAGGGGTTTCTAAACACTTGAATAGAACAATTGACTCGGTATTGTTTTAAATGTGGGTAAATGAAATAATTTTACCCAAAATATATTTTGATATAAGTAAAAGTTTTTATAAACTATTGTAGCTAATATATGGTTGCTTGGATGTTAGAAATAAGGATATTTAAATTATTATCCTTATTGTATGGAAAATTTAACTAGAAATTGAAAACGTAACCAAAAGTTAAGGAAATAAATTCATTATAAATGGAAGTTGCAAATATGAATTATAAATGAAATTTATAAATTGAAATATAATCAAATGAGAATTTATATGAGCATAAGCTATGCGAATGAATTATAGTTAAAATTGATTTCAGCAGGATTTGGAAATTTAAATCCCGGAGATTTTGGAAGTGTTTTGAAGATAAATAATAGCACAAATTGTTTTGGAGATATTTCTGAAAGGAAATTGTTTTAAAGAGATTTTGGAAATGATATAGCATTGAAATCACTTGGATTATTGGAAAATAATTCTGGTGATGACGACCGCATCATCAGTATCATTTTTGAATTTCTAAGTGACGGATTGCTACCAAATTGATTTATTCAGAAAGCTAGTTGTTTTTGAAAATTTCAAAGGAAATTTGTTAGGGTAAAAACTAGGATTGGTTTAAATTTTTGAGAAGTGCGATTTTGGGATGTGGGAGATTTCAAAATGTTTTGAAACCAAAGCCGGAAGTTTAAAAATCCTGATGAGATAAATTGTAAGCTTATAAATGGAGATGATTTTTAAATCAGGAAGGAAATATAAGCTTTGAATGTTGGAATTTGAATTTAAGGTGAAAGGTTAAAAATGAAATTTACTTGGATTGTAAAATAAAATTTAACTGGGTTGAAATAAATTGAATAGGCCGAACATAATATCCAGTTGTATTCGAATTAAGTTGAAATCGAATTGAGTTATATAGATCTGGGTTAAAATAAAATTGAATTGGAATAAAACAATTCAATTGAATTAATGAATGAAATTAAATTCTTACCTGAATAAATGGAAATAAGTGGGATAAGGATTGGAATTGGAATAAATAAATCAAAATAACTTATAAAAGAATTAAAAATGCATGGAATAAAAATATGCTTGGGTTATAAATAAGCATAAGGCTTGAGTGAAAAATAAAAGAAGAACATATTCAAGCCTATAATGAATGGAAATGTATAAAATAAAAGTTGTGACTTGTAAAATTGAAATGGAATACAAAGCCTAAAATTAATATTTTGATGAATTGGAAATTGGAAAGAAAATCCAAACTTGACTTATTAAACTAAATTGAATTAAGAAAATTAAATGTAGTGATATTTGGAATTAAAACTCAAGTGTTGGATTATAGATAAGGAAAGAACAAATTGATAATAAATTGGGTAATAAAATGTGTAAATGGGAATGTAATGTTGTTTAATTAAATCTGAACTGTGAGTTTATGATGAAGTTTGGAAATAAACTCAAGTTATAAATTGAATTCAACTTGAATTGTCAGTATAGTAAATGAAATTGAATTGTGAGTTCATGAACTTTGGGGGGATAAATTAAAAATGGATAGTGGATTCCAAACTTGAGTTATAAATTTAAAATTTAATTTGAAGTGTTAACAACTGAAATATAATTGGAAATGTAACAAACGAGAATTTCCGACTTTCGAAAATTCAACATCGATACTCACTTTATCGACTGCCGAGCAATCGAAGGCCAAAAACCCGAAATGTTATGGTTTTTAAAAAGAATTTAAGAAAAGAAAAAGAGAGAAGAAGAGAGAAGGAAGGAAAATAGGAAATAGAAATTAGAGAGAATAGAAAATGGAGGGGAAAGAAAAATAGAACACTTTAAAATAGAAGAAAAGGGAATAGAACGGAACAGAAAAAAAACAGAACGGAAAACAACAGAACAACATCAGAATCTCACAATTCGCAGCGGAACAACATATAATAATAAATGAATAATCTTTAAACAAAGAACTATCAGTTATTACATTTTATACATTTCATTACATCATATCATCAGAGTGTACAACATCAAACAACAACAACAGTGCAGCGGAAAAAGAAATACTATATAACTAGTAATACGTCATGCCATCCAGCTTGCCTCCAGCAACTCCAGAATATCCAGAATATCCTGATAAACCTTACTCTTGACTGCCCGTGTGAAAATTGGTGGGCACCCAGAGTTTAGGAAGGAAAACAATAAACTCCGAGTCAGTCATGTGACTGGTGTGAGAACTCAAAACAGTTTATTTATCTTTAAAATCAAAATAGAGAGATTTTTAAATTCAATTCGCAATGCTTTTAAAAATGAGACTACCATAAGACCTCCTGCCACACACACAATGCAAACGCAGACTTGGAGAAGATTTCTCCTTATGATAGTCAAACATGCTTGATACGCATTTAAAACTAAATCAATTTTGATATTATTATTAGTGCATAGTGTAGAAGAAATTCATTTCGAAAGTAGAATATAAATCTTAGCCAGCATAGGTACCATTATATTATGCCTACTATAGCTACTTCCTGAGGAAGCAGGTTCTACAACTAAAACCGTACAAGTTTCGTATTGTTTCTTTGGATTTCCAACAAATGGTCAGGCCAAGGAACTTCCCATTGCCACATGAGAATGCCTCTGGAAAGACATCCCCGAGAACCAAACCGGAACTCTGCCAACACAAGGCCGGGTTACCCCTAACTGGGTAACTACTGACACGAGCACGCCATTCCCCGATCGTAAACGACATTTCTCACGGGATCCCGAAAACCAACAACCACAAAGTAATAAATTCGTAGTAACCACATAGGTTAAATATCTGGGCTCCATACCATGATACCACCTCTATCCAGAAGGAAATGTACATACCCTAAAGGGTGCTACCCCTCATAACCTTGCCGCATCTTTCCTGTTTTGACCATTTCCGGGGTGTGAGGTTCGACGAAGTCACGTCCACAAAAACATACTTTATATAAAAGCCATGCTTTGGGTCAACAAATGATCAACACAATGATCACCAAGATAGACGATCAAATAAATGATCCTATCACAATAATCAACACAATGATCATTTCAGCATCACTCAGCATATCACATTACCAAATTGGGAATATATCGCTGATAACTTCAACTATATAACCTCTGAGCTCGTACGTCTCAGAGAAGGGTGTTAAGCTAAAAGAATAAATTCTCCGCCACCAACAGAAATATATTTGAAAGAAATCGGCTTTATATCTCAACTTGTAATGTCAGACACACAATCCATACAAGTCTGTTCTGGGCTCGAACAAAACCGAAGGCACTTACAAAGAAGTCCTTGCAATCCGGATATTCACAATCCTGATCGGATTCACCATCACATATGGAGAACTCTATACCGTAGCTACTCGGTGCAGAGTAAATCGACAGGTCATCCTATCGCTCTCGCAAATACCGGGTCTTCAACACCGATCTTCAATGCAATTCACAACGACGTATCACATATTCGGAATGGGTTATACGACCCCATGGTCCTTTCTCGGTTAACCCGAATAGTGAGCGCTTATTCAAAAATAAGTGTGACATTCAAATTCAAACAAATCACATCAAATACCCATTCAAAGGGAAATATTGATAGTCGGTTATTGAACTATCACTGGATATGCACACATCACCAGATTCCAAATAATTTTCCAAATTATTTATTTTCCAAAAATATCTTCACTAGATATATAATTTCACACTTCAAAAAAATAAATCAATATTTATTTTCATACAAATTCCACTTTCATTTATAAATTCAATAGTGAATTTTATAATTCCAAAATATCAATGAATATTCGATTTCAATTATTCATTTCAATTTATCTTCAAAAAGATAAATTCTTAAGATATTCACTTTGTATTGGAAAACATTTCCATACTTACTTATTTATAAGTAATTCACAAATTTTATTTATTTTCAACACTTGGAAAATATTCAATGTACTTAAATCGAAATTAAGTATATGTTTCATTCTTTAAGGAAATCATTCTCTTAAACATATTAATTTGGGCCAAAACGAATGTTGTGTAAAACATCGTTACAACAACCCAAAACCACTAGTATAGGGATTCGAAATTAAAATAGATATATAAATCCCAATACTATACAAAACATTTCCTTTCGGAAATCATTTACTATAACTACAGTGTTATAGTCCATCATTTCCTTTTATTTCTCGAAAACGTTTATTTCAACAATAAATGTTGAAATCTATGGTTTCGAATCTCAACACATTTTAAAACATCGTTAGATCGTTTTAATTCTGTTTAAAATATCACATTCAGAACATTTTCTTTAACATATTATTCACTATTCAAAAACGTGAATATACTACGTTAATAAATTTCATCAATTCTATGCATTTTATTTCAAAGGATTATTCACGGTCTAAAAACGTGAATATGACTCCATACATAAGTTATAATAATTTACTTATCAAAATAAGTCATTTCGAATTTATAAAACAACGTTTATAAATTCCATTTCTATTTATTTATAAAAACTTCCTTTTTATAAATTCTTTTATTAACCTATTCCAGTTTATAACTCAATTATAAACTAAAAATTCACATTATAAGTTAAATGCTTATAAAACGATTATTTTACAAAATCGTTCTTTTTAACTTCCCAAATTATAAATCTTATAACTTATAAGATTCATTTATTTAACCAAATCTATTCTTTCAATAACTTCACAAATTTATAAATCTTACTATTTATAAATTTTATTTATAACTTCACAGTTTATAATTCCATAAATTTCATTCATTTACAAAATTCATTTTCACTTCATTCAAACACTTATAAAAACTCGTTTTATAATGTCAATATCTCAATTTATAAATATCCATTTATAAATCTCTTAATATAAATCAATTTATATTATTCTTTTTAAACGTCTTTAAATTCCTTTAAAAACTTCTTCCTTTTGATTCATAAATTAATTAAATTTTATAAATCCTATATTTCAACTTTTCATAATAAATTCAAAAATTCTGATTTAACTATTTTATAAAATCATTAGCATCATATTCTCAAAAATCAGTTTTTAACTATATTTCTCAAAAATCATAATTTTTATAACTTTAAAAATTATAACGTTTATTTATTTAAAATGGATCAATTCCAAAATTATTTTATAAAACGTATACTTTCTAAAATCACTTTAAAAAATCATTTTAAAATCCCAAAATCTGGGTCCAATGATGCTACACACCAAATAGTCAATCACGACAACAACGATATCCTATATCGATATGATAATCCATCAAATATCAAAATATCTGAAATCAAATAAATACTGTTGAGGAATCCAGTTGGATCCCTCCAACCTGTTTTCCTGCATCCAAAAACATTAGCACAATGCCAATTTCGCTCCAGTACGAAATTATCGCGGTACATGTTCTTATTAAATATTATCCGCTTAATAACGGCGTAATAGGGTCTCATCCGCTAAACAAATAAATGCGGGAAATCAATAACTCCAATATATACATATGCCAATATATATATATATTGCTATTATATATAATACCAATTTCACTGTTTATGAAATATTCGCGGTATATGTTTTTACTAAATAACATCCGCTTACTAACGGCGTATAATGTCTATTTTAACAATCAATAGATATCAATCAACATTCAAACATGCATTCAAATATTTTAAATCTAACTATTAAAATAAAATCGAAACTGATTCGATTGAGTGAGAAGTTCTCACCTTGGTTTTAAATTCCGTTTTAGCGATTTATTTCGAATAAAATTAAACGGACGTTTAATTTTACCCAAAATTCTCACTAACTCCAAACGACTCCAAACCAACTCCATCGCGTAGTGCTCGTCCATATGATTCCAACGCAACTGAGTTTGCATTTTTTCGACCTCGTATGAAAAAGTTATGAATTATTGAAGTTTGTACACGATTTATATATAACTATCACAACATAATTAAAATTTATAAACCACCACAATCATCACCGTCAGATCCCAGGCCAAGCAATCACAGCCGTGCACTGCGTCTCCCCCCCTCTCTCGTATGCATCTCCAGGCAACACGCAATGGGGCCGAACCCATATATAGATATTAGGGTTAATCGCCGCACCACCAACATTCATCGAAATCCCATCACTTCACCACTACAAGGTCGCCACCCCTCCTAGCTACCCACGGCCAGAGGCCGCACGTCCCCAGTGCCCCCCATTCTCTCGAAATTCGTGCCCAAAGCCGGCCACTTCAAACCCCGATTGCAGCCAATCCATAGCTCCGTTTCCAATCACAACCGTTGGATTGGTAGATCTCACGTAGCTCTACAACTTTCATGTTGATGATCTGCTGAATTGATTCATGGATTTTGAGAAAATTGGGGAAAATCTAAACGAAATTCTGGCCCTTGGTTTTGAGGCCGGCGGCTACATGAAGCAAACCCTAGTTTTTATTTTTATCTTGTTTTTGTGATTTTCTTTGCCTATTTATAGAAAATAAACGAACACTATTCATCCCGGAAATCCCGAACTCCGATTTACGCGTCGTAACCAGCGTTTCTAGGGCTTACCCCGCGTTCTGGACACAATGGAACAGGTTTCGGAAGCTAATTCGGAAGTATGTGCGAGTTATGGCTGTAAACGCTCAATTTAAATTAAACCGATTTAAGTCGATTTCTAGGCGTTTTAATTTGTAATGGACAAACGGTAAATCCAATTGACTTGAAATTTGAAACCTTACAATAATATCACATTACGGATCCGATGAAACTGGTTTCGTCGAAATCCGAGACTTTTTGAAAAATGGGTATTTTGACTCGCCAAATTTAAATTAAAAATAAATCGATGCGTTTCGAGCTACCACGATCAAACGATAGCTCCGATTGACACGAAATTTGAAATCCGGTAATAACTAACTATTACGGATCCAATGAAACTGGTTTCGTTCAATTATGAGACTGTTCAAAAATTGGCTATTTTCACTAGTCGATTTAAATATTAAAATATTCAATTTTCACAAATTAACTTTTAATTCGATTTTAAAAGTTCTAAAATATCGTTCTAACTTCCATATGATAAAATAAAATTTTACAAATCATTTTCAATCATATTTAACCCAATTTTCAATTATTTCCATAATTTAACGTATTAAATTATTGATTTAATTATTCAATTAAATCCAATAATTCAAATAAAAATTTATTTGACTTATAAATTTCACTTATTGATATTTAAAATTAATTAAATATTAAATTTTAATTTCTAAAAATTCTGGGTCGTTACAATCTTCCCCACTTAAAAGAATTTCGTCCCGAAATTACAAGTAAGAAAAGTACAGAATTTATTAACTTTCCCAAAATTCATAGTTAAACTTCTTATAATACTTACTAAGTTTTCCAAATCATACTTAGTTATCTTTTCAAAAACAATCTATATTATTTAACTTTCAATTCAAAATCAAAGTTAAAGTTTTCAAAATTTTCCAATTTTCTCAAAATTTTTCTAACACCTTAAATTTCCGGAAAAATTCGCCATGGTCTCCTTTGCGCGGCTCGATCCGAAAAAAAAAATGACAGTATATATATCACAAATATACATCTCATCAAGTAATGAGGCATCCCGCAGGGAAAAAAGTGTAAAAGTACGGTATTTAATCCGAGATATGTACCTTATATTTTATTAGCAAGCATATACGGCTAATATAGCGCTAAAGCAAGCTCCAAATGCGAAGCAAACGCGATCCGCACCTACTAATCACTCAACAAACAACATGAGAACCATGCATATAGACAATAGTATCAATATACATCATGTAGTAACATAATAACTATATATGTCAACATAGCAAATGAAACAAACAACAAATGCAATATATATTCAACCATCAACCAACTAACATCCATAACCAATAAATATTCATTTATTAATATTCAATGAATTGGGTTATCAATTTAATCATATTTGATTCATATACAGTTGATGTTCTTACTAACATTCATTCTCAATTAGTTTATATTCACTAATTTATATTCAAGTTGGTTCACTTCCAATTCAAATTAAATTCTATTTAAGTTTCACTTAACTTCCATTTTCATTAATACTTAATGAATTATAAACAATCAACTAACAATCAAGTAATAACCAATGTATATTAATTACAACCAAATTACTTTGCTTTCAATTGGTTTAATTAGTTGATTTTCATTCAATTATTCAACTTTCTAATAACATTAGATTTTAATGAATTAACACTTATATTCATTATTTCATATCAATTATTCACATTTAATTGATTAATATTCAATCCATTCATTCAATTCAATTCTATTACAAAAGTTGAATTTCATTTATATAGCTCAAGTTCACGTCCACCACTTAACTTTATTCATTTTACTTTGATACTAATATCAATTCCATTCAATAACACTTAAGTTATATTTCCATTTCTAAAGTAAATTTCCATTTAACTTTAAATTCATTTTTTTATTTACAACTCATATTCATAAATATATATTCATATAGTTTCACTTCTTATATATATATAAGTTTATTTCACAATTGTAAATCACTTTAATTATAATTCAATTCTTATAATTCATTTTTGCTTATACAATTATTTTTTAATTTAAATTATTCAAACAACTTATTCAACAACCAAACAATCAACTTATATACACTTTAATAATTCTGAAAAATTATTCCTTTATATATAAATATACTCAAGGTAAAATTATTTCATTTACCCAATTTAAAACAATATTATGTCGAATTGTTCTATTCAAGTGTTTAGAAACCCCTTCGATTCAGTTTCGAAGCTGCGCCGACGAAGGTTCATATGCCACTCAATAAACCAATCATCACAATATAAAACAATTTTATATATTCACTATCAAATACGCTCTCATAGCTATTATTACACTCAAACTCATTCTAGAGTACTACTGACTCTATCTCTAATGAATTATACCCAACAGAACCATGGTTGTCTCTTAACCATAAGCTCTGATACCAACTGTAACAAACGAGAATTTCCGACTTTCGAAAATTCAACATCGATACTCACTTTATCGACTGCCGAGCAATCGAAGGCCAAAAACCCGAAATGTTATGGTTTTTAAAAAGAATTTAAGAAAAGAAAAAGAGAGAAGAAGAGAGAAGGAAGGAAAATAGGAAATAGAAAATAGAAATTAGAGAGAATAGAAAATGGAGGGGAAAGAAAAATAGAACACTTTAAAATAGAAGAAAAGGGAATAGAACGGAACAGAAAGAAAACAGAACGGAAAACAACAGAACAACATCAGAATCTCACAATTCGCAGCGGAACAACATATAATAATAAATGAATAATCTTTAAACAAAGAACTATCAGTTATTACATTTTATACATTTCATTACATCATATCATCAGAGTGTACAACATCAAACAACAACAACAGTGCAGCGGAAAAAGAAATACTATATAACTAGTAATACGTCATGCCATCCAGCTTGCCTCCAGCAACTCCAGAATATCCAGAATATCCTGATAAACCTTACTCTTGACTGCCCGTGTGAAAATTGGTGGGCACCCAGAGTTTAGGAAGGAAAACAATAAACTCCGAGTCAGTCATGTGACTGGTGTGAGAACTCAAAACAGTTTATTTATCTTTAAAATCAAAATAGAGAGATATTTTTAAATTCAATTCGCAATGCTTTTAAAAATGAGACTACCATAAGACCTCCTGCCACACACACAATGCAAACGCAGACTTGGAGAAGATTTCTCCTTATGATAGTCAAACATGCTTGATACGCATTTAAAACTAAATCAATTTTGATATTATTATTAGTGCATAGTGTAGAAGAAATTCATTTCGAAAGTAGAATATAAATCTTAGCCAGCATAGGTACCATTATATTATGCCTACTATAGCTACTTCCCGAGGAAGCAGGTTCTACAACTAAAACCGTACAAGTTTCGTATTGTTTCTTTGGATTTCCAACAAATGGTCAGGCCAAGGAACTTCCCATTGCCACATGAGAATGCCTCTGGAAAGACATCCCCGAGAACCAAACCGGAACTCTGCCAACACAAGGCCGGGTTACCCCTAACTGGGTAACTACTGACACGAGCACGCCATTCCCCGATCGTAAACGACCTTTCTCACGGGATCCCGAAAACCAACAACCACAAAGTAATAAATTCGTAGTAACCACATAGGTTAAATATCTGGGCTCCATACCATGATACCACCTCTATCCAGAAGGAAATGTACATACCCTAAAGGGTGCTACCCCTCATAACCTTGCCGCATCTTTCCTGTTTTGACCATTTCCGGGGTGTGAGGTTCGACGAAGTCACGTCCACAAAAACATACTTTATACAAAAGCCATGCTTTGGGTCAACAAATGATCAACACAATGATCACCAAGATAGACGATCAAATAAATGATCCTATCACAATAATCAACACAATGATCATTTCAGCATCACTCAGCATATCACATTACCAAATTGGGAATATATCGCTGATAACTTCAACTATATAACCTCTGAGCTCGTACGTCTCAGAGAAGGGTGTTAAGCTAAAAGAATAAATTCTCCGCCACCAACAGAAATATATTTGAAAGAAATCGGCTTTATATCTAACCTTGTAATGTCAGACACACAATCCATACAAGTCTGTTCCGGGCTCGAACAAAACCGAAGGCACTTACAAAGAAGTCCTTGCAATCCGGATATTCACAATCCTGATCGGATTCACCATCACATATGGAGAACTCTATACCGTAGCTACTCGGTGCAGAGTAAATCGACAGGTCATCCTATCGCTCTCGCAAATACCGGGTCTTCAACACCGATCTTCAATGCAATTCACAACGACGTATCACATATTCGGAATGGGTTATACGACCCCATGGTCCTTTCCCGGTTAACCCGAATAGTGAGCGCTTATTCAAAAATAACTGTGACATTCAAATTCAAACAAATCACATCAAATACCCATTCAAAGGGAAATATTGATAGTCGGTTATTGAACTATCACTGGATATGCACACATCACCAGATTCCAAATAATTTTCCAAATTATTTATTTTCCAAAAATATCTTCACTAGATATATAATTTCACACTTCAAAAAAAATAAATCAATATTTATTTTCATACAAATTCCACTTTCATTTATAAATTCAATAGTGAATTTTATAATTCCAAAATATCAATGAATATTCGATTTCAATTATTCATTTCAATTTATCTTCAAAAAGATAAATTCTTAAGATATTCGCTTTGTATTGAAAAACATTTCCATACTTACTTATTTATAAGTAATTCACAAATTTTATTTATTTTCAACACTTGGAAAATATTCAATGTACTTAAATCGAAATTAAGTATATGTTTCATTCTTTAAGGAAATCATTCTCTTAAACATATTAATTTGGGCCAAAACGAATGTTGTGTAAAACATCGTTACAACAACCCAAAACCACTAGTATAGGGATTCGAAATTAAAGTAGATATATAAATCCCAATACTATACAAAACATTTCCTTTCGGAAATCATTTACTATAACTACAGTGTTATAGTCCATCATTTCCTTTTATTTCTCGAAAACGTTTATTTCAACAATAAATGCTGAAATCTATGGTTTCGAATCTCAACACATTTTAAAACATCGTTAGATCGTTTTAATTCTGTTTAAAATATCACATTCAGAACATTTTCTTTAACATATTATTCACTATTCAAAAACGTGAATATACTACGTTAATAAATTTCATCAATTCTATGCATTTTATTTCAAAGGATTATTCACGGTCTAAAAACGTGAATATGACTCCATACATAAGTTATAATAATTTACTTATCAAAATAAGTCATTTCGAATTTATAAAACAACGTTTATAAATTCCATTTCTATTTATTTATAAAAACTTCCTTTTTATAAATTCTTTTATTAACCTATTCCAGTTTATAACTCAATTATAAACTAAAAATTCACATTATAAGTTAAATGCTTATAAAACGATTATTTTACAAAATCGTTCTTTTTAACTTCCCAAATTATAAATCTTATAACTTATAAGATTCATTTATTTAACCAAATCTATTCTTTCAATAACTTCACAAATTTATAAATCTTACTATTTATAACTTCACAGTTTATAATTCCATAAATTTCATTCATTTACAAAATTCATTTTCACTTCATTCAAACACTTATAAAAACTCGTTTTATAATGTCAATATCTCAATTTATAAATATCCATTTATAAATCTCTTAATATAAATCAATTTATATTATTCTTTTTAAACGTCTTTAAATTCCTTTAAAAACTTCTTCCTTTTGATTCATAAATTAATTAAATTTTATAAATCCTATATTTCAACTTTTCATAATAAATTCAAAAATTCCGATTTAACTATTTTATAAAATCATTAGCATCATATTCTCAAAAATCAGTTTTTAACTATATTTCTCAAAAATCATAATTTTTATAACTTTAAAAATTATAACGTTTATTTATTTAAAATGGATCAATTCCAAAATTATTTTATAAAACGTATACTTTCTAAAATCACTTTAAAAAATCATTTTAAAATCCCAAAATCTGGGTCCAATGATGCTACACACCAAATAGTCAATCACGACAACAACGATATCCTATATCGATATGATAATCCATCAAATATCAAAATATCTGAAATCAAATAAATACTGTTGAGGAATCCAGTTGGATCCCTCCAACCTGTTTTCCTGCATCCAAAAACATTAGCACAATACCAATTTCGCTCCAGTACGAAATTATCGCGGTACATGTTCTTATTAAATATTATCCGCTTAATAACGGCGTAATAGGGTCTCGTCCGCTAAACAAATAAATGCGGGAAATCAATAACTCCAATATATACATATGCCAATATATATATATTGCTATTATATATAATACCAATTTCACTGTTTATGAAATATTCGCGGTATATGTTTTTACTAAATAACATCCGCTTACTAACGGCGTATAATGTCTATTTTAACAATCAATAGATATCAACCAACATTCAAACATGCATTCAAATATTTTAAATCTAACTATTAAAATAAAATCGAAACTGATTCGATTGAGTGAGAAGTTCTCACCTTGGTTTTAAATTCCGTTTTAGCGATTTATTTCGAATAAAATTAAACGGACGTTTAATTTTACCCAAAATTCTCACTAACTCCAAACGACTCCAAACCAACTCCATCGCGTAGTGCTCGTCCATACGATTCCAACGCAACTGAGTTTGCATTTTTTCGACCTCGTATGAAAAAGTTATGAATTATTGAAGTTTGTACACGATTTATATATAACTATCACAACATAATTAAAATTTATAAACCACCACAATCATCACCGTCAGATCCCAGGCCAAGCAATCACAGCCGTGCACTGCGTCTCCCCCCCCTCTCTCGTATGCATCTCCAGGCAACACGCAATGGGGCCGAACCCATATATAGATATTAGGGTTAATCGCCGCACCACCAACATTCATCGAAATCCCATCACTTCACCACTACAAGGTCGCCACCCCTCCTAGCTACCCACGGCCAGAGGCCGCACGTCCCCAGTGCCCCCCATTCTCTCGAAATTCGTGCCCAAAGCCGGCCACTTCAAACCCCGATTGCAGCCAATCCATAGCTCCGTTTCCAATCACAACCGTTGGATTGGCAGATCTCACGTAGCTCTACAACTTTCATGTTGATGATCTGCTGAATTGATTCATGGATTTTGAGAAAATTGGGGAAAATCTAAACGAAATTCTGGCCCTTGGTTTTGAGGCCGGCGGCTACATGAAGCAAACCCTAGTTTTTATTTTTATCTTGTTTTTGTGATTTTCTTTGCCTATTTATAGAAAATAAACGAACACTATTCATCCCGGAAATCTCGAACTCCGATTTACGCGCCGGAACCAGCGTTTCTAGGGTTTACCCCGCGTTCCGGACACAATGGAATAGGTTTCGGAAGCTAATTCGGAAGTATGTGCGAGTTATGGCTGTAAACGCTCAATTTAAATTAAACCGATTTAAGTCGATTTCTAGGCGTTTTAATTTGTAACGGACAAACGGTAAATCCAATTGACTTGAAATTTGAAACCTTACAATAATATCACATTACGGATCCGATGAAACTAGTTTCGTCGAAATCCGAGACTTTTTGAAAAATGGGTATTTTGACTCGCCAAATTTAAATTAAAAATAAATCGATGCGTTTCGAGCTGCCACGATCAAACGATAGCTCCGATTGACACGAAATTTGAAATCCGATAATAACTAACTATTACGGATCCAATGAAACTGGTTTCGTTCAATTCTGAGACTGTTCAAAAATTGGCTATTTTCACTAGTCGATTTAAATATTAAAATATTCAATTTTCACAAATTAACTTTTAATTCGATTTTAAAAGTTCTAAAATATCGTTCTAACTTCCATATGATAAAATAAAATTTTACAAATCATTTTCAATCATATTTAACCCAATTTTCAATTATTTCCATAATTTAACGTATTAAATTATTGATTTAATTATTCAATTAAATCCAATAATTCAAATAAAAATTTATTTGACTTATAAATTTCACTTATTGATATTTAAAATTAATTAAATATTAAATTTTAATTTCTAAAAATTCTGGGTCGTTACAGGAAATGTCCCAATTAAAAATGTAAATGGATTAAAATAGCAATGGTTTGAATGTGCAAATAAAATCCAAAATAAGTGGGAATGAATTGGAAATGGCCTTGTAATAAATTGAATGAGCTGAATCTAGAAAGTTAAACGTATAATAATTGATCAAATAAATTTGTAATTTGAAATGAGATTGGATTAAAATAGAATCAAGTTAAATTGAAAAGAGAACTTCGATTGCAAAATGAGAACGAGCTTAAGTGTAAAATCTGAATAAATTAAAGAAAAATTGACTTAAGCTAAATGCATAAATGGAAGAGTTGAATTGAATTCAATTAAAACTAATTTTAATGATATTGGATTGAATTTAAATCAAGAGAAATAAATTTAAATCGAAATAGAATTTGGTGGGTTATAAATAATATGTAAGGAAACGAAACTCATAATGGAATTGAGTGGGTAAACTAATTATATTGAATAAATAAATGGAAGGAATAAATAAGAATCAAATGAAGTATGGTTTAAATAAGTTGAGAAATGGTTGTTGAATGACATAGCTTGGATTGTCTTCGGGCTAAATAAAATAGTTTGGAATAAACAAATATGGAATGAAAGGTAAATGAATTGTAAATGAAATTTAAATGGAATGTGTCAAGCTAAATAAACAGTTGTGAATGAATTAAAATAAAAAGAAAATTTAATTGGAAATGAAGATGAACCTAAGTGTTAATGGTTTTGAATGAACTGGTTGGGATAATAAAATGAAATGCAAATTAATGGATTCAAACTTGAAATGCACTGAAAATGAGAATATATAGATTGTGAATAAATTTAAAAATAGAATAGAATTAAGTATAAATTGAGTTGAAATCCATTTAAATTGGTTATAAAGCATAAGTGCTTATTTATTCACATAGACCTCGTCAAATTGCATGGGATAAATTGTCGTTTGGATGTAAGTGGAAGTTATTAAAATTCTATGTGTTGATAGAAGTAAAATAAATTGATTTTGAAAGCAATTGAATTACATATGAGTTGAGTTTGCTTAAGAATTTTTTTTTAAATGTAAGCGATTGAGTTTTAAACCATTCAAATTGATGAAGTGGTGTACGAATGGATTGAAAACCATTCGAATTGAATGAAGATGGTTTATAAATTAATTGAAACAGTTGAATTAGTATGAAGGTTGTAAATATTGCTTACGGAAAATGTGTGATGTACATTTCTTTAGAATTCATATGTTTTAACCATTGCAACTAAGTGAAATATAGTTAAACTGCATATATTTGGCACTTACATGTTTAAATTGAGTAAGTACAGGTACCTGGGAGCCGTGTGGTTGGATGTGGTTGTGCTATTTGCTAAAAATAATAAGCCGCTTGCTTAAAATGCTAAATAAAGGTACGCTTACGCAAAAGAATTCAAAATAGGAAATATGAACTGCATATATTGGTATATATTGTGATTTCTGGCCTGAGGTCGATGTATATATGTTTTTGTGCATCCTGCGATATCGCAGAAGTCCCTCTGTACAAAGGAGACTCTGCCAAAAATTTTCAGAAATTTTGGTAGTTAGAAATTTTTTGAAAATTTTGGAAAGTTTTGTTAACGACAAAACGGTTTACACTGAAAAATTGAAATAAGTTAGTAAATGAAACTAATTGAAGTAAATGACATAAAGTAGTTATAAATGAAAGATAAGATTAAAGATTCAAAGTTGAAAATAACTGAACTTCATATGTAATGTGGAAATCAATTTGAATAGAAATAGATATTAACTAAAGTGGTAAAGTGATAACACAAAGAAGCATATAAAATGCTTATACTAAACTTAAGTAAGGAATGGTGAACTCTTAATTTGGAGATTGATATTACAAATATATCCCAAGTTGATATTTGAATGAGTAAATAATTGACACTTGTAAGGAAATCGATAAAATATTTTAAAATATTGTGATTGGATATTATTGTCAAGTAGAATATGCAGGTAATATAAAGGGAAAAGAGAATTGATTGTGATTTTAGAAGATAACTTTGAAATGCTCGACAAAAAGGTATGTGTTTAAGATTCTATATGAAATTTGATTGGGTTTTGGATCGAGCCACTTGGATTTTTGTTTTCTTTTTGGATTTGGGAGGCCATAGAGCCATTTTTGTAGTTGTACCGAGCTAG
Organism: Allium cepa; assembly: GCA_030765085.1. Classification (NCBI taxonomy): domain Eukaryota; kingdom Viridiplantae; phylum Streptophyta; class Magnoliopsida; order Asparagales; family Amaryllidaceae; genus Allium; species Allium cepa. The sequence continues at coordinate 606,275,864 of CM060938.1, read as the reverse complement.
CCGCGCAAAGGAGACGCTGGCGAAATTTTTCGGAAATTTAGAGAGTTAGAAAATTTTGAGAAAATTTTGATAATTCATAATTTGGTTTTTAAATTGAAACTTGAATGGTTAAACAAATAGTATAGTTTGAAACTTTGGGAGGATTTGTGAAGTTAATAAGAATAATAGTGGTCTTTTGTAAAAGATAGTTGGTTAGATGTTGATTTGTTTGATTTTGGGAATAAATAAACGGGTATTGGGCCATTCTTCCTAACTAGTAATTTCGGGGACGAAATTCTTTTAAGGGGGGAGGAATGTGACGACCCGGAAATTTCGAGCACTCAAAAATCGGAATATTTAATTGATTTTAAATATTCAATACAATAATTTTAACTTGAATTACGAATATCACAATTTATTTGGTAATTGAATCATTAAAATTAAATAATTTGAAGTTGAATAGATTGTTGAATCTGGAGTTTTAAGCCTATTAAATGTAATTTGAAGGCTTATAAAATTTATATTGATAACACTGAAGATAGTAAAGGTGTTGAAATTAAATTTGGGAGAGTTTTGTTGAGTTTTGAAATTTATATCATTTAAATTGAATTTAAAAATAGCCTTCCGAGCACAGTCTCAGAATTCGACGGAACCAGTTCCATTGGGTCCGTAATATTGAATTGTTATCGGACTTCAAGTTTCGTAGCATTCAGAGTTATTGTGTGAAGATACGTCATATAAACGCGCTGCAAATCTAATTGATTATAATCTTGTGAAATTTAATTTATTTGGTTAAGCTTCTTGGACACGCCTCCTTTCTCTTTTATTTACAAGCCGATCATTCTAAAATATCTCACTTTGTTTTTCCTTCCTTCGATTCACAAAATATTATCAGAAAAAAAAATGGCCGAAGCCCTCACGTTCAAATTTCGTCTCCCTCTTTCTCAATCGCGACTTCATCTTCCCCATCGATTTCGTTCGAATAAAAAAAAACTCGAATTGCGATTTGCTTAATCGACGTCGCCGTCAAGGCCGTGGGGGGCGTGGATTTGTGAGTTTGAGACGTTCCAGTGGCGGCGACCTGAGCAATTTAAGTGTCGCTTCAAATTCGAGCCCGAGGAGGGTCACGATTGAAGGAGACTCGGCCTTGGATGGAGGCGGGTGGAGCTCGCGTAGGGCTCGAAGTCGCGGTCGAGGCAGCAGCGACTTCGATCGGAGGAGGCGACGAAGCAATGGAAGGATCGGCTCGTTGTGGCAAACGAAGTGGGATAGCCTGGATTTGTTTTCCAGTAAGGTAACTTTCACTTTTTTTATTTTAGGAAAATAGAAGTGTTTAAAAAAATAAAATAAAATAGGAGAAGATGTTTACACATCTCAGTCAGTAAAGCAGAAAAGAAATTTTTCTTTGCTATTAACAGGAAGGCAACATATCGTTTTGTTGATTTTCAAATTTAAAATTAATATATATAAGTAAATGTAGTTTCAAAATACAAATTCATTTGCCCATCCCAATTTGCTGTATAAACTTTAAAATTGATGTACTGAAGTGGTTAACTCATTTAACAAAACTTATATATATACTAGAAATTTCTATGTGACTTTGAATGCTAAAATATTCAATTGAAAGGGAAATTAGTTTAAATAAATTTACTTGTTTAAAATGAAATCACGGGTTAATTAAGTTATAAATGAAAATTTAATTGTTCTAATTGACTCGAATATGATAAAAGAATTATGTAATGTTTATTCAAGGTTTAAATCATGGAAAACAAGTCGAGATGGAATGGATTGCAAAACAAAAAGCAAAGGTGAGTTAATCTCACTCAGTTAAATTTAAATTTAAATGATTAAATTTAAATAATTGTTTGAATGGCTGAATTGATTGATGTGATATGGTATAGTATAATTTGAAATTGGCATATTATGTGATGCTAATGTCTGTGGGTGCAGGGAAAACAGGTTGGAGGGATCCAACTGGACCCCTCAACTTTTATTTAAATTATTTTATGTTCTCTGTTCTGATTGTTTGATATTCTATAATGAATTATGTGGATGCATTGAATGCTATGGCTTGGTTGATATAATTGGGTATAATGAATTACCAAAATTATAAATTTGATTTTGGAAATGAAAATGAAAGAAGTGAAAATTTCAAGTAAAATAATTATAGAATAAATTTAAGAATAAATTGGAAAAGAAATAAAGTGACTTTAAAATTTTAATAAATGAATCTTGAGAATGGAAAGGAAAATTTGAATAAACAGAAAGTTAGTGAATTTTAAAATGCAGTATTGTTAATTAAAAGGAACAAACATTTATTTAGAATTTAAGATTTGGATTATAGAAAGAGTAAAGAAGAAATCAAATAATAATAATAATAATAATAATAATAATAATAATAATAATAATAATAATAAAGTCTATAAATACTGAATTTGGAAATGAACTGATAAGTAAAAGAATTTATTTCAAATAAAATAAAATGGAAATCAATTTGGGAAAATTGATTTAAGTGATTGAAAGTTGGAATTTTCTATGGATAGCCAAGTACGTGTTTTTAAAAAGTAAATTTTTAAATATAAATTAAATGTTTTAAAATTGTTTTTAAAGAAAGCAAGTTTTGTAAAATTTATTATTTCTAATATTTAAAGTCTCAAGTAAGATTTTCTTTTAAGTTATTTTAGTAGTAATTATTAAGAAGTAACTTAGTATTTTGTTTTTAAAAAGAAGAAATCTAGTTTTATATTTACTAAGTAACTTTATTTTCAAATATTCATATAGTATGTATTTTTAAAAAAATTTTAAAATAGCTTTAATTTAATTGTTTTATAAGTATATATTTTAAAGTATATTTCAAAAATAAAGTGTTTTAAGTTATTTTTAAAATCTAGTTTTGTGCTTGGTAACTTCAGAGGGAATAGAAAATATTTGGGAAGTTTACTCTGAAAAGAAAGTTGGTTTTGGAAACTGTTTTCAAAGGATTGAAAATAGAAATATATCTTCTGAAGATATTTTGAAGTTAAATAATAATTTGGGTAATTATTTGTTGTGTGATGGATGTTGTGAATATTAATTGATAGTTAAATAACCGACTATCAATATTGGCCAACTACGTTGATCGTTTCGAAGAGACCGGGATCGAGAGTTATTTCTCGAAAACCACTTCGATCCGGTTTGTACGTTTCGTGCGGAAAACGTGTTCGGAGTCGAAGATGGAGCAGTGAAGTGCAAGGGCTAGTCGCTACTAATCCTGAGGATATTTCCAAAATGGATGTAGTAGGAGTAGTGCCTTCGGTTCCGTTCGAACCCGGGACGGACTTGTATGGATGAATGTTTGCGAAACATCGTCAGGTGGATGATGGGCATTCTAAGTGAAAACGTTCTAAAGGTAACGCTTAGCCTCAAGCCTCATCAACCGGGAATGACTGAAAATCAGGGGATATGCAGCAAGGTTAGGTGGGTCATGCCCAAGCAGGACAAGATATTTCCCCGTCTAGATGTCCGTTTTTATTCGGCTTAGTGGGTGGTTGGTCGCGCCAACCACGGGGTTTATCTTGTTCGGGACTGTTCAGTAAGGAATGGTTCCGGCCTTGTGTTGCAGGGGATGAAGGGAGTAGTCCTCGGTACGGTGATCTAGGCCACGTACTGTGACAGGTGGTACCCCAGTGCCTAGTCATTAGTTGGAATACATTCTCCCTACGAGCTTTTTACGAGTTTTGTTTGTATTACCCACTTCGGTGGCTAGTAGCTGGAATTTAATAGATGTAACAATTTCGGCTATTTTATAAGTATTTGTAAATAGACCCTATTATAATATCAGAGGATTACTATAAAAGTGTTTTAGCTATCGTAAGGTAAAAACACGACATGTTTATTTGTGGCGTGGTCTTACGAGATGCTTTTGTTTTCAAAGGATTTTCGAAACTTTAATAATCAATTGGGTGTGATTTTCTCACGCTGGTAATCCAGACTGACTCGGGTGTTATTTAACTATAATGCTCGGGTCAGACCGAGTATTATAGGATCCAGGTTTTGATGCTGTGGAGCTCAAGAGACGAGCTGGACGACGATACGTACTCCCGTACTTGTTTATATATATATATTCCGCTGTGTTGAGTTGTTGTGTATCCATTGTATGATATTGACGTTGGGCTGTGATTGATGTACTCTGATAATGTAACGTATGAAAGGATATATTTGATTTTTGAGTAAAGATCATTATTATCTATTATATTTTATTCCGCTGCGATGGTTAGATTCTGTTGTTGTTTTTCTATTTTCTTCTTCTACCTCTTCTTCTTTAACCCAAATGGTTCGTATTTTTGTGCAACTTGAGTTGATTCAGGTAGAATAGTGTTGACTCAAGGGGTACGGATTTGCGGGCCGTTACAGGGTCTCTATAATAACCCTATGAAATTTAATTATTTAATCTTGTTTTGAGTATTTTTGATTTGATTTATTTACGAAATAAGTTTTATTCTTAAAAAGAATTTTTATTTAAATTTTGGATATTATTAAATAAATAAATTAAACTTTGCATTTAGGGTAAATTGTTAATATAGGGATTTATTGTTTTAAAATGAGAATTTTAATTAATAATTTATTTTATTTTATTCAAATAATAAGGATAACTTTTATTTTCAAAAGTCCTATTTAATTGTACAAGATATTTCAATATTAATAGAGATGGAAAGTTTAACTTGTTGATTGGTTTCGTTAATTTGAGAAATTAAATTAGGTTAAAAAACTGTTTAAAGTTTACATTAGTGTTTTATAATGAGAATTTTAAAGGAATAATAAATTCATTTCCTTGTTAGGTTATAGGGTAACCACTTTGGCCCATATAGTAATATTAGTGAGGAGATACTGAAATTCACGTTCATTTCTCTTCTCAGATCATTCTCAGCTCAAAATACGAAAACATCTTCTACTCTAAGTCCCTAAACATTAAAATCATTAATCCCAAAAATCAAGTTGCAGGTCAATGGGCTTTTGCTTAAATCTTGTAGAAATCAAAAAAGGATAAGCTCCTACACCTTTGGTGAATCAGTTTGGGTTAGCAATTTCAATTTTTATCTTTTGGTTATAATCTTCTCTTTGCAATTTCTGAAATTAACCTGGGTAGTAATCAAGAGAAGCTAATCCAGCATTATTTCATCAAATTCAATTTTTAAAGTTGAGTTTACCTGCACTACTATCTCTAAATGAATGGATATTCATTGTTTGGTTGAATTGGGTGAATCTATGTTGTGTTATTCTCAAATTTATATTGTTCATACTTCATATTATTCTACTTCTAAACTACTTAAACCCTAGTCGTTTGGTCTTAATTAGTTGACAATTGTAGTAGTTATATGGATGCATGCACTAAGAAATCACCTTAAATCAATCACTCAAGACTTAGGATCAAACCAACTTCACCAAAGATTGACCTGAGGGGATTCTGGAGCTGGAATAGCTTCAGAATTCATCCCAATCAGTGGTGCTCCACTAGTCCACTGGTGGGCGTATCCTAAGGCAAGTTTCAGCTCTAGGATATCCCTCTCGGTTCGCCCATTCGTCACTCTGTTTTTTGCTATTTGTTATTATGCTTTGGATAGATTATTATATTATGCTATGGAGGCAATTTCACCTCATATCTACTAGTAGAATAAATTTATAAAAATATGTTTGGAAATGACATAGAGTCAATCCCTATGAATCAATTTGTTGTTATGATCTTGTGATGTATACTAGTGTATTCTCTTGTGTTATGGACTTTGAATCACTTTAATTCGAAACTCTAGAATTTTATTAACTTATATCTATCTATTTTATTTACATAAACATTTCATAAAAGAAAGTTTATTTAAGTTTGCAAATATCAAACTTGTTTCTAAATTAATCTAGTTTCATTTACGAATGATTCTAACAAATCGTTATACACACACACATGTATATATAAATATTTATATTAAGTATTACTAGTATAGATAGTCATGAATTTGAAAATAACATTATAGAAATATTAATCTGTTTATTTTTCAATAAAATTGTTATATATATGAAAATAGATTTGGAAGAGTAATAAATATGGTTTTATAAGACAAATGGACTTATATATATACACACACACACACACACACGTGTATATGGATTTTTAAAACATGGTTTGCTGACTAAGTATCTTGCATGGAAATTTTAAGACAACATTGTGTATATAAGAGTAACTTTGGAACAAATCGGAATCATGGAAGATTTTATCAAATCATGAGTATTTATTTAAAGCTAACTAATAAAGGAATTTATAAGAAATTATGTTATTGGATTTCTAAAATATAAACTCAAATGACAAAAAAACTTTTAAGAGTTTTATAACATAGGAGTAATAATAATCAAATTAGTGGTACCAATTAGTTTAAATGCTCTTGCATAATGCTTCATCGAATATTGTACAACTCGTTGAATAGATTGTTTAAGTGGATCTTCCTAGCCCATTAGCAAATACTTGAATTCCACCAGGTAGTATAGGATGCCTTGGTCAAATTATTGTGATTTCTTATAGAAAAGTATTTAACACTTTAGATTTGTATTCTCTTTAGGTATGAAGCATGGGGTTGCTAAATCCTCAAGAGAATATAGTTCAGGTTTTTCAATAGTATCCGTAATAAGTGAAATTTACTAGCTTATGGTAAATACTTGAATTTCACCTGGCGATATGGAACGTTTTGGTTAATTTCTATTGATTACTAAAAGTGATAATATTTGGCACTTTAGAATAACTCCCTTTAGGGTTAGGCCGAGGGCCGATAAATCCTTAAGAGATATACTCCATGATTTTTCCATGATCCTTTTGATCGGTCGAGATATGAAGTAATAATGAATAATCTAGAGTTTTCGAGTCATGCTTTCCACGATCGTCTTAATCGGTCGAGATTAGTTAGTTTTCCTCGATTCGTCTAATCCTGTCGAGAGTCCGTGTTCCTTGATCCTTCTGATCATTTTGATATTCTTTGTTCCTAATATTTGGTATCTCATCCGTACGAGTGATGTCATAATTATTTGTTAGTCATAGTATGGAATTAATTTCTGTGTGTTAGGAATGTTGTGATTTATTCTATGAATCAGTGTTAGCGACTAAGGTGTGTTTGTGACCATATATATATATATATATATATATATATATATATATATATATATATATTTGTGCCTTAAAGTAAATTCTGAATTAAATTAATTATGTGACTTGTTATATCTTTTTCTCACCCTTTTTGATATTTAGAGATAGTCTGACCCAGATGTTATTTTAGTGCTCGGGTCAGGCCGAGACTTTTCAGAATATAAGACAGGTAACTTTTGGACGGTTGGGCTAGAAGAGAGATAGACCATTTGACTCTTTAGTTTATCTCACTTAGGATTTGTGTATGTATTATGAGATGTATAAATATTAAGTTATAGATTTGTACTGAATGTATATTATTTGAATCTAATGTTATATTTGATAGACTTCCAGTTTTGTATATGTAAAAAAGTTTATTGTTCCACTGTTACAGTTGACTGTTATTTATCTAATATACTATTCTGATTCTGAGAAACCAGTTTGATTAGTACTTTGAACTGAGACTATACACATAAAATTTTATTCAAAAATTAAGTAAAATAGCAAGGATGACGTGTTAGTTTTAAGTCATATTCACATTTGGTCACCCTTAACAAGCAATATTCTCCATATTATTAGACGAAATCATTATAATGTTCTTTAATAATATAGGTATCATGGTGTGGTCGTTACACGATGCTTCTCAAATCCATAAGTATAAAAGGAAAGAGCAAATTTCTTCCTCTCTAATCCTACTCTCTAGGTATAGTTTTCCCTATTTAAATATTTTGAACTATCTAGCCATTCCTAGTTAATACATTAATTCTTTTAGTTAAGGAGAAAATCAAAATACCGTTATAAAGTTATGCTTGAAAAGAAACAAATGGAGATACAACGATTGAATTTGGAACTGGACAGACAATTGAAAGTGTGTCATAAACTATCTAAGAAATATAAGAGCCTTGCTGCATGTACATTGAAATTAAGGTTTTTCAAAGAAAGGCAAGTTGCATTACGGATGAAGAGAGAATGCCTTCATAGGGATTGAATCTTAGTAGAGAATGTAGAGTTAATTACTCCCTTTTGGATGCTGGTTAACGATGGGAGTGCTGCAACATCCCTAATTTTGATACCATCATTCAGAAAATTTAACTAGATAAATTAAATAGAATAATGGTGTTATAGGTATTGAGACTTGAATAAACCATATATAGGGCCATGCTTATTAATAAAGTTAATGAACATTAACTGGGTTGTTAAACTAATTAAATTACACATGGGCATATTAGTAAAAATAGCCTCCTTATCATACATGGCTATAAACCTCTTACCCATGTCCATTCACGCTTCATTTTGTCACTTTCACAAATGCAAATCAAAAACTAAAATATAGCCGATGATTAACAAAGAGGAAAAAAGGAAAATTCAATCTAAAGCTAAGGGTCAAAGCTTGGAAGGATTAATCAACAACAAATCGCAAATTCATTATCATATCTAAGGTAAATAATAACTTCCTACTATTTTTATTTTATTCTATGACTATATGTTTTCGAATTTATGGTTAAATTCATTTTATGAAGATATGGATGATGATATGCTTGACCTATATTATGTTTGATTTATCTTTACTCATTCACAAATGAATTTGCACAATTTTGATGTAAAACCAAAAGCTTCTGATTTTAGAATGACATGGAAGAATTTTAATGTTAAGTAAAACATGATTTTGGAGATGGATTTCAATTTTCATAATTTTCTGAGCTATAGAAAATTTATTATGAATTTCTAAAGGAAAATATGATATAATTGTATTTAAAATGTATTTCAAGAATTTCTGAAAGAAATTGGGTCTGAAATTTTGATATATTTGATTGCATGATGGAATAGAAATCTATGTGATTTTTGGGTATTTTACCCAATCAATTCGCTAAGGAAAATAAATTATTTTAAAAGAGGGACTTTTCTGCAAATGTTGGTTTAGTTAAATGGAAAGGCTTAAACGTTATAATTTCTTTGATTTAGATTCGATAAATGTGGCGATTTAATCTGTAAAGAATCTGAAATGTTTTAAGGCAACCAGTCAAATGGTTACAAAGAGGCAAGTAGTTGTAAAGCAATTACTAAAAGTAGCTAAATTTTAGTCTTAAACTAAGAAAAGTTGGTTTCACCTCTAATAGCAGTTCCTTTCGACTCCATTGATTCTCCTCCATCCCAGTCAAAACACACATGGTTAGAATCCATATAGTCGAAACCAATACACAAGGTATCACGTATATGGTAGGTAGTGAATTGGATGGAACACAGATACCAAGGTATGGAAAGGAATGCTTCTGATGGAGTCGAAACCCTGTTTCATTTTCAAAAGATAAGATCTTGCCTTTTTTACTTATTGCCTTCGACATAGTCAAAACATATGTTTTCAAAAGGGTATATAAATAGCTTTTGAAAAAGGTTGCCATAGTATGTTAAAGTATTAGCTTTCAAAGTGGTACCTTTTTATCTTTAAATAAATGCTTTCGAAAGGATTGTTTCGACCAAGGCGAAACCTATCCGCTAATCTTTCTTTCGACCCCATTGAAGACATCTATGATGTCGATGGGTTACCTCTTTTTTAACATGAATAAGCCTTTTCCTGAATGGTTTTGAAAGGGTTGAGGGTTTCGAAGGCAATAGAACCGATAGACAGATTCGACTCCATCCTTTGAAGTTTCAATTTAAAGGTTGTTGCTATTGACTAAATGGTTCAGACACCATGAATTATTCCCTAAAACAATTTAATAGATGGTTTCGAAAGAGATACTTTCATACATAACCATTTTGACCCATAGGATCTTTTAAAGTTTAAACTCAATGCTTTCAAAGGGGGTATTTTCTTTGTTTTGAAGTTATGGCTTAAAGGATATTTTGATACCATCGAAATGTATATTTTATTTCCAAAGAGATTATCTGTAAAGGACTTCGAAAGATGTTTTGTTCTATTTTGAAAAGGGATTTTCTTTGTTTTCGTAGGAGGCTATCTAGAGGTTTCGAAAGAGATGTTTTAAGATTTTAAAACATAAACCCAATCTTAATTTAAAAGAATAACCATGGCATAAACAAACAAAGGGTTTTGAAATGAAGAAGTTTCCCTTGAAAAAAAAGGGTTAAAGGGGTTTGACCAGGATATGTGTGTGTGTGTGTGTGTGTGTGTGTGTGTGTGTGTGTAAAGATGATTTCAAGGATAATAAACCACAGTTGTTAGTATTATTTTATTGCTATGTTTACTTATTCACATTGTTATTAACCCATAATTGTATTTTGGGAAAGGGCAGAATAACCAGTTAGGTTGACCCAGTAGTGAATATAACTTAAGAAATGTTAAAATCTTAATTAAATATATTGGCAGGGGCCAATAGGTTTGCAGTAAGTCCATGAACACTGTGTATAACGAATGATATTGGCATGGGACAATAGGTTCATAGTTAGCCCATGAAAACTATGATTTGATACTAGCAAGGGCTAGTAGGTTTCTAATTAGCCCATGAAAATTATATCCGGACTAAGATATTGATAGTTAGTCAATAGGTTCCTAATAAGCCCATGAAACTAGGATAAGAAATCAAGATATTGATAGATAATCAATAGGTTCCTAGTTGGCCCATGAAAACTAGGATAAGAGAAAAGATATTTGAGTTACCAATAGATTCTTAGTGATTCCATGAAAATTATGAAATCAGACAGATAGTCCATGAGCATTTAAAAAGTTAACAGTAACCCTTAAAATTATAACTGAGACAATAGTTAGAATGAATGGGGATGGGTAATCTAGATTTGATTCACTTTTTTTTATATCATCAAAATATTTTGAAATACTATGTTTTTAACCATTGTGGATGTAGGATAATAGTATATGGTTTTATAAATGTTTTAGGATACTAGTGAGGGGAAAACTTGTTCAGCTAAGCGGCGTGGTCTCACTGGATATCGAAATGGTTTGAGGTGGTAGATTATTATTCAATCCAGGATTTACGTATGATTTGAAGTTTTTGTTATTCCCTTAAACTCTCGGGTACTCAATTGATTTTTAATAGGTTGAGAGTTAAGGTTTCCATATGTTCTTTTAGACGAATAAAACTTTCGATGACGTGCAAGAGGCATGGTTGTTTTTAGAGTACTTTACTACCGCTGTGTATTTGAATGTGAAGGCAAATTGTTTAGTGCCTTATTATATACTCTGATCGGCTAAAGTGACATCTTCATTTGTTGCACTTGGCATGTTTTGTAATAATTATATGTTATCTGAATGTGGTTTGCGAACTGGGATTATGTAATCAATTTGGAATATTTTGAAATGGAAAGTGGAATTTACTTTCTGTTTAATTTTTTCCATATTCTTGTGTTCTGTGTATCAGTGTATCTAATATCTTCGTATTTGGTCTCCGAGGATTAATAATTATGAATGACTACAACATCCATAGCCGTTAGTTTTGGGCCACCAAGTAGGGGGATATTACAAGCTGGTATCAGATCATGGGTTTATGAATCTTTAAAAGGAACTTGAACCTAAAGGATTTTCCAAACGTAATCCAATAAATCAGATAATAAGATAGGGTTTGGGTTAAACGCTATATTAATGTACTTGTATTTGATATATAGTCATATATACAAGTGCATATTCCTCTCTCTCTCTCTTAGACTGTTCTTCTGTATCTTACTAAGGCTCATTTATAGATTTACGAGAAATAAGATATGGAATCAGGAAACGAAAGATGAAATCTCGATGGAGAAAGCAGCATAACTAATGGAAATGATCAATCCACTACCAGGAGGAACTCGGGTCGACCAGCTAATGCAAGTAATCAAAATGCTGATGCCAATATGAATGTTGGAAATCCACCAGTAGATATAGGGGAAATGTATCAGTTCTTTGATGGTTTGATGCAAGTAAGAGCTGCTACTGGTGTTGCTGGAAATGCAGGAGGAGCTAATCCTGTGGCTCCAGTTGAGAATAATTATGCTATGCTGAATAGAGATTACACCAGTTTAGGTGGGAGGTAATTCTTGGGAATGGAGAGTGCCATTGAAGTTCAGAATTGATTATTGCATTGTGAACGTATATTTGCTGATTTGGTTCTAACTGATGAGCAAAAGAGAAGGTTGGCCTCTAGATAGTTATAGGATTCATATGAGTAACCCCTTCGAAAATTATAGTAAGCCTTTTAAATCGGTAGGTACCAGTATGGTCCCCAAAGGGTTCTGCATCAGATTAAAATAGGAACATGGCTACTTACAGCAGCGAAACCAATGACAATTGAATCTCTTCGAAACCAATATAATCAACCTATCGACCGTGCGAAGGTTCCAAACTTATTTCCACTAACAACAAGGAGGCAAAGATCCATCCAGGACACCTTTTGACAATGTTGAAGGTGCTATAAAGAAGTAGTACTCAGAAATCAGCAAAGGCAAAAGGATGATAAAGGCCCTTTCGACTCAGTCGAAAGGTTCTTTCGACTCAGTCGAAAGGTTAAAAGAGAATGAAGGAATTGTTAGAGTATGACAAGAAGAACAAGGATGCCTTTCGAAAACATCGAAAGGAGGCATGGCCTTCGATCAGGTCGAAAGGCTCAAAATAGCATATAAGAAGGGGACCTTTCGACCCAGACGAAGCAAGGGCGCAAAGGGGGGGGGGGGCGCTTGCATCTATAAATAAGATCGAAGGGGTCACATTTTGGGGATCCGATCCCTCACATTCTAAACTTGTATTCTTAGAAAGATAACATTGTAACCCTAATTTCAAGATTGTTGATTTGGGAAATTAATGAAATAGAAATTCTCTAAATGAAGAAAGGGAAGTTCAAGTACTTTTGATTACTTTACCGTTTGACTAGAACCTTAGTTGGGTTCACTTCTATATTTCTGGTTTGATCTCCATAGAAAAGTTCCTATCGACGTAGTCGACACCTCTTCAAGTTCTTATAACCTCTATAACCCATTCAAGTTATTAACTTAATGACCTAAGGCTTTCGAGAAGGTTGAAATCCATCTCAGGTCTACTGAAGCTTAAGGTTTTTCACCTGAACTACAGAAAGGCAAGCCCCTAAACATTTGACAAGATCAAAACCTCTCATTTTGCTTAATAATCAAAACCCAAGCTAATCAGCAGCTTTAAGCCTCTGACTAGGTCGAAACCTATCTAAAGGAACTTAACTCGGTGTATTTCAGTCAAATCGAAAGGGAGGATTTCGAAGGAGATATCAAACTTACTTAGCTGAATTGAAAGGTCTTTTAACACAAAATCCGGCCCTTTCGACATAATCGAAAGGTCAGTTTGAGGAATATCACCAAATAAAGTCAAATCGAAAGGCAATTCCCAAGGGGTTCACACCCACTACTCATATAAAGGATTATTCATCTTTCTTAGCATCACTTTGGGGTGTTGACAAGAAATCTTGTTAACAACCCCCACCATAAAACTATCGATACTTTGGCTTTAGGAAACAGACATAGGATTTTGAGTGAATCTTTAGCCATACCTTCTAGCATCTCATGCTATTTGAAGATTCACAACATCAAGGAAAAATCCACAGAGTTGAGTCATACGCACATGATTTTCTAGAGATAGAAATTGATACATGATTAGGGTCTCAACACTGAACCTTGAAGAATTCACTTTAGCTTAAGATGACGACAACGCATCTTTCTAGCACATGTACCTAGAATAACAATGGATGACGATGTCAACTTGGAGGAATTCAGTTATAGTCATGAAACAGGCATATTTGAAAAAAAATCAAAGCTTGGATTGAAGTAGCGAAGTCCCTAGCTCCTGGATATAGGAGTTATTGTGTCAATCAAACTGGAGTAATCGAACGTATTGCCCAAGAGACCTAGACTCCTGAAAACATATAGACTTAGTATTCAGAGAAATCAGCCTTATGGACTGGGGAATATACACCAACACTTTGTATAACGAACTCAATGGAGCACAAACACAGAACTAGCTAGATCAAGTTACCTCATAGTTGTGAACAAAGCTATGAAATAGAATATGCCAAAATGACCACAGAAGTATTACTTACATCTACAGAATTATAGTAAACGAGAATGCTGCACATAAACACAAGAGGTTCAATGGTGAGAAAAATCAATGCTTAGAATCGACAGTTACACCAATAGTCTTCCGAGACAAAGGATGGTGTGCAGGTTGAATTTCGAAAAACGCGTAAGAAGGATAATCATAATCGAACAAGTCATGTGCTAGTTTCTGAAGACTAAAACTGTGCCTGATCTAACTTCAACTACAACTCTACAAGAGTAGTTGCGCCTTGTAATTTAACTGTAATCAATCATCCTAATATGACTGGACTAATAAGCGAAGCCTGAGTTGCGAAGGACCTAGTTTGTGGAGGAGTGGAAGTCCCTCTGCAAGACTATAGATTGGATGACTGGATAGTCATTTTCAACAATAAAACTTGACATTCAACCATGTTGGGTATGTTTTACTTTGAATAATATCCTCATATAACCTACGCTTGGAATCTAAGAGAAGTCGGCGTATGTTGACTAATCGGGGTCTAAGCGTTGACCGGGGCAGATGTAGTGTGTTATCTACATGAGAAGAGTCCAGTATCTTGAATACTGCAAAATGAAAAATCTAGTGCAGATTGCTTGATTACATTTGAAAAACAATCCATATCATCCTTTGAAATTATCATTTCCACAATTACCTATTATCGATCAATGGTCGATAACGGAGCCGCTGTTCGAAGCGAAGCGGGAAGCTTTTCTTTTCAGGATTACTAGAGTACAGAACCGGGAAGGGAGATATGCTTTAATCATCCGCTATATCCGATTTTGGAATAAACCATCGCATTAGAATTCAATACGATGGTAGGAATTTAACCAAGTCCTCGAAAAGAAATAGTAAAAGACAAAGAGCAAGACTAGAATGGCATACAGTCGTTCGAGATAAAAATTAGCTACACGGTCGGTCGAGTTAAAAATATATAGGTCGACTCCAAAACTATGTTGTGCACCTACTTACCAACCTAAGTCCTTGTGTAAACTATAGAGCAAAGATTACATTGTCAATATCATGAGCTGAAATTCAGATCGAAATGAAAAAACGAATGGCTATCGGAAGTCACTCAATTGAAAACAACATCTTAAGAATGACTCCTATGATTCACTGGAATTCACAAAATAGTAATATGAAACTTGTCTTGTTATAGCGCACCCTTTGTTTCCAACGAAGGTATGCTCAGGAGGGAAATATTAACTGGATTTTTCCCCAAATAGGAATTAAAATGAGTAAGAACATCTAGGCCAAGCCAAAACAACTCAAGACTCAACAAAAAGGACCAGAGTATAAGCTAAGAGGGACTCAAGAAGAATTACCCTAAAATCCACTAATGAGATGGATCGCTGGCGGTCCATCACCTATGGATCGTTATTGGTCCATACAGATGCATTGCAAGTCAACCTAACCTCTTGCATTATGATATAATATCTCTTATAAGAATACCTGTCAAGATTCATAGCATTCTAAGCAGCATAGTTTAAAAAGTAAAGACTCATCTGATTCAAGCTGTTTTGACCAAAGCAGCTAGGTTAAACTGGACCCTGAGAACTCATATAGAATCGGATTGACTTGAAATTTGGAGGGAACTCTTAGAAGACATAAACGAAAGCTTATATAAAAAATGAACATGATTGGAGAAGATATGATGGAACGTTGGTGATCCATCTTGAAGGGTCGCTAGCGACCCAAGTAAGGTGAGCCCACCTGAAATTCATATGGTAGCCCCCCCACACCCTCTAGAGTGTACCTGTAAAGTTTCGTCTAAATTTATTAAGCTTGAGCGATTTGTGGATAATTCTCCGAGATCAGATGACTAATGAAAATGGATGATCAAACTACTTCAAACAACTTGATATTTGGACAACACGCTTAAAAGAATAAGTGAACGAACCTTAGGAAAATTGATCCAAAAATATGCTAACTGGATGAATAGCTAGCGATCCATCTCCTATGGATAGCTAGCGATCCATCATGATAGGTTGGATCACCTCAAGCTTTCAAAGCTCCTTCGTAGCACTAAGTCAAGGCTTCTGGTAGAAAAATATGCTAAATTGATAGCTGGTTGGCTAATGATCCATCCTCTATCGATAGCTAGCGGTCCATCCTTCATGGATGGCTAGCGGTACATTGAAATGAATCAGACTGATTTGAGATTTTCGTTGATGACTTAGCATAACAACTTTCCCTATACTTACTGAATTCTCCTATAAATACTCCCTTATCTGCAACATAAAGAGGATCTTTTAGATTGACTGTTGGAGCTCTCCAGAGATTATTCTTCACTCTTATCGTCCCACATAGTAGTCATTTAGGGATTCAATGTGATTCTCCAGTGAACTCTTGTACTTATGGCTTGATCTAACTTAGAAGGTTTAAACATATTGTAATTCGATTCAAATTATAATAGCAGTCAACTAATATAAAGTTATAAAGTAGACGTAGGCTTCATTAACAGTCGAACCACTACAAAAATCTTTTTGGCTTTTTACTATCTCTGCTCTTTTTACATTTATCTTTTCTATTATTGCTATGTAAGAACAGACTGGTGCTTTCACATCAATCTAAGATGTTGATCCATTTTTGGGTTACAGAGGATTTTTTTCAGCCAAATATATTTTGTATTAATGTATATTTAAAATATAAAATATTAAGGGGCATTTCACTAGAAGGACAAACTTTGTAGTCCAATTATTTTCTAGGACACACATCCATAAAAATTAATTTCAAGGCCAAAGTCAGCAAAATAATTACTTTTAAGGACAAAGTTAGCAATCCAATTACTTTCAAGGACATACTTTCATAGGTTTTTAGGCCGTAGAAATTAATTATTTTGCATTTTATCCTTAAAAGTAATTATTTCAATTATGTGTCCTAGAAGTAATTGAACTTGCTAAAGAGGCCCTTATGGCTAATTTCCACAAATACTAATATATATATATATATATATATATATATCAAATGTCTAAAGATCATATTATATTAACTAATTATTAATAAAATTATTTTCAACGTATTATATAGTATTATCTTATATATACAATTTTATAAAATAATACAAATTCAAATTTTATGATATCTAATAAACCCTAAATTTAGATATCAGGTCTACATTTAGATTTGAATTTTGTTTATTAATTCATCTCACATATTTATTTAAAATTCAAATTCATAATATATACTTCGCCAAATTTTTTGAGATATTATATAAATTGTATTTTATTTAAATTATAAATTATATTTTCGAACTATATCTTATATACGTACCTATTTTTATATAAATTATGAAATATAGAAAATGAAAAATACACACACACCCCATATATATATCATTGCAAAGTATATACATAATAGATATATATCCTAATATCTACTTATGTATAACTTGACCGCCTACATCTTAATTAAGTTGCACATACATGTTATTAACACACCAGTACATAATGATATACTCAGATTATTAGCATGTCATGTTAATTAAATTCTTTAATTAAATAAATCATAAAATTAAATAATTTTGGATTTTATTTAAATTAATTAGATTGGATTTAATATAACCCATTAGACTACATAGGTTTACTATGATCCAAAATAGGAATGTTTTGAAATCTATTTATTTCACCCACTACCGATAGGTCTGGCTTCGTAAGATATGTGTATATAACTCTTTCATATTCACATCCAAATAATCATTAATTGCATACAGAATGTTTCTAGGAGCCACTCTACTTACTAACAATACTCCAAACATCAAATACAATAATAATGATATTTGTTAAGTAATAATCAACTTTGTTAATTTATAACACTTAATAAACCAATTAAATTATGTGTGTTTTTGAAGATCACAAATGTTGTTGTTTAACTTGGAGGTGCGAATTTGGTCATTAATTAATATTGAACATTTTAAATATTAATGTTTAGCAATTTGTATGATAGTTTACCAAATTCATTACTTACAAATATTTATCGATAAAATTATATTTTTATCATCTTAAACTGTACCAACAACGATAATAATTTACATAATACTATTGGCAGTTTCATTCTATATAAGTACCCATACATGCCAATTCCATTCATAGTATTATTGACCTATTGAGACTCTCCCCAATCATTATCATGTTTTTGGCTCATTTTTCATATCCTTTTCAAATACAACTAAACATTTTTATCAATAAATATCAAAATTAAACAAATCACAGTTTAAAATGTCATAAATTAACATCATTATTTTCCCTAAAAATATAAAGCAATGTGCATACCTCATTTCATATGCATAAACCATCTCATATAATATTTAACTAAAAGTGAACTTCAAATTTTCTTGAACTATCCAAGAGCTTGAAACTATCTGAATTTGCATTGGGGTGTTTAGAGGCCTTGTTCAAATATGGCATGCTGCATGCAAGAAATGGTGAAAATAAAAGTGCGGGTGAGACGAAAACACATGTTCATAGAGATTCCACAAATAAGAGCAAATGTTTCATGAGTTAAAAACAGTACGAAAAAGATACTGTCTCACATGCCTAATGCCAAAAGTTATCTCCTATCACAGTCCACCGTCTCAGATGTAAGCATATATAAAAAAGAAAAGTTGGGAAAATAGGCGCATTGTAGAAATCAGATGTCTACAAAGAAACCCAACATTTAGGTATGGTAGAAATTCACACAGTATTAATTTCATTAAGTCGCCCATTCCTACCAATTTCATTCACCTCGCTATTTTTGCTTTTTGGGAATCCAGCATTTAGCTTCGAAGCTCAAACTTGCCCTTCAACTTCTGCTTCTAACTACAGCGCGACGCTTAAAATCGCTCCTGCTCATTTCCACAGGTAACTGCAAAGGTACATTCTTCGGTTCATCTTTCAACTCCACCTGAGTTTCTGGTTCATTTTTCACTCCTTTTCAGGGACAATTACTTGGAACCATCAATTGGAATAGGTAATAAACTGTCTACATCTTCATTTTATAACTGAATTTTTCTTCTTTATTCCTGCTTGGTTCAATCATTTGTATGCAGTGTATTTCATTGAAACGCTCATCGAAATCTAGAGAGGGTACGAGAGAAATTTCTTCATGGTTAGCAAAAATAGGGTTGCTTGGAGAGTGATGAAGAGGCAAGATTATGGCATGCTGGTCCTCCATTTCATGGGAATGTTTAGAATCGCCATGTTCGTGGCTGTTGAAAGCCGCCTAACTATAAAAATTGGTAAGGTACTTTCTTTATAAAGTAGTCATTATCTCATTACTATTTTTTGCTGATAGTATATATAATTTTCTACCGTTTCAAAAACTCTCTTATCTTCTTTTTCTTATGTATATTGTTGTCATTTTTCTTTGCTCATAAGGGATTGGAGTGCAATCTCAACATGATATACAAATCACACGAACATGATTTCTCCGTTTTACGTTCTTAAAGCCTTGCTTATTTTCAGTTTCCATAGAAATTTTGAAAAGTTACTTGTGATTCTGCTGTGTGATGCCAATTTGTATTTTAAAACATTGCATCTAGATAAACAGTGGGATATATGGTTCGCTGGAGTTATTCAACCATCCAGCAAAACATAATCTTTTTGTTTCCTACTATTCAAATTTTTGGTTAATGTTGTCCTCTGTATTTTCGCTAGTGTCATTATTGATAACATATCAAAGTTAAAGACCGACGCCAAATACCTAATTGATAAATTACCTCCTTCTTCACCAGTAATGTTGCAAATCCGATTCTTTTGTCGACGACCTTTGTTGGAAACATATGTTTTTTATCAGTATTAAATTTAAAGTCTGTGATAAATAAATATACCACATATCTAAAATATTGTAGATTAGTTGTAAAACCATAGAAGGGTTTTGTTAACCATAAAATATAAATAAGCATAAAGAAGGCCTTTCAGAAGGCATTCACATGAACAAAGAGTAGCAGGTAAAGCCACCTTTCGATGGCGTCGAAAGGGTTGTTCAATGTTAGTAAAGAAAAGCACATAAAAGCTTCGGGGCAAGGTTTCAGTTCTCAGGCATACATTCGAAGGCTACTCAACATCATCGAAACCATTGGTAGTTAAACCTCTTCGAAACCAATATGGACAACCTATCGACGTAGTCGGAAGCTCGAATCTTAACAACGTGGCAACATGATGGAGAAGTCACATTTGGAAACCTTTCGACGACGTCAAAAGGTGTTGTGAAGAAAGCAGTACTCAAGGGTCAACAGAGGCGAAAGGTTGATAAATGACCATTTCGACTCGGTTGAAAGGTCTGAGAAAAGATAAAGAAAGCGCAAGAGAAAATAAAAAAGAATAAGAGGATGCCCTTCGACAGCATCGTAAGGTGTCATGGCCTTTCGACTAAGTCGAAAGGCTTGAGGTGGAATATGAAGAGGGGTCCTTTTGACCAAGATGAAAGCACATGCGCAGAAGGGGGCCGATCTGCATCTATAAATAAGACCCAAAGGGTCCAGTTTGGGATCGAATTTTGAAATACCAAATTCATTTCTTTTACTCCACTTTCTTATTTGCAATTGAATTCTAAAGAAACCCTAAATCAATTTGTGGAAAAAGCTCTATATCTTGTAACTCATTTTGGATTATGAATAAAAAGGAGATGGTTTGTGCATTAAGGATTTTAATGATGAGGAAGATCATTTAGATCATTAGTTAGACTAATGATCTATTGCACATGATTCTAACCTATTCTCTTAACTTCTTTTTGTCTTAGCGATGCATATGATCGACTTGGGTGTATTTAGTCGAAATACATCATTGTCGGAACCAACATTCGTCCACGAAAAAAGGACAATGATAGGGTTTCGACCACGATGAACTATGAAACTGCAAAATACCCAGGTCAATCTTATACAAGGAAATCAAAGTGAATCTTAGGCAGTTATAAGCTAGAATCGTTTCAAAAGAGTAAAACCCTTTCGATATGATCGAAAGGGGAGTTTATAATTGACCAACAGCTTATTAGAGAGAAACTCATTCGAAATGGGTCTATCCCCAATGACACCTGTAACCTTTTCGAAGGGGTTACACAACCAAAGTAACGAAACTATGAGGTCGAAAGTAGCCGTGTCATGCTAATGAAATATGCATCTCTTTCGACATGATCAAAAGGGTTAGAGTGTTACCTTTCAACATGGTCGAAAGGAATGAAGAGCTAGGATGACTAATTGCTTTCGGCCTACTCCAACGAAAGGATTCAATCATATGCTACTTCCTTAAACTGCATAACTGTTCAAACTCCTTGAAGCTTTTTTTGATTAAGTCAACCCAATTGAAAGGTAGGGATGACTCATATTGATCCTTTCAATTAAGTCAAATTGGACGAAAAGTAGAGCAATATCCAACACCCTTTCGACGATGTCAATCTGGTCAAAAGGTATGCTTTTGAAGGAGAGAATCTTTTCAACAACTTGGTTTCATTTGAAGCTGATTGCAATTAACTTAGCATTGGGGATGTTGACATGTTTTCTTATTAACAATGGTATTCCTTCATGAATTTTGCAAGGATAACATTATGGTATTCCTTTATGAATTTTACAAGCACAAAATTATTAAAACCATCCGATTTAATTATTTTTTATGATAAGAACAATTCTTACTTCACATTATTGTCGATGTGTGCACGCATACATATTTGTACTTTTTTTTCATTTTGATTATGTCACATTTTTGTCTTAAAAATAATATTTTATGCATAGAGTTAGCATAAAAGTATGAAAAAGTTAAAGCAAATATATGTTGCAATACTTCTAGTTTTTCAAGTTCATATTAAATGGTATCAATACTAATGTATAGTAATAGATAACAATTCAGCTTTTTTGACTTTGGATATATAATATATATCCAATGCATGTATTTCAATATATCTAGCTTTATATTAAATGACATCAATATTAATATAAAGAAATTGATGTCAGTTTAGTTTTTTGACTTTGGATACATAATATTTATCCAATGTATTCATTTCGATATCTCTAATTTTCTATGTTCATACTAAATGGTATTAATATTATTTAAAAAAACAGATTCATGTTGAGCTTTTTTTATTAAAAAAACAAAAATATCTGTTGCATGTTATAGAAGCCAATGGTATTCCTTTGCTCAAATAGGAGAACAGTCACAATCACGCACTTGAAATAAGCAATGAATCTTATATAAATTAACCAAGGTAGTTAAGGCGCTAATGCGCAAAAAAGTGCCAAGCTGGTGCCTAGAGCTTTTTTGTGCCTAAGACTTTTTTGCGAGCCTTGAGCATGAGGCGACGAGCAGTCTAGACAGCTCTCGAAGTTCAAAGTTGGTTACATATTTTAATTTGATCGAATTGATGTTGAGTTGGGGCTAGGCGCGAATTTGTTTTTGAGCTGGGTGATTTAATGGATAAATTGAAGGAAAGTTATGTGTTTGGGCTCATATTGGATCCAAAAAAAATTCTCCAACAAAGCAGCTCAAGGCGCGCTTTTACAGCACCTCAAAAGCAAGCGCCTTGAGGCTTTTGCGACGCCTCGTGCATCCACGGCGTCCCAGAAGTCAAAAAAGCCACAGCTTGGAGCCTAGGGCTTTTTCTCGCCTAGGCGAGAGATTTGATAACACTAAAATTATCATTACTCAAATTATTTCTTTGAAAACATAAAAAAAAAGACGAGGGTTCATCTAGATTAATATACCTATTAACATTTTTCATTTTCTCAGTCTCTGTTTGGTACGTTAACTCCTGAGTGTCGACTTCAAAGTTCAAACAAAGTTTTCAAAAAAATCATACCATATACAAGGACTACACTGTCTATACAACCATGATCAAATGCTTCTAGGTTCTGCTTCCATCGATATTCCTGTCACAGTCATAGTCACAGGAGTTCCATCAGTATCATTTAATTTATATTTTTACAATTTTATCAAGTACTAAAAATAAGTACAATGGCGCTTATTATTGTTAATAGCTTTATAATAGTTATATAAAGATTGTGGAATGATATTTTTGGTTGAATGTCATAGTAATGAATATATGTTGGAAAAAATATCGAAATTTGCAAATCGGAATTTGGACGGAACATTCAAAATTTCCAAGACGGGATCGAAACTAAGAGAACTTGCAATTACCAAAACAAAAAGGAAACCGAAAACTTGAACCTTAGACGAAATTCTCTATTATTATTAATTTCGAAGTCTAACCGAAAAAAATAACACATATATCGCAGGATTTACGTCATGAAAGTAGTGGAAGGAACAACATCACAAACACATAAAGTGCTCATCGACATAGGAAGTGCAGAAATATATGTGTCGAGGAGCATTTTATGTGTTTATGGTGATGTTCCTACCCCACTTCCATTATGTTAATCCTGCAATATATATGTTATTTCTTTTAGTTAAACTTCAAAATTATTGATAATAGATAATTTAGCCTAAGGTTCAATGTTTCGATTTCCTTTTTATTTTGTAATTGCAAGTTTTCTTAGTTTCTATCCCATCTTCAAAATTTTGAATGTTACGTCTAAATTCCGATTTGCAAATTTTGATTCTTTTTTCAACATGAATTCATTACTATGATCTTCAAATATCATTCCATTGTCTTCATATAACTATAATAAAGCTATTAATAATAATAAGCACCATTATACTTATTTTTAGTACTATTGATAAAATTGTAAAAATATAAATTAAATGGTACTCACGGAACTCCTTTGACTGTGACAAGAATATCGATGGGGGCAGAACATAGAAGCATTCTATCATGGTTGTATAGATGTTATGATTCTTGTGTATGGTACGGTTTTTTCTGAAAACTTTGTTTGAATTTTGAAGTAAGCGCTCAGGGAATTAACGTACCAAACAGAGATCGACAAAATGAAAAATGTTAATAGGTATATTATTCTAGATGAACCCATGTCTTTGTTATTATGTTTCGAAGAAATAATTTGAGTTATGTTAATTTACATGAGATTCATTGCTTATTTCAGGTACATGATTGTGA
Organism: Allium cepa; assembly: GCA_030765085.1. NCBI lineage: Eukaryota > Viridiplantae > Streptophyta > Magnoliopsida > Asparagales > Amaryllidaceae > Allium > Allium cepa. The sequence continues at coordinate 606,251,775 of CM060938.1, read as the reverse complement.
TTGTTCTCCTATTTCAGTAAAAGAATATTATTGACATCTGTAACATGCAAAAGATATTGTTGATTTTTTAATTAAAAAAACTGAATAGAATTCTGTTTCTTTACATTAATATTGATAACATTTAATATTGACATAGAAAATTAGAGATATTGAAATAAATGCATTGGATAAATATTATATATCCAAAGTCAAAAAAACTAAACTGATATCAATTTCTTTACATTAATATTGATATCATTTAATATAAAGCTATTGATATTGAAACGAATGCATTGGATGGATATTATATATTCAAAGTCAAAAAAGCTAAATTGGTATATATTTGTTTACATTAATATTGATACCATTCAATATGAACTTTAAAAACTAAAAGTATTGCAACATTTATTTACTTTAAGCCTTTTCATATTTTTATGCTAAGTCTATTCATAAAATATTATTTTTAAGCAAAAAATGTGACATAATCGAAATGAAAAAAATGTACAAATATGTATGTGCACACAAATCGACAGTAATTTAGAGTGAGAATTGTTTTTATAATTAAATCGGATGGTTTCCGTAATGTTATGCTTGCAAAATTCATGAAGAAATATCATAATGTTATGCTTTCAAAATTAATGAAGGAATAACATATAATAATGAGTGTTAATATTATGTTTCGGTACTCCAAGCATCAACTGGAGTGATGTCCTTGAACAAGCTAAGCAGAACATCACTACTTGCAGACTGAATTTATCAGCCCACGCACAGAGTTAAATGGCCTATAAGATTAGTGTCAATCTTTCTGCGGTAACTGGTATGAGGTTCGTGATTCGTACATGAAAAGATGAAAGTACATGTTGTATAGACCAATTTGTGATAAACAAAATTAAGAGTTTGAAGAAGGTAATCCAAGATATGTTTGTGGAGAGCAAAAAGGATCAAAAATAAAAAATGATTGAAATTTCGTAGAGCTTAAAATACGAGAATTTGAATTGACAAAACTCTATCCACTTGGGTTTGATTTAAAATTAGTGGTGAAATGGGTTAGAGATGATGGTTCATCCGCTATTGATTTGGAAGATGGTAATGATTTGAACTCTACGTTTTTGGTTGGAATGACAGCGATAGAACAATTTATTATGAAAGCTGAGCATGTTAATGTGGTCGAAACAAGGTAGTTAAGGCGCTAAGGTGCAAAAAAGCACCAAGCTGGAGCCTTGGGCTTTTTTGCGCCTAGGGATTTTTTGGGAGCCGTGAGCATTCGGCGGCGAGCAGTCTTGACGGCTCTTGAAGTTCGAACTAGGTTACATATTTTAATCTGATCGACTTGATTTTGAGTTAAGGCTGGTCACGAATTTGTTTTTGAGCTGAGTGATTTAACTGGGTGTGGATAAATTGAAGGGAAGTTTTGTGTTTGGGCTCATATTGGATCCAAAAAAAATTCTCCAACAAAGCAGCCAAATGCGTGCTTTTATAGTGCCTCAAAGGCCAGCTTCATGGGGCTTCTAGGGCTTTTTCGGCGCCTTGTGGATCCATGGCTCCTCAGATGTCAAAAATGCCCCAGCTTGGGCCTAGAGCTTTTTGGAGCCTAAGCGCGCTTAGGCGAGGGCTTTGATAACACTGAAATTAAAATAACTCAAATTATTTCTTCGAAAACATAAAAACAAAGACATGGGTACATCTAGATTAATTTACCTATTGATATTTTTTCATTTTGTCATTCTCTGTTTGGTATGTTAATTCCTGAGCATCGAATTCAAAGTTCAAACAATGTAACCATACCATATACAAGGATCACACTGTCAATACAACCATGATCGAATGCTCCTAGGTTCTACTCCCATTGATATTCCAGTCACAATCATAGTCACAGGAGTTCCGCGAGTACCATTTAATTTATATTTTTACAATTTTATCAAGTACTAAAAATAACTACAATGGCGCTTATTATTGTTGATAGTTTTATAATAGTTATATAAAGATCGTGGAATGATATTTTTGATTGAATATCATAGTAATGAATTTATGTTGGAAAAAATATCAAAATTTGCAAATCGGAATTTGGACGGAACATTCGAAATTTCCAAGACGGGATAGAAACTAAGAAAACTTGCAATTACCAAAACAAAAAGGAAACCGAAAACTTGAACCTTAGACGGAATTCTCTATTATTATTAATTTCAAAGTCTAACCGAAAAAAATAACACATATATCGCAGGATTTACATCATGAAAGTAGTGGTAGGAACAACACCACAAGCACATAAAGTGCTCATCGACACTGGAAGTGCAGAAATATGGATCAATTGCGCAGGCTGTGTAAACTGCACGACCGTCGACAATGAAGTTCACATACCCCCGTATGACCCATCACTCTCCTCCACGGCCAGAATATACAACTTCACTGAAAACCATTGCAAAGAAAACATAAATGGGGAATGAAGATTCATTATAGAGTACGCAAATGGGGGGTACTCGTAATGAATCTGCATTCGTCATTTATGTTTTTTTGCAATGGTCTACAGTTAAGTTGTATATTCTGACCATGGACGAGAGTGATGGGTCATATGGGGATATGTGTACTTCATTGCGGTTGATCATGCAGTTTACACAGCCTGCGCAATTGATCCATATTTCTGCACTTCCTATGTCGAGGAGCACTTTATGTATTTGTGGTGATGTTCCTACCCCCACTTCCATGATGTACATCCTGTAATATATATGTTATTTGTTTCAGTTAAACTTCAAAATTATTAATAATAAAGAATTTAGCCTAAGGTTCAAGGTTTTAGTTTCCTTTTTGTTTTGTAATTGCAAGTTTGCTTAGTTTCAGTCCCATCTTCAAAATTTCGAATGTTACGTCTAAATTCCGATTTGCAAATTTTGATTCTTTTTTCAACATAAGTTTACAATAAATCCATTAATAATAATAAGCACCAATATACTTATTTTTAAAACTGTTGATAAAATTGTAAATATATAAATTATATGATACTCACAGAGTCCTTTGGCTATGACTGGAATATCGATGGGAGCAGAACTCATTTGACTATGACTATGATTGTAACATATATTTGCTTTAAACTTTTCATATTTTTATGCTAAGTCTATTCATAAATATTATTTTTAACCAAAAAATGTGACATAATTGAAATGAAAAAAGTACAAATATGTGTGTGCACACAAATCGACAATAATTTAGAGTGAGAATTGGTTTTATTAATTAAATCGGATGGTTTCCGTAATTTTATGCTTAAAAAATTCATGAAGAAATAACATAATGTTATCCTTACAAAATTAATGAAGGAATAACATATAATAATGCATGTTGATATTATGTTTCCGTACTCCAAGCATCACCTTGAGTGATGTCTCTGAACAAGCTAAGCTAAACACCACTACTTGCACACTAACATTTATTTGCCCACACATAGAGTTAAATGACCTATAAGATTAGTTTCAATCTTTCTACGGTAACTGGCACGAGGCCCATGATTTGCAAATGAAATGATGAAAGCACATGTTGTCTAGACCAATGTGTGATAAACAAAATTAAGAGTTTGAAGAAGGTAATCCTAGATATGTTAGTGGAAAGCAAAAAGGATCAAAAGTAAAAAATCATTGTAGTTTTGTAGAGCATAAACAATGGGAATTTGAGGTGAAAAAAGTCAATCCTCTTGGGTTTGATTTAAAATTAGTGGTGAAATAGGTTAGAGATGATGATTCATCCGCCACTGATTTAGAAGTTGGCGATTATTTGAACTCTATGTTTCTGGTTGGAATGAGGGCGATAGAAATATTTTTTTGCGAAAGCTGAGCATGTTAATGTGGTAGAAACAAGGTTGTTAAGGCGCTAAGGCGTAAAAAAGCGCCAAGTCGGAGCCTAGGGCTTTTTTACACCTAGGGCTTTTTTGGGAACCTTGAGCATGAGGCCGTGCGTAGTCTGGACAGCTCTCGAAGTTCGAACCAGGTTACGTATTTTTATATGATCGATTTGATTTTGAATTGGTGCTGGGCATGAATATGTTTTTGAGGTGGGTGATTTAATTGGGTGTGGATAAATTGATGGGAAGTTATGTCTTTGGGCTCATAATGGATCCAAAAAAAATTCTCCAAAAAAGCAGCCCATGGCGCGCTTTTATAGTGCATCAAAACCCAACGCCTTGGCACTTTTGGGGTTTTTCCGACGCCTCGTGCATCCATGGCGCCTCAGAAGTCAAAAAAGCCTCAGTCGGAGTCTAGGGTATTTTGGAGCCTAAGCACGCCTAGGCGAGGGCTTTGATAACACTTAAATTTACATAACTCAAATTATTTCTTCGAAAACGTAAAAACAAAGGCATGGGTTCATCTAAATTAATATACATATTAACATTTTTTATTTTGTCAGTCTCCGTTTGGTATGTCAATTCCTGGGCATCGACTTCAAAGTTCAAACAAAGTTTTCAAAAAAATCATACCATATACGGGGACCACGCTGTCTATACAACCATGATCGAATACTTCTAGGTTCCGCTCTCATCGATATTCCAGTCACAGTCATAGTCATAGGAGTTCCGTGAGTATCATTTAATTTATATTTTTACAATTTTATCAAGAACTAAAATTAAGTACAATGGTGCTTATTATTGTTGATAGCTTTATAATAGTTATATAAAGATTGTGGATTGATATTTTTGGTTTAATCTCATAGTAATGAATTTATGTTGGGAAAAATATCAAAATTTGAAAATAAGAATTTGGACGGAACATTCAAACTTTCCAAGATGGGATCAAATCTAAGAAAACATGCAAATACCAAAACAAAAAGGAAATCAAAAACTTGAACCTGAGACGAAATTCTCTATTATTTTTAATTTTGAAGTCTAACCGAAAGAAATAACATATATATCGCATGATTTACATCATGGAAGTAGTGGTAAGAACAACGCTACAAACACATAAAGTGCTCCTCGACATAAGAAGTGCAGAAATATGGATCAATTGTGCATGCTGTGTAAACTGCACAACCGATAGCAACGAAGTGCACATAGTCCCGTACGACCCATCACTCTCCTAAAGTGTCAGAATATGCAACTTCACTGAAGACCATTGCAAAGAAAACATAAATGGCGAATGCAGATTCATTACATAGTACGCAAAATGGAGCGTGCTCAGTAATGAATCTGCATACTCCATATATGTTTTCTTTGCAATGGTCTTTAGTGAAGTTGTATATTCTGGCCATGGAGGAGAGTGATTGGTCGTATGGGGGTATGTGCACTTCGTTGCGGTCGGTTGTGCAGTTTACACAGCCTGCACAATTAATCTATATTTCTGCACTTCTTGTGTGGAGGAGAACTTTATTTGTTTGTGGTGATGTTCCTACCCCCATATCATGATGTAAATCCTGCAATATATATGTTATTTCTTCCAGTTTTGCTTCAAAATTATTAATAATAGAGAATTTAGCCAAGGTTCAAGTTTTCGATTTCTTTTTTGTTCTGTAATTGCAAGTTTTCTTAGTTTCAGCGCCATCTTGAAAATTTCGAATGTTACATCTAAATTTTGATTTGCAAATTTTGCTTCTTTTTACAATATAAGTTCATTACTATGATATTCAAATATCATTCCATAATCTTCATATAACTATAATAAAGCTATTAATAATAATAAGCGCCATTATACTCATTTTTAGTACTGTTGATAAAATTGTAAAAATATAAATTAAATAATACTCACGAAACTCCTGTGACTATGACTGTGACTGGAATATCGATGGGAGCAGAGTATAGAAGCGTTCTATCATGGTTGTATAGACGGTGTGGTCCTTGGATATTGTATGGTTTTTTTGTGAAAACTTTCTTTGAACTTTGAAGTCAGCGCTCAGGAAATTAATGTACCAAATGGAGATCGACAAGATGAAAAATGTTAATAGGTATATTATTCTAAGTGAACCCATGTCTTTGTTTTTATGTTCCGAAGAAATGATTTGAGTTTTGTTAATTTATATGAGAGCCATTGCTTATTTCAGGTGCGTGATTGTTCTCCTATTTGAGTAAAAGAATATTATTGACTTCTATAACATGCAATAGATATTGTTGATTTTTTATATTAAATAAAGCTGAATAGATATCTGTTTCTTTACATTAATATTGATAACATTTAACATGGACATAGAAAACTAGAGATATTGAAATGAATGCATTGGATAAATAGTATATATCCAAAGTTAAAAAAACTAAACTGATGTCAATTTCTTTACTTTAATATTTATGTCATTTAATGTAAAGCTAGAGATATTGAAATGAATGCATTTGATGAATATTATATATTCAAAGTCAAAAAGGCTAAATTGATATCTATTTGTTTATGTTAATATAGATACCATTCAATATGAATTTTAAAAAATAGAAGTATTGCAACATATATTTGCTTTAAACTTTTTCCTACTTTTATGCTAAGTCTATTCATAAAATATTATTCTTAAGCAAAAAATGTGACATAATCAAAATGAAAAATGTACAAATATGCGTGTGCACACAAATTGACAACAGTTTAGTGTGAGAATTGTTTTATTAATTAAATCGGATGGTTTCCATAATGTTATGCTTGCAAAATTCGTGAAGAAATATCATAATGTTACACTTACAAAATTAATGAAGGAATAACATATAATAGTGAGTGTTGATATTATGTTTCGGTACTCCAGGCATAAACTGGAGTGATGTCTTTGAACAAGCTAAGCAAAACACCACTACTTGCAGACTGGCATTTATCAGCCCACACACAGTTAAATGGCCTATAAGATTAGTTTTAATCTTTCTACAGTAACTGGTACGGGGTCCGTGAGTCGCACATAAAAAGATGAAAGTACATGTTGTACAGACCAATGTGTGATAAACAAAACTAAAATTTTGAAGAAGGTAATCCTAGATATGTTTGTGGAAAGCAATAAGGATCAAAAGTAGAAAATCATTGTAGTTTTGTAGAGCTTAAACAACGGGAATTTGTAGTGACAAAAATCAATCCTCTTGGATTTGATTTAAAATTAGTGGTGAAATGGGTTAGAGATGATGGTTCATCGGCTATTGATTTGCAAGGTGGTGATTATTTGAACTCTATGTTTTCGGTTGGAATGAGAGTGGTAGAAATATTTGTTGCGAAAGTTGAGCATGTTAATGTGGTAAAAACCAGGTAATTAAGGTGCTAATGCGCAAAAAAGTGCCAAGCTAGAGCCTAGGGCTTTTTTGGGAGCCTTGAGCATGAGGCGGCGAGCAGTCTGGACGGCTCTCGAAATTATTAATAATAGAGAATATAGCCTAAGGTTCAAGGTTTCGGTTTCTTTTTTGTTTTGTAATTGCAAGTTTTCTTAGTTTCATCCCTATCTTCAAAATTTCGAATGTCACGTCTAAATTCCGATTTGCAAATTTTAATTCTTTTTTCAACATAAGTTCATTACTGTGATATTCGAATATCATTACATAGTCTTCATATAACTACAATAAAGCTATTAATAATAATAAGCACCATTATAGTTATTTTTAGTACTGTTGATAAAATTGTAAAAATACAAATTAAATGATACGCACGGAACTCCTGTGACTATGACTGTGACTGGAATATCGACGGGAGTAGAACATTGTAGCATTCTATCATGGTTCTATAGACGACGTGGTCCTTGTATTTGGTATGGTTTTTTCTGGAAACTTTGTTTGAACTTTGAAGTCGGCGCTCAGGAAATTAACCTACCAAATGGAGATCGACAAGATGAAAAATGTTAATATATATATTATTCTAAATGAAACCTGTCTTTGTTTTTATGTTTCGAATAAATTATTTGAGTTATGTTAATTTATATGAGAGCTATTGCTTATTTTAGGTGCATGATTGTGATTGTTCTCCTATTCGAGTAAAAGAATATTATTGACTTCTATAAAATGCCATAGATATTGTTGATTTTTTTAATAAAAAAAGCTTAACGGATATCTATTTCATTACATTAATATTGTTAACATTTAATATGGACATAGAAAACTAGAGATGTTGAAATGAATGCATTAAGTGAATATTATATATCCAAAGTCAAAAAAGATAAATTGATATCTATTTGTTTACATTAATATTATTACCATTCATTATGAACTTTAAAAAGTAGAAGTATTGCAACAAATATTTGCTTTAAACTTTTTCATATTATTTTTTTTGGCTAGGCCAGCCGGTTTTATAGTGGACCGTCCACTTTTTATTATGAACGTAATAAAAATTTGAAGTATAAGAGAAAGGCAAAAGCGCCTTAAGTAATAAATAGGAAAATAAAGCACAGGAATGTGACCGACATGCCACGGTTACTATAAATAACACCAAGACTAAGTCTCCTCCGAAGAGGAAGAATCACCATCTTCCATAGACACCTGGGAAGAGTCCATAGGGACTTTCCCAAGAAAACCAGCATATGGGCGGAAGAGGCTAGCTAGACAAGGATCATAATCTACAATATCATGAGAGTAAATAAAGGAACGATCCCAGAAAGAATCAGCTAGCATGTCAGCATTCGATCTCACAAACAGACCATCCATATCAAGAACTAAGGAATCACTAGAAGGAACATAATGAAGGCATCTAAGGTCCAAATGATCATCAGAAACAAATCTAAAAAAGGAATCAGCAATGGGGTTAAATCTCACTTCAGATTTGAGATCAACCCAACACCTCTCGGACTCGTCCAAAACAATAGGCAATCGCGGCGGAGCTGGATCAGGAGCAGCTAAAGGAATTGCAAAAACATCGCAAGGGACCGCAGGAGCAGAAGGAGAGGCTGGCCTATCAATAGGACAAGGAGGCGAACCCGGGACAGATAATGGAACTGCAAGAGGAGGGACAGAGGCAGAAACCTTAGGAACCCATTTCCGTAGCGGGGGTCGAGGCAAAGGGATCTTAGGAGCAGTAGTGGAGACAACAGAGTGCAAGCAGGCATTAGCCAGGTGGCCAAAGGTGTGACATGAAGTGCAGATATCTAGAACCCAGCCATAGCGAACGCGGACTTCTTCAACATGCCCAACAGCTAGCTGTACATGAATAGAGGAAGGCAGAGGCTTAGCTGGGGAAATCTCAATCAGAGCTTTAGCATACAACAATTTTTCACGAGCAACCGTCTTAGAGTCAAAACATCTCAATTTTCCAACATTACAGGCTAGCCAATTCAAACCAAGCAAAGGTTGAAGAGAAGAGGGAATATGCGAAAAATAGACCCAAACGGGGATGGAAAGTACATGCTCACGAGCTCTAGCCACAGTAGGCGACCAAGGAGTAATAATAAAGGGTTTTCCATCAAAAAAGGAAGGCTCGGCTTCAAGAACAAGACGACGCTCCTCAGCGGAGGAAAACTTAAGGAAATACATGGAGTCAACCAGCTTAATACGTAAATCACCACGAAGTTTCCACGCCCGATGACAAACAGAAGACGCATCACGCAGACGATGATTTGGGTCCAGAAAGAAGCCTACAAGATGATCAGACTAAAAGTCCATACCGGCTTGAATGACAATAGGAGGAGGAATCATCACTCCATTCTTCAGAACAATATCAAAGTCAATCGGCTTGTAATCACCCGCATTACGGGAAAGAGAAGTGAAAAGGGAAGACCACGGTTTGGAACAAGCCTGGGCAGGAGCAGCGGTACAAAATTTAGGAGGAGAAGGAACAGGATGCTCTACAGGTAAGGGATTATCAACTGGGGTAGAAAAGATAGATCCACCAGAACACTTAACACTGGGAATGGGAACACAATTGTCAGAGGCAAAAACACAAGCATCTGACGTGTAACGACTAAAGCAAGAAGTCTCAGCAGTTGCAATTAACAGTTCCCTTCCAATCACACCATCTTCCACAATAACATCACCAGGGACATCATTCACCACGTTCGTATCAATGGTATCATTCACAGGAACAGTTAACCCTAAATCACAATTCGAATTCTTATTCAAACACACTCCAAATCCACAAGAACAGAGAGAAGAAGGCGACATACCATTCACCATCGAATCTAGAGCAACTAAACCAGAAGGGTTGTCTTCACTTGGCAGAGTATTCACAACCACAGAGCTTGAAACCAAAGGAATCAAGCGAGAGCACCCTGCAGCAGCATCGTTACCACCAAGAGAAAAGGGCACCAATCCATTCACATTCATAACCAAGGCTCCATCCTCAGGTTGAAAGACAGCAGCACATAAATTCGAAACCAAAGAACTAGATCTAGGGCAAGAAGCAGGAGCAAAGGAAGGAGGACCAATCCACTCAGCAAGGCAAGCAGCAGGAGCAAGGGCAGTGATGCAGCGGATAATACGGATTGACGACGAAATGAAGATTTCGTGTAAAACTAATCGAAGAACGTTTAGATGAATCAATATAAATCGATGGATTAAAAGATACCGAATGCCCAAATTCGTTGATCTCCAAAAGATACCGAATTCTAGCTATCTTCGACACGTTAATCGCGCACGATACCGTGTGATAAGATCTACAATTCTTCGAACGTTGATCAAGTGCACTTGATACCATATATTGGCTTCAACAATTGTTGATTCGAGCGCACTCAAATAACCGAAAGTGGAGATAGGAGATCACACTCAACTACCAATTTCAAAAGAGGCACAAAGCACTCAAACAAGTTTATTCAAAAATCAACCACTTTACAAATGACCCGACCCCTCTATTTATAGAGTACAACTCAACACAACAGCACACTAGGTTGTTCACGACTTTACAACACGCACGACCTAACACGGGAAACGACCTATGACCTAACTAAGGTCGTTAACGACTTAACACTTCACGAGTTACAACAGAAACACGCAACACATATTTACAACTGTGAGCGACTCAACACACACTCGACTTAAGTACAACCGACCTAAGATATTACAATAACAACATCATAACAACCTAGCTATCAACGACATAAGAAACACATTACCACAAACGAGTTACGACCTATGTAACAACGACCTATCTCTTCACAGCAACAGGAGCCTTCACGTGACCTAAGCTTGAACGACTTAGTGAGTACACGACTTAGCCAAACCCGCAGTGAATAAACGACTTAGCAACACCCGCCTCGGGTTCTCTTCACGCGACCTAAGCTTTACGCGACCTTGATCATCATAAGTAAAGTGCGGTACTGGGTGAGTTAACTCGCTAGGTCGCTCACGACTTAGCATAGGTCGTTCCAACTACTTATCCTACTGTTTAATCTTATCAGGTCGTTCCAACGACTTATGATTAACTTGTCGGTGATCTTCATTGCCTTCCACTGTGCCATCTATGTCCTCTATCTCGTTATTCTTCATCCTGTTAGGTCGTACGCGACTCAACAGCTTGTTAGGTCGCTCGCTACCTAAGATTTCATCAGGTTGGACTGCATCATCCTCACCTGGTTGGGAAAAATTTGTCCTCGAATTTAAAAATTCTTCCCCATCGGATGGTTCATCTCCATAGCAAGGTATAAGATGTTTAACATTAGACACGTCAGAAGTGTACACATCTTTTGCAGTTTCAACTTATAAGCATTTTCATTGATCCGTTTCACAATCTTTACAGGACCAATCTTTCGAGCTTTAAGTTTATTGTATGTTCCCACTGAAAAACAATCCTTCGTTAGTACAACATATACTAAATCTCCTTCATTAAATTCAACACTTCTTCGCTTCAGATCCGTAGATCGTTTATACTTCTCATTCGTCTTCTCCAATCGTTCCTACACGATTCTATGGCATTCTATCAATCCATCAACGAAATCAGCAGCTCGCTTAACTGTTCCCTTCTGTTGTGGCACTATCGTTAAATCCAACGACCCCTTTGGCAAACTTGAATATACAATCTGAAATGGACTGAAACCTATACTACGGTTGATAGCATGATTATGAGAAAACTGTGCTTGACATAACTTCACATCCCAGCTCTTCAGATTATCTTTCACAAGACACCGCAATAAATTTCCTAGGGATCTGTTCACAACTTCAGTCTGTCCATCTGTCTGTGGATGATATGCACTACTGAATTTCAGCTTCATTCCCACCATCTTCCACAAGCTCAGCCAAAAATGACTCAGAAATCTGGTATCCCTGTCTGAAACTATAGATTCTGGTAAACCATGCAAGCGATAGATCTCTCTGAAGAACAACTGTGCCACATGGACTGCATCCGCCGTCTTTTTACAAGCAACAAAATGTACCATCTTCGAGAAACGGTCCACCACAACATATATAAAGTCATTTCCCCGTTGAGTCCTCGGCAAACCCAACAAGAAATCCATGCTTATATCTACCCACGGTTTTGTAGGAACGGGTAAAGGCAAATACAACCCCACATTTGTAGCTGTCCCTTTCGAAACTTGACAAACGTGACATCTACGCACAACTTTTCAACTTCCTGCCTCATCGATGGCCAATAGTAAGACTGAGAAATTAACTGCAACGTGCGATCTCGTCCAACATGTCCTTCTTCATGCCACTCTTTTACAATTTTCATTCTCTAGCTGCAATCTGGTATGCATAATCGATTCCCCTTGAATAAGAATCCATCTACCAACACAAACTCATCAGTACTCCCATCCTTGACTTTCTCAACAATCTTCATAAAGTAAGGATCTTCTTCAAACAATTCTGGCAATAGTTCAAACTCTGTCACTTCAACCTTCATCGTTGTCAACAAATGATTCCTCCTGCTCAAGGCATCAGCTACACGATTCGTCACCCCTGATTTGTGCTTTACAACAAAAGTAAACTGTTGCAGATACGTGACCCATGAAGCGTGCCTAGCTGAGATTTTGTCCTGCCCTTGCAAATGCTTCAAAGCTTCATGATCCGTGTAAAGAACAAACTCCTTCTGAAACAGATAATGTCTCCAGTGCTTCACAGCTTGAACAATCGCGTAAAATTCCACGTCATAAGTGCTATATCTCAACTTGGCTTCAGACAACTACTCATTGAAATAAGCAACTGGTCTTCCCTTCTGACTCAATACTCCACCAATCCCAACCTTTGATGCATCAGTATGTAACTCAAACAACAACTGAAAATCCGGTAAAACTAGAATTGGTGCTGTCGTCAACAGTGTCTTGATCTTCTCAAAAGCAACCCCTGCCACTACACCATTATAAGCTATTAACAACAGGTAAAAACCATTGTTAAGTCCAAAAGCAACGGGTAAAAACCGTCTTCAACACAGGAGTGGTTGAATTTAGCGACGGGAGAAAACCGTTGCTTTATGTCCAAAAGGCAACGGGTATAAACCGTTGCAAATTGGGACAAAGGCAATGGGTATAAACCGTTGCAAACTGGGCCAAAGGCAACGGGTATTAACCGTTGCAAATTGGGCCAAAGGCAACGGGTATAAACCGTTGCAAATTGGGCCAAAGGCAACGGGTATAAACCGTTGCTTTATGGACAATAGGCAACGGGTATAAACCATTGCTTAATGTACAAAAGGCAACGGTTACAAACCGTTGCTTAATGGGCAAAAAATCAACGGATATAAACCGTTGCTTTCTGTCCAAAAAGCAACGCGTGCAAGCGTTGCTTTATGGCCAAAAAACGTTGCTTTATGTCCAGTAAAAAACGGTTAAAAACAGTTGCTTTATGCCCAAAGTCACACATAAAGCAATGGTTAACACCCGTTGCACATAGTGTTTGCTCCTGCTCCTACAAAATCACATCTGTAACTCACTACTGCGTTACACGCATATCTCAGTATATATACCAGAATATCAATATATATCAAAATATGCCAGAATATCGAAAAATTGGTACACAAGCACTGTAAACATATCGCACATATACCATACATTTAAAATTATCAAACTTATAATTACACTCATTGTTTTGCAAACAGAATGCTACCGTGCCGGAATATCATACTCATTACACTGCATTGTTTATTACACTACACTACAAAGATTTCATTAATTACACTACATTGTTTTGCAAGCAGTGAAGTCTACATATAATAAACACATTGAAAGGATGCTGAGCAGGTTAACCGAAGCTGATATTTCTTTGGCTCATGCTGTGGTGCATACAGTATTCTATCCAATTCCTGCGCAAAAGTAAAAACAGGTTTTAAACTCAAATCATACAGTGAATTTTAGCTTGGTCAAGTTCAGTTAATAGAGCAACGGAATTCCTGTGTAAGCAATAATAATGCACAAGTAAAAGTGGCAGCAAACATTTAAACAACTATAACAACACTAACAAAAAAATGCCTTTCAACTTCATCCCATCCCCTCTGCTATACACTTCCACTCACAACCACACTCCTACACACTACAGCACTTCCTCATTTTCTCTGTTTTCATCTCATCCACACTTAAGTACTACATCACACCCCCTACTGCCTATTGCTTGTCAACAACATACACCATTAGCTTGGTCAAGTACTACACTTAAGTACTACACTATTTTTGGGTTTTTGTCCAATGTTGCACCGTTTGTACTGAGCCAGAAATCAAGTAATATGAAGAAGTTGCTCGGACATATCTAACCTTAAATGTCCACCTCCTCCGAATGCATTTGATTCTACTATTTTTCTTAATTATCTCATTCGGGTATTGTTAAATCCATAATCTTTAAAGTTTGTACGTGCACACACCTATCAAGTTAAATCCAAACATTTTATAATGGTTTTTTCAATAAATATTGCTTGATGTTAATAGTATGTACCAATTTTGCACCATTAATATCCAACAAAAGCTATATTGCAGTATACCTTTAAGTTATTACCTCATCGGTAGGTGTACATTATGTATGCTTAATCTATGATTGATTTCACCTAGAATATATGAAAACAAAAGGATATTGCACATAGCCTCGTTATCATAAATAAGCCAAGTACAGGTTTGGTTCTACTCAGTACTCAGGCAAAAGAGATGTCTGCGAATGCGGCGAGTGTTTCTGCTGGTAATCCAACATTGATTAAATGAGTTAATTATATGCATTCTAACTGTTATAACTTTTAAATTAATTATATGCATTCTAACAAGTGTAATTCCTTTTATTGTCTGCTTCAAAACCAATCCCCTGTCAACTGCACATTCACATCACATCACAAAAACTGTAACAGTCTTCTTCTGACTGCTCCGCAGCCTTCAACTTCCCTTTCATCCACCATTTACACTTCCAACCTGGTTCCCTTGGTACCAGTAAGCCATCAAACACAAACTACAAACCTGCCTGCACTCCAACAACATTTCCATATTTCCTATTCAAACCAATCACTACACATTTCATTTCCTCTTCAAACCAAATCACAACCATAACATTGTCAGCATAATTCAACTATCCCGACCAACCTCTCTAACTCCACATTCTGCAATGAACTCCAGCATTACAAACTGCCTCCCACTTCCTATTCACCAACTCTACCACAAACCGCCAGTATCAACCACTCCAACCACTAGTAAACACTCCAGTAACCACTCCAGTTCCCTACCAAACATTCCAGTCCCCTACCATTTCAGTCCCCTCCCCTACATCATAACCAAATTATTTTACCACCCATTAAACCCAATTAGTACGATACAAACATAAATTTTTTTAGCTAATCAATTTTTAGTTTATTGGACCTCCATTCATCGTTCAGGCACATTGATCATGTTTTTTGTTTTTTGATTTTGTCCTTGAATTTTGACTTTACTTCCTAGTATTTGATAAATTGTCGATTATCTTGTAAACAAGACAGACCAGGACAAAATACACATGCATTTGCATATGCAAATTTCATATACAGCAAACAAAAGAAAATCAGCAATATATGCAAAGAACAAGTCATAAATATCAATACCTTCGACTAAAGATATCGTATCAAACCCTTTTGATGGCTCACATAACCTCCGGCTCCAACATCCCCAAAGGTCTCGGTAAATTGTCGACATATTTTCGCTGTTAGCTCATCCGGCAATAAAATTTTGTCCAACAACACTTTTTCATATGTGGGTGGTACTGGTTTTCCATGAATTACTAATGCTGTGGAATCTCGGCATATGGTACCTTTATATAAGCATTTCTGGAGTGAATATATGGAATCACATTTACAGAACTAACAAGCTCCCAAACATTTAAGACCATTGTGTAGAGCTACACAAGTCCTAAACCCATTGTGTATGCGATATTCGATCTTTAAAATCATGCAAGATTGGAATGGAAGGTGTAAACTTTTATGATCTTTCTATATCCTTTTTTGTTTTGGAGTTTACTGATTTATTTTTGGACATAATGGCTATTGTGAGTGTCAATGAAAATTGAAACCAAAACAGATATAAGATAAAGACTACGATGAGTATAAGTATACAAACTAGATCGCTATTGACAATGAATTCCTTCTCATCTCTGTCATTCATTCGATGTCTCAAACTCCAGCTCTGCAATAGCATTTTGAACTTTTATGTGATTCTTCATCATTTCTTGCTATCTCTCACTGTTTCTCAAATCTAATCATGAACACAACCTTTTTTTAAATAACACTGTACTTTCAGCCAAGCAAGAATTTAGTGAAGGTTGTGCCCACCAGAACTTATCCATGTGATCATTGTTATTGATTTGCTAAAACTACTTAAAACTGCTTAATTTGCTCTATCCTACGATTATAGCATTATAAATATTGCTAAATATTCTCTTATATCTTATGATTATGTTAATTTGGATTTGAAAATGTCACATACACCTCTTGTGAACCTAATTATGACGTACATGTCAAACGTGAACCTTTGTTGCCTAACCTCTTTTTCTATAACAAAAGATAATTTGGAATCTATAAATACACATGCAATAATACTCATTAATTTGTTTATATGCACAATAACAAGGAGCAGTAAACTCGGTTGAAGCACAAAAAGACTGATTGGTCGATTAAAATAGTACCTGTTGCAATTACTTCGTCCTCGGAGTTTAGGATTTCACATCTTTCGTCGATTACCTGATTGTTCGGAGTGGCAAACTGAGAAGGTGCGATTTCACTGCCTACTTGACGATTATCTTGGGCTATGCTGAGAAGACGCTCCAGTTTATCATCCATATTGTCCAGCTTCATCAATTTTTGCTCCACATTTTGCAGTCGCTGCTCATATACTCCTTGGGCCTGTTTGAGCCGTTTGCATGGAATGGCAGCACTCTTAACTTGGCTAGGAGCTATATTGGTCCCAATACTTCGGCTCCTACTCTTTACATCTTTACCAAACACTGATATAAAGACGGCTTCATCACCACCACTCGTCGTTTCCTTTTCTTTTTCAATTTTGTCCTAAAAAGTAAATACATATATATGAATAATGAAAATTTAATTTAGAGGCATTATTATTTGTTTAACTTACAAAGTAGGAAGATGTCACATCTGACGTGCTACCATCTTTTTTCTTATGCGTTTTCTCCCATACTTGAAGACGTGATACTTCTGTTCCCGAACTACTTGAATCGACCTGCATACAATGACCTAAAATTATATTTGGAACTAATGGTATATGCAATGTGATGCGCTAATTCAATGACACATACCATTTCTTGAGTAATCATAGCGTGACTCTTACGTCCCGAATGATGACCATATTCGAGCATTGATCTATTTTGTTTGCCTCGCTTCCTTTTTTCTTTCGCCTCGGGTTTTGATTCGTTTCTTATGAACTCATCCCAATCTTCTTGAGCAATTTTCGGTGGACAATTTCTCATTCTTTCTTCGTCGGTGATGAAATGGTCATAATGATTCTTACGCAAATCATTCTTGTGTCTCCTAAAAGCCTCAGACATTTTTTTCATAATAAGGTCCTTTGATAGAGGATCGAGCTCATAATATTTCTGCATAACAAAAAATGCATGTAAACCATTTTTTATTTGTGTATTGAAAGCATTATAAATGAATTTAAACCATCTAAGTTCATGTACACAGTTTACATTTCAAAGTATATGGATTTTTACATTTCAACGTATATAGTTTCATCAGTCTCTATGAATAAAGTAATCAATCTAAATATCCTATAAATATCATAAAAGAATATATCTTGAAACAGAAACAGTACATAAATATGGTCTCATATGAACCCTCGCTCATTCAGGCCTATTTTACAATCAGAAACAGAAACAATACAAAAACAGAAACAGTACATAAAAAGGGTGCATATTACAATCATACGACTATATTTTACAAACAGAAACAGTAAATAAAAATGGTTATGAGATTGGAGAACTTACCTCCAATTGATTCCACACGTCTTCCTTGTAATTTGGCGGAACTTTTTTCCAACTTGGATATGAGATTGGCACATGATTTCTTACTAGTTTACCAATCTTCGTAGCGACCTTTGAACCATTTTTTCCGACTGGAGAACCGTAGTTGTCTATATCAATTTTCTCCCGTTTTAAAGTGGATGATTGTGAAGTTGTATCATTTGACGGTGGTGTGGCATCTTGTGACATTATGTCCTGCAAAGTCTAAAATCCTAAAATAATCCCAACAACATTATGACGTACATTTCTTCCCCTTCCAGCCCATCCCTGTGATGCCCGATTGCTGTCGGCCAAATTATTGCACGGAGTCCCCTCCATAACAAGATCAAACGCCTTATATGTCTTAATAAAATTTGCTCCAAGCGATCACTCTTAAGCTGCTGTACATCTGATATATGAACCAACATCCCCTTATTGATTTGTCTGATCCCACCAACTTCTCACCACATTATGATTTTTGTCAGTTCGACTGACAATAATCGTAATGTGATGAGAAACTGGTGGGATCAGACAAATCAGAAGGGGACGTTGTTTACTATATTAGATGTACAGCAGCTTAACAGCAATCGGGCATCACAGGGATGGGCGGGAAAGGGAACATTCACTTTTATGCGGCAGTGATAAAGTCTTCCTGTATCACCAGAATTTTAAACTTAAGCGGATTCAAAATAATATCTAAA
The DNA here is from genome assembly GCA_030765085.1 of Allium cepa. Taxonomy (NCBI): domain Eukaryota; kingdom Viridiplantae; phylum Streptophyta; class Magnoliopsida; order Asparagales; family Amaryllidaceae; genus Allium; species Allium cepa. The sequence continues at coordinate 606,232,869 of CM060938.1, read as the reverse complement.
ATACTGACTGAAATAAAGGATGCAAATACAAAAATATATTACCTTAGCACTGCTGAACTAAAGGGTGCAAATACAATATCTTGAACTGCTTGTCTACCTACAAACACAAAGAAAGAAAGAATAGTCAAGCTGATCATATGTATGTATGTGTACATGTGTGTATGTATGTGATCATATGTAAGTACCTACAACTACAAACACAAAATGAACTCTTGCAATATATCCATCCTTATGGATCCATCAGGATATTATAATGGCACTAATAAAAAATATAATGCATCTATTACTATCATATAACACACCATTTTACATTTTACACCATTTTAAATAAATATTTTGTTAAGGTACAATAACTGCTTTGAAATACAAAGTTAACATATGCATTTGATAAGATCTTCTAATTTTTCATTGTCTTTAAAAGTTGATTGATAAACGGTGGGAAACTCAATGTCATCCACATTTATGGTCAACCGTTTTGGTGTATGCAAACCACAAACCATCCGTTATTTTTTAAATCTTTTGAGTAGAACACTTGACTCGCTTCCGATGCAAGAATAAATGGCTCATCATTCACGCTATCTTTATTCTTCAATTTTCCCAAGTTAACTGTGATCAAGCTTGAAACAGAAGCTATTTTACAACCATTGATCTTATCTTCGACCTTTACCCAATCACAATAAAAAACTGTTTGTTTGAAGTCAATGTAATCCAACTCAATTATCTGTTGAATGACTCCGTAATAAGTTGTTTCTGCTTCCTTAAAAATTTTATCCTTCCCACTCGCTCTAAATTGTGTAATTGCTCTCATGCATACACCACTATCCTGTGTTAGCTTTCGCTCTTCATAACTCTTCGGAGAAAATAAAAACCCATTCACTTGGTACTTCATATAACTACGGGCATCAAACTTCGGCCCGTTAACTAACCGCCAAAGAGTTGAGTCAACATCGACGGCCTTCAACAACTACAAAAAACACAATAAGTAAAAAAACATTGTCAAGGAGGTGTATGGTCAACTTGAAAATATGTTAAATATTTAATACATATACCTCCTCATGTAACCAAAAAGTGAAATTTTTAATAGCTTCCCCAGATGTACCCCCGCCTCGAGTTTGAGATTTGGTGCTTTGAACATAGGAGTTATACCTCCTACGAAAAACACATAATAAATACTATATATATGAATTGATTTACAATAATAAGAATTCAGAACAAATTCATGAATTTACTTCTTCCATTCATCCAATCCGTCGTACTTATCAAGGACCCATTTACGCACTTTTTGAAATTGCACTTGAGTCAACGTTATATCTTTACCATTATCTAGTGCTATTTCATCAGCAAACTCATCATCCTCGTCTAAAAACGCTTCACGGGTATGTTTATGAGTGCCAGCACCTCCTTTTGGCATATACTCCATGCAGTAAAGACTAGCTTCTTGTACAATATATCCTTCTGCAATACACCCTTCAATATATCTTTTGTTGCGCACATATCCTTTATATGTTTTCATCAACCTATGAAGATGAATAATTGTAAAATGTAGACATCAATAGCTATTTAAATCGAATAATTATGTACATAACTAAAATTAGTAATTTACCGTTCAAATGGGTACATCCACCTATATCTAACAGCACCAGAAATTAATGCTTCATCGGCTAAATGAACCATAAGGTGAATACTGATATCAAAAAATGCAGGCGAAAAATGTTTTTCAATAACACACATTGTTCTACCAAACTAGCCTTTGCTTTTAGAAGATGTTCCCTGTTGATCACCTTTGAGCACAAAATGTTATAAAAGAGACTAATGCGGTGAATAGCATTCCGTAGATCCTTATGTTGCGGAAAACAATGCTGAAGCAATACCGGAAGTAAATGTTGCATTATGACGTGGTAATCATGTGACTTCATATTTTTTAGTTCAGGAGGGTTGATGCTCACATTGTTATGGAAGTTCGAAGAGAATTTGCTCGGCACTTTCAAATTTTTCAAAACGTTGCAAAACCGTATCTTTTCTTCTTTTCTCAAAGTGAAAGTCGCATTTGGTATGGTTACTTTACTTGTTTCAGGATCTTCTATCACCCACAACTTTTGTTTTATACCCATGATTTTCAAATCCTTCCGTGCATTGATCCCATCTTTTGACATGTCTTTATGGTTCATAATTGTGTTGATCAAATGTTTCGTGACATTCATCTCCGTATGCATAACATCAATATTATGTCGGGTCAAATTTGTTTTCCAATATGGCAAATCAAAGAACTTCGACCTCCTATACCATGCAGGAACTTCTTCATCGATTGTCTTTTTCCGTTTTCGACCAATTTCCGGTATGTTTTTACCAACTTTCATTTTTATATTCGTTACCTTTATTTCAACTTGATAACCAATCAGTGGTTTTGGAGGACGCTTAAGTTCTTGCTCGTTGTTGAAATTTGTCTTATCGTATCGAAACTTGTGTCCGGACGGAAGAAATCTACGATGTCCCATGTAACAAATCTTCTTACTTTCAGGGAGATAAACAGATGTAATTTCTTCTCCACAAATAGGACAGGCAAAGTAGCCGTGAGTTGTACATCCTGATAAAGTCCCAAGAGCGGGATGATCATGGATTGCCCATAACACTCTAGCTCTCATTATGAACTCAGATTTCTTAAATGAATCAAATGTAACGACTCCTTCCCATAACTGCTTTAACTCGTCTATCAAAGGTTCTAAATAAACATCAATATCCTTCCCCGGTTGTTTTGGCCCAGAAATCAACAGTGTTAACATTGAGAACTCTCTTTTCATGCACAAAGACGGAGGAAGGTTATATGGTACTACAATTACTGGCCAAAAGCTGTAAGAGTTAGTTAAAGATGCATTCGGACAGAAACCATCTGTTGCTATTCCAAGCGTGATATTTCGTGATTCAGCAGCAAACGAAGAATAAAAAGAATCTGTAGTTTTCCATTGAGAAGTATCATTCGGATGACGCATTACGGCTGTACCGGACTTGGCACGACCATGCCAGGTCATCGCTTCTGCTATCCATGGTACAGTATACAGTCGTCTCAATCTAGAAATTAAAGGAAAATGTCTTAAGGTCTTTTGAGGTACTGTGGTAGCTTTTCTCTCTTCGTCGAATGATGTCTTATATCTTGGTGCGTTGCAATTTGTACATGAAACTTTGTTCGCATTATCTTTCCCGTACAAGATGCAGTCATTAATGCATGCATCATAAGTTATGTAATTCATCCCAACTTGCTTAATGATCTTCTTCACGTCGGGGTACTTTGACGGTAGCGTGTTACCTTCGGGGAGTAACTCCTTTATGAATTCGAGTAGTGCAGTCACACCATTGTCTGAAAAGCCGTATTGGGTCTTCAAGCTATTCAGTTTCACAATGGCATACAACTTTGTAATCTCTTTTGGACAAGAAGGATACAATGGTTCTGTTGCAGTTGCACTATCAAAAAATGATTTATCCGTAAACTGCTCATCAATATTACCATTATCATGCAACTGACTTGTAGGTTGAAAATGATGGAATCTATCTGCATCATGGATCAAATCCTCCATCCTAATATGTTCGGACTCATCAGTATTTGTGGCATGACTAACCGGTTGTTGTTTTGGCTTCTCCGGTATTCTTTCCCCGTGAAAACACCACACGGTATATGATTGAACAATACCATATCTAAGCAAATGAAAATGAATGTCATTTAATTTGAATGTATCTTCATTTTTGCACCGCGTGCAAGGGCACGAATACTTTTCCTTATTGCCACTGTTTTCAGCAACAAATTTAATGAAATTTCTCACACCTTCCACATATTCTGTATTTCTTCGATTAGATTGATTCATCCTTGTTTGTCTATACTAAAAGACATACTGAAAGAAAATAACAAGAGCTAATAAGAAATCATGGGAAACAATATCTTATGGCTTTCCACCAAGTTCAACTCTGATATTAACTAAATAGATGTATATTCTTCTGATTTCACTTGAAATTTAACATTAGCATCAAACTGTTTCCAAAAAAATTTCCATTACAACGGCGCCATTTTGTAGCACCAGAGTAATGTCTATGCATTACCCCTCTCCTGATACTTGGCTTGCGCCATTAACAACAATTTTATCCACTTACTAAATATGGTCTCATATTTAGTAAAACAAAATCATTGCATCAACTTATACCCTAGCAGTCACTACAAGCAGCTATGTCTAACTAGCATGCAGTACAATACAATATTTAGGCTTTAGTAAATATGAGAATTCACACTACAACACTACTTCTCTTCCATGTTGCAATGTTTGGCTGATGATACACCACACGTACGGGGACGTGTTAGATTATCTCACATTGTACAATTTGTAAAACAAATCATATATAAATGTAAAAAGATCATCCTTTGCATAACCAATTGTTTCTTGGTTCTCTAACACTGTACACTTAAAACATCAAATGTGTATTCTGATGGTTCAGATTAGAAGGTGCATCTCTACTTTGGCAAACTGTTAAAGAGTAGTAGATATTGACCATAATCAATCCCCAAAAACTTAATGAAACATCAATCCTAAAAGATGAAGATAATGATGGAACTCAAATGACAGCTTATATGGTAACACTAAACAAACCAATAAGCAAGCGTTATAGGGAATAAACTGTTCCTTAACTTGTGTTGCATCCCTTTCTTTATTATTCTAAACTACAAATATAAGCATGTGATCTTTTCCTATTATTCAACCATAGAAACGAATGGATTCACCGTGTACAGAAAGCCAGTCGTCGATAATACATATAAAGCACTGAGTAGAAACATACATGCTTGTTTTCCAAATAATTTACTGATTTCTATTAATCATGTGTGGATTACAGATTAATTTGTTATCATTGCATTTGACAGTCTTTTAACTAAGTTGTGATAAGTCAATTTTCAAGGTGACTGTAACATTCATCCTAAATCTCTTTTCAACGACATGGAACAAGCAAAAGGTGGCAAATTTTTGGCCGAGAAGAATCAGAAAATCCTTGGTACATAGTTAAAAGTTTATCTTATCACCATGAAGATATTCACGTTAAATTTGAACCAGGTTCTTCAAGACTTAGCCGAGCAACGTATGAAGTTAAAGGTTCTTTTAATTCTACACATAAGTACTGTGATATAACAATGCACCGCAAATACATGTACATAGAGTTTCCATTTCAATTGACAACAAGTATTATTACAAAACAAAGCTTACCTGGTAGTTATGCGCTCTCTTCAATTATGCCAATGAAACTCGAGGAACCAAATATCAAAGATACACAGATCTAAGATAATTAAGATTTCAAATTAGATTTATAATACAAGTATGAAACAAAATCAAATTTAAAATAGAAATCAAATAATTAAAAATGAGTACCCAACCTGGAGTAGGTATTCGATAAATTCACGTTGTAATACTTCTCCGAACACAGATCTGAGAGGGCCACTGATTGGCGTTGAATGAAGGAAGAACTGGTGCGGCTGGAAGGAAGATGAGTTCGCAGCTGGACACGATTAGGTGGAAAGATGGGTTCGCGGTTGGATGGAAGATGATTTCACGATTAGATGGAAAGATGAGCAGGTTGAAGCAAATCGAATTGGTGGAATTGGGGTTTTTTTTATTTAGGTTTTCTTTTCGTTGAAAGAGGACGAAACGAATATCAAAGGAAAGGAGGGAAGGAAAAGTGACGGGCCAATTCTTTTTGGCTTCCAGCGAATATTTGGCACAAAATTAGCGCCATTATTTTCCACAACATTTACGACGGTTACAAACCATTGCTAACTAGCCACGGTTGAAAACCGTTGCTAGTTGGAACGATGCGCGCCAAAAATTATGGCACGAAAGGATGAAATTCACCGCCATCATTTGTCTCCAAAGAAGCTACGGTTAATAACCATTCCCAATTAGCAACGATAAAAAACCGTTGCTAACTGAACCAAGACGGCGATTAACCATTTCTAAATGGCAACGGTTAATAACCGTTGCCAAATGCGCGGATGGTTAGTTGCAAATCTCAGTATTTGGTGTAGTGTGCTTCCTCTGTCCACACGAACTACTTTCCTTTCATGCAATCGGTTACAGATGCCATTACACTGCTAAAATGTGGAATAAATCTTCAATAAAAAGATACCAACCCATGAAAGCTCCTCACTTCAGTAATTGTCTTGGGTTGTGGCCAACTCCTGACAGCTTCCACTTTGCTTTCATCCACTTGAATACCCTCCTTCGACAGAACGTATCCCAGAAACAAAACAATGTGCATCATGAACACGCGCTTCTTTGTTGCAGCATAAAATTGCTCTTGTCGTAGAATCAACAGTACTTCCCGCAAATGCTGAACATGCTCTTCCGTACTCCCACTATAGATCAAAGTATCATCAAAGTAAACTACCACGAACTTCCCAACGAATGGTCTGAAAATCTGGTTCATTACTCTCATAAAAGTACTAAGAGCATTTGACAGGCCAAACGACATAAGCAGCCATTCGTATAGACCTTCCCTGGTTTTAAAAGCAGTCTTCCACTCATCACCTGGTCTAATACGAATCTGATGGTATCCACTCTTCAAATCAATCTTTGAGAACACAACAGACCCACTTAACTGATCAATCAAATTATCGAACCTCGGCACAGGAAATCAATATCTCACAGCGATCTTGTTTAGAGCCCGACTGTCCTACACATCCTCCACGAACCATCCATCTTTGGTACCAATAAGGCTGGCATGGCACATGGACTCAAGCTCTCATGAACATGCCCTTGTTCTAACAACTCCTCCACCTGCCTTCTCAGTTCCTCATGTTCCTTAGGACTCATCCTGTAATGTGGCATGTGAGGTAGTACAACTCCTGGAACAAGATCGTTTTGATGTTGTATGTCCCTCAACAGTGGTAACTCCATTGGTAGTTCTTTAGGAAACACATCTTCAAATTCCTCCAACACTGGTTTGACTTCCTCTGGAATTTCAACTTCCTCACTACTTTCACGCCCGATCAACAAGAACACTTCAGGCTCATCTTCGACTTCTTTAACAAACTCCTTCTGAGTCAACAAAGTCTTCCGCTCCTCAGTTTCTTCTGACTTGCTCTCTCCTTGCTGTCTCTTCTTCGGAACTAAAATGATCTTAGTACCCTCAAATATAAAGCTGTAGCTATTGGTTCGACCATCATGCTACACTGCTCGGTCAAACTGCCATGGTCTTTCCAAAAGCAAGTGACAAACGTCCATCTCCACCACATCACACCAAATCTCGTCTTTATACTTCTTCCCAATAGAAAATGGAACATGAAATCGCCTATCCACCTTCACCTCTCCTCCTTTCCTCAACCAAGCTAACTTGTAAGGATTTGGATGTTTCTCCGTCTTCAACTTCAACTTTCTCACAGCTTCGGTAGAAATGATATTGTCACAACTTCCCGCATCAATCACAAATTTACAAACCTTTCCCAATATAGTGCATGTCGATTGAAAGATATTACTCCTCAACCAACTAGCTTCTTCTTCTCGCTTTGGTGTCAAACAATATCTCCTCGTCATTAGATTGCATCCTTCATCTCCCGACGCGATATCCTGTTCATTCCCCTCAACTGGACTAGAATAATCTTCACCAACATCCTCACCTTCTGCTTCAGCAATCATTGTTCGCTTTTTCGGCTTCGGACATTCATTGCTCTTGTGACCCACTTCCTGGCAATTATAACATTTGAAACTGTTGTTGACCCTTGCCTTCTCAACTTCTTTCACAACTGGTTTACTAACAACTTTAGAAACATTGGAACTCCCACTAGCACCCTTGTTCTGAGTATTGTAACTTGGAAACACACCACCTCCTCGTCTTCCTTGTTTCTTCTAAGCCAACGCTTTCTGGTGCGCTTCAGCCACAGATCTAGGATCAAACATATTCACCATGTCCTGGATCTGCATTCTCAACCCTCTAAAAATCTAGCTTTCAATTGTTCCTCCGTGCCAATGATGTCATTTCGAGCAATCAGTTGATAAAATTCATCAGCATAATCATTAACAGTCTTCGTCCCTTGCCTCAGATTCTGCAACCTCTGATACATGAGTGATTGATAATTATATGGCAAGAACGTAGCTCTCATCAACTTCTTCATCTTCTCCCATGATTCAATCTTTGACTTCCCCATTCTCTCTCGTGTAAGTTTAGTTTGCTGCCACCATGCTAAAGCTCTTCCTCTCAACCTTGTAGCAACTAACTTCACTTTTCTATGCTCAGGAATTTCTTTAAAGTCAAAAATTTCTTCAACATTAGACAACCAATACAGAAATTCTTCTGCTACCATACCACCCTTGAATTCTGGAATTTCAGTTTTCATCCCCGACTCCCAACGTCGATCATCTTCTACATCTCGATATTGATTTCGAACTTGGTCTTGATCTCGATAATGAATGCTAGCTCTATCACCCTCTTCATCAAAATCAAATGTGCGTCTATATCGATCTCGACCATCAACATCCCTTCGATCACGCATATCTCTTCTACTATGTCTATCTTCATCTCGATATGGCTCATCTTCAAACTCACGTAGAGTTCTTCTCTCTTCATGTCTATATTCATGGTGATCTCTTCTCGATGAAATTGATGTTTCTTTTCTTTCTCTAAAAGATTGCGGCGACACCCTCCTCGTTTCCGTAATCGATGGCTAAACTCTATTTCCTCCATGGTTCGAGTTTGGTGACCTTCTTTTTTGAGCTTGATTCATATCAATCATCAATTTCACCAATCTACCAATGCCTTCATCTAACTTTTCATTGAATTTATTGCTAATGCGTTGTTCCATCTGTTCAGCATCTTCTCTCTTGTACAAATCTTCAACATTCTGATGACGATTAGCTCTTCTCGGAGGCATGATTGAATCAAACATTCTTCAACACTTCAAACTCTCAGCCTGAACAACTTCAACAAACAATAACGGTTTGAATTAGCTCGGCCTATACTTAGGTCGCATGGACTGAAACGACCTAACTTGACTTAACTCGTTCAACACTCCCTTAGCTCGGCTCGGCCTAAGTCAAACTTCACTTTGTTGCGCAAGAACATCAATGAGAAAAATTCAAACACTTTCCGAACTTTGATCCAAAATGATATGGATCGAAAACTCCAAACTTGTTGCAACTTCACGTTGAACACGATGAACACCAAACTTCAAACTCCTTGGCTCCAAGACTCAGCTTAGCTATGATTGGCTAAGTCTAGCTCCGATACCAAAACTGACGCAGCGGATAATACGGATTGACGACGAAATGAAGATTTCGTGTCAAACTAATCGAAGAACGATTAGATGAATCAATATAAATCGATGGATTAAAAGATACCGAATACCCAAATTCGTTGATCTCCAAAAGATACCGAATTCTAGCTATCTTCGACACGTTGATCGCACATGATACCGTGTGAGAAGATCTACAATTCTTCGAATGTTGATCAAGCGCACTTGATACCGTGAATTGGCTTCAACAATCGTTGATTCGAGTGCACTCGAATAACCGAAAGTGGAGATAGGAGATCACACTCAACTACCAATTTCAAAAGAGGCACAAAGCACTCAAACAAGTGTATTCAAAAATCAACCACTTTACAAATGACCCGACCCCTCTATTTATAGAGTACAACTCAACACAACAGAACACTAGGTCGTTTACGACCTTACAACACGCATGACCTAATACAGGAAACGACCTATGACCTAACTAAGGTCGTTAACGACTTAACACTTCACGAGTTACAACAGAAACACGCAACACATATTTACAACTGTGAGCGACTCAACACACACTCGACTTAAGTACAACCGACCTAAGATATTACAATAACAACATCATAACGACCTAGCTATCAATGACATAAGAAACACATTACCACAAACGAGTTACGACCTATGTAACAACGACCTATCTCTTCACAGCAACAGGAACCTTCACACGACCTAAGCTTGAACGACTTAGTGAGTCGCGACTTAGCCAAACCCGTAGTGAATAAACGACTTAGCAACACCCGCCTCGGGTTCTCTTCACGCGACCTAAGCTTTACGCAACCTTGAGCATCATAAGTAAAGTGCGGTACTGGGTGAGTTAACTCGCCAGGTCGCTCACGACATAGCATAGGTCGTTCCAACGACTTATCCCACTGTTCAATCTTATCAGGTCGTTCCAACGACTTATGATTAACTTGTCGGTGATCTTCATTGCCTTCCACTGTGCCATCTATGTCCTCTATCTCGTTATTGTTCATCCTGTTAGGTCGTACGCGACTCAACAGCTTGTTAGGTCGCTCGCGACCTAATACTTCATCAGGTTGGACTGCATCAGGCAGCAGCACCAATCCATTCACGCTCGTTAATGGCGTCCTTGTTTATAAACTTAGACATGGCGTCCTTGCTGCTCGTTAATGGCGTCCTTGCTAAGCCAATTGTTTCTCTCTGCTGATTTCTTACCCCAACTTCCCCCTGCCCTTCCCTCTTTTTTCCCATGCCGGCTTCTCCTCCATTGCTCCCCCTTCCTGCGGCCCCCTCCCATGCTCGTTCATCTTCCAGATCTGGCCATTGTTTCAACGGTTTGCTTTCATCGCCCCTTTGTCCCTTGCCTCAACTCCTATCGATCTCTTACATTCCTCCTCTGCCCACTTTTTCATATTTTTATGCTAACTCTATTCATAAAATAATATTTTTAAGCAAAAAATGTGACATAATCAAAATGAAAATAATGTACAAATATGTATGTGCACACAAATCGACAATAATTTAGAGTGAGAATTGTTTTTATGAATTAAATCGGATGGATTTCGTAATGTTATGCTTGCAAAATTCATGAAGAAATATCATAATGTCATGCTTGCAAAATTAATGAAGGAATAACATATAATAATGAGTGTTGATAATATGTTTAGGCGCTCCAAGCATCAACTGGAGTGATGTTTCTGAATAAGCTAAGCAAAACACCACTACTTGTTGACTGACATTTACCAGCCCACGCATGGTTAAATGGCTTATAAGATTAGTTTCAATCTTTCTGCAGTAACCGGTATGAGGCCCGTGATTCGCACATGAAAAGATGAAAGTACATGTTGTACAGACCAATGTGTAATAAACAAAATTAAGAGTTTGAAGAATGTAATCGTAGATATGTTTGTGAAAAGAAAAAAAGGATCAAAAATAAAAAATAATTGTAGTTTTGTAGAGCTTAAACAATGGGAATTTGAAGTGACAAAAGTCAATCCTCTTGGGTTTGATTTAAAATTAGTGGTAAAATGGGTTAGAGAGAATTGTTCATCCGCTATTCATTTGGAAGATGGCGATGACTTGAACTCTACGTTTTCAGTTGGAATGAGAGCGATAGAAATATTTGTTACGAAAGCTGGGCATGTTAATGTGGTAGAAACAAGGTAGTTAAGGCGCTAAACAGCACCAAGCTGGAGCCTAGGACGTTTTTGGGAGCCATGAGCATGAGGCGGCGAACAGTCTGGATGGCTCTCGAAGTTCGAACTAGGTTACGTATTTTAATTTGATTGACTTGATTTTGAGTTAGGGCCAGGCACGAATTTGTTTTTAAGCTGGGTGATTTAACTGGGTGTGGATAAATTGAAGCAAAGTTATGTGTTTAGGCTCATATTGGATCCCAAAAAAATTCTCCAAGAAAGCAGCCCTAGGTGCTCTTTTACAGCGCCTTAAAAGCCGGCGCCTTGGAGCTTTTGGAGCTTTTCCAACGCCTAGTGCATCCATGGCGCCGCAGAAGTCAAAAATGCCCCAGCTTGGAGCCTAGGGCTTTTCGGAGCCTAAGCGCGCCTAGGTGAGGGCTTTGATAACACTAGCTAAAAACACATCAATCCGTAATTTCAGTGGATGAGCATGTACCCACTACATAGTTTCAAGAAACATAATAGTTAGCATATCCCTCTTCTTTGATAAGTCATCAAGGCGGGGAACCTAAAAATTTATTGCATAGCTATAGTGGGATGGTTTGAGGAGTGTCTTCAAGTTAAACACAAAATATGGTGCATAAATCTATACATCTAATTCAATCGCAAATATTATGAAAGTGGGTAATATTATACTCTATCACTTTCATTTTAACTTACGTTCAAGGAATTTACTCTTACCATAATTTTTTGTATTTATAGTGTCAAAATAAATGCGGTAGAAGAAGCATCCATTGATTGTGCTGACGACGACGGCGACGATCATGTTGGTATTGCAAATGATAGCAAGTGTAATTGAATAGCATGGAAGTAGCTTGTGCAAATGATGAGATAGAACTTGGGTCGATCAAATGGATGTTAATGATGCAATCATATATGAGGATAGTCAATAGGCTGATGATGAAAATGTTGAAGATGAGCAAATCACATATGAAGATTCTCTAGCTGATGATATATGATAATGGTGAAATCGGCCATGGATAACTTTCAATTAGATGTGGAAGTGTTTGGGGGAGAATGTGCTAAAAAGGACTACGAGTCAGGTTAATTTTGAAAGTAAACAGAAGCTCATTGAACAATTACGTGAATGAACGATTGAATGTTCTGTTTCTTTTCAATTTCCGAAATCGCCTGTAAATCAATACACGGTTCGTTGTGATGTTGATGAAACATGTCCTTGGAGAGTGAATGCTAGTCTATGAGTGAGAAAATATCAAAATTGGTGAAAAATAATGACATATGGCGACGATCACACTTATTTAAATGCAACTGTCAACTCAAACCATCGACGGGCAACATCAAAGTTTATATGTAGCAAAATACTTCTCTTAATTAAAGTTGAAACAAATATGACTGCAAAAACAATTCAGGAGACAATGTCAAATATGTTTCATATCAAATGAGTTATTCTCGTGCATGGCATAGACAACAAAAAGTGGTTGCAATAATTTATGGAGACTGGGAATCATCATATGCAGAATTGCAAAAATATTTTTAAGCCACACAATGCACCAACCCTAGAACCATATATAAAGTTATTCATAATTGTGGTGTTTTTGATGGTGCCTTTTGGACCTTCGAACCTTCTATCGATGGTTTCATCCACTGTCGACCTATACTGTCTATTGACAGACTCATTTTACAGGAAATATCTGGATACGTTACCAATAGCTGCTGGTGTACATACAAACCAAGGTCTTTTTTGTTAGCCTTCGCTATTGTACAAACAGAGCCTTGGTAAATATGGAGTTGGTTTATTCGTTGCATATGGAATTATATTCCATTTGCGCGTACCCGATGTATTACATTTATCTCAGATCGTATGAAGGAAGTTCCACGTGCGCTAAGACAAGTTTGGCCAATTGAACATCATCATCGCTATTATATTCGTCATATTAAAGCAAATTTCAAGCAAGCAGGGTTTGGTACGGATGAGCTACAATATTTGATACATGCATGTTCCCCGGCACCAGAGGTTGTAAAATATAACGGACTAAGAAAACAGTTGAAGGCTGTAAATAGGAAAGTTGATGCATGGATTGAAAGGAGTTTGAAGAATGAGAAATCAAGCTGGACTCTTTGTCACGATGGTGGCGTAAGATTCAATACGATGATGATTAATATTTTCGAAAGCCTTAACGGTGTGCTGAAAGGAACTAGGAATCTACCCATTTGATTATTAGTTGCACGTACGTTTCATCGATTAAACTATTATTTTTCCGAACGTCGAACTCAAGAAGAAGAATGGACATCACAGTTGACATGGAAGTAGGAAGCATTAGCAAAGAGAAGAATCAAGGATCATGCATATAGAGATATATAGCTTAATAGAATGGCAGGTGAAAGATGTTCATATGTTTGATTATACGATGAATACCGATGATAATGTCACAAAGTGTTCATGCAACATGCCAATTTTAGATCATTTTCCGCACACCTATGTTTTAACAAATGTCATATGGGTAAGATGGTGCAAATAGAGCGTATTTTTACTTATGTGGTACATAAGTGCTAAGTATACCATTGCTTATGCTCCTTTATTTCATCCAATATACGAAGGTCCTACTATACAACCACCACCGATGCGCAGAAATTCAGTTGGTCCATGGTCTGTTTGAGTAAAAGGTTTCATGAATCCACCATCTACATCCGGCGATAATAGATGCAGCAAATTTGGTGCTTTTGGCCACAACTCCTCATTGAATTGTTTCCTATGTATGAATTGTATTCAGTTCTTGTTGCATATGTAAAAAACGTTGGATTTTATTCTTGTTGTTTGTTTTAAAAATCGTTGAACTCTAATGTTCTTTTCAACGTAAGAATAGTTGAACTCTATTCTCATTTTCTTTGTTATAGCAATATGGAGTTTAATTCGTGAAATAAGATACTAATTTAGTTATATGGAGTTGTATTGGTGCAATAGCAGTGATTTTTGAGGTTATATATATATATATAGGAATGGAGCAGTAGGTCGCTGTTTATTGGAAGACCAGAATATGACCAGCACATTTTTAAAGTGCGCAAGCTTTATTTGCAAATATAGCTTGCGCATTTCATGAGTGCACAAGTTATGTTCTACTATTCCAAAAAATAACTACCTACTGCTCCTTCCTCCACTACATAACACCCTCATACCATCAATATTTCATCAACGTAAAATCATTTATACGCCAATACGAACAACAAGCTTTCATCAGTACAACTGAATATCGCCAGCATAAACCATCAACATTACATATCAAGACCATGTTCCGACAAAACAACACACATACCAACCCCAACATGATGTTGAATAAAATATACCATCCATACACTACATAAACATTAATAACTACATGAACAACTAAATAAACATCAATATGGTATATCATCAAATTAAAAAAATCCCTTAATCATAAAGCCTTCTAACCTCAAGAGGAGTCTCTTTTTTTTTTTCCTTTTATAAGCGATTGAAGCTGAACTTTGGGATTCGCCAAAGGTTGAAACAGGCATTTCTTGTTCTTGAGTAGGACCGAAAATTATTTCCTCTTATTGTCTCTCCCACTGCGGCCACTCTTCATTTCTCTCTAGAGGTGTTGACTAACATGCCCAAATCGTTGTTTGCCGTCATACCCAATAGGTCATTGAGGATGAATTTCATCCCCGACATCATGTGTTCCCTCCACTTCCGTATGTGGTTCCTCCCTTACCATTTGCCCTTCCTCCACTGCTGACGGGTCCCCTTCCAAATATGTGGTTTTTCTTCTGCAATAGGAAAAGGTTTTGCTAGCCTGCTTAACTTGTTTCTACCTAAAACCGTACCAAGTATACGTTGTAAGTCAATACATTTAGTTTTCACCTTCTTCGACTCCATACGATTCTGTTCAATTTCATCAACCACATGCAAAGCGCTATATATACCACTTACCTACGCGAAACACAAAACAATATAACAACAAATATGATGTAAAAGTATGGATAATAAACATTTATAAATTAAAATATTAACCACACCACGCTCTAGTGGAGATCAAGGAATGTAAACGACCAATTTTCTAGCCAATTTTTTCAAAATATAACAGTGAGTTATTTTCCAACACCAATACTCATACTAACTTAGCGGCATCGAAGGGTTACGTGCTCATTCAGCGCGATCAATTCCTGAATTCCATGAAGTGATACTTTCCTGAAGGAAGTACATCCAACTACTAGATTCGGGGTCTAATGGCACTACGGGATCAAGAATGTGTTTGTGGTCAAAGCCAAACTATTTCATCACTGTGTCCAGAGAATATAATTCAAAGTCCAAAGCATCACTACCACGAAGTATATCTAAATCCATCGCACCTTTAGCCAGTGGTTTAGAAAATTCACTTCTAAATCAAGTCATTGCTAGCTCACTTTTAGATTTTATTGCCTCTTTTGGTGGAAATACGCAAAGCAAATCATGAAGCAACTCCATATAATCAATGTCAAAATTTCATAAATATACACGAAAATTGTCCATGCCTAGACTAAAAAAGTAAACATTAACTAGAGTACAGTCATTTCTTCCACTCTAAAATGAAAAATATTTGTCTCAGGTCTCCATCTATCACACAATGTCGTAATATGATGATGATCTAGCATAATGTAATCAACTTGCATTTCTTTCCAAAACCCGGCCATTCTTATGTTTTGTTCCAACCTAGGATCTTTAAAATCTATTTTATTAAGCTTGCTTGAATGATCAAATTTGTTAATTGTTTCTACATCCTGACTTATAACAAAGAATTGCAATTAGTATTTCGTATTTGCATTTTGTGTTAACAATAATTCAGTGTGTATAAAATAAACAGGAAAATTGGCACAAGGAAGAAGTTGCAAAAAAATTTAGTCTTGGGGACGACAAGTTTGTTTTTTAGTCTAAGGGACACTTTTTAGTGTGAACAGAAAACGATAGCTGCAAATATCATTCAGTGATTTACAATAAAAAATGTCCTTCATCCTACAAAACAAAATTCTTGTCCCTGGAACTAAAATTTCCTACAACTTTTTTCTTAAGCCTAAAAACCCCTAAAATAAATACCTCCATAAGCGAATCATTTCGACATCTATGATGATCTTGAAGATAAAGAACACTTCTATCTCGGGGTCTGGACGACAATTCTACAATACATTTATCACCCAATTATTTATTCAAAAATTTATTTTGCAAGTAGGGTTTCTGGACTGATTTATCAATAATTAAAATCTCAACTATGACAACAATATGCGGTAATTGTCATCGACAACACTAATAATACTTAGTACCATTATGAACAACAATTGCTTATTAATTTAACATCAATTTCAAAAAAAAAATTAACCTATAATTGCTATGGATGAAGAAGTTCTTTTTAGTTAGAGCTAAAACAGTTAACTACTTCAAAGTATACTTGAGATGAATGTAAATTGAAGGTTTGATTTGGGAAAATAGTTGGGTTGAAATGGGTATTGAGGTGCATTTTGAGAAGAAGGAGAGTAGTTTGAGAAGGGGGGAAAGATTCTGTGATTGCTAGAATTTTTAAGCCCGATTTATAACTTGCGCAATCCATGTTTGCGCAACACATAAATATACAGCTTGTGCAAATATGGATTGCGCAAACAACATTTTTTTATTTTTTTTATATTTTGCGCAATCCATATTTGCCTAAGCTATATAAAAACGATGTTCTAAAATTAGTTTTCCGCTAACCTTGTTTGCGCAAAAAAGTTTTATAGCGGAGCCTTGTTTTAAAATTTGTCCCCATACAACCAAATTATACCTTCATTCAAGTTAACAGCTTTGTATCTTCCAACTTATCATTCAGTAATTAAACTATAATCTACTTCTTCGTCCACCTTTCCACTCCAGACTCTCAACGTTTCTTCCTTATTTGATTTTCCACCTTTTTTGCCATTTTCATTTCTTCTTCCCAATACTGTTTTAGCAATCAGCACTCCAACTTAGCATCGGACATGGTTGAGGTCTGCATCAGTATTGAACCGAGAGTTTAATGCATCAGTGTCGAAATTACGATGAAATTAAATTGCTGCTTTGAATTAGGTAATTTTAATTGACGACCATCACTAAATATTAGCAAGAACCACGAGAGTCGATTTATATTTAAATTTAAATATTTTATATTCATGTAATTCTAGTTTGATTTTGTTTTCTACTATTCTCTCTCATTAATTAATTTATAGCATTACATCACTGGAGGAAGCATATATTGCTGCAGTTTTACATCAAATTTTGTTACCATGATGTTTCGTACTCATGAAATACAGGTGTTCCCTTGAACTTTGACGTTGTTATTTCCTTTTTAGTAGTTTGATGCCTCTTAACCAAATGAAAAACACATGAAAAAACAGACCAAAATATTAGCTACATGTTCACAGGTGAAATTCACAAGAAAAATAGTATTCAACAAACCTAACCATATTTTAGCTACCTACCGTAGATGCTTATGTATTGAATGCTACATACACGCATATATTCATTTCTGTTTTGACTATATAATTTCTTCTAATCTTTCTCTTACCGAATATGGATTCTTAGTGTATATTGATTTGGTTTGTCAACTGGATTAGTGCATCTCACATCTCTACTTTCCACAACGGACCAATATTCTGTTAATTAGAAAGCATTATTACTTCTGAAAAGTCATATTTTTTTGTTCTCAAATTCAATTGTAATAATATTTTGTTATGTATAACCAATTCATGTCCACAAGTGCTTGTGCCATAGAAAGGGTATTGAGAATGGTAATTAATATTGTAGCTGGACGTGAATTATATTTTTGAATAAAGGTGGATGGTGGAGGAATTCAAGTAAGGAATCGGATAAACATTTATAGGTATGGTTTATTTTGCACTAGATTACAAATTTGATATACTGAATAAACTCCTCTTTTTGTTGTTAATTAAGTTCATTTTCAAAACTATGCAAATTGATCGTCGTAGTACTCTTCATGGAAACATATGTACACTTATAAACAACCACTCAAATGCCATCTTCATCCTACCGCACTGAATAATATGATTAACCACTTAATCGTGAATGCGATTAACCAAGATATGTACATCAATACCATAGATAAATTATGTGTCAAAAAGTTAAATTTCTGCAAATTGCTTGAATTTTTCATGCTTAACTATCTCTGCTTACGCATATCTGGTGGATTAGATTATTTCAAAAACCTTCCATCTCAAACCTTTCAAAACCATTGAATTAAACCTTTTCAAACCATTCAATAACCAAACCTTTCGAAGACTTACTATGTTCAATTTAAAATAAGCGGAAAGTCTACGTTTATAAACTTTCGACTACATTGGAAGCAACCTTTCGACTTTGTCAAAAGCTATGCTTCGATAGCCCTGGTTATACTTTAACTAGAAAACAAGGGTAAGTCACCTAAGTTGAAAGTTCTCTTTCAAAAGCATGGAGAAGCGGGTAATTTTAAAAACAAGTAAACCTTTCGACAATGTCGAAAGGTTCGAAACAAAATAAGACAAAACAAAAGCGACAGTAACCTTTCTACCGTGTCGAAGGTTCAAAAACCTCTATTTAAATATTTGACCTGGTCGATAGCAACCAAGATGAAAGCGCTTATTCGAAAGCAAAGCAGGCGATCATTGGCTTATAAAACAAACATACTTCAACTCCTTTGCAACCAACCTTTCGGCTAAGAACCCTTCGACCTAATCCAATTCACTACGTACCAAGATACTTGATACCATATGCATTGGTTTTACCTTGTCGAAAGCTATAACATTAGCCGAGAGGTCAGGATTGCAAGGTATGATGTCTAAAATGGATGAAACATGCCAAAAGTGTGTTTTTCTTATTTTAAATTAAAAGATATAACTTTTCAACTAAGCTGCCTTTATTTGTAAAATTCTCACTGGTTAACAAATACTTTTTAGAAAAGTGCTGCCACTATTTTCAAAAATAAATATTCTAAAATGCTTCTTCTCCTTAATTAAACTACTATGTAACCCATGTGTTGCATCCGGTATGTTGTAGGAAAATAATATTATAACTGCTTTTTAAAAATATAATTTATTATGCAATATTTGATGAATTTTGTTAGAATAAATGAGTTATAAATTAAATTACTATATTTGACTAAAAATTAAATATCATTTTTGTTATGAAATTGGTTTATTTTTATATTTGAGTAAAAATTAAATTATCATTTTTGTTGATTAAAATGAGTTATATAACGATTTATTATTTTTTAGTATTAATTATTTTCCAATCAAATAAATGAAAATATGTATTCTTATAAATATTGAAATTAATATTTTTATAAAATTTCATAAATAATATGCAGATATATTATGAAATTGACATTTAAGTTTTGATAATTTGAATAAAAGTTAAATGATGCATACATTAAATTTCAAATATTATTTACGACCAATACATAAAAATAGAAGTGTAATACTAAGGACTCAATGTATTTTTATCCATTTATAGTTCTTGCAGCACCTATTTATCAAAATAATTATTTGATATTATCAAAGTGATAAAAAATATTTATTTAAATAATAAAAGGAAAATAAAGTGAAAATAAGACCCAAAACGTTACAAATCCGTTGCCATTTTAATTATGTAAAAAAGTTGATTTTTAATTCATTGTTCCATGCCTTACTATTTTTATTTTATAATAAAACATTATAATTTTTTTAACATTATGTAAAAATGATAATAAAATATGAAAGAAAAATATTTCTAATCAAAATATGGTATAACTTTTGTCCCTAGTTAACTCGGATTACGAATATAAATAATTGAAATGTAACTTTTAGTACAAAAACGTACTAATTGAAAATATTTATTCCTTTTTCAATATTACAGAATATAAACATTCATCACTTATCATTCATTGTAACGTTATTCTTCACAAAACATAATTTAATAATGATAAGAATCCATTTAACGTATCAATTTTATGAAGGAAAAACATTATATATGTTCGTAATGTTGTATCAATTTTGAAAATATTTTTTTTCGTATATATTTGCTTGCAATGAAATACCAACTTTAGAAAGAAAAACGTTATGCATATATTTCTTTGTATTAAATAACTAATTTTAGAAAGAAATAAATTTTATGAACTTAAATGTAGAAAATGTAAAAGTATCAAAGATAATTTCGTATATAATTGTGAAAATATTGAATTATATGGACTTGAATGAAAATATAGTTTTACCATTTATGTTGGTACAAATACGTTATACACACGAAATTATCATTTTTATGATTTATTGGATCAATAAAAAAATATGTTAATTAGATTTAGTTAAAAAATTAAATTCAAGATCAATTAATAAATTCAAACATATGGACTTGAATGTAAAATAATATAAGAAAACTTAGGAGAAATCCATAAATAATTGTTTAAATTATTGAATGTTGGCCTATAAATGTAAAATTAGTTTTAGTTTAAATATCAATTAGTAGAACATTGTAGTAGTTTGTATATAATATGGAAATTTAAAACTATCTAGACTTGAATGGAAAATTAATTTTACCATATTTTTTCAATATGAATGCAGTACATATATTGAATCGTCATTTTAAAGAATTTATTACATCGATTAATGAACGTTCGTTAATTGTAGTTGTTTCAAAAGCTTAAATTTAAGATCAGATAACCTAGTTTAATATATATATATATATATATATGGACTTAAATGTAAAATAACAGAAAAAACTTGAAAGAAATCTATAAATAATTGTTAAAAGTAGTATTAAATTTTAATGATAAAAGAAAGAACCAATAGAAACATTGTAATAATTATAAGAATAATAAATTATAAAGATGTAAAAAAAATATCTAGAGAGGATTAAGGAGAGGAGAGGGAATTCCTAGAATTAATGAGTGAGCTTTAAATTCTTCTGTTTTACTATTATTTAATAGATATATAAACACTTAAGTCTCATACCTCAAATAATTTTATATATTTATCAAACCACTTAGTAAAAATATGGAAAAATTCTAGAAAATCTATTTTAATAGTTTTCCAGATCTAAAAAATTTCACATTTAAATAATAATTATTTTAGCGTAAATAATTTATAACTCAATAAATCATTTTCTTCACTAGAAAATTAATACAAAATTCACATTGATTCAAGAAATTATAAAAATTGAAACTCATTCCTAAAATATTATTTTTGACCTATATTTAATTTTCATGGAATTTTGATGCCTTTTAATAAGGTTTCATGTCAAACATATCATATAATCTAACATGAACATATATAATTCATCAACAAGCATATATATAATTTTAATCATCAAACACATGGCATATACTTGCAAAAACATTTCGAATCTAATCTAACAACCGCAAACCCTAAGAAAAATGGGATATAGTAATTATTTACCTTAGCTTTGAGATTTTAAGATGTGAGATTTGTTGATTTAGTTTATTATATTTCTTTTCTTGAATCCCAGCTTATCTTCTCTTGAGAACAATAATGGTGGCTGGCCTAGAGAGTTTTTAGTTTGGTTAAGCGAAAATAAACATGAGTTTCTATTCCTAAGTGTTTAAGGTATAAGCCTATCATATTTCTTATATTGCCTTTACTCTTCTCCTAACACATTAGTTTATATCTTTTCATTTTGGTTAACATTTAACATGGCACGGCTACCCTTAGTTTGATCAAATCTCAACTTATTACTCTTCACATTATTTCGTTTAATTTTGTTAATTAAATATTCTAAATAATGTTATAAAAATATGGGGTGTTACATCAATCTTCCTCTAAAAAACAGCCTCAATCCTTCTTTCAGATTGAGTCATATTTGAATTTGATCGACCTTCCGCTAGAAGATTGTTTCGGTGCTTTGGCTAGGTACCAAAGGCTTACTTCGTGCTCCCTCTAGCTGGTACTTCAGGCAAGCCATAGAGACGGTATTGAAGGCTTGTTCAGTGCTTTGATCAGGTGACAAAGGCTTGTTCCGTCCTACCTCTAGGAGATGCTTCAGTCAGGCCATAGAGACGGTACTAAAGGCTTGCAAGGCTTACTCCATCCTCCATTAAGGAGGCGCTCCGAACACGTCACGTAGACGGGACCGAAGGCTTGCAGAAGCTTTGGTCAGGCCATTTCTGACGATAACAGAGGCTTACTCTGACCTTTCTCTTGGAGGTGCTTTGACTAGGCCCTTGTGGTGGTGTCAAATGCTTTATTTTTCCCCTTACGACCATCTTAGGTAGTGATCTACGCCTTTCCTTTTACTCTAGGAGATTCTTGTCCCTTTTCATGGTTTATCTAGTAGACACTCATGTTTCAACTTCTTTATCCATCCATTGTCGGGAAATATGATTGCAAATGTTTGGCGTCTTGCCTTTTCCAATAAGATTATTCCTAATTATTTAAGAATATCCAATCTCCTTTTAGAACGGTCTTTTTTGAATTCTTGGTCATTCTATCTTGATATCCTTTTGTAAATATTCCAGACTTATTTAGCAATCTTATTTCTTAATTTATTGATCGAATTCGTAGAGTTTCTTTTATGTCGTAACCCTCCGATGAGATTCCATTTCAACTTCGATTGGAAGCACTATTTCTCATGTCGGATCCATACTAATTTTGGAATCATAAATGCTAGAGAATTTGGTACGAGATATGATCAAAATCATAAGTATATTGGAATCCAAAACAAGACATGACCAAGTAGCCTTTAATGCTATGTCATCTTACTATTCTATTCTCGATCCTTTTAGATCTAATTTGAATTTCGTAGCTTGAAATTATCATATTGGATGTTGATTTGATTCCTGATTTGCAAGTTCATTTGAGTTCCTTCTCCTTTTTAATCGGGAGGTGGTTTTCTTGTGATGCCCATTTTGTCTTGAAAGATTGATCATACCATCATTACTTGCTTTGGTACTAGTGATCCTTTCTCTATTTTTTGTCCCACATGTTTTAAGGTAATCCGCATAGAGATCTTTTAGTTGCTTCATTTATTCCTTTTGGCTTTGCTTTTGTGAGTTGAAAGTTATTTTTGATATAGGAATATAAATCTATCAGTCCGACTTTCCTGGTGTTCCTTAATCTTAGGTCAATAGTTATTCGGTTTCCACCACTGCCTTGTTTGCCAAATGATTGCAGTTACATGCTTTCTCTTTAGGCTTTCTAATGTTCGTGCGCTGTAATTACAAAGTGGTTCATTTTCGGTCCTCGATTTTTCCTTTCTCGGCAAATATCGGTTTAATTAATTTGTCCCTTCTAGTTATTCATGATCATAACTCTTAGTGATGCTTTTCCATTCTTTAAAGTTTGTTTATAGCATTTTTACAATCTAGATAAGAGACTTTTTTCCCAATTCTCAAAGCTCAAAGGAAATTTTTGTAGCCTTTATAATCCCATGACAGAAATGGGTATCTCGAATAAAAGACGGAGTGATCATGATATATAAATCAATAGTTTTTTACATGAGAAATAACTTTTCTAATTAGAGTTTTTTCAGCATAAATGGGCCGTGGTAATTTTCAACAGTAAACATTTCAAAGCTTTTATAAATTCCTTTTGAGGTAGACTTACATGTGCTTTTCCAATCCTTAGGATAATTGGCAATAGTTCCTTTGATCCTAAAACACTTACCTAAAGATGTGTTTGGTAAAAATCGTTTGAATAAAATTGTTTGTTAAAAATGAATGTTGATGTATATTATTCCTCCTTTGTAAATTGTAAAATTGTACCACCTTAGGTTTTACTTATCGAAAAGAAATATCTTAATTATAAATCGGAAAGGTCATGATTCATGAATTGATAAGTAAGTTTGATGACAGTGAAGGATATTAGAAAACACAGTTGACAGTAGTAAAACAAATAAGGAATGAACTCAAGATTGTTCGATAGAATTAAATAAATGACATTCTATTGCAACCGTGCATAATAGTTTGTACATAATAGAGCGCTCAAACATGAATTATAAAAATGAAACTTACTTTTAAATAGCGTTAATGAGTTGCCCAATCTCCCCCTTAACACAATAATAGTCCCAGTAGTCCATCCAGTATCACAGTCCCTCCTGATCAGGAAGCCACCAGAGGATGCTCCATGGGCTACGGGAGAAAACCAAACTCATACAAAGCTCGCTAGGGTAGGTGACACGGCACAATAAGGCAATGCCAGGGTAGATATACCAATTACGCACACGAGCTGGTGGTAATGCGTAGCAGCTTCTACCGCCCACCTTGAGCCACGCCACCAAACCATAAATCAAAAGTGGCCAACAAATAAACCTCAAAGTCAGAATATAACATCGAAGGAGTATGTCAGATAAGAGGGGCTACCTCCTTGCCCCGAGATTGCTCATGTTTTAGCCACCTTATGCCAACTCACGGGAGTCGGGTCCACTTATATACCTCGAAGGAATGCCGCCGCCATCCTACTTCATTCTGGAATCTCTACCGCGTACACGGTTGTTAAAGTGGTTTTCGGAGTTGGCAGAGAGTATGACAACTTCCGATCTCGGTCTCTTTAACAACCAAATGTTACTATAACACCGCCATCATTTTCAAATTAGTTTATGCTTTAAAACCAAATATCATTGCCTTTTCAAAACCAAATCAATACGATATCATTTTCATTTCAATATATATCCTTTTCTAAAATTATAACACTTTCAAAGTTATAGCATTTCGACATCAAAACACTTGAAATAAAACACTTTCAAATTATAATACCTTGAAACTCATAACTTTGAAACATAACTTCCACCACTTAAATGGTTTAAATATTTGAAATACTTTATATAATAAAATAGCTTCTTCGATTTCACATATTAATTCCAAAACAACTCGAATTTCTAATTTTTAAATTTAACCAAATCTCATGTCATAAATTTCATTCAATTCAGTTTCCAAATAAACTGTTCCAATTTATATCGATTTCAAAACAGATTTGATCCCCAGAATAAACCATTTCAAATTCAATATATTTCAAACTTTAAGTATTTAACAATTTCAAAACTAAGTTTGGTAATTACGATTCAACGGTTCAGTTTTCTATTATTTAGTTTTGAAATATTTTACATAATAAATCCCTTATCATTTAAATAAAACTCAAATCACAAATAACTAAATATTTTCTTCAATTTATTTATACTTGAAATACTCGTTTAATTCGTCTTAAACCAAAATCAAGTTATAAAATCATACCTTCTAAAATTTCAAATTTAATAAATTTCACATCAAATTTGTCTGGGTTTAATTTTAAACAAATTCACTTACAAATAAATCTCAAATTTATCTTCCAACCTTATTTAAATCAATATAAACTCTATATTGAAATATAATTTCAATACTTAACCATATTTTCTTCAATAAAATCAAACTTATTATTAAGCTTATTCTATATTAAAACAAATTATACATAGCTTAAAATCAAGGATAAAATAACATTTATATAATATCAAAAATCAATACTTATCTAAAATCATATATTTCTTTACAAAACCATAGAAATTATTTCAAATTATTTTTATATATAGACCATGGTGTCTGTATATAATTTTTTATCCTATGATCAAGTGATATGAATATTTACCATTTCAATTCGTAAGTTAAAACATAAATACGTTATATATCATTTCAAACTGCAATCCCGAATGAAATGAAAATCCACAATAACTTGCAGTTTATAACAATATAAAAAACAACATCCATTCATCCAATATCAATCATCAAACATTTATCACAATCATCATCCAACTCAATCAATAACATCAATATAGAACAGATAATATATAACAGGTATTTACTGGCAGTTTATATTCAATGGTAAATTAAATAACTATTTTATCCAAATAAATTCAAATAAACTGAGATAATGATTCAAAATATGTCAAACAGTCATAAATAAATTTCTAATCACATCATAAATCAATTTAACAAACATAAGAAATTTTAGAAGTTGTGATTGGGTTAAAACACTCACCTTTGAATTTAAATTGAATTTAAATCCAATTTAAGCCCAAAATTCAGACAGTCTCAGAATTCGCCCAAACCAGCGTCAAAATGCCCAGATTTTTAATACGATCCCAACGCAAGAGGTCGCGCATGAATCGGGCCTCTTACGTAAAAGTTATAACGATTAGAAGTTATACGATTGCAAAATAAAAGAAAAGAAAAGAAAATAAATATATCTTTTGCAACCTGCTACGTCATTACAGAAAGAAGCTGAAACCCTACACGCATGAAATCTCGATCCCATTCGATGTTTCAACAAGCTTATCCTCGTTCTTGCAGATTCTGGCCATGCGTTGACCAGGCGCAAAGCTAGAATTCTTCAAGTACTTAGTAGGCCTGTTTCAACACCCAGTGAAAATACTTGAAAAACACTTTTAAAAACAGATATGGCAAGTACAATCCAAACAAATCAATTAAACCAAAAAGTTGTCTAACCATGGTTCGCCGATACACAATGGTTATGCCTGGATCCCCCAGGAAACAATCCATATCCGTAAGCTTTCTCAACCCTGCGAGTTACGCCATGATGACTAGTAGAGTGCAGGATACACAATGGTTGCGCCTGGATCCCCTAGGAAACAATCCGTACCCCTAGGCCGTCTCAGCCAGGCGGTTTCGCTACTAATGCGACCTACATAGAGTGCAGGATACACAATTGTTATGCCTAGATCCCCCAGGAAACAATCCGTTCCCCTAGGCTAGCTCAGCCAGGCAGTTGCACTATACAGTCGCGCTCGTAAGAAAAACCGTGGGTTACGCCACGGTGGGACACTCGAGTATCACATCCGGAAAACCAAAAATCAGAGAGACTAATATCGATAGAATGAATCCATAATGTGGCCAGAAAGCGGATATCAAGCAGAAGGAACTTCCCATATCTTTACTTCGAAAATATATATCATATAGTACCTTTCAAATCACTTTCAAATGTCATACTTATATAAAGTCCATTATATAGGATTTCATTATCCAATCGAATACTTTCCAAAATCAATAGTATATCAAATCATACTTATATAGACTTCGATTATATAAAATTTCTCTTTCAAAATTGAGTATCTTTCTCATACAAATCCATTTTATATAAGTTCAATAACTTCCAAATCAAGTATTTAGTAACATATGGTTCTCACATTTCAATCTATTTCAATATCAATTCAGTTTCAAAATCATATATGATTTCACTAAATCATTTCTTCCAAATTAAATATCTTCAGTTTCAAAGTTTCCACAGAATAGATTTAGAAAACAATCCCAGTTTCCAAATTAACATAATTCAAGCCAAACAAATTTATTTCCAAAATCACCCTATAATTACTGGTTTTAATTCCAATCTAATTTCAAAACCAAATATTTTTCTCAAAATCAATTATACTCAAAAATGGTTTCCAAATTGATAATCAAGCCTTTAAAACCTTTAAACTATTTATTTCTATATGAAAAATCCAATTTTCCTTCTGCAAATTACTTATTTAACAAAAATTTCAAATTTACTTAAGTTTTTCGTACTTTAAATATACAACTAAACTCATATTCTTTATCAAATATTTTATACTCTTCAAAATTTCTTAGTTTTAAAATTTTAAACCTTGATTTGGAAGTGCTCGAACCTTCAAAATAGTCGATGAAATCAAATTTCAAATCTAAGAGTTGGAAATCAGCAAATCAATTTTTATAAATAGAGTTATACTATATCTAGTCGAGAACTCGAGGATTGAACACCGGCTTACTTTAAATCATTTCAAATATATATACATAAATCTTTTGAATAATGAATTATACTTCGGGATTTGAAACCAAAATTAGTTTCACAAAATCACTCGCATAGCGAAGCTACTAAGTGGCCTCTCCCCACTCTGAAACTCGAAAATCAATGTCGATGATGCGTGCACTCATCACCGAAATTATTTCCCAGCGACAAAAGTGAGTTCTGGACTTCTAATTTCTTGAAACTTCTTTAAAAATCTCATCGAAATCATTGGAATTCATTCGAATTCATTTGAAACATTTCTTATTTGAAAAATATCTTTTAAATCGTATTATTATATATATATATTTCCAAAATCTTAAAACCAATCTCAAACACCGGAATTCAATCTCTCGAATTCAAATTAAAACCCTTCAGTTATAAATTATTTTTATATAAATCCATTTCTTATATAATCTTCAAAATTTCAAATCCTTTTGAAACTTTTATATATAGAATAACATTTCTTATTCGTTTTATATATAGGTATATAATCCTTACCGAAAACATTTTCTCCTTTATATATAAAATAAAATCATAGTTACCCAAATAAAAATTTCGGTATAAAAAAAAATTTAAAATACAAACAAAACCCGATTTTTCAAAGGATGATTTAAGAATGGATTTCCCAACAAAGATAGAGATACAAATTAGAGGGACTCTAATCAAATAGAATTCTGATTCAAAGATAGGCTCGATCGATGATTAGGAAATTAAATTACAGAAATAGAAGATAGATATACTTATATAAATCGTGGGCGACCTTAACCGGGTCAACCGTGACTTCAGGAATATGATCGATGCGGAATTCTAAGGCAAATTGGCATTCGATCACCGGATATAGAATTCGGCATAACCAGAGATAGCAGCATCTAAACCGAGGATATATAAATCTTCGGTGAATCGATGCTATTTTAAAGGAGTTTCACCCCTTTACAAATCATTCAGTGGAGCTATGAGATACTCCTGAATTTAGAAAACACGAATAGATACAGACAAAAATGGATTTGGAACCGAGGGGGATGTTCCAAAACTCAAAGGAGAACCGAATCAAATACGAAGAGATTCAAGCTCGAACGAAAGTGATTCTGTAAATGAATTTACCATATATGCTAAGTTTACCTAGAGCCAAAGCTTTGATACCAACTGTAACGACCTGATATTTTCAATTATTCGCATCCACACATGTCGAACTTGAATTGTTCAAAATACCGAATTGTTAATTTAATTTGGCAAACTCAGCATATATAGTAAATAAATCAATCATAGAATCACAGACACAGGGTAATATAATAATACGCAGCGGAATCAATAAATAGTAGTTCATGAAGTTACTATATAGATATCAGAGTTAGAAATAAATTACAATAGAATAGTTCAAATGCAGTGAAGTCGCCAATGCAATAGATGGCTTCTCTGAAACAATCAACTAGAAATGCTGAAAGCTGAATTGATAGTTGGATCTCCAAACGAAGCTCCAAACTCCAAAGGTGGGTCTCAAATGCTGTATCACTCAGTCTGACCCAAGTGTAAAGCAAAAACACAAAACACTCGAGTCAGTATTATCAATCTTATATCAATAAATCCAACTCAAGTGAAATATCAACTGAAATACAAGTAACTTAAGGATGTTTGGGATAACCATCCTCTATGGGTCCATGGAGCTATCTACATGGTAGAAACATACACTATAACACCGAGGTCATTTCAAATTAATTTATAATTCACAACAAAATATCATTTCATTCCAAATATATATATTTCCAAAATATATATAAATAATTTATAAAGTAGAATATTTGTAATTTCCTCAAACTTAACAAATCACTTCAAAATCAACCCGACTTCCCTATTCAAATTTAATTCAATCTCAATTTATCAATTTCCATTCAATTCAGTTTCTGACCAAACAAATTCAAATTATATATATTTCAAATACGGATCCAAATCAAAAATTAACCATTTAAATTCTAGTATATTTCAAAGCTTTAATATTCAACATTCCAAAGTTCAATTTAACAGTTTCATATAGATCTCGATTTAACCTTATTTTTTAGTCTTGAAATGTTCACTTGATAAATTCAGTATTTATTAAATAACCTAAATTTACCTTTAAACTAAATATTCCTTTCGATTGTTTAAACTTGAAACATCCATTTAATCATTTAAATCAAAATCAAGTTATATATCAAATCTAAAATTTCAAATTCAATAGTTCAAATCAATCCAATTAAGTAGAATTTTTAACTAAATACCATTTCAAATAAATTCAACTTTATCTTCTCAACCTTAACTTATTCAAATTATTACAACAATCAACTTTTGAAATATAAATTTAAATAAATATTTAAACATATTATATGGATTGATTCAATCTCGATAATATTATTATTAAATATATATATATAATTTCCATTTATATATAATATCTTAAGACCCAATATTTATTAAGAACCATATATTTCCTTTTAAACTATAGAAATTATTTTCAAACATTTATATATCCATATGTGGACCAACGGTGTCTGTATATAATTTCCTACCCTATGGTCAAGGGATACATATATTTATCATTTCAATCCGAATTTTAAATATACGGGTAGATATCACTTCGACCCGTAATCCCAAATTCAATTTAATTGAAAATCGCTTGGGTTTAACATTTCAACCCATAACGAAATTCTCCTATTCTAAAGTCTGTTCGGGTATGTATCATTTCAACCCATAATGAATTCTATATTACAGGGAACTTGCAGGGTGATAATAGATATGAAAATAATATAACAGGCATATATCCTCAATAACAATATAATATAAACTACAGGATATGGTGTCATATCCCATAGGTGAACAGTTATATATAGTATCATATAACAATTTAAAATTAATAACAACAACATATTTCAATTGTCGTTTCAATTGAAATCAAATTTAATAAATAAAAGAACGTTAATCGTGAGTGATTGCTCATCTTTCAAGCCTAGAGGAGAGGGCGGAATGAGAAGAGATACGAATCCAAGCACAGATTTCGAAGCAAAGCAATATTGGCAAGAATTTTAACGATCAAAGCTGATAAAGAGGAATTGACGAAATCAAATCAGAGTTGGGTCGAGGAAGATAAATAGGATAAGTGAGCTATATATAGTTGTTGTAACATCCCGCCTTTTCGCACACTTTAAACCGACACACGTGCCAATTCAAAGCATATGCAAGGGCGGATTGTTATGGGGTAAATAAGAAAAGCAGAGAAGAAATAAAGCAAAATAGAATCTCACAGCGGAAGGATAAGATATAATAATCAATATACAGTTCATGATAACTGTTTACAAAATATTTGTTTTACTTATACAATGAATATCAGAGTTACACATACCAATACAATCAATGCAGTGGAAATTTAGAGTGTGGTGCAATACTGTAAATAATATAATACGGATTCTTCGTCTTCATCCTCCAAAGCTAAAATCTTCGATCCTGAAACGCTCGAACTGACCCGAGCGAATTTGAAAAGACAAAAACACTCGAGTCAGACTAAAAGATCTTATGTGAGTTAAATTAACAGAAATAAATATGAGTACAGTAACTCAAGAGATGTTCGGGATTTACATCTCCTAAGGATCCGTTAAACTATTTACTATGTAGTATATTGCGCTATTATAGTAGTGTCTATTTATAAAATAAACTTACTTTTAAATAGCGTTAAGGCTTTACATTTTCCACCTTAACACGTAAAATGCCAATAGTCTATACAGTACCGTAATACCTCCTGATCGGGAGGCTACCAGAGGATACTCCATAGGTACGACACAAATAGAAACTCGTAGTAAAGGCTCGGTATGGTAGGTGACACGGCACAACTAGGCAATGCCAAGGTAGATATACCAGTTGCTATCCAGGCTGGTAGAAACGCGTAGCCGCAGTTACCGCCCACCTCGGACAAACTCCTCAAAATCAAAATATAGAAGTGGCCACTGAATCAATCCAAGTCAAAGTATAATATCGAAGAGGAGGGTCCGATCAGAGGAATGACCTCATTGGCCTGAGAATCGCTCCTGTTTTAGCCACCTTATGCCAACTCACGGGAGTCGGGTCCACGTATTTACCTTACAGCAAAACGTCGCCACCACCTACTTCATTCTGGAATCTCCACCGCGTACACGGTTAGCCAAAGTGGTTTTCGGTATCGACAGAGAGTATGTCCATATCCGATCCCGGTCTCTTTGCCAACCCATCGTTATTATAACACCGCGGTCATTTAAAAATAGTTTATAATTTAAAACCAGAATAAAATTTCCCATACGATATCAAATTAAAACCCAAAATAATATGATATCATTTTATCTCAAATATAATCCTTTTCCAAAATCATACTGGTTTAAAATTTAAAATATCTGGAAACCAAACATTTGAATTATACTTTCAAAACATAATATTTCGGAATTCATACTTTTAAAACCATAACTTCTAAAACTTGAATGGTTTGGATATTCAACGGTATATAAAATAAAAGGTTTAACTTAAATGTTACTTTGTAAAGAAAATAGTTCTCATGGCTTTACAAATACATTTCTTTATTAAAGTCTAACCCAAAATTTGTATTATCTCTCTCAAGTTCCAAAACCACTTCAATTTATATATATATACGTATATCCATTTGGAGTATTAATATTTCAAACTAAAGTTGGATTTTATTCTTTCAACAAATCGAATGTTCTATTAATAAGTCTTGAATATTCACATAAAATCCATAAATAAATAAAAACTCCAATTTCTAGTAATAAAATATATATTTTTTTCAATTCAAATTATACTAGAATATTCATTTCAATTTATCTTGGGAAAAATCCAATTATAAATATCATATCTTAAAATTTCCAAACTTAACATTTAAACATATGATATAAATTATCAAACTCCATTTTCTAAATTTTTTTTTCCATTTTTAAATAAAGAGATTTATACACCTTTTAATTTCAAAATTTTCAACTTCATATGTATATATATGGAAGAATAATATTTATACAATATAAAATTTAAGATTATTATAAACCGTATTCCATCCAAACCATAGAAATCACTTTAAAATAGTTATATATAGACCGCGGTGCCTGTATATAATTTTCTATCCTATGGTCAAGTGATACGGATATTTATCATTTCAATCCGCAATTTAAAAGATATAAAATTTTGCGGTTGTATATCATTTCAAACCACAATCCCGAATGAAAGGAAATATGCGTGATACTTTGCAATTTAATGATATACAATAAAACATCCATCAACATCACCCATCATCCAAACACAATCATCAAGCAATATCAATCAATAACAATTTATATTTGATAATATATAACAGGTAATAACTGGCAATTTTATTCAGATTAAATTTAACAACTATTAATCTAACAGTTTATATTCAGTAATAATCTATATAACTGTTAACTAGCAGTTTATAGGCAAACAAATAAATTCTAACTATCAATTAATACGCAATAAATAAATTAAATTAACAGTTAAATTTAATAAATGCAATTCAACAAATATGTGTGAAATAAACATGCCAAATACTCATAAATAAATTTCTATTCATTTCTAAAATTAATTTAACAAACATAAAAGCTTCTAGTAGTTGTGAGTGGGTTTAAACACTCACCTTTGGAATTTAAATCGAATTTAAATTCGATTTAAACCCAAAAATTTGACGGTCTCCAAATCAGTCGAAACCATCGTCATCAGATCCGGAATTTAAATACGATCCTAACAAAAAAAGTTTCGCGTGAAACCGATGTCGTATGAGAAAGTTATTCGATAAAACGTGCTTGAAATACAAAATTAAATTAAAACAAACAACACAATTCACCCAACAATAAAAAAGCCACCTCAGCATCCTCTTTCACGTGACCGTGACTCCCAGGTTGCACGCAAATGAACCGTTCGAACCCAATCCCACGCGATGCACAGCCACGCACCTCAACACGATCGTTGACCGCCTCCTCACGCCACTGCCTGGCACACTCCACCGCGGCCATGCCCAGACATCCCAGAAGCCACCTCGGCCCCTGGCGAACCCCCCCTGCGCCTTCACTTCTGCTGTTAGAGGCGCCGGCCGCCACTAGGCTAAAACCCTAATCGAATACTGACGCCAATCCAACCGTTGATTCTCGAAACAAAACACATAGATGCGCTTCCCATCGTCCTCTCTTCAATACCCAGAAACCATTCGACGATCAGACGAAGTTTGTTACGGCGATGATGAACGGTTGGGACTGTTTTGAATTTATTCTGGTCAAACGAATGTCCAAAACTGAAAACGAATTGCACCAGTAGATTACGTGTCTCGAGAACTATGACATATATTTTTGTGGAATTTTTCTGGAGAGTTTGAATTTTCATTGAAATTTGGATTGAAGTAGATCTAGGTTTTGCAACCATTTGAGGAGGAGAAGGAGATGAAGAAATGAGTATACAGCAAATGACAATAGGTTGGAGATAGGGTTTATAACTGTATATTTATAGGTAGGGTTGGGTTAGAGTAGATAGGCTAGATAGATGAACGTACGGAACAAACTAAGGCCCAAAAAGCCCGCTATGCCTCCGGAACCGAATTTGTTAAATCTATATATCCAAATAGGTAATTTAAAATATTCTGAACGCGATGGAAAAAGTTTCACGTCCAAATTTGATCGTATGAAGAAGTTATGCTGAAAATAAAATTTCCAAATTGATTTTAATAAAATTGATTTCAAGGCGTTTCGCGTCCGTACGATCAAACGACGGGTCCGATCGATACGAAACTTGAGACCCTATAATAATTCACCGATACGGATCCGATGAAACTGGTTTCATCGAAATCCGAGTCCGTGACAAAAATGGCTATTTTTAATATTCATTAAATAAATTATAAAATCCAATCTTGTATTAATATTCTAAAATTTGTCCCAATTTTATTGCCTATATAAATTAATCAATTTCAAATGATTTAACAAACTTGGATGTGAATTAAAATTGACAAGATATCAAATTTCAATGTTCATTTCTGCACTTTCTTATATTTAAGAATTTTATAAATTATATTCTCAAAAACCCATACTTTAGACTTTTAACCTTTATATCCTCAACTTTCACCTAAAATAAAGACGTTACTAACATTAGTTCAAGATTTCACTCTAATGTTCACAAATTCCGTTTAATATTCAATAACGTAATATTTTACGTTTAATTCCATTTTATTTGTAATAAGTACTATTTGTTGATTTTAATACTCAAATAAATTAACTAAAAGCAAATTTACATATAATTTCCATCGTCAATTATTTTAGTGAATAAATCTTCAAAGGTTACTGCAATTAATCCCATAAATTGCAATAAATTCTAATAAATTTGACTCTATTTGATTACAACTCACAAATAAATCAATTATTCCCCAACTACAAAGTTACCGTTTCTTATATATATATATTACTACAGTAATACTTCCAAATGTTCATCCTTTGTTTGCACAAATTACTGTATTCAATTGAATTGTAATATTGTTAACTTACACATAAATAAAACTTAACAACTAATAGAATAAATAACTTACAAAATTTGTTGTCATAAATATATTTTATAAGTCTACACTTAATTATTATCTTACAATACGTTTTTACGTTACTATAAAATTTATACACTCTTCCGTTACCATATTAATAATTACTAAAGTAACGTTCATTCTTAATAACAACGTTATACTATTCAACATATAAAAGGACTCCATTCCCCAAATACATTCATTTATATTTATTCCCTTAAAGTTCTCCTTTATTGACTAGACACATTAATTTAGATTCATTTACATCGAATGCCCTTCTTAGCTATATACTCAATACATGTTAAATCTACATAATTTTTACCCTTTTATTCAAATTCACTTATACCATCAATAACAAAATGTTGCCCTAAATTTAGATTCAATTATATACATTAGATAAATGGGTAAACTTTTGTAATTATCCCATATATGAAAATATTTTTATGCATACATTTCCACTTACTTACTATGCATTCATTTATTTAATTACTAATTGTCTTAGTCAACTTATCCCCTATTTACTACCAAATTTCAAATTTAATTATGGCTTATCAATACATAAAATTTACATAGGCAAAACAAATTTTATTACTATCTTAAGTCCGTTTATTATTGACAACATTCATTAAATTTCCTTATCAACACTTATTGCATTGATTTATTCAGCGGTCACCTTTTATTTAGTTACTATCCATTTTACAATCCAATGTAAGTCTTCCACTATTTATTTTATATTAAATGAATTCCATTCTACTTAATCTTTTTATTGATATTCACTAATTCAACCCTTATATCAGTTTCTTATATTTAACTTTAAATCAAATTGTGTCAATCTACATTATCCAAATCTATTGTCATAAAATTTTATTGTTACACTAAATTACAACTACTATACCAAATTTCTACATTTATTCTCAATTATATTAGAAATTATATTAATTCAATTCATTTAATATTATTAATTTAACGGGTCGTTACAATCTCCCCCACTCAAAACTTTTCGTCCCCGAAAAGGAAAAAGAAGGGAGAAGGAAGAATAAAC
This sequence comes from Allium cepa, assembly GCA_030765085.1. NCBI lineage: Eukaryota > Viridiplantae > Streptophyta > Magnoliopsida > Asparagales > Amaryllidaceae > Allium > Allium cepa. Next base: position 606,196,081 of record CM060938.1, on the reverse strand, counting down.
AGTACATCTTATTTCAAATATTAACTTATAAACAATAATTTACTGGATTAATTTCCTTTAATGAAATATACCCGTTTATAATCATTACAACCTTTTATACTTAAATCATTAAAGTTTGGAAAATATTCAACAAAATTCTAAGTCCAAAATTTACGAAATTTTTTGGCAGAGTCTCCTTTGTACGGAGAGACCCTGGAGAAAATATAATATCAAAATATACAAATATATTACATATATTGTCAAAATATTATATCCCAACACGGGAAAATTATATAAAATAGCGTTACGAAACGTAATCCGAAAACGTACCTATTTGTCGGGCAATATACGCTTATTATTTTGGAACCAAAAGCAGTAGCAGTTGCTTCCATCACCTGTATTCACTTATATAATCTAAAAGGTTAAATATTTATATGAAAGTGAAATGTTTAGGTGGTTTCGACCATTAATCAACCAATCAAATGCAACAACCATAGATTTTAACAAACAGCACACACCACAAACAAGCAACCATTAATCCATCAACCAATTTGTTGTTTGGGTTCAAACTTGAAATTTGTATGAAATGAAATTAACTATCAAGTGCATCCTTTACTCAACAGTCTTAGATGGAACAAGGATAGATTATTTATTCATCCAACAACTTCAAATTCCTTACCCAACAAACATAAATCAACAATAACAATTCAAACCAACAACCAAATTAACTTATTATACATTTATTTCATGCTTCAATGGGTTGATTTTCTTTCTTTCATTCATGGAGGGATTTCTTTGTTTCTTACAATTTTATTTTCCATTTATTACAAAATTCATTATATTTGTATTCCAATTTATTGACTAAAGTATATATCATCTATTTATACTACTTACCTTTACTTATATAGTAAAATTTCCAATTTATCTTAAGCTTATACAATTAATTCTCATTAACAATAGCAAATTAATAGAATACCTTTATTACCTCAAGCTTCACTTGTAAGATTTCTCCTTTCATTTTCTTAATAACATTGCAACTTTTATTATATGGTAAGTTATGTATGTTTTAAGAATGTAAGTGAAAATTTACAAGTTTCTTCTCAATTCCATTTTATTAATTTTAAACTAGTAGCTTTCATACCGTACTGAAGTTTATAACCCTCCACATCAATCTTTATTTACTAAAGAATTTCATTTAATTTACTTGAGTTTATATCACCTATTAATAATATTTACCTCTAATTATAGTAAGATTTTAATTTATAACTTAAGTTTATAACATTTAATTCTTATTTAATATAGTAATTCATTGAATACTTCATTATTTCCAAAATCTCTACTTGTATACTATTCTATTCCAATCTCTTATTTAACATTTCAACTTTTTATATTTGGTAAGTTATTTATGTTAAAGAAGATGCAATTGAACTTATACAAGTTTAATCTCAATTCTTTTAATTCATTGATTTTCAATAAATCTTTACCATTATTAATCAGTTAAAATTTTAACTTCCTTTATACTTAGCATTAATTCTCTTACTTAAATTAGAGGTTTTCAATCCATTTATTACTTACTTTATATTTCACCAAAATAATTTAAACCATTAATTAGTGGAAAATTTTAGAATTAAATACCGGGTCAAATTTCAAAATTACTATAAAAATAATAGATAATTAATTTCTTACAACTTCTATCGCTAATTATCTTTAAAACAATTAAAAATTTTAAATAATTTCAAAACAAATCTGCAGTAGAATTTACTACAGTGGTCTTTCCCCTTCGAAACTCGAAAATGAGAGTCGATGATGCGGCCGCCATCACCGAAATTATTTTCCAGCGACAGAGAGGAAAGTACAACATTTATTTCCTTCAAAATCTTCTTTTAAAACAATTTTTTCGAATTAAAAAAAAGGGAATATTCATATCGGAAAATATATATATATATATATATATGACAATATTATTATACTTCCAAATTATACTGTATTTATATAAGAAATTTCTTATAAACCAAATCGTTATATTTCATAAATCCTTTGAAAGCAGATTTTCAAAATCCCGGACTTAAGTTCTAAAATCTCCAATTTGGTTTATTAAAATCTCAACTTGGTCTCAATTCTTATACATATTTTTATTACCTAACACCCAACTATAGCAACCAAAATATATCTTTATAAAAATATTTTTATATATAGAAAATATAATAGGCAAAATTATTTCATTCACCTATATTAAAAACAAATATTATGTCGGTCTGTCCTATTAAGTGTTTAGAAATCCCTATTGATGACATAGCGTCCCATGCATCAACCAGAATTTATAAATACAAAGCGGAACGGATTAACACAATATCAAAATCTTTTATTAATACTAACAAATACGCTCTCTCATATATATATACACTCAGCAACTCCCATAGGGTATTACCACCCTATTAATAAAGAGCCAAACCCCACAAAGCCAAAGTTTATCGCTAAACCAAAGCTCTGATACCAACTGTAACGTCCTGCCTTTTCGCACACTTTAAACCAACACACGTGCCAATTCAAAGCATACGCAAGGGCGGATTGTTATGGGGTAAATAAGAAAAACAGAGAAGAAATAAAGCAAAATAGAATCTCACAGCGGAAGGATAAGATATAATAATCAATATACAGTTCGTGATAACTGTTTACAAAATATTTATTTTACTTATACAATGAATATCAGAGTTACACATACCAATACAATCAATGCAGCGGAAATTTAGAGTGTGGTGCAATACTATAAATAATATAATATGGATTCTTCGTCTTCGTCCTCCAAAGCTAAAATCTTCGATCCTGAAACGCTCGGACTGACCCGAGCGAATTTGAAAAGACAAAAACACTCGAGTCAGACTAAAAGATCTTATGTGAGTTAAATTAACAGAAATAAATATGAGTACAGTAACTCAAGAGATGTTCGGGATTTACATCTCCTAAGGATCCGTTAAACTATTTACTATGTAGTATATTGCGCTATTATAGTAGTGTCTATTTATAAAATAAACTTACTTTTAAATAGCGTTAAGGCTTTACATTTTCCACCTTAACACGTAAAATGCCAATAGTCTATACAGTACCGTAATACCTCCTGATCGGGAGGCTACCAGAGGATACTCCATAGGTACGACACAAATAGAAACTCGTAGTAAAGGCTCGGTATGGTAGGTGACACGGCACAACTAGGCAATGCCAGGGTAGATATACCAATTGCTATCCAGGCTGGTGGAAACGCGTAGCCGCAGTTACCGCCCACCTCGGACTAACTCCCCAAAATCAAAATATAGAAGTGGCCACTGAATCAATCCAAGTCAAAGTATAATATCGAAGAGGAGGGTCCGATCAGAGGAATGACCTCATTGGCCTGAGAATCGCTCCTGTTTTAGCCACCTTATGCCAACTCACGGGAGTCGGGTCCACGTATTTACCTTACAGGAAACGTCGCCACCACCTACTTCATTCTGGAATCTCCACCGCGTACACGGTTAGTCAAAGTGGTTTTCCGTATCGACAGAGAGTATGTCCATATCCGATCCCGATCTCTTTGCCAACCCATCGTTATTATAACACCGCGGTCATTTAAAAATAGTTTATACTTTAAAACCAGAATAAAATTTCCCATACGATATCAAATTAAAACCCAAAATAATATGATATCATTTTATCTCAAATATAATCCTTTTCCAAAATCATACTGATTTAAAATTTAAAATATCTGGAAACCAAACATTTGAATTATACTTTCAAAACATAATATTTCGGAATTCATACTTTTAAAACCATAACTTCTAAAACTTGAATGGTTTGGATATTCAACGGTATATAAAATAAAAGGTTTAACTTAAATGTTACTTTGTAAAGAAAATAGTTCTCATGGCTTTACAAATACATTTCTTTATTAAAGTCTAACCCAAAATTTGTATTATCTCTCTCAAGTTCCAAAACCACTTCAATTTATATATATATATATATATATATATATATATATATATATATATATATATACGTATATCCATTTGGAGTATTAATATTTCAAACTAAAGTTGGATTTTATTCTTTCAACAAATCGAATGTTCTATTAGTTAGTCTTGAATATTCACATAAAATCCATAAATAAATAAAAACTCCAATTTCTAGTAATAAAATATATATTTTTTTCAATTCAAATTATACTAGAATATTCATGTCAATTTATCTTGGGAAAAATCCAATTATAAATATCATATCTTAAAATTTCCAAACTTAACATTTAAACATATGATATAAATTATCAAACTCCATTTTCTAAATTTATTTTCCATTTTTAAATAAAGAGATTTATACACCTTTTAATTTCAAAATTTTCAACTTCATATGTATATATATGGAAGAATAATATTTATACAATATAAAATTTAAGATTATTATAAACCGTATTCCATCCAAACCATAGAAATCACTTTAAAATAGTTATATATAGACCGCGGTGCCTGTATATAATTTTCTATCCTATGGTCAAGTGATACGGATATTTATCATTTCAATCCGCAATTTAAAAGATATAAAATTTTGCGGTTGTATATCACTTCAAACCACAATCCCGAATGAAAGGAAATATGCATGATAATTTGCAATTTAATGATATACAATAAAACATCCATCAACATCACCCATCATCCAAACACAATCATCAAGCAATATCAATCAATAACAATTTATATTTGATAATATATAACAGGTAATAACTGGCAATTTTATTCAGATTAAATTTAACAACTATTAATCTAACAGTTTATATTCAGTAATAATCTATATAACTGTTAACTAGCAGTTTATAGGCAAACAAATAAATTCTAACTATCAATTAATACGCAATAAATAAATTAAATTAACAGTTAAATTTAATAAATGCAATTCAACAAATATGAGTGAAATAAACATGCCAAATACTCATAAATAAATTTCTATACATTTCTAAAATTAATTTAACAAACATAAAAGCTTCTAGTAGTTGTGAGTGGGTTTAAACACTCACTTTTGGAATTTAAATCGAATTTAAATTCGATTTAAACCCAAAAATTTGACGGTCTCCAAATCAGTCCAAACCATCGTCGTCAGATCCGGAATTTAAATACGATCCTAACAAAAAAAGTTTCGCGTGAAACCGATGTCGTATAAGAAAGTTATTCGATAAAACGTGCTTGAAATACAAAATTAAATTAAAACAAACAACACAATTCACCCAACAATTAAAAAGCCACCTCAGCATCCTCTTTCACGTGACCGTGACTCCCAGGTTGCACGCAAATGAACCATTCGAACCCAATCCCACGCGATGCACAGCCACGCACCTCAACACGATCGTTGACCGCCTCCTCACGCCACTGCCTGGCACACTCCACCGCGGCCATGCCCAGACATCCCAGAAGCCACCTCGGCCCCTGGCGAACCCCCCCTGCGCCTTCACTTCTGCTGTTAGAGGCGCCGGCCGCCACTAGGCTAAAACCCTAATCGAATACTGACGCCAATCCAACCGTTGATTCTCGAAACAAAACACATAGATGCGCTTCCCATCGTCCTCTCTTCAATACCCAGAAACCATTCGACGATCAGACGAAGTTTGTTACGGCGATGATGAACGGTTGGGACTGTTTTGAATTTATTCTGGTCAAACGAATGTCCAAAACTGAAAACGAATTGCACCAGTAGATTACGTGTCTCGAGAACTATGACATATATTTTTGTGGAATTTTTCTGGAGAGTTTGAATTTTCATTGAAATTTGGATTGAAGTAGATCTAGGTTTTGCAACCATTTGAGGAGGAGAAGGAGATGAAGAAATGAATATACAGCAAATGACAATAGGTTGGAGCTAGGGTTTATAACTGTATATTTATAGGTAGGGTTGGGTTAGAGTAGATAGGCTAGATAGATGAACGTACGGAACAAACTAAGGCCCAAAAAGCCCGATATGCCTCCGGAACCGAATTTGTTAAATCTATATATCCAAATAGGTAATTTAAAATATTCTGAACGCGATGGAAAAAGTTTCACGTCCAAATTTGATCGTATGAAGAAGTTATGCTGAAAATAAAATTTCCAAATTGATTTTAATAAAATTGATTTCAAGGCGTTTCGCGTCCGTACGATCAAACGACGGGTCCGATCGATACGAAACTTGAGACCCTATAATAATTCACCGATACGGATCCGATGAAACTGGTTTCATCGAAATCCGAGTCCGTGACAAAAATGGCTATTTTTAATATTCATTAAATAAATTATAAAATCCAATCTTGTATTAATATTCTAAAATTTGTCCCAATTTTATTGCCTATATAAATTAATCAATTTCAAATGATTTAACAAACTTGGATGTGAATTAAAATTGACAAGATATCAAATTTCAATGTTCATTTCTGCACTTTCTTATATTTAAGAATTTTATAAATTATATTCTCAAAAACCCATACTTTAGACTTTTAACCTTTATATCCTCAACTTTCACCTAAAATAAAGACGTTACTAACATTAGTTCAAGATTTCACTCTAATGTTCACAAATTCCGTTTAATATTCAATAACGTAATATTTTACGTTTAATTCCATTTTATTTGTAATAAGTACTATTTGTTGATTTTAATACTCAAATAAATTAACTAAAAGCAAATTTACATATAATTTCCATCGTCAATTATTTTAGTGAATAAATCTTCAAAGGTTACTGCAATTAATCCCATAAATTGCAATAAATTCTAATAAATTTGACTCTATTTGATTACAACTCACAAATAAATCAATTATTCCCCAACTACAAAGTTACCGTTTCTTATATATGTATATTACTACAGTAATACTTCCAAATGTTCATCCTTTGTTTGCACAAATTACTGTATTCAATTGAATTGTAATATTGTTAACTTACACATAAATAAAACTTAACAACTAATAGAATAAATAACTTACAAAATTTGTTGTCATAAATATATTTTATAAGTCTACACTTAATTATTATCTTACAATACGTTTTTACGTTACTATAAAATTTATACACTCTTCCGTTACCATATTAATAATTACTAAAGTAACGTTCATTCTTAATAACAACGTTATACTATTCAACATATAAAAGGACTCCATTCCCCAAATACATTCATTTATATTTATTCCCTTAAAGTTCTCCTTTATTGACTAGACACATTAATTTAGATTCATTTACATCGAATGCCCTTCTTAGCTATATACTCAATACATGTTAAATCTACATAATTTTTACCCTTTTATTCAAATTCACTTATACCATCAATAACAAAATGTTGCCCTAAATTTAGATTCAATTATATACATTAGATAAATGGGTAAACTTTTATAATTATCCCATATATGAAAATATTTTTATGCATACATTTCCACTTACTTACTATGCATTCATTTATTTAATTACTAATTGTCTTAGTCAACTTATCCCCTATTTACTACCAAATTTCAAATTTAATTATGGCTTATCAATACATAAAATTTACATAGGCAAAACAAATTTTATTACTATCTTAAGTCCGTTTATTATTGACAACATTCATTAAATTTCCTTATCAACACTTATTGCATTGATTTATTCAGCGGTCACCTTTTATTTAGTTACTATCCATTTTACAATCCAATGTAAGTCTTCCACTATTTATTTTATATTAAATGAATTCCATTCTACTTAATCTTTTTATTGATATTCACTAATTCAACCCTTATATCAGTTTCTTATATTTAACTTTAAATCAAATTGTGTCAATCTACATTATCCAAATCTATTGTCATAAAATTTTATTGTTACACTAAATTACAACTACTATACCAAATTTCTACATTTATTCTCAATTATATTAGAAATTATATTAATTCAATTCATTTAATATTATTAATTTAACGGGTCGTTACAATCTCCCCCACTCAAAACTTTTCGTCCCCGAAAAGGAAAAAGAAGGGAGAAGGAAGAATAAACAGTACATCTTATTTCAAATATTAACTTATAAACAATAATTTACTGGATTAATTTCCTTTAATGAAATATACCCGTTTATAATCATTACAACCTTTTATACTTAAATCATTAAAGTTTGGAAAATATTCAACAAAATTCTAAGTCCAAAATTTACGAAATTTTTTGGCAGAGTCTCCTTTGTACGGAGAGACCCTGGAGAAAATATAATATCAAAATATACAAATATATTACATATATTGTCAAAATATTATATCCCAACACGGGAAAATTATATAAAATAGCGTTACGAAACGTAATCCGAAAACGTACCTATTTGTCGGGCAATATACGCTTATTATTTTGGAACCAAAAGCAGTAGCAGTTGCTTCCATCACCTGTATTCACTTATATAATCTAAAAGGTTAAATATTTATATGAAAGTGAAATGTTTAGGTGGTTTCGACCATTAATCAACCAATCAAATGCAACAACCATAGATTTTAACAAACAGCACACACCACAAACAAGCAACCATTAATCCATCAACCAATTTGTTGTTTGGGTTCAAACTTGAAATTTGTATGAAATGAAATTAACTATCAAGTGCATCCTTTACTCAACAGTCTTAGATGGAACAAGGATAGATTATTTATTCATCCAACAACTTCAAATTCCTTACCCAACAAACATAAATCAACAATAACAATTCAAACCAACAACCAAATTAACTTATTATACATTTATTTCATGCTTCAATGGGTTGATTTTCTTTCTTTCATTCATGGAGGGATTTCTTTGTTTCTTACAATTTTATTTTCCATTTATTACAAAATTCATTATATTTGTATTCCAATTTATTGACTAAAGTATATATCATCTATTTATACTACTTACCTTTACTTATATAGTAAAATTTCCAATTTATCTTAAGCTTATACAATTAATTCTCATTAACAATAGCAAATTAATAGAATACCTTTATTACCTCAAGCTTCACTTGTAAGATTTCTCCTTTCATTTTCTTAATAACATTGCAACTTTTATTATATGGTAAGTTATGTATGTTTTAAGAATGTAAGTGAAAATTTACAAGTTTCTTCTCAATTCCATTTTATTAATTTTAAACTAGTAGCTTTCATACCGTACTGAAGTTTATAACCCTCCACATCAATCTTTATTTACTAAAGAATTTCATTTAATTTACTTGAGTTTATATCACCTATTAATAATATTTACCTCTAATTATAGTAAGATTTTAATTTATAACTTAAGTTTATAACATTTAATTCTTATTTAATATAGTAATTCATTGAATACTTCATTATTTCCAAAATCTCTACTTGTATACTATTCTATTCCAATCTCTTATTTAACATTTCAACTTTTTATATTTGGTAAGTTATTTATGTTAAAGAAGATGCAATTGAACTTATACAAGTTTAATCTCAATTCTTTTAATTCATTGATTTTCAATAAATCTTTACCATTATTAATCAGTTAAAATTTTAACTTCCTTTATACTTAGCATTAATTCTCTTACTTAAATTAGAGGTTTTCAATCCATTTATTACTTACTTTATATTTCACCAAAATAATTTAAACCATTAATTAGTGGAAAATTTTAGAATTAAATACCGGGTCAAATTTCAAAATTACTATAAAAATAATAGATAATTAATTTCTTACAACTTCTATCGCTAATTATCTTTAAAACAATTAAAATTTTTAAATAATTTCAAAACAAATCTGCAGTAGAATTTACTACAGTGGTCTTTCCCCTTCGAAACTCGAAAATGAGAGTCGATGATGCGGCCGCCATCACCGAAATTATTTTCCAGCGACAGAGAGGAAAGTACAACATTTATTTCCTTCAAAATCTTCTTTTAAAACAATTTTTCCGAATTAAAAAAAAGGGAATATTCATATCGGAAAATATATATATATATATATGACAATATTATTATACTTCCAAATTATACTGTATTTATATAAGAAATTTCTTATAAACCAAATCGTTATATTTCATAAATCCTTTGAAAGCAGATTTTCAAAATCCCGGACTTAAGTTCTAAAATCTCCAATTTGGTTTATTAAAATCTCAACTTGGTCTCAATTCTTATACATATTTTTATTACCTAACACCCAACTATAGCAACCAAAATATATCTTTATAAAAATATTTTTATATATAGAAAATATAATAGGCAAAATTATTTCATTCACCTATATTAAAAACAAATATTATGTCGGTCTGTCCTATTAAGTGTTTAGAAATCCCTATTGATGACATAGCGTCCCATGCATCAACCAGAATTTATAAATACAAAGCGGAACGGATTAACACAATATCAAAATCTTTTATTAATACTAACAAATACGCTCTCTCATATATATATACACTCAGCAACTCCCATAGGGTATTACCACCCTATTAATAAAGAGCCAAACCCCACAAAGCCAAAGTTTATCGCTAAACCAAAGCTCTGATACCAACTGTAACGTCCTGCCTTTTCGCACACTTTAAACCAACACACGTGCCAATTCAAAGCATACGCAAGGGCGGATTGTTATGGGGTAAATAAGAAAAACAGAGAAGAAATAAAGCAAAATAGAATCTCACAGCGGAAGGATAAGATATAATAATCAATATACAGTTCATGATAACTGTTTACAAAATATTTATTTTACTTATACAATGAATATCAGAGTTACACATACCAATACAATCAATGCAGCGGAAATTTAGAGTGTGGTGCAATGCTATAAATAATATAATATGGATTCTTCGTCTTCGTCCTCCAAAGCTAAAATCTTCGATCCTGAAACGCTCGGACTGACCCGAGCGAATTTGAAAAGACAAAAACACTCGAGTCAGACTAAAAGATCTTATGTGAGTTAAATTAACAGAAATAAATATGAGTACAGTAACTCAAGAGATGTTCGGGATTTACATCTCCTAAGGATCCGTTAAACTATTTACTATGTAGTATATTGCGCTATTATAGTAGTGTCTATTTATAAAATAAACTTACTTTTAAATAGCGTTAAGGCTTTACATTTTCCACCTTAACACGTAAAATGCCAATAGTCTATACAGTACCGTAATACCTCCTGATCGGGAGGCTACCAGAGGATACTCCATAGGTACGACACAAATAGAAACTCGTAGTAAAGGCTCGGTATGGTAGGTGACACGGCACAACTAGGCAATGCCAGGGTAGATATACCAATTGCTATCCAGGCTGGTGGAAACGCGTAGCCGCAGTTACCGCCCACCTCGGACTAACTCCCCAAAATCAAAATATAGAAGTGGCCACTGAATCAATCCAAGTCAAAGTATAATATCGAAGAGGAGGGTCCGATCAGAGGAATGACCTCATTGGCCTGAGAATCGCTCCTGTTTTAGCCACCTTATGCCAACTCACGGGAGTCGGGTCCACGTATTTACCTTACAGAAAACGTCGCCACCACCTACTTCATTCTGGAATCTCCACCGCGTACACGGTTAGTCAAAGTGGTTTTCCGTATCGACAGAGAGTATGTCCATATCCGATCCCGATCTCTTTGCCAACCCATCGTTATTATAACACCGCGGTCATTTAAAAATAGTTTATACTTTAAAACCAGAATAAAATTTCCCATACGATATCAAATTAAAACCCAAAATAATATGATATCATTTTATCTCAAATATAATCCTTTTCCAAAATCATACTGATTTAAAATTTAAAATATCTGGAAACCAAACATTTGAATTATACTTTCAAAACATAATATTTCGGAATTCATACTTTTAAAACCATAACTTCTAAAACTTGAATGGTTTGGATATTCAACGGTATATAAAATAAAAGGTTTAACTTAAATGTTACTTTGTAAAGAAAATAGTTCTCATGGCTTTACAAATACATTTCTTTATTAAAGTCTAACCCAAAATTTGTATTATCTCTCTCAAGTTCCAAAACCACTTCAATTTATATATATATATATATATATATATATATATATATATATATATATATATATATATATATATATATATATATATACGTATATCCATTTGGAGTATTAATATTTCAAACTAAAGTTGGATTTTATTCTTTCAACAAATCGAATGTTCTATTAGTTAGTCTTGAATATTCACATAAAATCCATAAATAAATAAAAACTCCAATTTCTAGTAATAAAATATATATTTTTTTCAATTCAAATTATACTAGAATATTCATGTCAATTTATCTTGGGAAAAATCCAATTATAAATATCATATCTTAAAATTTCCAAACTTAACATTTAAACATATGATATAAATTATCAAACTCCATTTTCTAAATTTATTTTCCATTTTTAAATAAAGAGATTTATACACCTTTTAATTTCAAAATTTTCAACTTCATATGTATATATATGGAAGAATAATATTTATACAATATAAAATTTAAGATTATTATAAACCGTATTCCATCCAAACCATAGAAATCACTTTAAAATAGTTATATATAGACCGCGGTGCCTGTATATAATTTTCTATCCTATGGTCAAGTGAAACGGATATTTATCATTTCAATCCGCAATTTAAAAGATATAAAATTTTGCGGTTGTATATCACTTCAAACCACAATCCCGAATGAAAGGAAATATGCATGATAATTTGCAATTTAATGATATACAATAAAACATCCATCAACATCACCCATCATCCAAACACAATCATCAAGCAATATCAATCAATAACAATTTATATTTGATAATATATAACAGGTAATAACTGGCAATTTTATTCAGATTAAATTTAACAACTATTAATCTAACAGTTTATATTCAGTAATAATCTATATAACTGTTAACTAGCAGTTTATAGGCAAACAAATAAATTCTAACTATCAATTAATACGCAATAAATAAATTAAATTAACAGTTAAATTTAATAAATGCAATTCAACAAATATGAGTGAAATAAACATGCCAAATACTCATAAATAAATTTCTATACATTTCTAAAATTAATTTAACAAACATAAAAGCTTCTAGTAGTTGTGAGTGGGTTTAAACACTCACTTTTGGAATTTAAATCGAATTTAAATTCGATTTAAACCCAAAAATTTGACGGTCTCCAAATCAGTCCAAACCATCGTCGTCAGATCCGGAATTTAAATACGATCCTAACAAAAAAAGTTTCGCGTGAAACCGATGTCGTATAAGAAAGTTATTCGATAAAACGTGCTTGAAATACAAAATTAAATTAAAACAAACAACACAATTCACCCAACAATTAAAAAGCCACCTCAGCATCCTCTTTCACGTGACCGTGACTCCCAGGTTGCACGCAAATGAACCATTCGAACCCAATCCCACGCGATGCACAGCCACGCACCTCAACACGATCGTTGACCGCCTCCTCACGCCACTGCCTGGCACACTCCACCGCGGCCATGCCCAGACATCCCAGAAGCCACCTCGGCCCCTGGCGAACCCCCCCTGCGCCTTCACTTCTGCTGTTAGAGGCGCCGGCCGCCACTAGGCTAAAACCCTAATCGAATACTGACGCCAATCCAACCGTTGATTCTCGAAACAAAACACATAGATGCGCTTCCCATCGTCCTCTCTTCAATACCCAGAAACCATTCGACGATCAGACGAAGTTTGTTACGGCGATGATGAACGGTTGGGACTGTTTTGAATTTATTCTGGTCAAACGAATGTCCAAAACTGAAAACGAATTGCACCAGTAGATTACGTGTCTCGAGAACTATGACATATATTTTTGTGGAATTTTTCTGGAGAGTTTGAATTTTCATTGAAATTTGGATTGAAGTAGATCTAGGTTTTGCAACCATTTGAGGAGGAGAAGGAGATGAAGAAATGAATATACAGCAAATGACAATAGGTTGGAGCTAGGGTTTATAACTGTATATTTATAGGTAGGGTTGGGTTAGAGTAGATAGGCTAGATAGATGAACGTACGGAACAAACTAAGGCCCAAAAAGCCCGATATGCCTCCGGAACCGAATTTGTTAAATCTATATATCCAAATAGGTAATTTAAAATATTCTGAACGCGATGGAAAAAGTTTCACGTCCAAATTTGATCGTATGAAGAAGTTATGCTGAAAATAAAATTTCCAAATTGATTTTAATAAAATTGATTTCAAGGCGTTTCGCGTCCGTACGATCAAACGACGGGTCCGATCGATACGAAACTTGAGACCCTATAATAATTCACCGATACGGATCCGATGAAACTGGTTTCATCGAAATCCGAGTCCGTGACAAAAATGGCTATTTTTAATATTCATTAAATAAATTATAAAATCCAATCTTGTATTAATATTCTAAAATTTGTCCCAATTTTATTGCCTATATAAATTAATCAATTTCAAATGATTTAACAAACTTGGATGTGAATTAAAATTGACAAGATATCAAATTTCAATGTTCATTTCTGCACTTTCTTATATTTAAGAATTTTATAAATTATATTCTCAAAAACCCATACTTTAGACTTTTAACCTTTATATCCTCAACTTTCACCTAAAATAAAGACGTTACTAACATTAGTTCAAGATTTCACTCTAATGTTCACAAATTCCGTTTAATATTCAATAACGTAATATTTTACGTTTAATTCCATTTTATTTGTAATAAGTACTATTTGTTGATTTTAATACTCAAATAAATTAACTAAAAGCAAATTTACATATAATTTCCATCGTCAATTATTTTAGTGAATAAATCTTCAAAGGTTACTGCAATTAATCCCATAAATTGCAATAAATTCTAATAAATTTGACTCTATTTGATTACAACTCACAAATAAATCAATTATTCCCCAACTACAAAGTTACCGTTTCTTATATATATATATTACTACAGTAATACTTCCAAATGTTCATCCTTTGTTTGCACAAATTACTGTATTCAATTGAATTGTAATATTGTTAACTTACACATAAATAAAACTTAACAACTAATAGAATAAATAACTTACAAAATTTGTTGTCATAAATATATTTTATAAGTCTACACTTAATTATTATCTTACAATACGTTTTTACGTTACTATAAAATTTATACACTCTTCCGTTACCATATTAATAATTACTAAAGTAACGTTCATTCTTAATAACAACGTTATACTATTCAACATATAAAAGGACTCCATTCCCCAAATACATTCATTTATATTTATTCCCTTAAAGTTCTCCTTTATTGACTAGACACATTAATTTAGATTCATTTACATCGAATGCCCTTCTTAGCTATATACTCAATACATGTTAAATCTACATAATTTTTACCCTTTTATTCAAATTCACTTATACCATCAATAACAAAATGTTGCCCTAAATTTAGATTCAATTATATACATTAGATAAATGGGTAAACTTTTGTAATTATCCCATATATGAAAATATTTTTATGCATACATTTCCACTTACTTACTATGCATTCATTTATTTAATTACTAATTGTCTTAGTCAACTTATCCCCTATTTACTACCAAATTTCAAATTTAATTATGGCTTATCAATACATAAAATTTACATAGGCAAAACAAATTTTATTACTATCTTAAGTCCGTTTATTATTGACAACATTCATTAAATTTCCTTATCAACACTTATTGCATTGATTTATTCAGCGGTCACCTTTTATTTAGTTACTATCCATTTTACAATCCAATGTAAGTCTTCCACTATTTATTTTATATTAAATGAATTCCATTCTACTTAATCTTTTTATTGATATTCACTAATTCAACCCTTATATCAGTTTCTTATATTTAACTTTAAATCAAATTGTGTCAATCTACATTATCCAAATCTATTGTCATAAAATTTTATTGTTACACTAAATTACAACTACTATACCAAATTTCTACATTTATTCTCAATTATATTAGAAATTATATTAATTCAATTCATTTAATATTATTAATTTAACGGGTCGTTACAATCTCCCCCACTCAAAACTTTTCGTCCCCGAAAAGGAAAAAGAAGGGAGAAGGAAGAATAAACAGTACATCTTATTTCAAATATTAACTTATAAACAATAATTTACTGGATTAATTTCCTTTAATGAAATATACCCGTTTATAATCATTACAACCTTTTATACTTAAATCATTAAAGTTTGGAAAATATTCAACAAAATTCTAAGTCCAAAATTTACGAAATTTTTTGGCAGAGTCTCCTTTGTACGGAGAGACCCTGGAGAAAATATAATATCAAAATATACAAATATATTACATATATTGTCAAAATATTATATCCCAACACGGGAAAATTATATAAAATAGCGTTACGAAACGTAATCCGAAAACGTACCTATTTGTCGGGCAATATACGCTTATTATTTTGGAACCAAAAGCAGTAGCAGTTGCTTCCATCACCTGTATTCACTTATATAATCTAAAAGGTTAAATATTTATATGAAAGTGAAATTTTTAGGTGGTTTCGACCATTAATCAACCAATCAAATGCAACAACCATAGATTTTAACAAACAGCACACACCACAAACAAGCAACCATTAATCCATCAACCAATTTGTTGTTTGGGTTCAAACTTGAAATTTGTATGAAATGAAATTAACTATCAAGTGCATCCTTTACTCAACAGTCTTAGATGGAACAAGGATAGATTATTTATTCATCCAACAACTTCAAATTCCTTACCCAACAAACATAAATCAACAATAACAATTCAAACCAACAACCAAATTAACTTATTATACATTTATTTCATGCTTTAATGGGTTGATTTTCTTTCTTTCATTCATGGAGGGATTTCTTTGTTTCTTACAATTTTATTTTCCATTTATTACAAAATTCATTATATTTGTATTCCAATTTATTGACTAAAGTATATATCATCTATTTATACTACTTACCTTTACTTATATAGTAAAATTTCCAATTTATCTTAAGCTTATACAATTAATTCTCATTAACAATAGCAAATTAATAGAATACCTTTATTACCTCAAGCTTCACTTGTAAGATTTCTCCTTTCATTTTCTTAATAACATTGCAACTTTTATTATATGGTAAGTTATGTATGTTTTAAGAATGTAAGTGAAAATTTACAAGTTTCTTCTCAATTCCATTTTATTAATTTTAAACTAGTAGCTTTCATACCGTACTGAAGTTTATAACCCTCCACATCAATCTTTATTTACTAAAGAATTTCATTTAATTTACTTGAGTTTATATCACCTATTAATAATATTTACCTCTAATTATAGTAAGATTTTAATTTATAACTTAAGTTTATAACATTTAATTCTTATTTAATATAGTAATTCATTGAATACTTCATTATTTCCAAAATCTCTACTTGTATACTATTCTATTCCAATCTCTTATTTAACATTTCAACTTTTTATATTTGGTAAGTTATTTATGTTAAAGAAGATGCAATTGAACTTATACAAGTTTAATCTCAATTCTTTTAATTCATTGATTTTCAATAAATCTTTACCATTATTAATCAGTTAAAATTTTAACTTCCTTTATACTTAGCATTAATTCTCTTACTTAAATTAGAGGTTTTCAATCCATTTATTACTTACTTTATATTTCACCAAAATAATTTAAACCATTAATTAGTGGAAAATTTTAGAATTAAATACCGGGTCAAATTTCAAAATTACTATAAAAATAATAGATAATTAATTTCTTACAACTTCTATCGCTAATTATCTTTAAAACAATTAAAATTTTTAAATAATTTCAAAACAAATCTGCAGTAGAATTTACTACAGTGGTCTTTCCCCTTCGAAACTCGAAAATGAGAGTCGATGATGCGGCCGCCATCACCGAAATTATTTTCCAGCGACAGAGAGGAAAGTACAACATTTATTTCCTTCAAAATCTTCTTTTAAAACAATTTTTCCGAATTAAAAAAAAGGGAATATTCATATCGGAAAATATATATATATATATATATGACAATATTATTATACTTCCAAATTATACTGTATTTATATAAGAAATTTCTTATAAACCAAATCGTTATATTTCATAAATCCTTTGAAAGCAGATTTTCAAAATCCCGAACTTAAGTTCTAAAATCTCCAATTTGGTTTATTAAAATCTCAACTTGGTCTCAATTCTTATACATATTTTTATTACCTAACACCCAACTATAGCAACCAAAATATATCTTTATAAAAATATTTTTATATATAGAAAATATAATAGGCAAAATTATTTCATTCACCTATATTAAAAACAAATATTATGTCGGTCTGTCCTATTAAGTGTTTAGAAATCCCTATTGATGACATAGCGTCCCATGCATCAACCAGAATTTATAAATACAAAGCGGAACGGATTAACACAATATCAAAATCTTTTATTAATACTAACAAATACGCTCTCTCATATATATATACACTCAGCGACTCCCATAGGGTATTACCACCCTATTAATAAAGAGTCAAACCCGACAAAGCCAAAGTTTATCGCTAAACCAAACCTCTGATACCAACTGTAACATCCCGCCTTTTCGCACACTTTAAACCAACACACGTGCCAATTCAAAGCATACGCAAGGGCGGATTGTTATGGGGTAAATAAGAAAAACAGAGAAGAAATAAAGCAAAATAGAATCTCACAGCGGAAGGATAAGATATAATAATCAATATACAGTTCATGATAACTGTTTACAAAATATTTATTTTACTTATACAATGAATATCAGAGTTACACATACCAATACAATCAATGCAGCGGAAATTTAGAGTGTGGTGCAATACTATAAATAATATAATATGGATTCTTCGTCTTCGTCCTCCAAAGCTAAAATCTTCGATCCTGAAACGCTCGGACTGACCCGAGCGAATTTGAAAAGACAAAAACACTCGAGTCAGACTAAAAGATCTTATGTGAGTTAAATTAACAGAAATAAATATGAGTACAGTAACTCAAGAGATGTTCGGGATTTACATCTCCTAAGGATCCGTTAAACTATTTACTATGTATTATATTGCGCTATTATAGTAGTGTCTATTTATAAAATAAACTTACTTTTAAATAGCGTTAAGGCTTTACATTTTCCACCTTAACACGTAAAATGCCAATAGTCTATACAGTACCGTAATACCTCCTGATCGGGAGGCTACCAGAGGATACTCCATAGGTACGACACAAATAGAAACTCGTAGTAAAGGCTCGGTATGGTAGGTGACACGGCACAACTAGGCAATGCCAGGGTAGATATACCAATTGCTATCCAGGCTGGTGGAAACGCGTAGCCGCAGTTACCGCCCACCTCGGACTAACTCCCCAAAATCAAAATATAGAAGTGGCCACTGAATCAATCCAAGTCAAAGTATAATATCGAAGAGGAGGGTCCGATCAGAGGAATGACCTCATTGGCCTGAGAATCGCTCCTGTTTTAGCCACCTTATGCCAACTCACGGGAGTCGGGTCCACGTATTTACCTTACAGGAAACGTCGCCACCACCTACTTCATTCTGGAATCTCCACCGCGTACACGGTTAGTCAAAGTGGTTTTCAGTATCGACAGAGAGTATGTCCATATCCGATCCCGATCTCTTTGCCAACCCATCGTTATTATAACACCGCGGTCGTTTAAAAATAGTTTATACTTTAAAACCAGAATAAAATTTCCCATACGATATCAAATTAAAACCCAAAATAATACGATATCATTTTATCTCAAATATAATCCTTTTCCAAAATCATACTGATTTAAAATTTAAAATATCTGGAAACCAAACATTTGAATTATACTTTCAAAACATAATATTTCGGAATTCATACTTTTAAAACCATAACTTCTAAAACTTGAATGGTTTGGATATTCAACGGTATATAAAATAAAAGGTTTAACTTAAATGTTACTTTGTAAAGAAAATAGTTCTCATGGCTTTACAAATACATTTCTTTATTAAAGTCTAACCCAAAATTTGTATTATCTCTCTCAAGTTCCAAAACCACTTCAATTTATATATATATATATATATATATATATATATATATACACGTATATCCATTTGGAGTATTAATATTTCAAACTAAAGTTGGATTTTATTCTTTCAACAAATCGAATGTTCTATTAGTTAGTCTTGAATATTCACATAAAATCCATAAATAAATAAAAACTCCAATTTCTAGTAATAAAATATATATTTTTTTCAATTCAAATTATACTAGAATATTCATGTCAATTTATCTTGGGAAAAATCCAATTATAAATATCATATCTTAAAATTTCCAAACTTAACATTTAAACATATGATATAAACTATCAAACTCCATTTTCTAAATTTATTTTCCATTTTTAAATAAAGAGATTTATACACCTTTTAATTTCAAAATTTTCAACTTCATATGTATATATATGGAAGAATAATATTTATACAATATAAAATTTAAGATTATTATAAACCGTATTCCATCCAAACCATAGAAATCACTTTAAAATAGTTATATATAGACCGCTGTGCCTGTATATAATTTTCTATCCTATGGTCAAGTGATACGGATATTTATCATTTCAATCCACAATTTAAAAGATATAAAATTTTGCGGTTGTATATCATTTCAAACCACAATCCCGAATGAAAGGAAATATGCATGATAATTTGCAATTTAATGATATACAATAAAACATCCATCAACATCACCCATCATCCAAACACAATCATCAAGCAATATCAATCAATAACAATTTATATTTGATAATATATAACAGGTAATAACTGGCAATTTTATTCAGATTAAATTTAACAACTATTAATCTAACAGTTTATATTCAGTAATAATCTATATAACTGTTAACTAGCAGTTTATAGGCAAACAAATAAATTCTAACTATCAATTAATACGCAATAAATAAATTAAATTAACAGTTAAATTTAATAAATGCAATTCAACAAATATGAGTGAAATAAACATGCCAAATACTCATAAATAAATTTCTATTCATTTCTAAAATTAATTTAACAAACATAAAAGCTTCTAGTAGTTGTGAGTGGGTTTAAACACTCACCTTTGGAATTTAAATCGAATTTAAATTCGATTTAAACCCAAAAATTTGACGGTCTCCAAATCAGTCCAAACCATCGTCGTTAGATCCGGAATTTAAATACGATCCTAACAAAAAAAGTTTCGCGTGAAACCGATGTCGTATGAGAAAGTTATTCGATAAAACGTACTTGAAATACAAAATTAAATTAAAACAAACAACACAATTCACCCAACAATAAAAAAGCCACCTCAGCATCCTCTTTCACGTGACCGTGACTCCCAGGTTGCACGCAAATGAACCATTCGAACCCAATCCCACGCGATGCACAGCCACGCACCTCAACACGATCGTTGACCGCCTCCTCACGCCACTGCCTGGCACACTCCACCGCGGCCATGCCCAGACATCCCAGAAGCCACCTCGGCCCCTGGCGAACCCCCCCTGCGCCTTCACTTCTGCTGTTAGAGGCGCCGGCCGCCACTAGGCTAAAACCCTAATCGAATACTGACGCCAATCCAACTGTTGATTCTCGAAACAAAACACATAGATGCGCTTCCCATCGTCCTCTCTTCAATACCCAGAAACCATTCGACGATCAGACGAAGTTTGTTATGGCGATGATGAACGGTTGGGACTGTTTTGAATTTATTCTGGTCAAACGAATGTCCAAAACAGAAAACGAATTGCACCAGTAGATTACGTGTCTCGAGAACTATGACATATATTTTTGTGGAATTTTCTGGAGAGTTTGAATTTTCATTGAAATTTTGATTGAAGTAGATCTAGGTTTTGCAACCTTTTGAGGAGGAGAAGGAGATGAAGAAATGAATATACAGCAAATGACAATAGGTTGGGGCTAGGGTATATTTATAGGTAGGGTTGGGTTAGAGTAGATAGGCTAGATAGATGAACGTACGGAACAAACTAAGGCCCAAAAAGCCCGCTATGCCTCCGGAACCGAATTTGTTAAATCTATATATCCAAATAGGTAATGTAAAATATTCTGAACGCGATGGAAAAAGTTTCACGTCCAAATTTGATCGTATGAAGAAGTTATGCTGAAAACAAAATTTCCAAATTGATTTCAAATTGATTTTAATAAAATTGATTTCAAGGCGTTTCGCGTCCGTACGATCAAACGACAGGTCCGATCGATACGAAACTTGAGACCCTATAATAATTCACCGATACGGATCCGATGAAACTGGTTTCATCGAAATCCGAGTCCGTGACAAAAATGGCTATTTTTAATATTCATTAAATAAATTAAATAAATTATAAAATCCAATCTTGTATTAATATTCTAAAATTTGTCCCAATTTTATTGCCTATATAAATTAATCAATTTCAAATGATTTAACAAGCTTGGATGTGAATTAAAATTGACAAGATATCAAATTTCAGTGTTCATTTCTGCACTTTCTTATATTTAAGAATTTTATAAATTATATTCTCAAAAACCCATACTTTAGACTTTTAACCTTTATATCCTCAACTTTCACATAAAATAAAGACGTTACTAACATTAGTTCAAGATTTCACTCTAATGTTCACAAATTCCGTTTAATATTCAATAACGTAATATTTTACGTTTAATTCCATTTTATTTGTAATAAGTACTATTTGTTGATTTTAATACTCAAATAAATTAACTAAAAGCAAATTTACATATAATTTCCATCGTCAATTATTTTAGTGAATAAATCTTCAAAGGTTACTGCAATTAATCCCATAAATTACAATAAATTCTAATAAATTTGACTCTATTTGATTACAACTCACAAATAAATCAATTATTCCCCAACTACAAAGTTACCGTTTCTTATATATATATTACTACAGTAATACTTCCAAATGTTCATCCTTTGTTTGCATAAATTACTGTATTCAATTGAATTGTAATATTGTTAACTTGCACATAAATAAAACTTAACAACTAATAAAATAAATAACTTACAAAATTTGTTGTCATAAATATATTTTATAAGTCTACACTTAATTATTATCTTACAATACGTTTTTACGTTACTATAAAATTTATACACTCTTCCGTTACCATATTAATAATTACTAAAGTAACGTTCATTCTTAATAACAACGTTATACTATTCAACATATAAAAGGACTCCATTCCCCAAATACATTCATTTATATTTATTCCCTTAAAGTTCTCCTTTATTGACTAGACACATTAATTTAGATTCATTTACATCGAATGCCCTTCTTAGCTATATACTCAATACATGTTAAATCTACATAATTTTTACCCTTTTATTCAAATTCACTTATACCATCAATAACAAAATGTTGCCCTAAATTTAGATTCAATTATATACATTAGATAAATGGGTAAACTTTTGTAATTATCCCATATATGAAAATATTTTTATGCATACATTTCCACTTACTTACTATGCATTCATTTATTTAATTACTAATTACCTTAGTCAACTTATCCCCTATTTACTACCAAATTTCAAATTTAATTATGGCTTATCAATACATAAAATTTACATAGGCAAAACAAATTTTATTACTATCTTAAGTCCATTTATTATTGACAACATTCATTAAATTTCCTTATCAACACTTATTGCATTGATTTATTCAGCGGTCACCTTTTATTTAGTTACTATCCATTTTACAATCCAATGTAAGTCTTCCACTATTTATTTTATATTAAATGAATTCCATTCTACTTAATCTTTTTATTGATATTCACTAATTCAACCCTTATATCAGTTTCTTATATTTAACTTTAAATCAAATTGTGACAATCTACATTATCCAAATCTATTGTCATAAAATTTTATTGTTACACTAAATTACAACTACTATACCAAATTTCTACATTTATTCTCAATTAGATTAGAAATTATATTAATTCAATTCATTTAATATTATTAATTTAACGGGTCGTTACAGTTGTATATATAACTATATATAAATAAAACTGTATTCTAAATTTAAACATATATTAAATTAAATGTATATTTTCAAAAATCATTGGTTTGAACAAAACATATCTATATGTAGTATAGTTTGAAGCAATGTATGTGTTTAAACCCATATACAAACCAATATCCAAACACCATCTAAAATTTAAATCTTTATAAAAGTAACTTTATGAATAAAATATAAAAATCAGTATTAAAACATATAACATAAAGTCCATATATTATATATCAATACCAAATCTAACTCCGGTATATGTAAACTAATATAACCCATGTAAACTTTATAAAATCTATATGCTACTAAAACAGATTATATATAAAATAAACCAATATATAATACTAACATTAATATATGTTAGTTAAAGTCAGTACATAAATATACTCAACACCTTCCATACTTTACAATAGTTTAAACATGTTAGCACTGCAACTATACAAAATATACATAGTACTGTAAAACAATTATATACAGTAAAACAAAATAAAATAAAAACACACACACCTTATACAAAACACATACAGCAAACATTACATATATATATTTCTTCTTTATAGCCTTATATGCATAGACTAAGCCTTACCCAAGTTTATACTATATAATATTAGATAAAAATAGGACACATCATATGATATTATCACCTTTACAAAGTTGCTTTATAGTTTATACATACTTAAGTTTAATACATACATACATACATATATATATATATACATATATATATATATATATATATATATATATGCGAACAAGATATAGAACCAGAGAAGAATCAAGGAAGAGGACAACAAAACTCACCACGGCAAGGTAGTGGCTCACCAAAAAACGTCAGCACAGAAGAGGAGGAGATGGAGGGTGGAGATGATCAGGTGGAGGTACGACAGTTGAGGCGGAAAGGCTAAGGGTGCAAGCTAGAGGCGGAGGAGTGTGTTCGTTACTCTCTCTCTCTTTTTTGTTGTTGCTGGGTTTCAAAAGAGAAGGGAGCAATTTATGTAGAGGGAGTAAAATGTGAGCAGGTGAGTAAAAGGAGGATGCAAGCATGAGGTGGAAAGTGAAAGCAATGTGAAGTTTCAAAAGTGGAAATTGATTTATAAACGCAATTGAAATATGAGCCTTTGCCCAATCAATGTAAAAAAACGTACACAATTAAATGAATATGGGACAAATGAAGATGAAGGGGGAAGGAAATAAACTATTTCAGGGCAATGAATTTATAAAAGGAACAGTGATGTGAACAATAATTGAAACGAAAACGTACACAACTAAATGTATCTGGGACAAACGAAGATGAAGGGGGAAAGAAATAAACTATTTTTGGGTGATGAATTTATAAAAGGAACCGTGATGTGTACAATAATTAAAACGAAAACGTACACAAGTAAATGAATATGGGACAAATGAAGATGAAGGGGGAAAGAAATAAACTATTTATGGGCGATGAATTTATAAAATGAACCATGATGTGTACAATAATTGAAACGAAAACGTACCCAAATAAATGAATCTGGGACAAACGAAGATGAAGGTGGAAAGAAATAAACTATTTATGGGCGATGAATTTATAAAAGGAACCATGATGTGTACAATAATTGAAATGAAAACGTACACAAATAAATGAATATGAGACAAACGAAGATGAAAAGGCAATAATAGTGTAAATGTGAATCGTTGCCACATAAACAAATAAAACGTATACAAATCTTTTACCGATTATGTGATGGCAACGGTCACCCTTAATTGAGCCGAATAATAAAAGCCAATGCTTTGAATGTATGTCATAAATTAAGTAACAGACACTCATTTCTAAATATATTAGTAGCTAGGAATAGCAAAGTTTGAAAGTGAATTGGAAAAATTATTAAAGCAATTAATACTGTGGTCCAGCCTGTACATTTCAAATTTTGAAAACGAAGGAAATAGAAATGGAACAGGTTGCAAAAGGAAAGCCACACATATAAATGGAATAAAACGTTAACAATGAAACGTGCCACATTCAATGGAAGAAAACTGAAACGATAACGTCAAGCACGGGAATTAAGGACAATAAAGTAGAAAGTCTGAGAAACGTAAACGTGAATAAACGAATGAATGCAAGCTACAGATATATATATATAAATGATGTAAAATTATTATGTTTCTGCCAGAGAGAAGAGAAAATGTTTGAAATGGAATAAATAAGGAAGGAACAATCCCGTAATGAAATAGCAACAGATAGAAAATTAAAGAGCTACAGCACGAATACAGAGAGTAATAAAGGTAAGGTATTGATTGCTTTGTAACTGATGTAAAATTTGAATGGACAGGAAAAAAATAAAATTTATGGTAACAGTCGATTCCCTTGATTTCATGCAAATTTCTGAATCAATTATAATTATACGTAATCCAAATATTAATTTTTTTTTAATTTCAAAATTTTATTATTAATAATTTCTCAAAAATCCAATTTAATACGTTATAAACCAATTAAAAATTGCTAAAATTTTATGGGTCGTTACACTCTCCCCCACTCAAAACTTTTCGTCCCCGAAAAGGAACAAAGTAGGAGAATAGAAACAACCAGATGAAAAGTTAGACTTTGAAAAAAAAACTAAACAATTTATTTAAAACCATATACATTTTTTTATTATTTAAATTAATTAATATTTAATAGATTACTCATTTTATTAAATCCATTCGATTAATTATGAGATCAATTATTTATAAAACACTAATTTTTTTACTATTAAACCAGGCCGTATATAAATAAACAATATTTTAAAGGATATATTCAACAGAAGGAAAAAAGGAAAGAAGATAGATTCGGAAAAGAGAACATAGGTGAATTAATAAAGCAGGGCAGATAAGGTAGATTCAAAAGAATAGTATCGGGCTCGAATAGTTAATTTCAAACTAAAAGAATTTAAATTTCAAATATTAATACAAAATTTATATTTCAAATAATTTGGATAAATTGAGGTTAGGAAGATAAATTGGGATTTAGTTGGAATGGTATTAAATTAAGAATTTTATTTGTTGGAAATACCTTTATAATAAAATACTTTTATATCGAAACCAATTTTCCTTTCGAAAATACTTTTATAACTCGATGTTTCAACAAGCTTATCCTCGTTCTTGCAGATTCTGGCCATGCGTTGACCAGGCGCAAAGCTAGAATTCTTCAAGTACTTAGTAGGCCAGTTTTAACACCCAGAGAAAATACTTGAAAACACTTTTAAAAACAGAAATGGAAAGTACAATCCAAACAAATCAATTAAACCAAAACAGTTGTCTAACCATGGTTCGCAGATACACAATGGTTACGCCTAGATCCCTCAGGAAACAATCCATATACGTAAGCTTTCTCAACCCTGCGAGTTACGCCATGATGACTAGTAGAGTGCAGGATACACAATGGTTATGTCTGGATCCCGCAGGAAACAATCCGTACCCCTAGGCCGTCTCAGCCAGGCGGTTTCGCTACTAATGCGACCTACATAGAGTGCAAGATACAAATTGGTTACGCCTGGATCCCCTAGGAAACAATCTGTTCCCCTAGGCTAGCTCAGCCAGGCAGTTGCACTATACAGTCGCGCTCGTAAGAAAAACCGTGGGTTACGCCACGGTGGGACACTCGAGTATCACATCTGGAAAACCAAAAATCAGAGAGACTAATATCGATAGAATGAATCCACAATGTGGCCAGAAAGCGGATATCAAGCAGAAGTCACTTCCCATATCTTTACTTCGAAAATATATATCATATAGTACCTTTCATATCACTTTCAAATGTCATACTTATATAAAGTCCATTATATAGGATTTCATTATCCAATCGAATACTTTCCAAAATCAATAGTATATCAAATCATACTTATATAGACTTCGATTATATAAGATTTCTCTTTCAAAATTGAGTATCTTTCTCATACAAATCCATTTTATATAAGTTCGATAACGTCCAAATAAAGTATTTAGTAACATATGGTTCTCACATTTCAATCTATTTCAATATCAATTCAGTTTCAAAATCATATATGATTTCACCAAATCATTTCTTCCAAATTAAATATCTTCAGTTTCAAAGTTTCCACAGAATAGATTTAGAAAACAATCCCAGTTTCCAAATTAACATAATTCAAGCCAAACAAATTTATTTCCAAAATCATCCTATAAGTACTGGTTTTAATTCCAATCTAATTTCAAAACCAAATATTTTTCTCAAAATCAATTATACTCAAAAATGGTTTCCAAATTTATAATTATCCCTTTAAAACCTTAAAACCATTTATTCCTATATGAAAATCCAATTTTCCTTTTGCAAATTACTTATTTAACAAAAGTTTCAAATTTACTTAAGTCATACTCTTCATACTTTAAACATACAAAACTAAACTTATATTCTTTATCAAATATTTTATACTCTCCAAAATTTCTTAGTTTTAAAATTTTAAACCTTGATTTGGAAGTGCTTGAACCTTTAAAATAGTCGGTGAAATCAAATTTCAAATCTAAGAGTTGGAAACCAGCAAATCAATTTTTATAAATAGAGTTATACTAAATCTAGTCGAAAACTCGAGGATCGAACACCAGCTTACTTTAAATCATTTCAAATATATATACATATATCTTTTGAATATCGAATTATACTTCGGGATTTGAAATCAAAATTGGTTTCACAAAATCACTCGCATAGCGAAGCTATTAAAGTGGCCTCTCCCCACTCTGAAACTCGAAAATCAATGTCGATGATGCGTGCACTCATCACCGAAATTATTTCCCTGCGACAAAAGTGAGTTCTGGACTTCTATTTTCCTGAAACTTCTTTAAAAATCTCTTCGAAATCATTGGAATTCATTCGAATTCATTTGAAACATTTCTTATTCCGAAAATATCTTTTAAATCATATTATTATATATATATATTTTTCCAAAATCTTAAAACCAATTTCAAAACACCGAAATTCAATCTCTCGAATTTCAAATTAAAACCCTTCAGTTATAAATTATTTTTATAGAAATCCATTTCTTATATAATCTTCAGAATTTCAAATCCTTTCGAAACTTTTATATATAGAATAACATTTCTTATTCATCTTATATATAGGTATATAGTCCTCATCGAAAACATTTTCTCCTTTATATATAAAATAAAATCATAGTTACCCAAATAAAAATTTCGGTATAAAAAAAAAATTTAAAATACAAACAAAACCCGATTTTCAAAGGATGATTTAAGAATGGATTTCCAAACAAAGATAGAGATACAAATTGGAGGGACTCTAATCAAATAGAATTCTGATTCGAAGATAGGCTTGATCGACGATTAGTTAATTAAATTACAGAAATAGAAGATGGATATACTTATATAAATCGAGGGCAACCTTAACCGGGTCAACCATGACTTCAAGCATATGATCGATGCGGAATTCTAAGGCAAATCGACATTCGATCACCAGATATAGAATTCGGCATAACCAGAGATAACGGCAACTAAACCGAGGATATATAAATCTTCGGTGAATTGATGCTATTTTAGAGGAGTTTCACCCCTTTACAAATCATTCAGTGGAGCTATGGGATACTCCCGAATTTAGAAAACACGAATAGATAAAGAAAAGAATGGATTTGGAACCGAGGGGGATGTTCCAAAATTCAAAGGAGAACCGAATCAAATAGAAAGAGATTCAAGCTCGAACGAAAGTGATTCTGTAAATAAATTTACCATATATGCTAAGTTTTCCTAGAGCCAAAGCTTTGATACCAACTGTAACGGCCCGATATTTTCAACCATTCGCATCCACACGTGTCGGACTTGAATTGTTCAAAATACCGAATTGTTAATTTTATTTGGCAAACTCAGCTATATAGTAAATAAATCAATCATAGAATCACAGATACAGAGTAATATAATAATACGCAGCGGAATCAATAAATAGTAGTTCATGAAGCTACTATATAGATATCAGAGTTAGAAATAAAATACAATAGAATAGCTCAAACGCAGTTAAGTCTCCAATGCAACAGATGACTTCTCTGAAACAATCAAATAGAAATGCTGAAAGCTGAATCAATAGTTGGATCTCCAAAGGAAGCTCCAAACTCCAAAAGTGAGTCTCAAATGCTGTATCACTCAGTCTAACCCGAGCGTAAAGCAAAAACACAAAACACTCGAGTCAGGATTAACATTCTTATATCAATAAATCCAACTCAAGTGAAATATCAACTGAAATACTAGTAACTTAACGATGTTTGGGATAACCATCCTCTATGGGTCCATGGAACTATCTACAAGGTAGAAATATACACCATAACACCGAGGTCTTTTCAAATTAATTTATAATTCACAACAAAATATCATTTCATTCCAAATATATATATTTCCAAAATATATATAAATATTTTATAAAGTAGAATATTTGTAATTTCCTCAAACTTAACAAATCACTTCAAAATCAACCCGACTTCCCTATTCAAATTTAATTCAATCTCAATTTATCATTTTCCATTCAAATTCAGTTTCTAACCAAACAAATTCAAATTATATATATTTCAAATACAGATCTAAATCACATAACCATTTAAATTCTAGTATATTTCAAAGCTTTAATATTCAACATTCCGAAGTTCAATTTAACAGTTTCATATAAATCTTGATTTAACCTTATTATTTAGTCTTGAAATGTTCACTTAATAAATTCAATATTTATTAAATAACCTAAGTTTACCTTTAAACTAAATATTCCTTTCGATTTGTTTAAACTTGAAACATCCATTTAATTATTTAAATCAAAATCAAGCTATAAATCAAATCTAAAATTTCAAATTCAATAGTTCAAATCAATCCAATTAAGCAGAATTCTTAACTAAATACCATTTCAAATAAATTCAACTTTATCTTCTCAACCTTAACTTATTCAAATTATTACAACAATCAATTTTTGAAATATAAATTTAAATAAATACTTAAACATATTATATGGATTGATTCAATCTCAATAATATTATTATTGAATCTATGTATAAAATTTCCATTTATATATAATATTTTAAGACCCGATATTTATTAAAAACCATATATTTCCTTTTAAACTATAGAAATTATTTTCAAACATTTATATATCTATATGTGGACCAACGGTGTCTGTATATAGTTTCCTACCCTATGGTCAAGGGATACAGATATTTATCTTTTCAATCCGAATTTTAAATATACGAGTAGATATCACTTGGACCCGCAATCCCAAATTCAATTTAATTGAAAATCGCTTGGGTTTATCATTTCAACCCATAACGAAATTCTCCTGTTCTAAAGTCTGTTCGGGTATGTATCATTTCAACCCATAATGAATTCTATATTACAGGGAACTTGCAGGGTGATAACAGATATGATAATAATATAACAGGCATATATCCTCAATAACAATATAATATAAACTACATGATATTGTGTCATATCTCATAGGTGAACAGTTATATATAGTAGCATATAACAATTTAAAATTAATAATATAATATAAACTACATGATATTGTGTCATATCTCATAGGTGAACAGTTATATATAGTAGCATATAACAATTTAAAATTAATAACAGCAACATATTTCAATTGTCGTTTCAATTGAAATCAAATTTAATAAATGAAAGAACGTTAATCGTGAGTGATTACTCACCTTTCGAGCCTAGAGGAGAGGGCGGAATGAGAAGAGATATGAATCCAAGCACAGATTTCGAAGCAAAGCAATATTGGCAAGAATTTTAATGATCAAAGCTGATAAAGAGGAATTGATGAAATCAAATCAGAGTTGGGTCGAGGAAGATAAATAGGATAAGTGAGCTATATATAGTTGTATATATAACTATATATAAACAAAACTGTATTTTAAATTTAAACATATATTAAATTAAATATATATTTTCAAAAATCATTGGTTTATACAAAACATATCTATATGTAGTATAGTTTGAAATAATGTATGTGTTTAAACCCATATACAAACCAATATCCAAACACCATCTAAAATTTAAATCATTATAAAAGTAACCTTTATAAATAAAATATTAAAATCAATATTAAAACATATAACATAAAGTCCATATATTATATATCAATACCAAATCTAACTCTGGTATATGTAAACTAATATAAACCCATGTAAACTTTATAAAATCTATATGCTACTAAAACAGATTATATATAAAATAAACCAATATATAACACTAACAGTAATATATGTTAGTTAAAGTCAGTACATAAATATACTCAACACCTTCTATACTTTACAATACTTTAAACATGCTAGCACTTCAACTATACAAAATATACATAGTACTGTAAAACAATTATATACAGTAAAACAAAATAAAATAAAAACACACACACCATATACAAAACACATACATCAGACACAACATATATATATTTCTTCTTTATAGCCTTATATGCATAGACTAAGCCTTAACCAAGTTTATACTGTATAATATTAGATAAAAATAGGACACAGCATATGATATTATCACCTTTACAAAGTTGCTTTATAGTTTATACATACTTAAGTTTAATACATACATACATACATACATACATACATATATACATACATACATACATATATATATATATTTATGCAAACAAGATATAGAACCAGAGAAGAATCAAGGAAGAGGACAACAAAACTCACCACGGCAAGGTAGTGGCTCACCAAACAACGTCAGCACAGAAGAGGAGGAGATAGAGGGTGGAGATGATCAAGTGGAGGTACGACAGTTGAGGCGGAAAGGCTAAGGGTGCAAGCTAGAGGCGGAGGAGTGTGTTCGTTACTCTCTCTCTCTCTCTTTTTTTTGTTGTTGCTGGGTTTCAAAAGAGAAGGGAGCAATTTATGTAGAGGGAGTAAAATGTGAGCAGGTGAGTAAAAGGAGGATGCAAGCATGAGGTGGAAAGTGAAAGCAATGTGAAGTTTCAAAAGTGGAAATTGATTTATAAACGCAATTGAAATATGAGCCTTTGCCCAATCAATGTAAAAAAACGTACACAAATAAATGAATATGGGACAAATGAAGATGAAGGGGGAAAGAAATAAACTATTTCTGGGCAATGAATTTATAGAAGGAACGGTGATGTGAACAATAATTGAAACGAAAACGTACACAAATAAATGTATCTGGGACAAACGAAGATGAAGGGGGAAAGAAATAAACTATTTTTGGGCGATGAATTTATAAAAGGAACCGTGATGTGTACAATAATTAAAACGAAAACGTACACAAGTAAATGAATATGGGACAAATGAAGATGAAGGGGGAAAGAAATAAACTATTTATGGGCGATGAATTTATAAAATGAACCATGATGTGTACAATAATTGAAACGAAAACGTACCCAAATAAATGAATCTGGGACAAACGAAGATGAAGGTGGAAAGAAATAAACTATTTATGGGCGATGAATTTATAAAAGGAACCATGATGTGTGCAATAATTGAAATGAAAACGTACACAAATAAATGAATATGAGACAAACGACGATGAAAAGGCAATAATAGTGTAAATGTGAATCGTTGCCACATAAACAAATAAAACGTATACAAATCTTTTACCGATTATGTGATGGCAACGGTCACCCTTAATTGAGCTGAATAATAAAAGCCAATGCTTTGAACGTATGCCGTAAATTAAGTAACAAACACTGATTTCTAAATATATTAGTAGCTAGGAATAGCAAAGTTTGAGCGAGAATGGGAAAAATTATTAAAGCAATTAATACTGTGGTCCAGCCTGTACGTTTCAAATTTTGAAAACGAAGGAAATAGAAATGGAACAGGTTGCAAAAGGAAAGCCACACATATAAATGGAATAAAACGTTAACAATGAAACGTGCCACATTCAATGGAATGAAACTGAAATGATAACGTCAAGCACGGGAATTAAGGGCAATAAAGTAGAAAGTATGAGAAACGTAAACGTGAATAAACGAATGAATGCAAGCTACAGATATATATATAAAAATGATATAAAATTATTATGTTTCTGCCAGAGAGAAGAGAAAATGTTTGAAATGGAATAAATAGGGAAGGAACAATCCCGAAATGAAATAGCAACGGATAGAAAATTAAAGAGCTATAGCACGAATACAGGGATTAATAAAAGTAAGGTATTGATTGGTTTGTAACTGATGTAAAATTTGAATGGACAGGAAAGAAATAAATTTTATGGTAACAGTCGAT
This sequence comes from Allium cepa, assembly GCA_030765085.1. NCBI lineage: Eukaryota > Viridiplantae > Streptophyta > Magnoliopsida > Asparagales > Amaryllidaceae > Allium > Allium cepa. The sequence goes on along the minus strand of CM060938.1, from coordinate 606,161,973 downwards.
TCCCTTGATTTCATGCAAATTTCTGAATCAATTATAATTATGCGAAATCCAAATATTAATTTTTTTTTATTTCAAAATTTTATTATTAATAATTTCTCAAAAATCCAATTCTATACGTTATAAACCAATTAAAAATTGCTAAAATTTTATAGGTCGTTACAGAGGATGTAGTTTAATGGCAATTTAGATAAAAAGAAAGGGGGAGAACACTAAAACGAGTTGATGGAGTCGTTGACTTTAAGTTTTTTTCAAACTCGTATCGATGGGAGATGGTGGAAGGTTGCCTCCATGATCGATTTGAGAATCATGGTGGTTCATATCGATGTCGATTGATGGATACGAAGCCAATTGCCATGAATTGATACGAATCGATCGACATGAAGATGATCGAAATGAATGGGCTATCGATACGAAAGGCATCAATATAAACAGATTATCGATCCAAGCCTAGGATCTATACGAACACAGGCTTCAGGGGAACGATCCAACTCGAACCATGATGGATACAGAATCTATTGCTTTTCCATATTCGAACACTTAACTCCAATGAGCTTTAGCCTTGTATATTTGGACTTGACTATAAAACTGCATATATGACTATTCTTCAAAGCTCGTCGATGGAACTATAATTTGAAAAACATATTTTTTTAACATAAATCGTTCTTCAAAGTTAGGATGGCATGGTTTAGACGGTCAACGATGACGATCACTTCGGTTGAATCTCGACGTCTTGTCATTTTACCATCTTTTAAACTTCTAGAAATTTAGAGTATTATGTAGCAGTTCACTACACAAAACGATCACTCACTTTACACCGAGGGAAACACGGGTTTCTTACCATCTAATAGCCATTTTTACCGAGTTCAATGGCTATGGATCCTGGATGTTTGGAGCAGCAGGAAGTTCAGAGTCCTCCATTTTCTAGAATAGAAAGGCCAGATAATGCGAAGATATAGCATTCCCTGCTCTGGATGAATTGTCGGATGTAGTTTTGGTTATCAATCTGGAGGACTCCGTCTGATCCAAAATTTCAAAGGAAATGATAGGCGGAATTTGTCTACGACATGGACTATCTTTGGAAGAAGTTCTACAACCGGGGACAGAAGATAGAGTGCACAATCCCCTGTAAGGATTCACTACATGTAATAGATTCGTGTGCGTGGCTGGAGCAATGCCCTCATTCAATCAATTCATTCGAGACTTGCTATTTTTTTTAGGATCGCCCCTTCTCAACTACATCCTAACGGATACGCGCTTCTCAATAGCCTATATATCATATTTATGTAGCATCTCCTTTGACCCCGGACGGTCGACGAGATCGGATACTTATTCAATGTCAAGAGTCGATGGGACAATCCGTCGTTTACTTTTCTAGAAGTGGTCAGGAACTGCCAATGGTGGTAGGTGCTTGGAGTAATTTAAGCTACTTCAAGACTGAGTGGTTCTATGTGAGATGCGCACTGGGGTTCGCTAGGCGATGGTTGGTTAGACGTAAATACTTTAACTTGTTTGTCAATTAATCGGGTAATATGAATCGACGTTGAATCCGTTATTATATTTCTTTCAAAGTTGTTACCCCAGACCTGAAGGAGTACAGTTCAAAGAGATAGTGAGGACACTCCAAGCGGTTCCTGCTGAACTTAGGAAAAAAATGAAGTTCTTACTGATGATAACCTGACTACCATTGGGCTCATAGAAAGAGGCCATAGTATAGGGTTGATGGGGTTACTAGAGTGGCTCTGGTAAGGCAAGGAGGAAGAAGGGCTCCTATCATAGCCGGGTGAGCTCAAAGTGCACCTAGAGTAACAACCATCGAACTGGGCGAGATGAGAGTATGACAGCTAAACATAGGCTCGCGATCATGCCTCCGTAGGACCCCCGGCCGTCAGAATCAAAAAAGAAAGGGCAAAACGCTCGTCCATAAAGCCAAGAGGCAGAAGAATACTGAAATAGCTCAGCTAATGACGACTTCTATAGGTCCGGAGACCTCTTCTTTGCAGATGGAAGGTTCATTGAAAGGGTTGTCTGATGTTCCTATCCCATACGACATATCTATGTTCCATGATCTTGGGCTAGAGGGGCTCCACTCTCCATCATGAACTGGCGCAGGCCTATCTTATTTAGACACGGTGAGCAACCTCCAATAAGTAAGGCTACCACAATCGGTCAGTTGGGGGGTTTCCACATGCATACACACACTTCATAACACTACACGACTTCTAATTACATGCTTCTTAATCTCTGGAGATAACTAATTCTGCTCCTTTTTTTATAGACACGATGGTGAAACAAGGCTCTATGCTCAGCAAGCTTCGCTCTTCGTGCCACTCTTTTGGATCGCACTCTGAATTGCATCACCGTTAAAGCGAAAAAGACTACGGTCGCGACTATCACTCTAGCCTGGAGCACGAGCGCTGTCTCATGCTCCAAAAACTGGCGATCAATGCCATAGAATCGAAACAGAAACCCTTGTCATCACGGAACAAACTGCCATAGAACCCATAGGGGAGGGTGCCATCTGAATCGCCAAGCTGAAGAAAGACTTCCTGAACATATGTTTTGATGGGTTCCACTTCCCTCCTAACTTGAAAAAAAATCCCAAATGACATAGAAAAATTGGTGCAAGATTATATACATGACGCGTACAACTAGTATCGTGAATGGGTTAATATGGCAGAAAGGGTTTCGACGTGTCCTTTGAGCGGGCTAAAACAATTAAAAATCTGGAGGGTGACCTTTCTCAAAAAGGCAGAATAATGGTGGTTCCCACCAATAAGCTCAAGTCCTCGAGGAAACTGAAAAGGAGGCTCGCTAGAGAGCCGAGGAGGTTTGGAAGCCCATGGAAGAGATGAGATAGACTCACATGGACTTAGTGTAGGAGATGGGTCACCGTAACACTGTTATTATTCGAGAAAGGGATGATGCACGGAAAGAAGTTGATGAGTTAAAGGCGAAGTTGACCGAGGCCCTTAAAGAGAAAGACGAACCTAACAAAGTGGCCCAAGAGGCGTGTGAGCAGGCGGTGATACTTAGGGAAGTGAGGGATGCATCGAATCTAAAGGCTGAGGAAGCCTATGCCAGGATTGAAAGGGAAATTAAAGCGGTTGAGGCCAAGATGGAGAGTGAATTTGAAGATCTTCTGGTCACTTTCAACGCTAACATTTTGAGAAACCGCATTCTCAACTGGCTTGGCGAAGACTATCCTTTCCAATTATACATGGCCTAGAATCGCTTCCATGAGGATCAAAAGGCGATCCGAAATGTTGCAACCATCGAAGAGTTCGAATTAGAAACTCAAGTGCTAACCGAAGATGAACCTAAAGTCCTCCATGAGACAACCATCACTCTTCAAAAGGAAGACCTGGCCGATAAGTATCAGAAGCTGGGGAAGGATTCGGGAGTGAACACCATGAAGTTGGTTCCAAAATACCCCAGTGTCTCCATTTGAGCCTACTTCTTCTATCGATCCCCTAGTTGTCTGGAGTGTGACCCTGATAGGCCGCATCTCTCTACGATAATTGAGCGCGGCTCAGAAGGCACATCGGCTCAACATGGGAGCCAACCCGAGGAAGGTATTATGGTTACTTCTCCTATTAATTCAAACGTAGGAACACTGTCATAAGATATTACTAATATAAACTCCTATTTTCATTCAGCCTTAGATTCCGCATTGACCCATCCTCGTGCAATTTAAGCAACTCACCATGAGCAGGAGGTGCTAATAACAGAAGCTACGACTACGACGGTCACCATTTTGGCCGGGGAGATGCATGATAGATGCTACATGCTTGATGAACAATTAATGGAAGCACTCCTCGGACACCAAAGTGATCCGAGTATCGAAGTGTCCTTCAACGTAGATGAAGATGTGATCATCACGGGCTCCTCGAGTCCAAACAGCAGCATTCCAATGGATATGCGCGTGGACCTGGTGGAGTAAATAATGGAGGAAATCAAAGTTGAGATCGAGCAAGCCGAGAAAGCTCGTAGAGCCAGCAGAGGTATTGTGGGTCCCGATCCGGTCCCTATACTTGTGGTTTCTCCAGGTGGCACCATTATTGATACCTACGCACCTTATTCTTTTATCATTGAGAGTGCCACCATTTCTCCAGTTCCACACACAGAGGATACTCCAGTCCCTACGAGTTTCGAACAGGAGACTGCATCGATTCCCCCAAACGAGGACAAGCCAACTAGAGCAGGCCGAAGAGGCAAGAGCTCAAAGAGAGTTTTGAGCAGTAGTTCGAGCAGGTCTACGTCGAAGAAAGTCAAGAAGGATAAAAAAACCGAATGCATAGACTTGCATTTTTGCTACCTCTCTTTTGTAGATGGCTAAAGTATGCTTTTCTTTTGTTTTTTTGTAGGCCATGTATAGATGCGGGTTTGGCCTCTACTTATAAAAATTCTTCGAATAGATTTTGTACTTACATTTTAAAAGAATAGTGTGAATAATACTTCCTTTTGTTTTCAGCAAAACTCTGTGTTCATTTGCTTAAGTACTTTAGCACTCACATTTCCATTCAATGTACTTGTGATGTTTCAATCTCTGAGTCGAACTTGAGTCCGGTCCTTAAGTCCTGAAGTCATGGGTTCGGGTCATAATCAAACATTGAGTCGTCTCCCAATGTTGCGCTGTCTCGGCTAGCGACTAGTACTTGAGTTATGCCCTTAGTTCTAGGGAGAATTGATGTAGTTAGTTGGCAGTCATCTTCCGCCTTCACTAACTTTAGTATAACTTAGTCGGAATAAAGTTAAAGTGGCATGAGTTTGAGTGGTCAAATCATACTCGCTCATCCGCTAGTATTTGCATCCACACTCTGGGATTAGATTTGTATACCGATGATTGGTCACGCCTACTCAATGTTCAGAATTACATCCACACTCTGGGGACATTATTTTACTGGCGGTCGGTCATACCCTTTTAATGTTTAGAATTATATCCACGCTCTAGGGACATAAGTTATTTTATGGGCGGTCGGTCACACCCGTTCAATGTTTATACTCTAGTTCACACTCCAGGAATCTAGAGTCAGTTGACAAATGATAGATCACATCTATTTAAGCATTAGGATCTTATTCGCACTCTCGAAATAAGGAGTTGATCAAGGTCATGGACGGTCGAATCACATCCACCTTGATCTGGCAAGCAAAGTCATAGATGGACGGATCCATCTTCCTCGAGCTTGGAAAAATGAAGGCGAGGTCGTGGATGGACGGATCCATCCTCCTTGAGCCCGGATTGAGGTGAGATCATGGGTGGATGGATCCACCTTGAACCTGGATTAAGACGGGGTCGTGGATTGATTGATCCATCCTCCTTGAGCTTGGATTGAATGAGGGCGAAGTCATGGATGGATGGCTCCACCATCTTCGAGCCTAGAAAAAGGCGAGGTCATCGATGGACGTATCCGCCCTCCTCGAGCCTGGATTAAGGCGAGGTCATGGATGGACAGATCCATCCTCCTCGAGCCTAGGTTTAGAGTTTGCACCCCAGCTCGCACTCTAAGAGATGTAGTTTATTAGAGGATTGTCGTGTTTCAATCCTTCTTCACTTTATCGTTGTTTGCCCTCAAGCTTTGGGTTACACTTAGCCAGTGAATGACCGGATCACGATCACTCCCTAGTTGAATGATTCCCACCTTAGGATGGGACTTATCTCTTCATACATCGTGATGGTTGCATGATGTACTTGAAGAGTCGCCAATCTGGCTTGATGAGTCTGCGCTTTATTGCTGAAATTGCATAAACAAATTTCAAAAGGAGAGCAGACTAAATGAATAAAAGCCAGTTATATGTAATAGCAGTGGAGACTCTCGCTGTTCTATGCCCTCGATAAAGTGAGACCGTTAATAGTTGATAGTTTAAATGGGTCGTCTCCAAGTCTCCGCTCAATGACATATTGTCCTTCCCATGCCAGTTTCATATGTGAGGGGACCAGATAAACTCATTTAAAAACAAGATCGCCAATTTCTAAGGTTCTGGGTTGGACCTTAGCATTGTATAACCGGATGACCCGACTATGATGTGTGGCTGCCCTCAAATCAGCCTCTTCGCTTTTCATCCAGTAAATCTAGAGATTCTACAAGTAGGATAGCATTCATCTTTGGATCATAATAGGTCACACTGTGAGAAGGTACTTCCAGCTCAACTGGAATAACAGCTTCAGTGCCGGAGGAAAGTTCAAATGAGGTATGGCCGGTTGCGGACTGGTGGGTAGTTTGATATGCCCATAAGGCCACGAGGAGCTCATCGACCCACTTACCCTCAGGCTTCTCCAGTCGTTTCTTCATAATGGACTTGATAACTTTGTCAACAGTTTCGACTTGTCCATTTACTTGAGGGTAAGCTATTGCTGATTACTTCTTCTTGATGTGGTAGCATTAACAGAAATCTTTGAACTCGACACTAACTAATTAGGCTCCGTTATCGATAACAGTTGCTCATGGAAGGCCAAAGCGACAGATGATGTTGCGCACAACAAATTTGATTACTTTCTTCATCGTGATAGTAGCAAGGGCTCAACTTCCACCCATTTGGTAAAGCAGTCAACTGCAATGATGGCGTACTTCTCAACACCTTTGGCTAGAGGTAAGGACCTTATTATATCAATGCCCCATGTAGCAAATGGCCATGGGCTAACCATCTAAGTAATTTAAGTAGGCAGGGCTCTTGGAATCCTGGCATGATTCTGGCACCTGTCACACCTCTTGGCATAATCCGATGCGTCTCGATTCACGGTTAGCCAGTAATATCCATATCTGAGTATCTTTTTTGCAAGGGCTTACCCTCTTGTGTTGTCGCCACACTCTTCATCATGTACATCACGTAACACTCGTTTGATCTCATCGTGAGTGATAGACCAGAGTAAAAGAACAAAACATCACTTCCTGTATAGGACTCCTTCTGGATAATAAATCGCAACCCGGAGAACCTGTCTTTTCTCACTTGTGCGTTCAGGTAATGCTCTATGCTCAAAATAATTTCTGATTTGAGTCATACAAGACTCCCTCTCGAGCTTTGTCTGATGAACCCAATCTTTTTCCATCTGATCGATACTTTAAGCAGTAAGTCTCTACGGGGATGAGTCCCATATCTGCTACGCTTCGCCGGTGCTAGCCAGTTTCTCTAAGGAATCAGCTTTCTTATTTTGCTCTTGGGGTATACAGTGGATAACATAATAGTCGAATTGATTCAACACTTCCTGAACCCGAGTAAGGTAAGTGGCCAATCTCCGCTCTCTGGCTTGATGCTTTCCTCGAACCTGGCATACCACCAATTGCGAATCGTAGTAAATCTCCACAGTGATGACTCCCAAGTCTTTGGCAAACCTTAGTCCGACAAGCAGTGCTTCGTACTCGGCTTTGTTGTTAGTTGCACGAAGTTAAAATTCAAAGCATAGCACATGGATTGACCTTCTAGGGTTTCGAGTACCACTCCAGCCCCCAAGCAACGGTCGTTTTATTCACCATCAGGGTATAATTTCCATGTGTACTTGGGAGATTCATTGGCTTCGGGAAAATCCTTTGGTATAGGGAATTCATTTATGACATCTGTCAGAACTTGTCCTTGAATAGCTCACCTTGGTATTTAAGTGATATCAAATTGACTCAGCTTGATATTTCACTTAAGCAATCTACCAAACGTCTCAGGTCATGTCAGGATCTGTCGTAACGGCTGGTCGGGGTAAACAGTGATCGGATGAGCTTAGAAATATGGATGGAGCTTCCTCGAGGCTATGACGAGACAATAAGCCAGCTTTTCCACCTTCGGGTAGTTTCTTTCTGCCCCTGTTAATCTTTTGCTGATATAATAGACCATTCATTGGATCTGACCCTCTTCTCGAATTAACACAACACCGATTGCATTCAGAGAAATCGCCAAATAGACATATAATTTCTCGTGATCAACCGGCTTTGACAAGATACGAGGTGTTGCCCGATATTGAACTAGTGCCTAAAACACACTTTCGCACTCCTCTGTCCACTCGAAATTTAGTTTTCCTTTTCTAATCAGATCGAAGAAGGGAATGCACTTGTCTGTAGATCTGTAAATGAATTTGCTTACGTCTCCACCTTCCCATTAAGGCTCTGCATCTGCTTTACTGTTCTGGGGGTTTCGAGATTCTGAATAGCCCAGATTTTTTAGGATTAGCTTCAATTCGTCTGGCGTTGATGATGAATCCAAGGAATTTTCCTTACGCAGCTCCGAAATGACACTTCAACGGATTGAGCTTCATTCTGTACTGTTAGAGTATGTTGAACATCGTTTCCAAATCACTGACGTGGTCGATGGACAGTCGCAACTTCACTAGAATATCATCCGCGTACACCTATATGGTCTTTTCGACCTGGTTAGCGAACATTCTGTTCACAAGCCTCTGATAAGTTGCTCCAGCGTTTTTGAGTCCAAATGACATCACCTTGTAGCAATGGAGTGCCAGATCAGTGACGAAGCTAGTATGCTCCTTGTCAGGCAGATGCATCGTGATTTGATTGTAGCTGAAGTATGTGTCCATGAACGGTAAGAGGTCGTGTCCGGCTGTTGAATCCACCAGTTGATTAATTATGGGAAGCGCGAAATTGTCTTTCGAGCAGGCTTTGTTCAAATTTGAGTAATGCACACATGTTCGAAATTTCCCATTTGACTTTCGGATAAATACTAGATTCGATACCCACTCCGAGTATAAAGCATCATGAATAAACCCATTAGACTTTAGTTTATCCACTTCTTCTTACAAGGTGGCATATCTCTCTGGATCAATACCACGCCTTTTTAGTTTCACCGGGACGTGCTGCGGGTCGATATTTAATGTATGGCTCGCGATGATCAGCGAGATCCTACACATGTTTGAATGAGTCCAGGCAAATACATCAAGGTTTTTCGGGAGAAAATCAACCAATTCCTATCTCATCCGAGGGCTGAGTTAAGATCTGACCGTTACCATTATGGAATTGTCATCGTCGTGGATCGGAACATTGATCGTCCACTCTGTCGGGAAGCCTGGTAATCTCCAACTTCCTCCTCATCCTTATCTCTAGGATCAATGTCCATAAGGAATGGTTATGGCGTCCAAGCCTAGGCCCAGGCGTTGGTTGCCAATTTTCTGAAAAATGGGCTTCCTTTACGCCCTTTTCTTTCTCCTTCCGCTGTGTATTCCTCAGCTCTACAACATAACAGGCACGTTGTAACGACCCCGGATTTTTATGAATTTAAATTGATAATTTAAATGAATTTTTTTGAACTAAAATTGTAAAATTGATTATAAATGGCAGCGAGTTTCCCCGAATCCAAATAACAATATATTAAATCATTATAAATTTAGGGATTGTATATATATGTGAATCTATATAGTTGTGCCTACATGAGTAAATTTGAATTTATATATAGGAATAACTATAAAAATATAGAGTGAACAAATAATTGCTAAACATTTCAACAACAAAATAGAACTTCATTTAATTTTCGATTAACAAGACTAAAACAAAATTCAACTTAAAACATACAAAACAAAACCAAATACATATAAATTTAAAACAAGACAAAAGAAATTCATACAAGTATCTTTAGTACACTTAAACTAGAAACAAAAACTGCATATGCATTTGAAATAGCATAAGACGGTAAATAGAAAACATGTATAGCAAGCAATAGAAAGTAAGTATAATAAAGCAAAGACAAGGAAAAATAAATAAAGGCTTGTATGAGGAGACAGCAAACAATGTGTAGGGTGGTAAAGCAAAATGTTGTACTTACAGGGAAATTAAATAAGATGCATGTAAACTTAGATGGGAACAATGGCATTTAATGCTATCTAATCTTAGTACAAAAAGAAAACGTAAGTATGGCAAAAGATCAATGTACACTTAAACAAACATAAAGTAAAAGCATTGGTAGCCTGTAGGGGGTAATGCAGCCGAAATCAGACTTAGCATAATCAAAGCAACCAAATATAGATATAAGTATGTACAAACAGAGGCAAAGGAGATAAGTATATTGTACAACATCATTTATACAAGCCATCACAAGATCTCTTCAGTATAAAACAAGTATCATCTCAGCCTAAAATATAATAACACCATAGCCACCACTATCACCAATGTTGTACAGCCGAGCTATAGAGAAGGAAATAAAATATGTTCAAGTTTGTACAAGATAATTAATGCAATACCTTTAGCATACAAATGCATCACTTCAGCTGCCAAAAGAACCTGCAATTCAGTTGATAAAATAAAAAAAAGAAATCTCTGGTTTCATATACTCTGTACAAAATAAAAAGAAAAACATCTCAGCCATGCTTATTAAACAAAGAAAAATTATATCTCTACATTGTATTGTACTAAACAAATAATAACACTTTGTACAAATATAATATAGCCTGTAGACTTGTTTCCCCTATATCCTCTTCATTCCGATTTCGTTCATCAAACTAAACAAGAGACAGTATCAAGCTTGAAAACCAAATCTACACAACCTAGAAAAAATCTGAAGGCAGTATAAATCAAAACAGTTTGGCCAATAGAAAAATACTGGAAAGCTTCAGTTACAACTAAAACCAGAATCAAGGCCTGGGAGCAAGATTCAAGGGCATCAAAACAAAAGTAAGATCACAGAAGCAAAACATGATTAAACAAGATCAATACTGCAGATTCAAAGCACAGAGTTGCCCTCTGTTCTTCAAGTTAATGTGAGTAAACTTTCATTCAAAACCGTAGAATCTGTTTATATTTAAATTGTTATGATTGATACCTGAAGTTGTCCATATATCAATATATGAGCCTGTGCATGTTCATACGCTTATATCTCTGTTTAGTTACAGGGTATAAAACAACAAGGCAAATTCAATTTCTTTTTCCCTAATCAATATTAGGCTTTGATTTTAAATAAAAGTTGTTGTGTTTAAATACAAGTAATAACTTAAAAATAGTTTCCTGACATAAAAATGCATATAGATGGAAAAGTCGAATTTTTACAGTAGTAACTTCATTTTCTGGAAAATTCAAATGTTATGAAATATTGATTCAAGTATGTAATTGGAATCTACACTCAAAGATAGGAATTTTAAAACTAATATGAGGATTTTTAGTTGGCAATCCTAGTTGTAGTTAATAATTGAACAAAATGGGCATTTTTATCTTTTTCTGGTGATTGAATGGCTCGAGTTGCTTGAGGTTGTTCGGGGTGGTAGACGAGCCTATGGGGTTGCTTGGAAAAATAGTCGGAGATGGTGGAAGCGACTGTGGCGTCGGCGGTGGTCGAGCAAAGTTTTTAACCCTAATTTTTATCAGGGCCGAGTTTTGATTTCCTTCGCCCCCCTCAGTTGATCGAGCGGCTTGGGGTTTTGGGGTACGAAAGTGTGGTGGTTGTCGAAGTGATGGCTGAAGTTTCGTACGTTCCGGTGGTCGAGGCGTTGAGAATGAGGTGATGTCAGGAATGAGTGGTGGTGAACTTTGGCTCGTTCCAGGTTTGCGTTTGACACTCGAATCCAAATTTGAGGAAGAATTGATGCGTTGTTGATCGAGATGGGGTGAAAGGGTGATCGTTGATGTGAGGAGATCGCCGTGGTTGATCGGAGTCAGCTGCGTTGATCGTGCACGTGCACGTGGGCATTGGCGTATCTGGTGGTCATCACGTTAGGGAAGATGAAGTGTTTTCAGGGGATGACTCGAGTTATTCGAGTATTTGACTCGAAGCATTTAGGATTCTGACTCGAAGCATTAACAGAGGGGTTTAAGTGTGTTGACTTGAGTAACTTAAGTTTACTGGAAGCAAGTTTGCTCCAGGACTCTCAACTTGAACCTGATCCAAATTTCTGAGATTTAAAAATCCAAATTTTAAACTTATAAATTAAGGGTTTGAATTGAGTTGTAAACCAAAATATAAATATAATTCAAGTTTGAATTGAAATTTAGTTTGAACATAAATAAAGTTTAAAAGTTTAAATTGGTTTAAATAACTCAAAAGCAATTAAATGTTTGAAGAAAAATTGAATTTAAAGTAAATTTGAAATTTGTAAATGAAGAATTTAAACAAGATAAAATTAAAAGTTTTAAAACTAAAATAAATTCTCAGATTTTGAAGTCAAATAAAGTATTACTATAACTTGTAAATTTAAAGGTTTTAAAAGTTAGTTTTAAAATTTATTTAAAGATCAATTCGTATTCTTTTAAAACTTGAAAATTTAGAATGAAGTTTCAAAAGTAAATTTAAAATAAATGGTTTCAAACATATTTGTAAGTGATAAGTAAATCAATATTAAAAATTAATACTACTGTAAGTTAATGAAGATTTAATAATTAAAATCCATTAATTATTTAATAAATTAAAATGGATAATTTATTAATTTGGATTAATTAAATAAGTAATTAAAAGTTTAAATTAAGTAAGAAATAATTAATTAGTAAATTAAGGATTATTAATTAAATATAAATTAATGATTAAAGTTGATTGATCAAGCGATTAAGCAATAAATTAAATTTAAGGGTAATGTGATAGATTAACCCAGATAATTAATTTGAGAATAATTAATTTATAAAAGGTTAATTAACTAATGAAAGTGATTAAGGAAAAAAATCATTAATTAAGAAGTAATCAATTAATTAATTAAGAAAAATTAATTAAGAATAAATTATTAATTTAGGATAAATTAATGATTAATTAAAAGATAGTTTACTAAATGTTTTTAAATTAATTGATTATTAATTTCCCATGACCAACAAATTTATTCATAGAAATAAATCAGATTAACTTAATTAGATTTTAATTAATCCTACCTATGGATGCTTGGATTATATTGGATGTTAAACAATTTGATATCCTTGTTATATGATGCTTTATGATTATCCTGATTTGTGTTGTGATCTATGATGAAATTTATTATCTGTGATATATGTATCTGTGAATTTGTGTATGAAAGATAAGCGTTGTAATTTATATCGCTTATTTAATATATTGTCGTATTTGATCTGTGATGATAGAATGATGTGGCACAAATTGTGTTAAACCCCTGGACCACACTTTTACACACACCAATATGGATTTCACGAGGAAATCGATTAAGTCACAGATTCTGAAATGATTTTAAAAGTTGAATATTTAAATTCAAATGTTTTGGAAATGGAATCAAAATAAAAGTGAAAAGCTTTTGAAATGGAATTTCAAAGATGAAGTTTTGAATAACTTGATTAAATTTTGGAATTTAAATAATTTGATTTAAATTTAAATTCAAGATTTGAAATTGAATTCTATGATTTGAAATTAGAGATTAAAGATGTTATACCAGTTATATATGAGTTAAACCATTTTAAATATATTGATTTTGAGAATTAGAATTTAAATTCAAGGGCTTTAACTCGAGTAAATATAGTTGGATTTTTTTGAAACGAAAACTGTTTGTTTTCAATTAATAAAAGCTTTCACATAAGAAATGAACTTCCAATTTGAGTTAAAATGATCTCTAATTTGAAATGAAGATAATTTCCAAGTTATGAAAACGATTTGAAAACTATAAGTTAAATCTTTAATTTAAAGATTTAATGGGTTGATCCTATAATGAAATTGTTTTGGAAATCTATGAATTGGTCTTTGTGAAATATATCTTTTTGTTTAAAGATTTGAAATGGCAATTTGTTTAACCATTTAAAGAAAATTTTGGGTTTTAAGTTGTGACTTAATTGAAATCCCAATATCCATATATTTTTGAACTATTTCGCTCACTATCCGGTTTAGCCGGGAGAGGACCTTTGTGTCATATATCCCATTCCGAATATGTGATTCGACGTTATGGATAGCATTTGAAGACCGGTGATGAAGACCAGATATTCACAAGAACGAAAGGATAACTCGTCGATTGTCTCTGCACTGAGTCGCGCCGGTATAGAGATTTCCTAAGTGATGAGAAGTCCGATCGGGATTGTGAATACCCGGATTGCAAAGGCTTCGTAAGAAGTGCCTTCGGTTCTGTTCGAACCCAGAACAGACTTGTATAGATTGTGTGTCTGACATTACATTTTGAGATATAAAGCAGATTTCTTTCAAATACATTTCTGTTGGTGGCGGAGAATTTATTCTCTTAGCTTAACACCCTTAGAAGATATGTAGTTGAAATTTATCCGCAATATATTCTCAACTTGGTAATGTGGCATGCTAAGTGTTGCTGTGTAATGATCATTGTTTGATCATTTGTTTGATCATTTATCTTTGTGATCATTACTTTGATCATTTGTTGACCCAAAGCGTGGCTTTTTAAAAAAAAAAGCGTAGCTTTGTGGACGTGACTTCGTCGAACCTCACACCCCGGAATGGTCAAAACAGGAAAGATGCGGCAAGGTTATTAGGGGGTAGCGCCCCTTTAGGGTATGTTCATTTCCTTCTGGAAAGGGGTGGTATCATGGTATGGAGCCCAGATACTTACTCATGTGGAAAACACTCTATTTATTATGGTGTGATGTTGGTTATCGAGCGCTCGGTTAAAGGTCCTAAAGGACCGGGGGATGGCATACTCGTGTCAGTAGTTACCCAGTTAGGGGTAACTCGGCCTTGTGTTGGCAGAGATCCGGTTAGGTTCTCGGGACGTCCTTCCAGAGGCGTTTCCATGTGGCAATGGGAAGTTCCTTGGCCTGACCATTTGTTGGAAATCCAAAGAAACAATACGAAACCCTGTACGGTTTTAGTTGTAGAACCTGCCATTCACTTATGGTGCCGCCCCACTGTTTGGATGGTAGCTATAGTAGGCATAGTTCGAAATGTATATGCTGGCTAAGATTTATATTCTACTTTCGAAATGTTTTCTGCACTGTGCACTTATAATAATAATATCCAAGAAATTTTCTGCGTATTAAGCATGTTTGACTATCATAAGAAGAAATCTCCTCCAATTCTGCGTTTGCATTGTGTGTGTGGCGGGAGGTCTTATGGTAGTTTCATTTTCTAAAAAGCATTGCGAATTTACTGTAAAATTCTCTTGCTATTTGTGTTTAAAAAATAAACTGTTTTTGTTACTCACACCAGTCCCATGACTGACTCGGAGTTTATTGTTCCTTTCCTAAACTCTGGGTGCTCACTATTTTCCACACGAGCAGTCTAGAGTTGGGTTTTTCAGATAGTTAGATATAGTGGATTATGTGGAGTTAGTTCAGTCTTTGGTTCATGCCAGTCTTGCTTATCTTTGTGCATCGTTATGGGGAGTTCGAGCTATTGTTGGATTGGTTCTTGGAGATGGAAGTTACAGATTTGGAGTTCTTCTTTGAAGACTATCTTAGAGTTATTTGTTCCGCTGCTAGATGTTATCTATTTTCTTTTTCCGCTGCTATTTCATTGTATCTCTGATGTATATTGATATTCATTGTATCACTCTGTTGTATCAGTGTTGTATATCAATGTATTATTCTTTTATTCCGCTGTGTAATTTACTTAATGTTGTTATAAGCTCCGGCGAATCGGATTTGAACGGTCGAATCTACGGCATTTGAATACGATATGAAGTATGGATGTCGATTTTCGAGCGGGCAAAATCTATTATCGTCACACACGTCCAGCCGCCTGATCACCATGTACCACTCTGACTCCATTATCAGTGGGAAATTTCAGAGTCAAACACCAATGGAAAATCGCTTCCATGAAATCTATGAGGGCCGCTCGGCTCAAAAAGCATTATAAGGGGAATGTAAGTCCAATACAACAAACTACAACATTCGGACTCTTCGGCGATCTCCAACACCTAATCAATGGGTAACTCCACCATTCCAGCTGGAATGGTTATGGTTCCATTAAATCCATGTATACGTGACTGACACGGTTTGAAATCTTTCGCTTCTATCCTTATTTTGTCATAAGCGTGCTTGAAAAGAATGTTCACAGAACTTCCGCTGTCAACTAAGATCCTCTTCATCCAAGCATGACCTATTTGGGAAGAAATGACCAGTTGATCAATAGTACGGGACTCGAATCTATCGGCATCTCCATTTCTTAAAATGATATCGTCTATCATCGTCTTCTGTTGCTTCACCGGGGCCCGGTCATCAGTACTACTACAACACTCGAAGTCCACATGCCTAATCGAACTAGCATATGACTCCATTTCCTCCCAGCTTCGATCAGCCAGATGAGGACCACCACTTACAGTATTAATTACCAATCTCTGGCCAGTACGCATGGGTTCCTCAAGCCTAACTTGGCATTGACCTTGATTTGGATTAGATGGACCCACTCCTCCATCCTACGGATCCCGGACGAACTGTTCTAATTTTCTTTCTTTAATAAATCTCTCGATGATATCTTGCAAATGACGGTACTCATTAGTGTTATGGCCGTAACAATCTTGGAATCTACAGAACTTCTCAGTCTAGATCTGTTTCTCAAATGATGGTTTCGTAACTGGCTTCTTGTAGTGCCGGTATTACAAGTCTAAAGGTAAACATTTTCCAACGATGTGTTTAAGGGAGTATATCGACCGAACACAAGAGCTCTAGGTCTCCCGTGATGTGCGTCTCTCTTCTTTCGTTGAGCTCCATTACCCTTCTATTGACCTTGCTTATTTTTAATATTCAACTGTACTTTACTAGAAATTTTCACTGGTCTGCTTCACAGAACCATTGCTCCGAATACCTTTACCACTAGGCCCTACAACATCCTACTTCGTAGATCGTCTAGCGTCTTCTCTTCTCAAAAACTAGGACGTTCTTAGCCTAGAAACGATCCAACGAAGCTGGGGGTTTCCTTGCCAACCAATCACCAAATTCGGAATCAGGATCGATCGCTTTAGTTAATTCCAATAGAATAGAATTATCATTAGGGTTGCTGACCTCTGCATAAGCAGCATGGAGCCTTTCCAGATAGTGCCTAAGAGTCTCTCATGGAGCTTGAGTAAAACCAGACAAGGTATTGATATCCTTCACTCTTGTAGCATGCATATGGAACTGCTCGATAAACTTGGTAGCCAACTGATCAAAACATGAAATAAATGTGGGTGGTAGACGAGTGAACCACATAGTTGCAATGCCTCCTGAGGAGATATGGAAGCTTCTACACTTAATCGCATTGTCAACTCGAGCAGCATTCATGAGCCATTCATATTTCAGAATATGTTGATTGGGATCCGAATTTCCTTCGTACATCGGCAAGGTCGGCATCCTGAATCAATGGAGTAGCTCTGCATAGAGGATGTCATTGGTGAATGAAGTGTGACTTCTTGAGATTCCCCGATCATCATTTGTGAGGCCTGACTTTCCCTAATCATTTGGCATATTAAGGTTGGAATGTCAGGCATCTGGATGTTCATGGCCAAGGCATGGCCGGGTTCCATGTTACAGGGATGGTCTGGTCATTGTCTATGGTCTTTTCCTCACCTCCTTGGCTTTAGGACTTCATGGAAGTGAGGATCCTGAGAATGAATACGTTGATGAGAGGTTGGATCTGGTTGGTTCCGGATCTCAGCTTCTAGATGTATAGCGGCAGCAGCTGCGTGGTCATGAGTGGTGTGATAAGGAAGCGTCCCTCCTCAGGAGAAGGGTCCATCTCGATGCCTTGTAAAAGGACCAATCCCGGCCTGTCAAAATTCAGCATGTTGATGCTCGGAAGCTTCTGCATAGTTTCCATCTAATGGGCGGCGTGTAGATATGTGATTGAAATCAAATGATGCCAAGCTTTCTGACATGGAATAAGAGGCATGCTTCTTTCTAGATCTCCCTTTCCTTTCTCTATTCTGCTGGTTTGTGAGTTCCATATTGGCAAGGATCTGCTGAGTAAGCTCCCGACAGCTTTGAGTTAGCTCCTGCATAAGAGTTTGGAACTCCTGTAACACCCCATATTATTTTAATCTCATTTAGGATATTTAATTAGTAAAATTAAATTAAATAATGTGAAGATGAATAGGTTGAGATTTTATTAGTTAAAGATAGTCGTGCCATGTTAAGTGGATTAATTAAAATGAAATAACACTAGATAATGTGTTAGGATATGAGAAGGGCGTTATGGAAAATAATAAAACCTTATACCCTAAACCCTTATGAGAGGGGTAACTCACATTCATTCACTCTCATTTCACTCAAACTAAATTATTAAAGTCAGACATCATTTCTTATTCTCAAGAGAAGAATCAAGGCTAGGATTCAAGAGAAGAGAAGCAATCAACTAATTCAACAATCAAAAATATCATCTATAATCTCAAAGCTAAGGTGAATAATTACTAATCCCTAATTAATTTAGTTTTCATCTTTGTGATTATATTCGAAATGTTTTTGCTGTATTTATGCCATGTTTGATGTTTAATGATATATCTCTCTATGTGTGTGTGTGTGTTGGTGAAATTATTCATGTTCATTCTTGTTTTATGATATGTTTGGCATTAAAACCCTATTTAAAGATATTCAAATACCTTAGGAATTTAAATTATAGGTCTAGAATAGTATTTTAGAGATGGGATTTGATTTTCATAATTTTTCGATTTATTATGAATTTTATATAAATTTTCTAGTGAAGGAAATTGTTTATTGGATTATAAATTATTTTTGTACAAAATAATAATTATATGGGTTTGAAATCTTAATATGTTAGGAAATATATTAAAATAAATTTTTGGAGATTTTTCTAGATTTTTCCTAAGTCATTTGATGAATATATAAAACTATTTAAGGTATGAGGCTTAAATGTTTTATATATTTATAAAGGAGAAGGGGCATTTTGCAAAAAAATGATTATTTAATTTTAGTAATAGCGGCAGCACATTTCTGAAAAATATTTAATAACCATTGAAAATTTCACAAACAATGGCAGGTTGGTTGAAAAGTTTCTTTTTTAAGTTAAAAACAAAACGATCACACTTTTTCCATGTTTCATCTTATATGGTAGTATACCTTCCAACCCGGACCTTTCGTCATAGTCGAAAGGTTAGCTCTAGACAAGGTCCAAGTTCAATACATAAGGTATCAGCTATTTTGGTAAATATTGAATCGAATATAGCCGAAAGTTTCTAAATTGAAAGGTTGATGGCTAAAAAGGTTGGAACATATTTGTTTATAAATCATAAGCTTTCGCCTGCTTTGCTTTCAAATTAGAGCTTTCGACTTGGTTGCTTTCGACCAGGTCAATTTATTTAAAAGAAGGATTTTAAAACTTTCGACGTATTCGATAGGTCATTGCTGCTTCCACTATTACTTTATTTTGAAACCTTCCAACATAGCCGAAGGGTTTCTATCGGTTTATATAAATGTTTTGTTTTGAACCTTCCAACCAAGTCGAAAGGTTTACTTGTTTTTAAAACTAGCCGTCTCTCCAATGCTTTGGACGGAAGCTTTCATTAGGTGATTTACCCTTGTTTTGTAAAGTATAACCCGAAGCTTTCGAAAGGTTGTTTCCAATGAAGATGAAAGGTTTTAAAAGAAGGTTTCCAGATTGTTTTGAATTAAACCCGGTGTGCCTTCAGAACGTTTAGGTTATAAAAGGTTTTATGCATTTGAAGGGTTTATTTATTGCATAGTGCCAAAAGGTTTATCAGATGATTTCGAAAGGTTTATGGACGAAGGATTTCCAAAGTTTTTTCCAAGGCAATGTTTTAAATTGGTTTTAAAGAAGGATGTCCATAGTTTGTGGCTATCGTAAGGTTTGCTTTGAATGAGTTCAAAAGGTTTGAGAAATGATTTCGAAAGGTTTAATGTTGATTTTGAAAGAGGTAATTTCAAAGTATGGAAAGAAGTTCTTTCAAATGGTTAAATGTTTTCATCAACTAAATTTTGAGTAAAGGATATATATATATATATCTGCCATGGTAATATGATTTGAGTAAAATATAAAGATTATATTCTTCTCCTTTTTTAAGTTTGATTTAAAGGTTTAAATCATTTTGAAAATGTTTTCAAGGAAATATATGGGAGGAAATTGTTAACTATAAATAACTCAGATATTTAAAAACCGGATGGGACTAGTATGGGGTCGCGCTCTATACATTAGCTAATAGCCCTAACTAATTATTGTCCAGAATTCTAGTGTGTAGGGCTTTGTTACAGGTAGATTAAAATTATGATTACACACCGAAAGGAAACATGTTTATACACAAGTAGGTTATTTGTGAGATCGAAAAACCATTAGGACCGGGAAAACCTGGGAGATGATTAAGTTAGGGACAGACCTTCTAAAAGTGAAGTATTTGACAGATAGTTTAGGACAGACCATGCTGATGGGAAATGTTAAACAGATAGTTAAGAATAGAAAATACAGATGATGAATATCTAACAATTGTTAGGTTAATTTTGATTAAATTGTCTAGTAGGCCCGAGTCAGCCAAATGTTAAAAGTCATCCAAACAAAACTCGTGTGTTTGAACAGATAGTTCATTATTACCTAACATTTATGTATGTCTACATAATGTTTACTTTGAGTATTTAACCATTGTGGATGCAAGAGCATAGTATATGGTCTTACGAAAGTGTTGCAAAGATATGTTTTTAAAAGGATGCTAGTGAGGGGAAACTCGATCCGCTAAGCGGCGTGGTCTCACTTAACATAATTAAACCACGATGAACAGTATTATTTACACCAGGCTTATGTCTGACTCGAAGTTCATGTTTTCCCCTTAAACTTTGGGCGCTCAAAATTGATTTGAGTAGGCTGAAGGATTAAGGATATTTTCAGGTTTTAGAATGATTGATGAATAAGCTACCAGAGACATGCAGGAGGCAACAGATAGATATTTAGGATTTGCTGCTTTTATTATGGTACGATGGATTTTTCGCTGTGTTATTGTGTATTAGGTCTAATATGACCAAGTGACTCTGATCAATCAAGGGGGTATCTTCATATACCGCTCTCGGCGTAATTTGTAATGATTATATTTAATCCATGCCTAGGAAACGATTTGGGTTATGTGACGTGAATGTGAAACAATTTGATTGGCAAATGTAATGAATTAACTTATGGTTTTTGAAATCTATGTTTGTTTCATATTCAAATGCTTCTAATATTGTGACGCCAGACCTCTGTGCTCACAATAACAAAGAGTATTAAAAGAAATACTGTCTGTTATTTCGAACAATAAGGCTGGATAGGAGCGACCATCATAGTTGGGTCTTACACTAGTATTGGTTACCTCGATAGGAGTGGTATATATTTTTGTTTTTCATCTCTTATTTATTTACTCTCATTGACATACCCAATTCCTGTATAAAACGAACTACGATGGTTCATAATAGTTTAGGACAATATATATAATAATAACACAGATAAGCTAAATGCGGAACACAGATAATAAAAAGTGTCATATATATATAATAACTGAAGTCAATTACAATAAATGTGATACAATACCTATGATACAACTACAACTGTCGACTCAGGAAGTTACATATACAAGTACATTATCGTATATAATATACAAGAATACATATCTTCCTATATTATGACACGACTACTCCAAAAGGTATGAAAAGACTTCATAGCTCAAGCAGCAACCCAAAGCAAAATATCAACAACCTGAAATAACTCGGTCTGACCCGAGTATTAAATTCAAAAGAAAATAATACACGGGTCAGTCTAATTCAAACTCAGTTATTAATGCACAGAAGCAATAATAATTAAATAATCAAATAGACGATAGTCACAAATAATCTCACCTATCCAATCCTTTAATAAAGAAATCGGATAACGGTAAATATAATGCATTACACCATTAAACAGCAAATCATCAAATTCAAATCATCAACAAAGATAAATGAAAAGATTATCAATGAAGATAATTTAGAAAACAACATAATTGTCTAAACGGAAATTAATGACAAAATCTAATTATTAAATAAATAATTAGAAACTCATAATCTAATTATCAAATAGATAATTAGACAACAACAAAATGATCAAATCAAACCAACTCAAAATACTGTTTCAAAATATTGAATTGGACACAAAAACAATTCAAGCAATTGAAATATCAATTAAAACGTCAATTCTGTGTGGCTGCAGTACACGCACGCGTGCACTGCCTCACCACTACAGCATCTTATATCATCACAACCCCAAAATACCAACAGCAAGTCGAAACTGCAGAGGTCAAGTCACGGCAATCATGACTCAACACAACTACAACAAAATGAAACTGCAGCCACCACATGAATACAACAGTTCATGTTCCAATCCAAAATATCAAGAAAAGGTGACAACAGTGATACAGAAGACCACAATGAAACCAGAGGCAAGTGGGAAACAATAAAACAATAATTATAGATGCAACCACCTACACGAATGCACAAAGGCAAAACATGCATATACATGAACCAGAGCAATCAGGCTCGGCATGGCAAAATGCAACAAAATGAAACTGCAGCCACCACATGAATACAAGGGCAGAACTGCAACAAAACTGCAGCCACCACAAGATTACAAGGGCAAGACTGCAACAAAACTCAGATGCAAACACACTCAAGGATCAGTGCACATCGAACCAGAAGTGTGCTCAAAGAAAATCTTAACCAAGTTCAAGTCACATATAGAAAACAACTCAATGCTGCAACCAAAACCAAAGTAACAGTGGATCAAATGAGCAAGGATGCACAGTGAAACTGCATGCAAATTGAAACAGGCAGTGGCAACAACCACTATGAAGTTTATAAGTGCAGACAAACTACATGAGGATCAACTCGATGAAACCACCAAGGAAGTGCACCAGTACTAAGCTTGACTAGAGATGCAACATGGTCAGACACAAAGGCAACTGCACTATGCAAATGAACATGAATCATGCCAGTGAACTAAAGTGAAGGCATGGACTGCCACAAAAAAAACAGATATTGTTCGACCCAAAACACAATACAGTGAGCACATGACAAAGGCAGAGGTCGAAACAATAAGCAACCCAGTGCCAACATGCTTAGAGATGCAGACTCCAGTACAAGTGATTCGACAAACAAAAACAAAGAACACAAATCCAGACTCGAGGCAAATGAACTAGTGAACATTACAGTTCCATAATTAAGTGAAGATACCAAATACAACATGAATGAACTAGCCTGGCAACATGGAGTCGAATAAGTCGGTAAAGACTCATCGAAGCTAAAAGCAATTGAATTACCAAACTTGAAGTCAGTGATAAAAATCAAGTTAAAATCTGGTAATATCAAAACAAGTTGAAGCCGTGAATGAACAAATCAGTGCCAAAGTCAAAGATTATCGCTGTGAGCATGCACAAGGAGAAATTCACGGAGCTGCCAAATCAAGTCACAAGTCAATAACCAGGGAAATCGCAAGTTTGAAATCAATATCGTGTTTTATCAAAATCGAACAAGTCAAAAAATCGAAGCCGTGGCCAACAAAGGATACCGTGGCCAACAAATGACCGAAGTCCACAGAGTACAGTTCAATATCAAAACAATGATGATGACTGAAGCCAATGAAAATTCACGGAACCAAAATTTCCAGAGAATCAAAACCTTGTGAATTTAAAGCGTCAAAGAAATCATTAACCACAAAACAAAATCGAACGCGAGGCATAGTACTAAATTTGAATTTAAGATGTGAGTGAAAAATCATTCACCTTGATTCGAAGAGCGTAAATTATCACGCACAATCCCCATCGCTC
Organism: Allium cepa; assembly: GCA_030765085.1. Classification (NCBI taxonomy): domain Eukaryota; kingdom Viridiplantae; phylum Streptophyta; class Magnoliopsida; order Asparagales; family Amaryllidaceae; genus Allium; species Allium cepa. The sequence goes on along the minus strand of CM060938.1, from coordinate 606,138,416 downwards.
AAACAACAAAAGCGCAGCTTCAATTGAAATTCGAAAGCCCTAATTTGAAAAGAGGAACGAACGAATAATCGAAGCCGCCATTCTTTTTCACTTATTTTGTATTTAGGGTTTTGCGAACGAAAATAAAGGAGAGGGGGCGGGTTTGCCATTATCTCAACAGAAAGAGAACGGGTCTTTGCCTTGATAAGTATCACGGCCCAAAACAATAAAAGAGACGTGGGCCACAAATTAAATTTTAAAGCCCGCATATCATTCAACCAAAATTTAAAAGAATTTCAACCGATTTAAAAACTCCAAATGGCTATTAGCTAACACATTAATCGTTTATTGACGATTATAAATTGTTACAAAACCCCGGGTTGTTACAGACTCCCCTCCTTATAAAAATTGCGTCCCCGCAATTTTCATAAATAAAGTCGTCGATAACAATTATTTTTCTAACATAAACTGGTTAAGCTAGAAAAATACAGGTCAAGAATACAAACGTCAAAGAAATCTTTTAATTTCATAAAAGAAATTCACAAATTTTCAACAAAATCTAACTATCAAGTAGATAATCAGAAAACAACAAAATTGAATAATTACAATTATCAGCAATATTCAATCATCAATTAGATAATTAGAATACAGAAACCACAAAACAACAATATCTAACTATCGATACGATAATTAGAAAACAGCAAAATCTAATTATCAAATAGATAATTAGAAAACACAAATCAAAATTTGCAAAACTGCAATTTTCTAGTTATCAACCAGATAATTTGAAAAAACAACAATTATCTAATCACCAAAAATGATAATCAGAAATCTCAAATCAACAAATATCTAATTATCAAAAACGATAATCAGAAATCTCAAACCAACAAATATCTAATTATCAAAAACGATAATCAGAAATCTCAAATCAATAAATATCTAATTATCAAAAACGATAATCAGCAATCTCAAATTAACAAATATTTAATTATCAAAAACGATAATTAAATCTCAAATCAACAAATATTTAATTATCACAAACGATAATCAAATCTCAAACCAACAAATATTTAATTATCACAAACGATAATCAAATCTCAAATTAACAAATATTTAATTATCAAAAACGATAATCAAATCTCAAATCAACAAATATTTAATTATCAAAAACGATAATCAAATCTCAAATCAACAAATATTTAATTATTAAAAACGATAATCAAATCTCAAATCAACAAATATTTAATTATCACAAACGATAATCAAATCAACAAATAGTTAATTATCAAAAACGATAATCAAATCTCAAATCAACAAAAAATTAATTATCAAAAACGATAATCAGAAATCATATCAACAAATATCCAATTATCAAAAACGATAATCAGAATCAACAAATATCCGATTATCAAAAACGATAATCAGAACCCATATCAACAAATATCCAATTATCAAAAACGATAATCAGAATCAATAAATATCTGATTATCAAAAACGATAATCAGAATCAACAAATATCCGATTATCAAAAACGATAATCAGAACCCATATCAACAAATATCCAATTATCAAAAACGATAATCAGAATCAACAAATATACGATTATCAAAAACGATAATCAGAATCAACAAATATCCGATTATCAAAAACGATAATCAGAATCAACAAATATCCGATTATCAAAAACGATAATCAGAACTCATATCAACAAATATCCAATTACCTGCAGATAATTGGAAACAACAAATATCTGGAAATCAATTAAGATAATTTAGAAAATCAACATAAAAGGTGGATCGATCACATCAGATGGCGAGTTTTAGCTACGCCGCACGTGCATCTCTTATGGCCGAAGCCTACCAAGTACTATAAATTTTGGCGCCCATCAGATGACGCGAAGGTCCGCAGAGTGACCCGAAGGTCTAGTACTGGTATTTGACCCGAAGGTCCAGCAGAGTGGCCCGAAAGCCAAACAAATGACCCGAAGGTCCAGCAGAGTGGCCTGAAGGTCCAGCAGAGTGGCCCGAAAGCCCAACAAATGACCCAAAGGTCCAACATATGACCCGAAGGTCCAACATAGTGGCTCGAAAGCATACAAAATCATCAAAATCATCAAATAGCGGATGTTTCAATTAACGAGTCCGAAATTAACCAAAATAGCAAACGCACATGTCTCATACCACATGTTTTACTAAATCATTTAAATCTCTTCATCGTTTCCTTGAAAGTGCAAACTCGTGTATTTTAAATAAATTAAATTTCACGTTCTCAAATGGACAAGTCCGGAATTAAGCGAATCAGTAAAAGAAAGGGGTCATAATCCTCGATTTTGCTGAAACGTTTAAATCGCTTCCTCATTCTTTTGAAAGCATAAACTGCAGAACTTCTGAAAACAATTTCATTTATTTTATAAAAGTAATAGTTTACATTCTCAAACGGACAAGTCCTAAATTAAGTGAATCAGTAAAAGTATGGGTTCATAGTCCTCGATTTTGCTGAATCGTTTAAATCGCTTCCTCATTCTTTTGAAAGCGTAAACTGTAGAAATTTTGGAAAACAAATTTATTTTTAAAACGATTTGCAAATTCGTGATAAAAACAACAACATTAGTGACAATTTCGACAAGGAAATTGCACTTCTCAAAACACCGTAGAAACGGATCTCAAAATCAGCATTGCGGGATAACCGCTTAAAAATCCACTTTAACATTTGACGGTTACTGAAGTCAAAGCGACAGTAATTTTTATACATCAAAATCTCATCAAAATAATTCGCATCAAAATATAATACCAGTGAATTTTCATTCATAAAAAATTGTCAACAAAACACCGTGCTTCAAAAATTCAGCACCGACGTAAAAATCCCGTTATAAAAATAACGGCAACAAAATACGTTTAAAACCAAACATCGGTTCAACGTAAATTAATGCAGTAACGTACATCTTAAATTTGCACGCATACTACAAAATGAACAAAGAAATCAGTCGAATATATCTTCGATGAAGATAATTCAAAACAACAAAATCTCAACAAAATCACATAACTGCAATCGCTTCGAATCCTCAAATCGGATTCGAAATTTTCAAAGAAAACAAAATAAACACAACTATGTGAACAACAAATGAAATTTATTTCAATTTCATATTTTGATTTTTAAATCAAAAAGGTTATCAGCTGTGTTCAGCGAATACAGTCTCACTGTTTCCGCTGCGCACTCTGATAAACAGAACCCAAATCAACCAATCATCAAAACACAATTTCACTTTTCTTTTTAAATAAAAATATTTAAAAATTACATCAAAATTTCAAAACTTTAGTTTTGACTCAAAGCTCAATAAAACATCGACAAATAGTTGTAACACATGTTCCATCTAAGTTATGTTTTATATTATGTCCATAAACCCCAAGCTCTGATACCAACTGTGACGCCCCACCTCTATGCTCACAATAACAAAGAGTATTAAAAGAAATACTGTCTGTTATTACGAAGAATAAGGCTGGATAGGTGCGGCCATCCATAGCTGGGCCTTACACTAGTATTGGTTACCTCGATAGGAGTGGTATATATTTTTGTTTTTCATCTCTTATTTATTTACTCCCATCGACATACCCAATTCCAGTATAAAACGAACTACGATGGTTCATAATAGTTTAGGACAATATATATAATAATAACACAGATAAGCTAAATGCGGAACACAGATAATAAAACGTCTCATATATATAATAACTGAAGTCAGTTACAATACATGTGATACAATACCTATGATACAACTACAACTGTCGACTCAGAAAATTACATATACAAGTACATTATCGTATATAATATACATGAATACATACCTTCCTATACTATGACACGACTACTCCAAAAGGTATGAAAAGACTTCATAGCTCAAGCAGCAACCCAAAGCAAGATATCAACAACCTGAAATAACTCGGTCTGACCCGAGTATTAAATTCAAAAGAAAATAATACACAGGTCAGTCTAATTCAAACTCAGTTATTAATGCTCGGAAGCAATAATAATTAAATAATCAAATAGACGATAGTCACAAATAATCTCACCTATCCAATCCTTTAATAAAGAAATCGGATAACGGTAAATATAATGCATAACAGCATTAATTAGCAAATCATCAAATTCAAATCATCAACAAAGATAAATGAAAAGATTATCAATGAAGATAATTTAGAAAACAACAGAATTGCCTAAACGGCAATTAACGACAAAATCTAATTATTAAATAAATAATTAGAAACTCATAATCTAATTAACAATAGATAATTAGACAACAACAAAACGATCAAATCAAACCAACTCAAAATACTATTTCAAAATATTGAATTGGACACAAAAACAATTCAAGAAATTGAAATATCAATTAAAACGTCAATTCTGTGTGGCGGCAGTACACTCACGCGTGCACTGTATCGCCGCTACAGCATCTTATATCATCACAACCCCGAAATACCAACAGCAAGTCGAACTGCAGAGGTCAAGTCACGGCAATCATAACTCAACACAACTACAACAAAATGAAACTGCAGCCACTACATGAATACAACAGTTCATGTTCCAATTCAAAATATCAAGAAAAGGTGACAACAGTGATGCAGAAGACCACAATGAAACCAGAGGCAATTGAGAAAAAATAAAACAATAAATATAGATGCAACCAGTTACACGAATGCACAAAGGCAAAACATGCATATACATGAACCAGAGAAATCAGGCTCGGCATGGCAAAATGCAACAAAGTGAAACTGCAGCCACCACATGAATACAAGGGCAGAACTGCAACAAAATTGCAGCCACCATAAGATTACAAGGGAAAGACTGCAACAAAACTCAGATGCAAGCACACTCAAGGCGCAGTGCACATCAAACCAGAAGTGTGCTCAAAGAAAATCTAAACCAAGTTCAAGTCACATATAAAAAACAACTCAATGCCGCAACCAAAACCAAAGTAACAGTGTATCAAATGAGCAAGGATGCACAGTGAAACTGCATGCAAATTGAAACAGGCAGTGGCAACAACCACTATGAAGTTTATAAGTGCAGACAAACTACATGAGGATCAACTCGATGAAACCACCAAGGTAGTGCACCAGTACTAAGCTTGACTAGGGATGCAACATGGTCAGACACAAAGGCAACTGCACTATGCAAATGAACATTAATCATGCCAGTGAACTAAAGTGAAGGCATGGACTGCCACAAAAAAACAGATATTGTTCGACCCAAAACACAATACAATGAGCACATGACAAAGGCAGAGGTCGAAACAATAAGCAACCCAGTGCCAACATTCTCAGAGATGCAGACTCCAGTACAAGTGACTCGACAAACAACAACAAAGAACACAAATCCAGACTCGAGGCAAATGAACTAGTGAACATTACAGTTCCATAATCAAGTGAAGATACCAAATACAACATGAATGAACTAGCCTGGCAACATGGAGTCGAACAAGTTAGTAAAGACTCATCGAAGCTAAAAGCAATTGAATTACCAAACTCGAAGTCAGTGATAAAAATCAAGTTAAAATCTGGTAATATCAAAACAAGTTGAAGCCGTGAATGAACAAATCAGTGCCAAAGTCAAAGATTATCGCTGTCAACAAGCACAAGGAGAAATTCACGGAGCTGCCAAATCAAGTCACAAGTCAATAACCAGGGAAATCGCAAGTTCGAAATCAATATCGTGTTTTATCAAAATCGAACAAGTCAAAAAATCAAAGCCGTGGCCAACAAAGGATACCGTGGCCAACAAATGACCGAAGTCCACAGAGTATAGTTCAATATCAAAACAATGATGATGACTGAAGCCAATGAAAATTCACGGAACCAAAATTTCCAGAGAATCAAAACCTTGTGAATTTAAAGCGTCAAAGAAATCATTAACCACAAAAAAAAAATCGAACGAGAGGCATAGTACTAAATTTGAATTTAAGATGTGAGTGAAAAATCACTCACCTTGATTCTAAGAGCATAAATTATCACGCACAATCCCCATCGCTCAAACAACAAAGGCGCAGCTTCAATTGAAATTCGAAAGCCCTAATTTGAAAAGAGGAACGAACGAATAATCGGAGCCGCCATTCTTTTTCACTTATTTTGTATTTAGGGTTTTGCGAACGAAAATAAAGGAGAGGGGGCGGGTTTGCCATTATCTCAACAGAAAGAGAACAGGTCTTTGCCTTGATAAGTATCACGGCCCAAAACAATAAAAGAGACGTGGGCCACAAATTAAATTTTAAAGCCCGCATATCATTCAACCAAAATTTAAAAGAATTTCAGCCGATTTAAAAACTCCAAATGGCTATTAGCTAACACATTAATCGTTTAATGACGATTATAAATTGTTACAAAACCCCAGGTTGTTACAAATATTATAGATACCATTAACGTAGCCGTATTTAGTTACGGGAAGCTAATACTATAGATGACTGAAACATCTGTAGCGCTTAGTTTTGGGCCTCTAGATATAGGATCTTACATCTCCTCTCTGGTCACCGGACCAAGTTGATCTGGAACTTCAGCTAATGTTTGGCCTGCAGTGGTCAACTGTGTGGGATTTTGCCTATCCCTTCCTTCTAGATCCACAGCATTTGAAGTAGTTCTGGTAGTGCACGCCATGTTGACGCTAGTTCTTCCCAGATCTGGAGTAATTTGAATAGAATGGAAGGAACCACATGAAGATAGATCTAGATATCCTCCTTAGATTTTAGCAATCCAGCAACAACAAGGGATCCACGAAATCAGAGAAAAGCGGAGTTTTCTCGGTGGAAGCACCAATGTGTTTGTAATAAAAATGGGCACAACACTCGTCGAATGTGATTGAAGAGATTAGAATGAAGAAATTAAATGGAAAATGAGGCCTATCTAACAATCATACCAAGAAAAGTAGGTAGTAATAGAAAAAGACAATAATTTATAATGGTTCGGCATTGTAGCCAACGTCCACTTTGAAGAGTTTAATGTTTGTTGCTGATTCTCAACTGATTTACAATAGTACAATAGATAGCACTCAAGTTACAATGAAGTTTTAGCAGAGTCCAAAAGTCCTTTTTTTGTTGGCATGGAGGTGCTATTTATAGGCGTAGGGCTAGAAATATCTGCCTCAAATCTCGAAATACCCTTTCTCATACGTAGGTGAGCCCACATGATCAATCTGGAGTCATTTTGGGATCGATCTTGATCGATCCATACATGCTTCATATCGATCAAGAAATTACCCAATGGAGCTGCGATCGATTTTCGACGTTCTTGAATTGATATGCAACCTTCTGTGAAAATTTCATGGTATCTGGACTTGTAGTTTAAGAGATATGATTGATTTAAATTGGACTTTCATTGGAAGGCTGAAGGCTTCGTAACGATACATTCGTATCAATGGACTTCGTATTGAGGATGTGGCGCGAGTGTTTTGTGGAGATCCATATTTCATGCTTAGAGACCGGTTCCTTTGGTTTGACTATGGCTTTCATATCCATCTAATACATTTCTCTTCGTATTGATGCTACGTGTTCTCCTTCGTATCGATGCTTCATTTGTGGTTTCGTATCGATGCTTTTCTGTGGATTCATATCGATGCTTGGCCCTAATCTTCGTATCGATCAAATAAGTGATCAATATGAGACATACTTCTATTAGTTGGATGAAGTGTGATCGATCCATGGAATATTGAAGTCCATTAAAATCTTGATAGATGCGAAATGGATGGGTATGAAATAGATGGATACGAAAAGAACAAGTTTCACATGGATCTTGATCGATCCAGAACTTGAGATACAAACTCCGATTGACCTGAAATTTGGAATGTTGTCTTCCATAGCTTTGCTTGTCATACCATGCTAATTGTAGCTCGATCCGGACTCAGACCAAGTTTGCTTTTATCCATCGTGGACTTGTAGATAACCGATCTCCGAGGCGGATTGTCTTCAGTCTCTAGTTAAGTCCTTGGTGTCGCGGCCTTGCCAAAAGGCAGATTAACATAGGCCTCACAACCTTAGGTTTAGCTAATCCATGTTAGGGTATTATCTACTCCATATCTAGAGATACTTATTGATTTTTATCCGGTGGGGATTGACGATATTTAGTTTAGGTTGTTCATGTTTATGTTCAAACGCTTGGGCCGCTTGTGTTTACATAAAGATGTATTATATCTAGAGTTATATGGCGCTTGAAAGGTACTTTTTGGCCTATATGGAGGATATTGGATTCAGCTCTACTAGAGAGGCCTCCGTGGAAAATCCATTATGCAAACATTCCTTATCAGGTTTGATTGTACCCTCCAATATGTAGTTGAATGTAATGAATGTAACCATTTAGGCTACGTTATATGTTTATATATTCACATTCTTCACCCTAGACATTATCAAATATATCACCTTATGAACTTATTAGATGGTGGTTCTTTTGAGGGGATAAATGTTATGGCATTCCATGCGGTTTCAAAAGTAATATTGTATTTAATCACATATTTCTTAATTTTATCATACTGGACTTATGTCTGACACATAGCTTTTATTTTACTTAAATTCCTCATGTGTTCATTCTAGTAGTTTGAGAAAGACAGGATTTTTTAGATTTTCAATGGAGCTCGAGGAGACGAGCTGGATGTTTCACCTACTGTAGCATTCTTATTTTCGCTGCATTACCATATTGCACATGTCAACGCTTGGGAGGACGGGTTGTTATAACTATCCAGGCTGATGATAGTACTTAGGTTTTGTAACTCCAAAATTTCTGCATCAGAGTAATTTTTGTACTATTCTTTTGATATTATATATTATCATTTCTGCTAGTACTTGGTGAGATTATGTTATGTTCATATCTTTCTTGTCTATTTCTTTTTCTATTTATTTTACCCTAACTTTTCGACTTTCGGCACTTAGTTGCTTGGCACATGAGTACCGTAGATGTAATAGTCAACATTCAGGGGTTGAAAAGGCGAATCGTTGCAAAGGAACTGGTCCAATTAGTTTTGAGACAACAAAAGGCATATGATTCTATATTTATTCCAGGTGCAAGTGGGAGATTGGTAGAGCTAGGGGTATGCCATTTGGGCAATTATGAACATTTTTATGTATATTTAACTTGATAACCAATCTTGTTCCTCTCTCTGTTATATACTTTGTGATATACTTAGTTAAGTAATTAATTTAAAGTATACAAAATAAAAAACTATTAAACTATATGTTACGTATAGTGATTGCAATGTATTGTAATCATAATAATTTTATCAAATTTCAAAAATAACATATTGTTTTAAGCATTTCTAGTCAATGTATTTTGAGAAAGGGTGTCAGTTTATCTGTTGAGACCAGGGTACCTAACACTCTCCAAATATTGGGTAGTGTATAACTCATGGATGTTGGGGGCACTACGGGGTTATGTACTAATTGTTATTTGGTAACTATAGAATGGCTCACTAGAGGGTTCTCTATTGGTTAATATGACTGAGGTAAAATGGACAATCTTAAAGTGATGATGTTACAGTTTGTAAAGAAGAGGGATTTTCGACCCTCAAAAATCGACAATAATACATCCACGATATTACATGCCTATAATCGAATGGTGGAAAACCCAATTGTTTAGGAAGAAGATTGAAGAAAGAAGATAAGAAGGAAACTAAACAACATAGAATCTCACAGTGGAATGAATAATATACAATATACCATAAATCTTCACACAAAAGAAAAAATTGTAATCTGTGTTTATACAAACATCAATCAAAGTATACTAACCTATTTCACTCTGGACAGTTATAACAGCCTATCCTTACAATTGCTGACAATACAACAATGAATACAGCGGAAAATAACCATCTATGTGAATATGTCTCTTGGCCTCCAACTTGTCTTCTAAAGCTTCAAGCATCTAAACCAATCTATAACATGCTCGGTCTGACTCGAGCATTATAATAAAATAACATCCGAGTCAGTTTCGAAAACCAGCATGAGAAAACACACCCGACTGGATTTAAAAGTTACACCTTTAAAATCAAAAGTATCTCGTAAGATTATGCCGCACATAAACACAGACGGATTTTTACCTTACGATAACCAAAACATTTTCCTTTATAGAAAATCCATTCATATTATAATAATGTCTAAAGGCGAAAATAATAATAATCAAGTAGCTGTGATGCTCGTGAGTGTACATCACAACAATACTAGATATATAATGGAAAATCGATAAGGCACGTTCGCTAATTATGTAGGATTTCCATGGAGGTGCCTTCGGTACTTCGAGGAATGGTCCTCCTTCACAAGGATTAGAGATATCCTTCCGAAACAGCATACATCCCTAGTGATGTACCATAGGAAAAACATAGCTGTTCTCGCTAAGACCTAGTGAATCGCCCCATGCATGCATAATAACTGTAAGTGACATCTAGGAGGATCCGACTACACCCTAAGGGTTTGCCAACCCTATTGGCCTTGCCTCCTATCTCTGGTTTTAGTCATTCCTGGTGATGAGATACGTCCGACATTCCAGCTAATGCATCGCCACCAAATAGATCATGGGATCCCACATGGACTCTAATACCCCAACGAGTCTCAGAATCACACATAAATTCCTACATCTCAATTATATCTTGGAATCACACCCGGATTCCCATACCCCAACGAATCTTCGAATCAAACATGGATCCCAAAATTCCAATATATCACGAATCTTCTCCATAGAACCGTATATGGTTTTCGGAGTGGTTACGGGTTCGAGTCATCTCTTACGATACACTCCTCCGCTTCCTGGGTGCTCCACAAAGCCAAATGTCAATTTCTGAAATGCTCAATACCGGTTCTTTTGCAAATAATCAGATAATACATAAGAGTGGGGATCACCCCCTAACTGTTAAATGGACCGATCCTTATCATCTATCTTAGAAGAATGAAACGAGTTTATACGTACAGTATAGTACCCCCGATGGTAACTGTACCACATAATTTTCGTGTTTTCCCTAGTATTTCCAGAGTTAAAATCCTTTGGTGTTAAGTAGGGAATATTTCTATACCACCAAAACTAAGAAGAATTACATATTTAGGCCAAGGTTTGATAGTCGGTTATTTAACTATCAAATAAACAAACATTCAAACAACTATTATATTCCATAGGGAAACCAACATCAGTTAAGTATATAAGCAATCATTAGCCTCATTTCACAAATCTTCATAAATAAACCCACTTCATAATTTACTTGTACATTACAAAGATATACTCGCAAATCTCTATATTTAAATACTTAGAAATATCCATATACTTATCTCAACGGTATAAGTATATCCACCAATTTTAGAAACTTTTCTTTTATTCGATTCTCCAGTCATTTATGAAACTCCTAATAATCCTTCTTAAAACAATTATAACTCATTTCTAAATCTTATGGACCATTTATAAAATTCTTTTATACCTTCCAATCGTTCAAAAATCCTTTTTGTACATTTCAAAAATCGTTTGTAAGCCTTTATAAATCAATAAAACCATTTATAAAACTTCTTTCATGAATCTCTAAACCCGTTTCTAAATTTGCTTTATAAAAATCTAGCCATTTATAAACTCTTTCACCTTGCAAATACCCCCTCCTTTAGTTCTTTAACCATTTTATAAACTCCTTTATAAAGTCCAAGTCATTCAATTCCATTTCTGGGTCCCGGGAACATTTATGAATAATTTAAATCATTTACTTCGGAAAAACACTATATATTAATAATTGTTAACAATGAACATTATAGATAAATGGAAATTATCAACTTTAAAAACATCTTAAAATAATAATTAATAATTCCAAAATATTGTTTAACAAATAATAATAATTAATCTTTATTATTTTATAAATAATAATAATTTATTTCAAAACCTTATTAATAAATCCTTATTTTTAACTTCAAAACATAATTTTCTTGAAAAAGCTAACCTTTTATTGTTAGATAAATTCTTTAAAACTGTATCATCATAAACAAATAACGTTAAATAATACTAGTAAAATTTAAATAACTTTAAAACAATACTATTATAATCAATTAACTTTTTACACAATATTAATATAATTAATTAACATCAAAATAACATAACTATAATTAAATAACTTTAAAATAATATTATAATTGAATAACTTTTAAAATAATATTATAATCAAATAAATTTTAAAACAACATTACTATAATTAAATAAATAACCCTTAGAACGCAATTTTTCCGAAATCCAATTTCGGATTTAAGAATCGTTTCTCGTCTCAAACCCTAATCCTGACTTAAATGGCAACTTATAGTATTTTTAAAATACTAATTTGAGGCTAATAACCACCCAACACTTAACCAATATCAATAGGGATTTTCTATTACTACTGGACTTCAGTTTTCAACATATATTAATGTTAGAACCATAATGTCCACAATCAAGTTTATTTTCAATAATCCATATAAAAATATATTATCGAAACAATTCAACAATAATGAGGAATCATGTTGGATCCCTCTAACCTGTTTTCCCACTACATCATATATGTTATATAATCATAAAATAAAATCAACCGCTTTGAGGCTGTATTCATATACAAATGGTCATCTGCTCTTACACAGGAACATAATAGGGTCTCATCCGCTCCAATAGAGGGAATATACCCAAACCAACTATAAATATAATAATTTATCCCAACAGTCATTACAATAATTTTTACCGACTATATATCATACTAGTTAACCAAAAAGGTGAGTTGAACTCACCGAAATTTTCTACTTTCGATGAGTCGTTCCGGTTTGGAACTAAAATCGAACGATGTTTGATTTTAGCTCAAATTTCCACAGTCTCCAAATTAATCCAAGCTAGTTCCATCGCGAAGCACTCGTTGATATGAGTGCAATGCAAAAAGTTTCGTCTTGATCGAACCTTGTATGAAGGAATTATAGATTTTATAATTTTTGATAATTTAATTAATAATAAAATAAACTAATTACATATTTAATTACAATTTAATAACCTACTTCCTTAATTCAGAGTTGCCGCCTCTAGTACGACTTCACCATGGCCGCATCTTCAACTAGCAACCGCTCCTCCGTTTCTCCATGAAAAATCATAAACCACCACCAAACTCCATCTCTCCTCGAGCTTCACCACCTTGATGCCTTAAACCCTCCTCTGCACCACCCTAGGCAATCGCATCCATAGCCATTGCCCACGTCCATATAGTGGACGGAAACCATTGTCGACCACCACGAATACCATAAACTTCGCTAAAGCTGCTTCTCCCCATGACGAACTTGAATCCAATCACCAAACATCCAACTCAACCTCTAATTTGCAGAAAATCGAACAACCGAACCCCGTCTACTATGAGCTCTCATCTTCCACTGCTGCTCATGTCCGAGCATACGCTACCACAGATTCAAGCAATACACATATGCAGCTTAAGGAAAAATGTGTTTTTCGATTTTATTGCTGAATATTTTTTCTTGGTTTTAATCACTTAATGAGAGAGGGATGGAATATTTAAGATGAATGAAGGTATGGTCTCGTGTATGGGTCTGGTAGATGGAGATTAAACATGGCAGGGGGTGGACTTAAGCTTGAATGGTCAAATATATATATATATATATATATATATATATATATATATATATATATATACACACACACACACATACACACACTAAAATTCAAAATATCCAAGTATATAATTTCGAACCCCGATCGAGACGTGCCACCTAGAGTTCTATATGGTATACCCCTATTTTGAACACAATGGAACTAATCTCGAGCCACAATTCGACTGTATAGAGAAGATAGCTTTTTGAACCCAATTATTATATTAAATTTTCAATATTAATTTCAACGCGTTCTATCTCGTACGACCAAACGATACGCCTAATCGCCATGAAATTTGACGATGTAATAATATTCATTATTACGGATCCAATGACACTGGTTTCGTCGAAATCCGAGACAATGCGCCAGGATGCTATTTTTATATGTTATTTAAAATGAGTTATTACCAAATCGAGTAAATCTCTTTTAAATCCAATTAAAGGTTTCATTACCTTCATTCTTATAAATAAAAGTTGAATAAGCCTTTAATCATTTTTATCCAACTAAAAATCCAAGATTCAATTATTTAAATGATTTTCAATTATTAATTTAGCAATTTAATTATCCAATAAATTGCTACATTTGAAATTCAAGTTATTTAATCTATAAAATTAACATTTTAATATTGAAAACTAATTAAATATTCTAATTTTAAATAACTGAAATTCTGGGTCGTTATATTTTTCTTTCCTTAAAAAAATTTCGTCTTCGAAATTTCCAAGGTAAAAAAAAAATGCCCAAACCCATTACTTTTAAAACAGATTAGTTGACATATTTCACCAATTTATTTTAAGCCCTTAACCTTTTCCAAAATCAGTTCGTTGAAATCTTGTTATTACTTTTGCTAAGTTTCCAAATTCATTTATAGATTCCAACTAATATTATCCATTCCATCATTTTAGGCTGTGACTCAAATAAAAATTTTAGTTATTAAAAGTTTCTTCAAAATTTCTAACTCACTAAATTTTCGAAAAAATTCGTCAACGTCCCCTTTACACAGCTCGATCAGAACTACCACTAATCTCCACTATGTGCCCAAACCGGCAAAAGAAAATAAAAGCCAAATGTCTCAACTATGAAATCATCAAATCAATCAACAATATGAACATGTACCTTTTTGTTAGGCATCCAATTTTACTTATAAAATCAAAGGCTTCAAATTAGCTCTTTCTTTTATATACATGCATCTTATTGACCAATGATATCCGATCATATAATTCATAATCATATTATTTCACCATTTCAATTTTCAACATTTGATTTAATAAAACCGTACGATGTACATATATCATCCGTACACACAACCAATCGGAGCGCTTGCTCGGTCACACAATCTCACCTTCGAACTAGAATCGTTCACACGACCACTCTAGTGTGGACTCAGGTCCGGTTCCTGAATTAGAAACTGCTATTCTCCTTTCATGGCCATATAATATGATAGAAAATTGCAGAACTAATCAGAAATCCATATCCAGCATTCGTCGTTGAGAATCGAGTGAAAAATACTTATTCAAACTGATGCAAATCATCTCGAAACTATGTGCTCGAATTTGGATCAAACCATCATGCGAATAAGGTCATATACGTACAACTTATGTATTTATTTCAATTAATTTCTTAGCTATGCCAAATTCCTTTTATTTACCGTCATCCTATTCTTATTCATTTTATCCACATTTAACTGGTCTATTTAATACTTCACTCCATTTAAACCATTTCATAAAATTTTACTTAAGTTTATGACATTTTATACAACTGGAAAATAGGATGAAGGACAAATTTCAAAAAAAAATTAGGCTGAAGGACAAACTTTGAAAAAGAATTAGGTTGAAGGAAAGTGCTAAATATAGCTAGCATTTTATACAGTGTAAAACTGAATATAATGCTAGCTATAACTAGCATCTGGTATAGTGTAAAAACCGAATATAATGCTAGTTAAAATTAGCATTATCCTTCAACCCAAAAATAAAACTTGGCATCCTTCAGCCAATTTTTTCTTCTTCTAAAGTTTGTCCTTACGCCTAATTCCCTCTTTATACAACTCTTCTCTTGCTTATTTCCATTTCATGACATAAGTCCTTATCCATTCCTAACCAAATTCAATTTGATTTTCCGATTTCAATGTTCAATTTTACTAATCAACATTCCAAACCATATCAAGTTCACTAATTAATTTAATTAGCTCTTTTCATTAATTTATTTCAAATCTCAATCAATTCCATTTCCAAAAATTATTTCATTTAGCCTACCTTAGGCTAAATTTACGAAATTCATTTTATTTAACATAATTTAAGTTGAATTTCATTTCATAGTTCAATTTCAAATTTCTACTTTTCTTGCATTCATATTCAACGATTTAAAACATGGCTTTAACTTACTAATTTTCAAATTATATAAGTTATCAACTTATTTTGTTATATTTTCAATAAAACATTTAAATGGAAATCCCAAAGTTTAAACATCTTGTTCTTAAGTATTTAAAATCATTTTTGAAATCATACACACACACACACACAAAAAAAATCCATAAGTATATCAAATCAATCTTTTGGATTTTAAAATCAAAATTAGTTTTACCAAAACAAAATCCCCAATGGTAGCAATTCCTCTCTTGGAAACGCGAAAATAAACGTCGATGATGCTGTAGTCATCACTGAAATTAGTTTCTTGCGACCGAAGTGAGTTCAGTGCCTTTATTCCCTTTAAAATCCTTTTTAAAAATATTTCAATTCAAAAATATTTCCCGAATAACATTACTATTATTATTTTTCCAAAAATTCGAATGGAATTTAAATTCTCTAATTCCAGCCTTTAAACTCTTTTTATTTACAAATCATCTTTATAATATACTTCTGAAATTTCATTTTAATTTATAAATCACATTTATAAATCATATCCATATATTTCCATTTTGTTATATAAAATTATTTCTTAATTGTTAATCTGAGTTTGCATTATAATAATGACAACTTTGATTAGAGCACAATAACAAAAATAAATGGTAATAATCTAATATTAACATTCTCTAGCAACCAAACACACTATATATACCACAATTTCTGAAAATTATTCCTTTATATGTATAATCGGTGTAAAATTATTTAATTTACCAAATTCAAATAATACCATGTCGAATTGTTCTGTCCAAGTGTTTAGAGACCCTTATCAATAACGTTAATTACTCATATTGACCAGAATCCATAAGCCGCTCAACAAATCAACCAACACGATATAAAACATTTATGTATCATTGACAAATATGCGCTCATATATCTATATATACACACTCAAACTCATGCTAGGGTGCTACTGAAACAATCTCTATTGAGTACCCCACCTATGCCAAGGTTCTCGCTTAATCTCGCCCTAATACCAAATGTAACGAATCGGGATTTTCGACCCTTGAAAATCTCGAAAATCAACACTAATACATCCATGATATTACATGCTGATAATCGAATGGCGGAAAATCCGATTGTTAGAGGAAGAATATAGAAAAAAGAAGATAAGAAGGAAACTAAACAACATAGAATCTCACAGCGGTACGAATAATCTATAATATACCACAATCTTTACACAAAAGCAAAAACTTTAATATGTGTAAATACAAACACCAATCAAAGTATACTAACCTATTTCAGCCTGGACAGTTGTAACAACCTGTCCTCACAATTGCTGACAACACAACAATGAATACAGCAGAAAATAACCATCTACGTAAATACATCTCATATATCTCTGGGCCTCTAAGTCATCTTCTAAAGCTTCAAGCATTCAAACTGATTTATAATATGCTCGGTCTGACACGAGCATTATAATAAAATAACACCGAGTTAGTCTGGAAAACCATCATATATTCCTTAGAAGAATCAAGTTTCAATGCATATGCATTATTAACTGTTATGAGGAGCATGGAAGATGAAATGAATTTGTTTTGTGGTAAGAGAACATGCTGATGTTTCTAAACTAGTTATGGGACTACCACTAAAACTTGTCATTGAGTTTTGAATATATCTCGTACTAGGAGCCAAAACTATAAGTAAATTGCATAGTAGAACGACACCTATCGAAATGAAGGATTTAAAGGAGCGGTTGGTGCCTTTGGAAGGGAAGGATTTGTTAAATCAAGCAGTTCTCCTTAAGGAGCTTCAATGGTGTACGTGAAGAAATAGGTTGGATCATAGATATTACGTATTTATTTTAGAAAATTAAATGAGAAGATGACATAAAATAAGTATCTTTTGCTAAAAATAGATGGTTTGTTTGATTAGTTATATAGAGTAAAGATATTTTTGTAGTTGGACTTAGTAATGAATTTCCATCTATTGAGAGTGGCGGAGGAAAGAATACCATTAGTGGTGTTTCAAACAATATGAGTTTCATATAAATGGTTAGTCATGTCCTTCGAACTAACCACCGCACTTGATTTCTTTATAGAGATGAATCAGATCTTCCAAGAGCATTTAGTCATATTCGTGTTAGTGTTTTTTAACAACATCCTGATATATTCCATGAATGAACGAGATCATGAGGTTCATATCAGAATAGCACCGAGGAAGAATCAACAAAAGGCAAAGTTTTCAAATCATCAATTTTGGGAAAGAGAAGTAAAGTTTCTTAGACATGTGGTTTTGGAGAATGGAGTTTTTGCAGTCCAGTTATGATTAAAAGCAATTGATAGTTGGTAAAGACCTAAGACAATACTAGAAATTAGAAGTTTCTTAGGGTTAGCTGGTCCATTAAGGACTTTACTAATATAGCAGCATTAATGATTAAATAACAAGAAAGGACGTAAAGTTTTGTTTGGATC
Organism: Allium cepa; assembly: GCA_030765085.1. Classification (NCBI taxonomy): domain Eukaryota; kingdom Viridiplantae; phylum Streptophyta; class Magnoliopsida; order Asparagales; family Amaryllidaceae; genus Allium; species Allium cepa. Next base: position 606,120,032 of record CM060938.1, on the reverse strand, counting down.
GAAAAATATGAAGAAATCTTTCAAATTTAAAACATTTATTGATTAATGTGCCTACGTTTGTTGTTTCAAAAGAGAATCAAAATCTGGTGGTCTATACAGGTGCATGTGTAACAAGATTTGTTGCTATATTGACATAAAGAGGTAGTGTCATTACCTTTTCTTCTCAATAGCTTTGACTACATGAAGTTCAATATCCTACTCATGATTTAGAGTTGGCAGCATTGATCTTCACATTGAAGATATGAATGCGGTATCATTTTGGATAATGATTCGAATTATTTGTAGATCATAAGTACTTGAAGTATTTATTCACTCGAAAGGACTTTAATATGAAGCATAAAATAAGGCTAGAATTTTTGGCAGCATGTGACTTTTGGATTGGATATACGTTAGAAGACGAAAAAAGTTGTAGATGCACTTAGTAGAAAACCTCAAAATGTGGTATTGGCGATGTTACCTAAATGGAATGATCTATAGTCATTGTCTTCTAGTGGAGTTTGTATGAGGTCGATGACCAATTTTAATCAAAGTATTAAGGTAATCACTTGTTTAGAAGTTCGACCGATACTGATCGAAAGACTTACTACCAAGTAAAAAGACGATCAATAACAAGCTGAATGATTTAAGTGACTCGAAGTGGGAAATGAGATTGATGATTTACAAGACTTTTAACTTGACCTAAGAAGATGGTTGAGAAGAGGCCGAGATCGTATGTAATTGTTCGAGAATCACTTCCATCCGATTTGAACATTATGAATGATTACCGTCAAGATGATGATGATGGTGATTCGGTTTGTCCAGTCCCAGGGCAACTTGTATGGACGAATGCTATTAGAACACGTCATTGGAGGACGATGAGCATTCTAAGTAAAATTGTATCTTGAAAGGTAACGCTTAGCCTCGAACCTCATCAATGGGGAATGACTAAAACAGGGGAGATGCAGCAAGGCTAAGTGGGTCGCATCCGAGTAGGGTATGTTATCACCTTTCTAGATGTCATCGGAAACCTATTATTTATGGATATGTTTGTGCATGGAAGGAGCGCTTGATAGTAAGGGTGGGAACACCCGGGGAGATAACATATTCGGTCTATCCAGGTTAGGGTAGGTCGGTCTTGTGTAGCAAGGGATCCAGGCATGGTCCTCCGTACATTGTTCTAGGGGTGTACTGTGGTGGGCAGTACCCCAGTGGCCCAGTCATTCGTTGAAATCCATTCTGCAATATGAGCTTACAGTTTTGTTGTAGAGCCCAGTAAGCTGGAATTTATTTAATGTAACAATTTCAGCTATTTGGATAAGTATTTGTATTTAGACATTATTATAATATCACTGGATTTTCTATAAAAATGTTTCGGTTATCATAAGGTAGAAAACCATCATGTTTATATGTGACGCGGTCTTACGAGATACCTTTGTTTTTCAAAGGATTTGAAAAGGTTAATAATTCCAATTGAGTGTGTTTTCTACGCTTGTTTTCCAGACTGACTCGGGTGTCATTATATTATAATGCTCGGGTCAAACTAAGTATTACAGATTCAGGTTAGGATGCTATAGAGCTCAGGAGACGAGCTGGAGGATTTCTAACGTATATCATGTACTTGTTTTATTCCACTGTGTAAGGAAAGGTTATTATAACTGCCCAGATTGATGTATTGATTGTTTTACTCTGATGATTGTAAATATATAAACTATTACAGATTCTTTTGTATAAAAATCTGTTATTATATATTATATTTCGTTCTGCAGTGATAGTTAGATTCTGTAATGATGTTTCCTGTTTCTTCTTCTATCATTTCTTCTTACCCTAAAGATTCGTATTTCCGTCCAATTTAAGTTGAACGAATGTGAAATATTATCGACTCAAAGGGGTACAGATTTGCGAGCTTTTTCAAAATTGAAAGCTCAAATTCGAAAGAAAAGCAAGCGAAAGCTTTTCACTTATAAAACAGTTATATTCCAACCTTTTAGGCCATCAATCTTTCGACTTAGAAACTTTCGGCTATATATATTCAATTCATTATGTACTCATTACTTGAACCCTTATGCATTGAACTTTGGCCTTATCGAAAGCTAGCCTTTCGACTGGGACGAAAGGTCGGGGTGAAAGGAATACAGTCGCGCCGCATGGGTTGAAACATGGAAAAAGAGTGATTTTTGTTTTCAAACTAAAAAAGGAAACTTTTCATCTAACCTGCCTTTTGTCAAATTTTCATTGGTCAATAAATTACTTTTCGAAATTTTGCTGTCGCAATTACCATTATTTATAAAACATTTTATTTTACAAAATACCCATTCTCCTTTATAAATATATAAAACATTTATGTCCCATACCTTAAATAATTTTATATATTCCTCAAATGACATATGAAATTCTAGAAAAATTTCAGAAAATATATTTTAATATAATACCTAATATATTAAAATCTCAAAACCAAATAATTATTATTTTAGCCGAAAATAATTTATAACCCAAAATTAATTTCCTTCATTCGAAAATTCATATAAAATCCATAATATATCGGAAAATTTTGAAAATTAAAACCCATCTCTAAAATATTATTCCAAACCTATATTTAATTTCCAAAGTGTTCAGATGTCATTTAATAGGGTTTTCATGTTAAACATATCATAAAACACGAAAAAACTTTATATTTTCAACAACTATAAAAATATAGATATCTTAAAACATCAAACATGGCAATATTATAGCAAAAACGTTTCGGATCTAACCATAAAACCGAAAACTAAAACATTGGGATGTAGTAATTATTCACCTTGGAAATGGTGGTCGGCCTTAGCTATTTTCATTTTTAATGGAATGAGAATAATGAACGTGAATCTCAGAAGGGTTTAGGGTATAAGGTTTCACGATTTCCTAAAATACCCTTCTCATTTCCAAGCACCATACTTAGTGTTATTTTATTTTAGTTAACCCCTTTATATGGCACGGCCACCTCTAACTAGTCAGATCTCCATCTATTAATCTTTACATTATTTACTTTAATTTGACTAATTAAATGTCTTAAATAAGGTTATAAAATATATTTCTTAAATTCTGTCTTTAAAAATTCCTTTATATGATTTATTTTAAATTCCCTATTTAAAATATTTTTCCGCATTATTTAATACGATCAAAATTTCACCATTTCTTATTTGAACCAATCTCTTTTAAATAATCTAAATTTAGGTATACAAATTTTTATATCAAAAATATTTTTTAATTCCTAAAATTTAAAATAATACTTATGGTTTTTAATATTTCCACAATTACTTTCCATGCCATTATATCATTTAAATATTTACAGCACACAATAATCCAGCATTTTATATATGTATGATAAATATAACATATTTACGGAATCTAGTTCGACCCCTCCAGCCTGTTTTCCCTGTATCCGTAGATGTTAGATAAAAATAAAAATACCAATCCCACTTCGTGGGGGATATCGCGGTAATAGGGTCATCAGCTATTATGCAGGCGCATAGGGTCTCATCCGCTATAAAGTGTGGGAATATCACTCCATCACTAATATATATACTACTATATGTAAAAAGTGTCATCCAACAGATAATTATAAATTTACCAATCCAATCAACATCCAATAATTTAAATTTAAAAATTTAAATTTAAATACGGTAATCCAAATGAGTGATAAATTATCACCTTGATTTATACTGTAACCCATTCCAATTTTTAAATTAAATCGAACTACGTTTAATTTAATATAAAAATTCCAGTTGCCTCCAAAAATTACCCAAATAAAATTTGCTGTGCAGCACACATCGATATGAACCCATTTTCCCTTGTTCGTTATTTTCAACCTCGCATGCAAATGATATGAAGTTTTATAAATTTTTGGTTTTTACTGATGTTGTAAATTTCTTGTGCTATAGTAAATAAAAATTCTATCTACTCACGACACATCACCCATCCCTAAACCCAAGCCTGCTGTTGCCGACCACCACATGGTCTACGGTCATTCGCCGCCGACGAGCACCGGAAATCGATCTACATTGGAGATGCCACCATCGTCCGCCTGTGACTCGAGCGTGGCTCCTTTGTCGGTTGAAATTTCATCCCAGGTCATGAGCTTCACTGCCATCGAAAACTTCCCAACCCCACGCAATTTCCGACGAACCCTAAATTTGATCGTCAACCTCCACCCTTATGCACTCCATAGACGTGAACGCTATCACCGCAACTACCCAGCCTTCCCCTTTATTCTATCGCGATGGCTTCTCATATATTTTTTATACTAGTCGATTTCGTGAATCAACAGAAGAGAGGAAGGAAAAGGACTCGTGATTTTAACCGCGTGTTCGGCCATTATCCCTTTGAAGTTTTAAATTTTCTTTTTGCTCTGAAGAATGCTTGCTTTTTTTATAAAAGAGGAAGGGAAGGGATGACTTGCTTTTTATCTAAAAAGATAATGTATCCTCTTTGGAACAGTTGCGTGTTGTTTTCAAAAGAGGGGACACGATTTAAATGGAGGTAGTATGGATTCGAGAGAGGGATGGCTGACGAGATAAGATAGGTTTTGACTAGTCAACCTATATTATTAAATTTCAAAATGTCTTATTTTACGCAACTCAAAACTTCGGACCCATATCAAGTCGTGACGCTAGGCGTTTATAATGTTATACCATTATTCTGAATGTTATGGAAAAGGTTTCGAGCCTTAATTCGATCATATGAAGAAGATAGCTTTTTGGAATCAATTATTATATTGAATTTCGATATTAATTTCAACACATTTATATCTCGTACGACTAAAAGCTAACTCCAAAAGCAACGAAATTTGAAATTTGATAATAATACACTATTACGGATCCAATGGAACATGTTTCGTTGGATTCTAAGACTGTGCCTCGGAAGGCTATTTTTAAATGTCATTTGAACAAACTATTTTTAAAATTGAACAGATCACTTTTAAATTCACTTTTAAAGCTTTTACTCTCTTCATTATTATTAATACAACTTTTACAAGCCTTTAAATAATTTTTATCGGGCTGAAAACTCAAGATACAAAAAATTTAACCAATATTCAATTATAAACTTCAATAATTAAATTATCAATTTTATAAATAACAATAAATTTCATATTTAAAATCAATCTATAATTCAAATTTAATATTTAAAACCATTTAAATATTCAAAATCGAACAACGAAAAATCCGGATCGTTACATTCCTCTCGCCTTAAAATAATTTTGTCCCGAAATTTCTAAGGCAGCAAAAATGCTCCAAACCCACTAATATGTCAAACCTCACTTAGCTAACTTGACATTCCACTTCCCTAACCTCTTAGTTTAAATCAAACAATTAGTTTTTCATTCTAAACCAAAATCCTTTATTTCGATTATAAACTTGAAATCAACTTCCGTTAACAAATTTTTTTTCCAAAAACTTCAAAAAATTCTAATTCCCTAAATTTTTGAATTTTTTTGGAAGGGTCTCCCTTGTACGGAGAGCCTTTTGCAATATGACAAGAGAGATAAATATATATACATCGACCTACACGGTCGGAAAACAAAAATATATATCAATATTTATATATTTGTCGTATTCAATTCGAAAACGTATCTTATTTTAGCATTTTTAAGGATTATTAAGCAAGCAATTACTTCATATGCAAATACGTAACCCAATCTAGCCAAACAATTCCTCTGGGTACATGTACTTACTCAATTTAAACACATAAGTTCCAAAAACATCAAATTCAATAACATTTTATTCATTTAATTAACTTAACACATGAATTTTATATTCAACATGCCAAACAAAGATTTATAAGCAATTATAAGGTCTAGTTAGTAATTTATTTACTTCCACTCTATTTTTATCCTACTTCATTCAATTTAAATGATTTACAACTCACTTTTCATGCATTTAATTCATATTGATGTCAAACAACACATCTCCATTCCAAATTGATATAAAAATCAATTTACTTCACTTCTAATGATACATACAATTTTACTTACTTCCGTTTTCGCCGAACAACAATTTCCTATGCCAATTCAGTGCTATTCATTTAAATGAATAACCATTTAAACTTGTAACTATTTTTAATTGATTCCAAATCAATTTATATTTAATTCTATTCTATTTCAGGTTTGTTCACAATCATTTCACTTACATTTCATTAAGATTCATTTTATTAAGCTCAAGACCATTCCCGCTACTTCATTAAATACCGTTTCACAATTTATTTAGGCCAAGCTTCCACTAAAATATTAACTCAAGTTAATTTATTTACTTCAATCATCTCAATCATCTCAATCAAACAACTTAAGTTCATTTCCATTTGCAAATAAATTCCCTTTTTAATTTAATTTGATTTCTATCCAATCAAATCCCATTTCATTTACTAATTAATTCAATTAGTTCATTCCCTCAATCTATTTTAACTTTATTTTCCGTATTCGTATCCATTCTTGAATTTATTTAAATGATATCAAGATCATTTTTAATTTATTTACTCCTAGGTTGAATTCAATTATACTCAAGCCATTTCTTTTTCAATACAATTCCATTTTATTTGACAACATTTCACTTCTATTTAATTCACTTGCAATTAAAGTCGAATTTATTTATTACTCGAGTTTCATTTCAAAAATCCATTTTAATTCCCCAATCTAATTTTTCCCAGCCAAATTAATATCAATTACAATATTCAATTAACTAATTAATTATCTAATTAGCTCACTTCCAATTTATAAGTCGAAATTTGATTTTTATTTCAAAAATCACTTTATTAAATTTTTCTCGAGCTCAAACTCATTTTTATAATTCAAGCTGGATCTATTTCCCCTAACAAAATATCAAACAATTTTCTTTATTTTGGTTTTCTATTTCACTCTTCAATTTTATAAGTCACCTGACTTATTTTCCATCCATCCCATGCTCGAGTACATTCACATTGTATAAGTTCATAACTATTTTCTGACATTTCTAAACATTCAAATAAGGATCCTAGAATTTTTAAGCACCCGGTATTTATTTCAAATCACTTTGAAATCAAATATATATACATATATATGTATGTATATATGTATATGTATGTATGTATACACACACACACCCTTTGGTTTAACAAACCACTTCCTTCGAATTTCAAAATCAACCTGGTTTTATCCAAAACAATTCCCTCAGTATTTCAAACAGCACTTGTTTGCCTAACAAATCCGAATCAAATCAATTTTGGCAGCAATTTGTCACTTAGAAACTCGAAAATTAATACTGATGATGCGGCCATCATCATCGGAATTATTTTCCAGCAACTGAAGTGTGTTCAGTGCTATATCACTTCCAAAAATCCATTTAAAACCATTTTCTTTCAAAAATATCTCCAAAATAATATTACTACTATTATTTTTCCCAAATACTTCGAAAACATTTCTATAAATCTCCGGGATTTGATTTCCAGATTACGGTTTTAAGTCAAACTTTAATTATAATCCATTCATATAATTTATACAAATTTTCAATTAGTTATATAAACCATTCCCAATTTTATAATCTTGTTTGATTATATATTATCATCTAAACACTCCAATTTATATATATATATATATATATATATATATATAGAATAATTTCCATAAAATTACCTTTTTATCAAAATATGGTTTGGGTAAAATTATTTCATTTACCTACCTTTTAAAACAATACTGTGTCGGTTTGCCTAGTTTAAGAGTTTAGAAATCACTGTCGATACAATTGTCCAGACTGTACCAACCAGAATTTATAAACACTCAACCGATAGGTCAACATAATAAGATGATTTATATTCACTAACAAATACGCGCTCATATCTGCTAATACACTCAAACTCATTCTGGAGTACTACTGACTCTATCTCTAATGAGTAATCTCCACCAAAGCCAAGGTTTTCGCTTAACCTTCAGCTCTAATACCAAATGTAACGGACGATAGCTTTTCAGCCGTACCGTCAGCGGCCACTTTCCGTCATGGCATACATTGGTACCTCGAATTTGCTTTTACGGCCAGCCTCTCGACTAAAACTAACCACTCTGGGACATGTAGGGGCAAGAGTGTCCTGCTCGCCACCAAACACGAAGCAAGAACCCTTTATCATGCTATAATGAAGCAAATCTGATCCCGCTCTCTTCGAAACGATTAACGATATTGGCTAAAATTGATAGTCGATTATTTAACTATCAATTCACATCCAAAAACAATCATCGGGCCTAGTTATAAATTTTCCAAAATTTATTCCAAAATATCTTTATAAGATATTACTTCCAGTTCTTCAACATTTGAAAACAGTTTCCAAATATTTATATCTTTAAACATTTCCAACCTCTCCCCAATACTTAGAATATTTCCCCTCTCCATTCTATATTCAACACTTGAAAAATACTCTTTTTATATCCTATTTATTTTTCTCAAAAACATTTACAACTTTCATTTGTAAATTTCTCGACTAGTTTATAACGAATTCTACAAATCCGAAATCTCTTAATTAATTCCCTTCAATATTTCCAAAGCCAATTATGCTTACTTAAAATTCCAATTTTCCCTTTCTATCTCTTTATGAATTCTATTTCATTTTTCTAAGCTTACTTTTATTTGACTACTTCGGAAATTTCTAACTTCCTTTCCAATTCTGTTTTCAAGAATTTTTCTTATAATCTCATATGTAGAATAAACCCATTTCTAGACTTCCGAGAAGGTTTATAAATAAATTTAAATGTTTCAAAACTTTGTGCACACACACACACACACACACATATATATATAAGTATTTTAAAGAAAATAATAGTAATTCATTTTAAGACATATTCAAATAATTATTTTAAATATTGAAATACTTTTATAACATCACTTCCAAAGCAGGTTTAAAAATTTAGGATTTTATTAAAATAAATATTAAGCATTTAAAAATTCACTTCTGAAATATTTTAATGCTAACTAACCTTAAAATTTCAAAGTTTAATAAATACAAATTTCATTTTTAAAATTTAAAACTTAACTTCTTTATAAAAATAAATTTTTAAGACAAAATAACCAAATTTCCAATATATAACCCCTCTCGATTTTCATCACATTCTCCCGTTTTGGTCTCCTTAACCATCTTCATTTTAAAAATAGTATCTACTATTTTTTCTCACCCTATTTTCATATTCCAATATAAATTCTTCCCATTAATTTATATTCCAAATTTATCATCCGATATCACTTCCTTCATTTATAAACGTCGTTCATTAATTTTTATAACTCCTTTGAGTTATCTAAAAATATCTCATTTATAAAATTTCATTTTATAAATTCAATTCCTTTAAAAATCCATTTATTTTTGCCAATCTATTTTTAATATCAATTTCAACCACTTTCTATATTTTTTCGAATATCGTTTTAAAATTCCATCTTTAAAAATTCCTTTATATGATTTATTTTAAATTCCTATTTAAAATATTTTCCTACATTATTTAATACGATCAAAATTTCACCGTTTCTTATTTAGACCAATCTCTTTTAAATAATCCAAATTTTGATATACAAATTTTTATAAAAATTTCTTTTTTAATTCCTAAAATTTAAAATAATACTTATGGTTTTTAATATTTCCACAATTAAGTTCCATGCCATTATATCATTTCAAAATTTACAACACACAATAATCCAGCATTTCATATATGTATGAAAAATAATGACATATTTGAGGAATCCAATTGGATCCCTCTAACATGTTTTGCCTGCATCCATAGATGTTAGATAACAATAAAAATACCAACCCCACTTCGAGGGGGATATCGTGGTATATAGGGTCATTCGCTATTATGCGTGCACATAGGGTCTCATCCGCTATAAAGTGCGAAAATATCACTCCAATATTATTACTACTATATATAAAAATAGTCATCCAACAGATAATTATAAATTTATCAATCCAATCAACATCCAATAATTTAAACATTTAAATTTAAATACGGTACCAAATGAGTGATAAATTCTCACCTTGATTTATACTACAACCCATTCCTATTTTTAAATTAAACTGTATAAAAATTCCGGTTGGCTCCAAAAATTCCCCAAATAAAATTTGTTGTGCACCACACATCTATATGTACCCATTTTCGCTTGTTCGTAATTTTTGACCTTGCAAGCAAATGATATGAAGTTTTATGAATTTTCGGTTTTTACTGATGTTGCAAATTTCTTATACTATAGTAAATAAAAATTCTATTTACCTCATGGCACATCACCCATCCCTAAACCGAAGCCTACCATCGCTGACCTCCACCTGGTCTTCAGTCATTCGCCGCCGACGAGCACCGAAAACGCGAGCTACATCGGAGACGCCACCATCGGTCGCATATGACTCGATCGCGGCTCCTTTGTTAGTCGAGATTTCATCCTAGGTCACGAGCTTCACTATCTTCGAAAGTTTCCCTACCCCATGCGATTTTTGACGAACCCTAAATTTGATCGTCGACCTCCACCCTTGCACGCTCCATGGATGCGAATGCTATCACCGCGACTACCCAACCTTCCCCCTTTCTTCGATCACACTGGCTTCTCATATTATTATTTTTATACTAGTCAATTTCGTGAATCAATAGAAGAGAGTAAGGAAAAGGACTAGCGATTTTAACCGCTTATTCGGCCATTATCCCATTGAAATTTTCTTTTTTCTTTGAAAAATGCTTGCTTTTTTTTATAAAAGAGGAAGAGGAAGAGATGACCTGCTTATTATCTAAAAAGATAACGTATTCTCTTTGGAACATTGCATGTTATTTTCAAAAGAGGGGACACGATTTAATTGGAGGTGGTATGGATTGGAGAGGTAGGGATGGCTGATGAGATGGGATAGGTTTTGATTAGTCAAATGTATTATTAAATTTCAAAACATCTCGTTCTACGCAACTCAAAACTTAGGACCCCTATTGAGGTATGCCGCTAGGTGTTTATAATGTTATACCCCTATTTTGAACGCAATGGAAAAGGTTTTGAGTCCTAATTTGATTGTATGGAGAAGGTAGCTTTTTGGACTCAATTGTTATATTGAATTTCGATATTAATTTCAGCACATTTATATCTCATACGGCTAAATGATAACTCCAAAAGCTGCGAAATTTGAAAGCCAATAATAATACACTATTACGCATCCAATGGAACTGGTTTCGTCAAATTCCGAGACTATGCCCAGAAGGCTATTTTTAAATGTCAACTTGAACAAACTATTTTAAAATTGAACAGATCACTTTTATATTCAGTTTTAAAGCTTTTACTATCTTCATTATTATTAGTACAACTTTTACAGGCCTTTAAATAATTTTTATCGGGACGAAAACTCAAGGTACAATTTTTTTAACTTATATTCAATTATAAACTTCAAAACTTAAATTATCCAATAAATTGCTATATTTAAACTCTAAATTTATTTTATAAATAAAAACAATTTTCATATTCAAAATCAATCTATATTTAAAAGTTAATATTTAAAACCATTTAAATATTCAAAATCGAACAACGAAAAATCCGGGACGTTACAATATGGACAAAGATAGATAAGAATGAATGGACAGATTGAATTGGGTCGAAATGATAATGAAGACCCGAAAAGCCCATTTCGTTTTCGAAATGAAAACGGGTCATCCAATATATCAAACTATATGTTTTTGATATTTTTGAACTCAATGGAACTAATTTCAAACCCTAATTGCGTTGTATACAGAAGTTAGCTTTAAAAATTAGATTATATTCATTCAATTTCTTATAATCGATTTCTATGCATTTTGAGCCCGCACGATCAAACGACAAGTCCAATTGCTACGAAACTTAAAATCCTACAATAATTCACTGTTACAGATCCGATGAAATTGGTTCATCGAAATCCGAAACAGTGACCAAAATAGCTAATTTCCATGTTAATTAAATAAATTATTATTAATTCAATCACTTTTATATTCAAATTTAATAATTAAAAATTTCATCATTCTAGATTACATATAAATTTATAATCTTTTAAAATAATTTATCATGTTAGATCAATATTTAGATATTACATTAATTTCAATGTTTCAATTGCAATTGAAATAAAACCCCAGTTATTTATATTTTAATAACCAATTCTTATATTTTGATTCTCACTTTTATTATTAAATCATGAAATATCATGGGATATAATTAACATTAGTTTACAGTTTATTACATTCATATTCTGCAATTATCATTTTACCATATTAATTAAAATATTTCAATTTCCTTAATTCCATTAATTCCCAATTTTAATTCCTTATTTATTATTACAACCAAATTAACTTTAAAATTATTTCAATTGATTGAAATTACATAAATATAGTTGTCAGTAGCATTTAGACAACATTATTAAATCATTACCTATTTATTTTTCACACTAATAAATTATAAATTTTATTTCTTACAATAATAAGTTCCAAAATCTTATTTAATTTAATATTTTTAATTATTGAAAATTACGAGTCATTACACTCTCCCCCACTCAAAAATTTTCATCCTCGAAAAGGAACAAGATTGAATTAAGAAACTAATATATTTTTATTCAAAACATTCAATTTATAAACACTTATACTTACACAATTAAGTATTTTAAATAAAATATATCAATTTATAAACAATTAAATTTTCCATCTCCAAGTTTAATAAAAATTAGAAAATATTTTCATTTTCAGAAGAAAAAAAATTCTAAGTCTTAAATTCACTAAATGTTTTGGCAGTCTCCTTTGTACGGATAGGTCTGAAAAATAATAATATCAATAATCATGATATATATATATATATATCATATTTCAATAATAAAATATCCCAAACCACGAGAAAAACAATAAAATGTCGCTGTAAAATCGTCATCCGAAAACGTACCTATTTGTCGGGTAGACAAACTTTATTTATGAAACCAAAAGCAGTAGCAATTGCTTCCATAAACCTGTATTTCACTTATATAATCCCGAATAGTGAGATTTATGTACAAGAGAAACGTTTAGTTGTTTTCAATTAGTAACAAAAGCAAATCAACATAGAATATATGCAAATAAACAACACGACCATCATATGGAACAAAGGAATCAATCATACATCCATAGCAATCAAACTAATGGTTTATCCAGGTTCAGAAACTTTTCATTATACAAGGGTAATAAATAATTTACTAAGTGTACGCTCAACTTCCTTAGATAATAACTTAATAGATTATTCATACAACCATAAACAATTTGATGTATCTCTTCCTAAAACATCTCATAAGCCAAAACGACCAAGAGTTTCAAATATTATTTAAGTTTATTCTTATTAAATTCCTTCTATATCATTTACTATTTATTTATTTTCATTCATTCATATAATGTCATCTTTTACTAGTTTGCATTCATTTACTTACATAAATTATTTCACATTCAATACCTGAAGTCATCAATAAATCAATTCTTGAAATATTATATAAGTTTCCTTGTAATTTGATTCACATTCATTTACTTATATAACTTGATTTCTATTTAATGTGAATATTCATGAATAACCATTTCATACTTAAGTGTTTCTACCTTTTAATTCACATTTATCCGTTATTTTATAATATCAATTAATAATAAAAAAATTTATGAATCATTTTAGTCATTTATTAAGTTTATAAATAATTTCTTAGATAATATTCACCTTTTACTATTCAGTCTAATTATTAGCATTTCAAAGCATTAACTTATGCTATAACATTTCTTGTACATCAGAATTCTTATTTATAGAAATAATTCCATTTGAACACTTCCATTACTTAAATTTACTTGTATAATATTCTATTACATGTTCCTATTTAACATTACAGCTTTTCAAACATTTTCGGTAAGTTATATATATGTTTTAAGAATGTAATTGAATGTTACACAAGTTCATATTATTCGTTTTAGTTAACAAAATGTTTAATAGATTACATCTTCTTAAATTTTTCATTATTTTTAAGTTTACAAGTTACAAATCTCCAATTTCTTTACAATTTCATTAATCAATTGGCATCTAATTTATTATTTTCATTTTATAAGTTTCCAACTATTAAATTTTAACTTTATTTCTACAATTGAAAATTATTAATTAATAGGAACTTTAGAATTCATATTTCGGATACAATTTGAATCATATTAAAATAATATTTACACGTGCACACACACTCTCACACCTTTTATATATCCAAATCCTATTTAGAAATTTAAAATTAAGATTTATCAGACAAATGTGCAGTAAAACTACTATAGTAGTCTTCCCACTTTGAAACTCAAAAATGAATGTCAATGATGCAGCCGTCATCATCGAAATTATTGACTAGCGATAGAAGAGGGGAGTACAAGGCTTATTTCCCTTTAAAATTCTTTCAAATCACTTTGAAAATATTTATATCCAAAATACTTCTAAATAATACTAATAGTATATTCCAAACTCTTTGAAAGCTAATTTCAAAACCCCAGAACTTAAGTTCTCAAATTTCCAATTCATATTTAATTTATTTGTGAATTCTATTTTACAACCAATATTTAATTTCACTTCCTAACAAACAAACATATCATATACAACTATATCGATTTATAAAAATTATTCATTTATATACAAAATAAAATACTAGGAAAAATTATTTCATTTACCTATATTTCGAAAACAATATTGTGTCGGTTTGCCCAATTAAGTGTTTAGAAATCCCTATCGATGCCATAGCATCCTATGTACCGACCAAAATTTATAAATACTAAACAGAACGAATTAACACAATATAAAAAATATTTTATAACACTAACAAGTACGCTCTTTCATATGTATACACTCAGACAAACTCGTTATAGGGTATTACTACCCTATCTCTAATGAGTCAGACCCCACAAAGCTAAGGTTATCGCTAAACCAAAGCTTTGATATCACTTGTAACGACCCATCTTTTTGGATAGTTTAAATTGATAATAAACCACAAATGTCAGATCAAACCATTCAAAAGGAAAGATTGTTAGTGGGATAAATAAGAAAATAAGAGAAAAGAAAGGAAAAATAAGACATAGAATGTCATAGTGGAATGACAAAATATAATAAGCAAATAAACAGTTCATGAAGCTGTTTTACAAATTATATTTGATTACACTTTTACAATATAGATCAGAGTTATTCATACAGTAAGAATAAAAAAATAATGCAGCGAAACAACATATTGCAATGGAACAAATGTAATAAATAGTGGATTCATCTCCATCTTCATGCTCCAAAATAAAATGGTCTTCGATACATTGAAAAGCACAGATTGACCCGAGCGTAATGAAACGACAAAACACTCAAGTTAAAACTAGAAGATCTTATGTAAGTAAAATCAAAAATAAATAAATATGAGTGTAATGGCTTCAGAGATGTTTATAGGGTTTTACATCTCCTATCCAGTGTCTAATGTGCGTGCAATAACTCAAGAGACGTTCGAGATTCCATCACTTAAGGATCTTTTAAACTATCTACATACATAATACAATACATTATTATAATATGTCTACAGTAAAGTAAAGTATGAAAATAGCGTTAAGGCGTTATCCATATTCCCATTAACACATTTTTATATAAATACCGAAGTCTATACAGATACTGTAAGCTCTACCAAACCAGTGGCATACTCATGGAGCACTTCATATAAAGATACAAACCAAACTCATAATTGGCTCGCTAAGGCATATGACAAGACATGCGAGGCAATGCCCAGGGTAGGACACTACCTTTTTACGGATACAGACTGGTGGTAATGCATAGCAGCTACTACCGGCCACCTCGAGACACAGTCCAATTATTAAATCGAAGGATGGCCACCAAATCAATCACAAAGTAATAAATATGGTATCGAAAAAGCATGCTCGATTGGGGTGCGACCCCACTTGGCCCGACGTGACTCCTGTTTTAGTCGTATCAAGCTGACCGAGGGGGTCAGGGCTACGTTCATACCTCATACAGTAGTGTTTACCAAACCATCCTACTTTGTATTGGATTCTGCACCATGTGCATAGTTGTTAAATTGGTTTTTGGCATTAGTAGAGAGTATGACAATATTCGATCCCGGTCCCTTTAACAATCAAATGCTTATTTCACACCGGTTGGTCTTTTACATTCCAAAACCGATTCATAATTGATCAAAATATCATATTCGCTACAAATCATATCACTTTCGAAATCATGTTCATTTCAAAATCATATCACTTTCGAAATCATTATTCACTTTAAATCATATTCATTTTCAAAATCATGACCACAAGATAGATTAAACCACCATATCAAATATCCGCATTTAAATCAATTAAATCTAAATCATAACAGTTCCAACTTTAAACAGTTTGAATATTGAAAGTAGTTTTCATTGGAATAATTATACATTAAAACAGTTTATATTTTAAAAATAGGTTATAGATTAAAGTAGTTTATATGTTACAAATAGTTTATATACTAAAATAGGTTATATATATATATATTAAAAGTTGTTTATAAATTTAAAATAATACATATTAAAATAGATTATATTTTAAAAATAGTTTATAAATTAATATAGTTCATATATTAGAAATAGTTTATATACTAAAACAGCTTATATATTAAAAATAGTTAATGTATTAAAAATTATTGATATATTAAAATGGTTTATATAAGAAAATAGTTTATATGTTAAAAGAGTTTGTATACTAAAAGAGTTTATATCGAAAATAGTTTCAAATTAGAATTATTTCTTCCAATTTCACAGATCAGTTCAAATCAACTTTAGTTCCCGAAATTCAATTTAAATCAACCTCAGTTCAACTATTTCTGTTCAAAAGAACAAAGGTTTCAATTCAAATTCTCATTAAAACCCATTTCAATTTATACTGATTTCAAATCCATGTTTTTGAACTGCAAATTTAAAACACTTCAAATTCAATAGGTTTCAATGTTTAAATATTCAAACATTTACAATAACTCAATTTTTGATAAATTTCATTTATATTTCAAAACTAACCTTTAAAATTACAATTTAATTTCTTTAACAATTCATTTAAACCAATTTCAATTTCAACATTTTAAAGCTTGAATTTTGAAAATAATTCAATTCATATAAATCATTTTTTATTTCATAATATAATTTAACTAGATTCAAAATTTTAAGGATTTAAAATCATTTAATTTAACCAATCCAGTGTCCGTATATAATTTTGTACCCTATGATCAAGTGATACGAATACATCATTTCAACTCGTAATAACTTAAATTTATGGATATATATTATTTCAACCGACGATCCCGAGTAAAATTCAAAATCCCTAAAATCGCTCGAGTCTATCATTTCAACCATAACGATTTTTCCCTAATCTATAAGATCATTCGGGTATGTGTCATTTTAACCTATAGTGATTTTCCTAATAATAACTAAGGGAACTTGTAGTGTGATAACAATATATTAGTTAACATAACATCAAATCATCCAAAAATTTCAACAATTAAGCATCCATCACAATCATCATTCAAATTAACCAATATACCACAACAAATAAACTGGTTATCATTATCATGTATTTAACTAGCAATTAATTTCAATATAATTCAAATGGAAATTAAATTCAAATTAAATTGAATGAAAATTTAAATATACCAAACAACAATTAATAAATTTCTAATCACGTCATAAATTTAATTTAACCAACATAAGATAGTTTAGCATTTGTGAGTGGGTTAAAACACTCACCTTTGATTTACAATTGATTAAAAATCCAACTAAAGGCCAAAATTTGAACAGTCTCAAAATGTAGCCAAACTAGTTCCATGTTGTCCGAAATTTCGATACAATTGCAACGGAGAAAACCGCACGTGAGTCCAAGCTCGTATGCAAAAGATATGAAAGTTAGAACATCAAAAAAATTTAAATTTTAAATTAAATTAAAATAGAAGTCAAACGAGCTTACCTAATCAAACCCTAGCATACGTGAAGCTCCATCGCGATCGAACTTCTCGATCAAACCCTACTCATACAGCGCAACCAGTACTCTTCCAATTTTTTCCACCCCTATGCCTACCTGACCCACGATCTAAAAACGCTATTGGATCCGCCTCATCAGGCCGCCTCTGCCTGGGCCGCACCGCCACCTCTGGCGGTCTTCCCTGCCCACGTCACCTCTAGATTTTTTTGAATATTTTGGCGATCTTGTGCCCCAATAGCTTGAGCAAACCATACAGATGAACTCCCATCAACTCCCTCTACGCAACGACGCCTCCCGATCGTCGATCGAATGATGATCCGTCGTTAAAAGGAAAACCCTAGCAACGGATGGTCGAAACTTCTTTTCTAACTTCTAGCCAAATGATGCACCAAATCAAAAAATAAATTGCCATGTAGATTGCACTCATCGAGAGCTTTCCAATGATATATAATTTGTTGTGGTAGAGGAGTTTAAATTTTGAAATTGATTTTGATTTGAAATTTGAATTTGGGAATTAGATTTCTTCCATTGAGGAGGAAGAAATGGTGTAGATAATAATACGTACAGGAATAAGAAAAGGCTACTAGGGTTTCAGAAAAGAAATCTATTTATATGGACAAAGATAGATAAGAATGAATGGACATATCGAATTGGGTCGGAACGATAACGACGACCTAAAAAGCACATTTCATTTCCGAAACGTAAAGGGTCATCCAATATATCGAAATATATGTTTTTTTGATATTTTTAAACTCAATGGAACTAGTTTCAAACTCTAATTCCACTATATATAGAAGTTAGCTTTAAAAATCAGATTATATTCATTTAATTTCTTATAATTTATTTTTATGCATTTCGAGCCTGCTTGATCAAACAACAAGTCTGGTCACTGTGAAACTTGAAATCCTACAACAATTCACAGATCCGATGAAACAAATTTTATCGAAATCTAAGACAATGGCCAAAATGGCTAATTTTCAATTAATTAAATAAATTATTGTTAAATTAATTTAATCAATTTTATATTCAAATTTAATAATTAACAATTTCATCTTTCTTAAATTTATAATCTTTTAAAATAAATTTTCCATGTCAGATTCAGTATTTAAATGTTACGTTAGTTTCAAAGTTTCAAAACCCTAGTTAATTATATTTTAATTTCAAACAAATTCTTATATTTTTTATTCTCACTTTTATTATTAAATCATGAAATATCATTTGAATATAATTAACATTAGTTTACATTTTATTACATTCATATTCTATAATTATCATTTTTACCATATTAATTAAAATATCTCAATTTCCTTAATTCCATTAATTCCCAATTTTAATTCCTTATTTATAATTATAAACAAATTAACTTTATAATTATTTCAATTGACTGAAATTACATAAAAATAGTTGTTAATGACATTCAGACAATATTATTAAATAATTATCTAATTATTTTTCACATCAATATATCATACATTTTATTTCTTATAATATTAAATTTCAAAATATTATTTAATTTAATATTTTTAATTAACGAAAATTACGGGCAGTTACAAACCTTTTGTTTAAAAACATTATAAAATGGATATTTTACAATGACTTTTGTAGAAACGTTGTAAGCAAAAATGCTGTAAAAAGGAATTTTTTTTACTTTAATGTTATATTGTAATATATTTGGTTATGCAACTAATTTAACTAAGAAAATCCTTAAACTAAATTTTGTGTGATCATATTTGCAAATAAATATAATCGTGAGTAATTAGCCACTGTATCAAATAAATTTTTGTTCTAATTCCTAGTGAAGATGTGTTGTCTAGAATGACATCCTCGATAGTGTGAAAATGGATGATATTAATACTAGATCTTTTACTAATATTTTAGTTAAAAAATGTAAAATGAGGATACAATGGTGCACAAAAAAGTAAAGAAACAAGGGTTAAACAATATATATTCAATCTCCGGAATACCACCCGGGTTAATCGGTTTATAATATTTATATATATTAACCAATATTTAGAGAAATATTGATTACAAGTGTATGTAGTATTTTTGGTGCTTATAGTAAGAGAGGTAGCTCTTAGAAATATTCTAGGTGCTTTTATTAATTTTATGTGTATATGTAAATGTTATGTATATGTGCATTGATATATGAAATCGATTAGTATTTAAATGGTTGGATATAAATTAAATAATTGCAAAATGATGTGCGTTGCCACATCATCAATCGAGGCTAACCATACTTGGGAACGAAATAGGGTTTGAATTGGTATGAGTGGTTAGGAGATAAGTGAGTAAATATTTGTTCAAATATCTCCTTATATACCTCTATAAATGCAAAGCAATTCATTTATTTTTTCGGGTTACTTTCTTCCACTACCTAGCCGCATACATCTTGTCCCCATAGCTGAGTTCTTCTTTTCCATAACACAAATCCAAATAACTCAAATCCAAGGGGTTGTACGATGAATGTTGCGACTTCAGATAGAGATTTAGGAGATATAAATGATTATTCGGATTGTGGTGTGTTAATCAAGCTGCATACTCATTGATGTAGCAGTCCAACTTATATATATGTATGTATGTATGTATGTGTGTGTGTGCGCATGCACGCGCGCATGTGTGTGTGTATATATGTGTGCGTGTGTGTGTATGTATCCTCATTATGACCGTTTTTACAAACATACATATATATAGACATACACATACATACATACAGACATACATATATTATTTCCTTGCTGTGATTTAAAATTAAATTCAATAATTAACCAATTGTTTTATTCAGTATAGTATAAGGATTTAATATATATATATATATATAATTTGTTTATGCGGTATATATATTGTTATTAAATATCTAAAACAATTTTCTTAAACACAAAACATAATTTTGATAATTTTAAATAATTATTTATAACTACAATCACTTTGAACTATAAAATACCTTAATATCATACTTAAATTTGATTTATGTATTTCATTTAAGTTCATTCCTTTCAACAATTTTTATGAATTAATATTAATATATATATATATATGAATTTGTAATATATATATTAGTAAAATTTACTGTCGACATTTTGTTTAAATAAATATATTGTCGGAAATATATATTTTATAACAATAAATATACATTCAAAATGTTCTACTTCAAAATATATTTAGAATTAACAAAAATCATTTTTCAGCTATATTTTAATATATGAGTGGTTGTTATTACTCGATAGTAGATTTAATTTCTAATATCTACATATGTAAACATTAAAAGATGTTTATATCTGTTTGTACCAAAATTGGGCACGACACTCTTCGATGTAATTAAAGAGATTAGAATGAAGAAATTAAATGGAAAAAGAGACTAATGTAACAATCACACAAATTAAAGCAAGCAGAAATAGAAAAAGACAAGAGTTTATAGTGGTTCGGCATTATAGTCTACGTCCACTTTGAATAGTTTGTTTTTTTATTGATGATTACAATACCAATCACTAGCTCTCAAGTTACAATGGAGTTGCAACAGAGTAACGGTGTAGGAGCTTTAGAAGTCCTATTTCTATAGGCGTAGGGGTGCTATTTATAGAAGTAGGTCTGGAAATATCTCCCTCTAATCTCGGAATACCTCTTCTCACACGTGGATGGGCCCACTAGATCGATCTAGGGTCATTTGGGATCGATCAGAATCGAACCAAAAGCATTTCATATCGATTACGATTGGCTCCATTTGAGCTGCCATTGATCATGGTAGTTATTCAGTTGATATTCAAGCTTCTATGAAAATTTCATAGTATTTGGACTTGTAGTTTTTGAGTTATAATCGATCCAAAATTGATTTTTGCACATAGGCTGATCGATTCGTATCGATACATTCGTATTAATAGGCTTCGTATCGATGACATGGCTTGAGTATTTTGTGGAGATCCATATTTCATGCTTGTAGATAGTTTCTTTTGGTTAGAATACTTCCTTCGTATCGATCCAAGGTTGTTCCCTTCGTACCGATGCTGGCATGAGGTTTCCTATCGATGGTTGTATGTTGCCTTCATATTGATGCCTGGCCGTAGTCTTCGTATCGATCAGATGGCTGATCAATACAAAATGTGCAGAGCCGAGATCGATACAAAAAGGGGAAACCGTTGAACAGATGAACTTGGATTGATGTTATTGCATGATGGATACAAAGGAGATGTATGTAGGGTGATGGATACGAACTAATATCTTCCACATGAATCTTGATCGATCCATAACTTGAGCATACAAACTCCGATTGACCTGAAATTGGAATGTTGTCTTTTATAGCTCAATCCGGACTCGGACCAAATTTGTCGGTATCCATCATGATCCTGTAGATAACCGATCTTCGGGACGGATTGTCTTCAATCTCTAGTCAAATCCTTGATGTCACGGCCTTGCCAAAAGGACGGATAACATTTGCCCCCCAAAGTACATCCTATGTAAACATGACGTGCTTTGAAAAGCTGCATTCTTTATTCTGAAAAGTTCTATCCGATTCGCTGAATCGTTGTTGTCTTTTCATCAAGAGATGTAACCTTTGATTAATTTCCAGTAATATAAATGTTGAACTGTAGACTACCAATGATCATTCAGTGTCTTGTTGTAAATGAAAGTTGAGTGCTAGCAATTTCTTGTTCATTATTCTGACTAGGTAAGCATTTAATTCCTGTTAATTGTTGAAAATCGAATGTTAGTTTGTCATACATGCATGTATGTTAACCCGACTCCCATTCAAACTTGCACGTTGATGGATCGTTGCCAAGTTTCTTTGTTCTTGTTTGGATCGAGTTTCATATCGATCCTCTCCTAGATCGATGTGAAATTCGAGTTGTAACAATGATTGATCGTTGCTTTAAATCACTCTTTCACGTTGATCCTCTCCTGGATCGATCCGAATTGTTTAATGTAGGTTTCGTAGCGATGGCTATTGATACAAAATAGATTAAGGGAGGCGTTCTGCGTATCGATTAATATAACAAGTGGGTTCTTGAATTGATGGATATGAAGGTTGTGTCTCGAATCGATGGAGTTGAATGGAAGAGACATAACCAGGCTATGATCTTTGTATCGATGGATATGGACTAGTGGTCTTCGAATCGATGTGCATCAATGGATACGAAGCGATGATGGATATGAAGTGCCAATGGATGCGAACTGGTAAGCCTTGGATTGCCTTGTATTAATGGATACAAAGTTGTGCCTTTCTATCGATAGAAGTGACCGATTCTCTCGGTATAGCAACTGGGATACGAAAGGCCCCTCTCTTGGATACAAACCCATATAAATACCTTTTGTACTTAGACAAAATTTCCACTTGCCTTTATTTTTACCTTTGCTTCGTATCGATCTAAAAAGAGAAAAAGAACTGCCTTAACCTTCGTCTTCAAACAATTAACCCATTAACTCTCAATCCAACTCCTCTAATCTAGGTAAATGATTAGTAGACCCTTGTTTAAGTTAACAAGAATCGAGTTCGACGTTGTTCCTTCAATGGCAATGGCCAACATCGGCGCCATTGGTGTCGAAGCTTGGTTAAGGAAAGGCGGAGGATGTGCTCCAATGGTTGCTCAGAGGAGAAAAAGGAAGATAGCATTCGGAGGGAGACGAAGAAGTCACTGACTTCTTATTGTCTACTTCAAACTCATATCGATAAGAAGTAGTGGAAGTTGCTTCGTATCGATCTAGAAATCATGAGAGTTCGTATCGATTCAAGTTGATGGATACAAAATCTGT
The DNA here is from genome assembly GCA_030765085.1 of Allium cepa. NCBI lineage: Eukaryota > Viridiplantae > Streptophyta > Magnoliopsida > Asparagales > Amaryllidaceae > Allium > Allium cepa. The sequence goes on along the minus strand of CM060938.1, from coordinate 606,096,343 downwards.
TCGTCTTGGAGCGATACAAAGCAGCTGCTGGGTGATCGATACGAAAAGCGTGATCGATATACAACGTATCAATACGAAGGAATTATCGATCGGAGAAATCGATCGATATGAAATCGGACTTGGAGGCAATATCCTATTCGAACTATGATGGATACGAAACATAGCCTTTTCCACATTCGAACACTTGACTCGACGAGCTTCAGCCTTACATAACTGGATTTGACCATTAAACTGCATATTTGACTATCCTTCGAAGCTCGTCAACGAAACTGTAACGTGACGAACATAACAAAATTTCACATAGATCGTTCTTCGATGTCATGATGGCACGGTTGAGACGGTCAACAATGACGGTCATTCTGGTCGAATCTCGAAGTCTTATCGTTTTATCGTCTTCCGAACTTGTAGAAATTCAAAGTATTATGTAGCACTGCACTACACAACACGATCACCCACTTTACACTGGAGGGAACACGAGTTTCTTTCCATTTAACCATGGTTTTACTGAGTTCAATAGCAATGGATCCCGGAAGATTCAAGTTGTAGGAAATTCAGAGTCCTTCACTCCCTAGAATCGAAGTGCCAGACATCATGGCAGATGTAGCTAGTCCTGCTCTGGATGAATTGCCGAGTAAAGCATTATTTTTGAATCCAGAGGACTTGGTCCATTCCAAAATCTTCGAAGATATGCTAGGAAAAATTTTCCGTAGGCATGGCCTATCTCTAGAAAACGTTTTACTACTGGTGCTGGAAGACAGAGCGCACAATCCCCGAAAGGGTTTATTGCTTGCAACAGATTTATGTGCATAGCTGAAGCGTTGTTCCCGTTCAACCAATTCATTAAGGATGTGCTATTCTTTTTGAGGATTGTGCCTTCCCAACTGCATGTGAAGGGATATGCACTTCTCAATAGCTTATACATCATTTTCATGGAGCATTTTTCTGACCCCCGATCGTCGAAGAAATCAGATACTTATTCAACATAAAAAGTCACGGGGATAATTCTTCATTCGCCTTTTTAGAAGCGGTCAGAAACTTCCAAGTAGTGGTAGGCGCTTGGAGTAAATTGAGCTATTTCTAGACTGAATGGTTCTTTGTTAGATGACCACTAGGATTTGCCAAATGGTGGCTAGTTCGACGCAAATGCTCCAACTTCTTCGTCGATTAACCATATATTATAAGTTGATTCTGAGTCTAACATTGCATTTCTTTTACAGCTTCGATTCCATGGCCCGAAGGATTGCAATACAAGGAGATAGTAAGGACTCTCCATTCGGTGCCAACTGAGCTTAGAGAAATTGGTGAAGTTCTTACTGATGAAAACTTGATCGTCGTGCGGGGCTTATAGAGAGAAACTAAAGAATTAGGCTAATAGGAGTCCCAAGGTAGCTCTGGTAAGGTAGGGAGGAAGAAAAGCTCCTATTGTGCCCCCAGTCCTGGGAGTTCAGAGTGCTCCTGGGGTCGCAATCATTGAACAGGGCGATGAAGAGAGCATGCCAGCTAGGGATGAGCCTGTAGTTGCGCCTCCTTAGAGTCTTCGGTTATAAGAATAAAAAAGAAAAGACAGGACTCTCGCCCACAAATCTCAGAGGCGTAAGACTGTTGTGGTATCTTTGCTAGCTGCGACTGCTATAGATCCAAAGATTTCTTCTCTGCAAATGGAAAGCTCTTTGAGAGGATTGGTGGATGTCCCTATTCCAGATGACATAGCTTCATTTCAAATCTTGGATTAGAGGGGATCCACTCCCCATCACAAACTGATGCAAGCTTAAGTGCTTTAGATATAGGGGAGGCAACTCCTATGAGCAAGGCCACCACAATCGGTTGGTTGGGGGGTTTGCACATGCATACACACACTTCACGGCACCCCACACTTCTAATCACATGTTTTCTAGTCTCAGGAGATAACTACTTCTGCTTCTCTTTTCATTTTACAGACATGATGGTAAAATAGGGGTCTATGCTTAGCAATCTTCGTTCTAAAAGCCATTCTTCCAGCTCTTACTTTGAATCTCATAGGCGTGAAATTGAAAGAGACTATGATCGCAGCCGTTACTCCAGCCAACAGTGTAAATGCTATGATAGGGAGAGGGAAAGGTCACATCAAAGTAGGTGCCACTCTCGATCGCGATCTCCACCACCTAAAGGTCCCTCAAAACCATCCGGCTCTGGCAGGAAATCTTCTGAAACTGCACACTAAATAGTGCCTCCTCATACTTTGAAATCCGACGGTCAACACCATAGGACTGAGGCAGAAGTTCCCACCATCACAAAACAAGCCACTATAGAAGCCACGGGGAAGGAGCTATCCGGTTTGCTAAGCTAAAGAAAGACTTCCAAAAAAATTCTTTGACTTCCACTTTCCCTCAAACTTGAAAAGAATTCCCAATGATGTAGAAAAATGGTACATGATTATGTGCATGATGTTTACAGCTAGTACCAGAAGTGGGTTAAGACTGCAAAAAAGGCTTCGATGGTAACTTTCGAGCGGGCCAAAATAATTGAGAAAATGGAGGCCAACTTGCTTAGAAAGGCAGACTAATAGAAGTGCTCAGTAACGAAGCTGAATCTTCAAGAAAATCAGAGATGGAGGCCGATAAGTCAGCCGAAGAGGCTAGACAGTCCATGGAAAACATGAGAAAAACTCATGTGGACTTAGTGGAGGAGATGGGCCACCGAAATATGATTTTTATGGAAGAGAGAGACGCGAGATTGAAAGTGGTCAATGAGTTAAGGGAAAAACTTGCTGAGGCCATCAAGGAAAAAGACGAGGCCAACAAAGCCGCCCAGGAAGCATGTGAACAGGTGGTGGTACTTAAGTATGATAGGGATGGGCAAATTAAAGGCTCGGGAAGCCGAGGCTAGAATTGAGAATGAAATCAAAGTGGTGGAAGCCAAGATGGGGAATAAATTTGAAGATCTCCTGGTCATGTACAATGCCAATGTCTTAAGAAACTGCAATTTAAATTGGCTCGACAAAGATTATCCCTTCGAACTATACAAAGCCTGGAGTCGTTTGGTAGAGGACGAGAAGGTGATCCGCAACACTATGACTGTTGATGAGTTTAACTAGAAGCTCAAATACTTGCCGGAGATGAACCGAAAGTCCTCCATGATATAATCATCGCTCTTGAAAAAGAAAAGTTAGCCGCAAAGTATTTGGACGCTAGAGAAGGATCCATAATTAAACATCATGAGGTAGGTTCTGAAGCGCTCCCATTATCTCAATATGAGCCTACTTCTGCTATCGATCCTCAGGTTGTGCCATAATATGAACCTGATAGGCAACATCTTTCTTCGATACATGAACACGGCTCTGAAGGCACATCAGCCCAGCACGTGAGTCTACCTAAGGAAGGTATTCTGGAAACTTCTCCCATTCATCCAAATGTAGGAGCATTGTCAGAAGATGTTGCTAATATTTTCTCCTATCTTTATTCAGCTCCAGATTCTGCATCGATCGATCCTCCTACAACTCAAGAAATGCATCACGAGCAGGAGGCAATAATAACGGGGTTACAACTACAACGGTCGCTACATTGGCTGGGGGATGCATGAAAGCAGTTGCGTGCTTGATGAACAAACGATGGAAGCACTCCTTAGCTATCAAAGCGACCCGAACATTGAAATGCCCTTTTGGCATAAACGAAGATGTGATCATTACAGGCTCTGCTAGCCCGACCAGCAGTATTCCAATGAGCATGCATGTGGACCGGGCTGATCGGATAATAGAGGAGATCAAGGATGAGATGGAGCAAGCCACGTAGGCTCGTAGTGTCGGTGGCATTGTAGGTCCTGGTCTGATCCCTATACTTATTGTTTCTCCTGGTGGCACAATCATTGATACTGGCACTTCTCCTTCTTCTAACATCGAGTGTGCCACCATTCCTCCAGCCATTTATACAGAGGACATTCCGGTCCCTGTGAGTTTCGAAGAGGAGACGACTTCAATTCCCTCGGACGAAGACAATCTAGCCGAAGCAGTCCGGGGAGGTAAAGGCTCGAAGAGACATCTTAGCAGTAGTTCGAGCAGGTCTACTCCGAAGAAGAGCAAGAAGGATAAAAAAACTAAAGGTGTAGACTTGCACTTTTGTTTCTTCTTTTTGTAGATAACTTAGAATAGGATTTCCTTTTGCTTGCATAGGCTATGTATAGATGCAGGTTTGGCCCCTGCTTATAGGATCTCTTCGAATAGATTTTTGTACTTATCTTTTTAAAGAATAGTGGAAATAAAAATTCTTTTTGTTTTTCATCATAACTCCATGTTTGTTTATTTAAGCATTTCAGCACTCGCGTTCCCATCCAATGCACTTATGAGGCTTTAATTTTTGATTCGAACTTGAGTCTGGTAGTTAAGTCCCCAAGTCATGGCTTCGGGTTACAATCAAACATCGAGTCGAGTCCCAACGTTGCGTTGTCTTGATCAGTGGATGGTACTTGAGTTATGCCCCTGATCCTGGGAAGAATTGAAGTAGTCAGTCGCCAATCATTTTCCATGTTTTCTAATTTTAATTTAACTAAGTCGGAACAAAGTTAAAATGAAATGAGTTTGAGTGGTCGGATCACACTCACTCATCTGCTAGTACTTGCATCCGCACTTTGGAGAATGAACTTGTATGCCGGCGGTTGGTCACGACTGCCTATCGCTAGAATCATATCCGTGCTTTGGGGACATGAGCTAATTTATGAGCGGTTAGTCACACCCGTTTGGTATTCAGAATTATATCCACACTCCGGGGACATGAGCTAATCTACAGGCAGTTGGTCACTCCCGTTTAATACTTATACTCTGGTCCACGGTCTTAGGGCCAGAGTCAGTTGATGGATGGTCAGTCACACCCATTTAAGTTTAGGATTATACCCGCACTCTTGGGGCATAAGTGGTTTTACGGGTGGTCGGTCACACCCATTTGGTGTTTATACTTCAGTCCGTGCTCTTGTGACTAGAGTTAGTCGATGGACGGTCAGTCACACCCATTTGGTGTTTATACTCCAGTTGGCACTCTCGAAACCAAAGTTAGTTGATGGGTGGTCAATAGCATTTTTTAGGTATTAGAATCATGTTCGCACTCCTGGAACAAGGAGTTGATCAAGGTTGTGGACGGTCGGATCACATCCACCTTGATTTGGCAAGAAAAGTCACGGATGATGGCTCCACCTTCTTCGAGCTTGGATTTGGAGTTTGCACTCTAGCTCACAGTCTGGGAGCGGGAGTTCGTTAGAGGATTGTCATGTTCCAATCCTTCTTTTCTTTATAGTTGATTACCCCCCGAGTTTGGGGTTCCACTTAGCGGATGACCGGTCGGATCACGATCACTCCCTATTTGGATGAGTCCTACCGTAGGATGGGACTTAGATGTTCGTACATCGTGACGGTCGCATGATGCATCTCAAGAATCGCTACTTAGGTTTGATGAGTTTGCATTTTATTACTGAAATGACAAAGTACGACAAAGTCAGTTGCCTTATTACAAGTTCAAATTCAAAAAATGCATCAACGAATTTCAAAGGAAAAGTAGACTAAATGAATAGAAACCAGTTATGTGTAATAGCAGTGGAGACTCTCGCTATTCCATGCTCTGGGTAAAGTGAGGCCATCAGCAGTAGATAGTTTGAATGTGTCGTCTCCATGTCTCCGCTCGATGACATGCGGTCCTTCCCATGTCGGTTTCATCTGTGAAGGAACCGGATAAATTCTCTTAAATACGACATTGCCAACTTCGAAGGTTGTGGGTTGGACCTTAGCGTTATATATATGGGAGACTCGACTGTGGTGTGCGGCTACCCTCAAATCAACCTCTTCACACTTCTCATCCATTAAATCCAGAGATTCTGCAAGTATGATGACATTTGTCTTTGGATCGTAATAGGTCACATGGTGAGAAGGTACTTCTAGTTCAACTGCAATAATGACTTCAGAGACATAGGAAAGAGAAAACGGAGTGTAGCCGGTCGCAGACTTGTGGGTTGTTCGTTATGCCCATAGGGCCGTGGGAAGCTCATCAACCCACTTGCCTCCAGCCTTATCCAGTCGTTTCTTCAGAATGGACTTGATAACTTTGTTAACAGCTTCGACTTGTCCATTTTCTTGAGGGTGAGCTACTGTCGAGAATTTCTTCTGGATATGGTAGCGCTGACAGAAACCTTTAAACTCGACACTATCGAATTGGGTCTCTTTGTCAGTGATAATAATTCATAGGAGGTCAAAGCGACAGATGATGTTGTGAACAACAAAGTTGATTACTTTCTTCGTCATGATGGTAGCAAGGGGCTTGGCTTCCACCCATTAAGTGAAGTAGTCAACTACAAGGATGGCGTACTTCGCACCACCCTTGGCTAAAGGTAAGGGCCCTATTATATCGATGCCCCATGTGGAAAACGATTGTGGACTGACCATTTGAGTGATTTCGGTAGGCGGGGCACTTGGAATCCAGGCATGCTTCTTGCATTTATTGCGTCTCTTGGCATAAGACGATGCATCTCAATTCAAGGTTGGCCAGTAATATCCATATATGAGTATCTTTTTTACAAGGGCTTGCCCCCAACACTCTCCCTTGTGCACATCGTGTAATACTCATTTGATCTTATCATGGGCGGTACACCAGAGTAAAGGAGCAGAATACTCTCTTCTGTACAGGATTCCACTCTGAATAATAAATCGTGAAGCTTTTCGAAGAATCTATCTTTTCACATTCCTGCATTTGGGTAAAGCTCCGTGCTTAAGATAGTTTCTGAATGGAGTCATCCATGACTCCTTCTCAGGCATTGCCTCGTGCACCTAGTCTGTCTCTAATTGATAGATACTAGGAGCGGTAAGTGTCTCAACGGGATGAGTCCCATTTGTTGTGCTTCGCCAGTGCTAGCCAGTTTTTCCAAAGAACGGCCTTTTGATTTTGATTTCGAGGTATGCTGTGGATAGCATAATGGTCGAACCGATTCAACATTTTTTTGAACCCGAGTAAGGTAAGTGGATAATCTTCGGTCTCTAGCTTGATACTCTCCTAGAACCTGACATATGAACAATTGCAAATCATAATAAATCTCCACCGAATGACTCCCGAATATCTAGCAAGTCTAAGTCCAACGAGTAGAGCTTCATACTTCGCTTCGTTGTTACTTGTGCACAAGTCAAACTTCAAAGCATAGCATATGGATCGACCTTCTGGGGTTTCGAGTACCACTCTAACGCCTGAGAAATGATCGTTTGATGCTCCCTCAGCGTATAGCTTCCATATGTATTTGGAAGATTCACTGGTTTCGAGCAAGTCCTTCGTGAATTCAACTATGAAGTCCGCCAGAACTTGTCCTTGAATGGCTCGCCTTGGAATACAAGCGATTTCAAATTGACTCAACTCGATGTTCCAATTAAGCATCCTACTAGATGTCTCAGATCGTGTTAGGATCTGTCATAACAGCTGGTCAGTGTAGACTAGATTGTGAACGAATGAGCCTGGAAATATGGATGGAGCTTTCTTGAGGCTATGATGAGACAATAAGCTAGATTTTCCACCTTCTGGTAGTTTCTTTCTGCCCCTGTCAATCTCCTGTTGATATAATAGACTATTCGTTGAATCCGATCCTCTTCTTGAATTAATGCAGCATTGATCGCATTTGCTGAAACCGCCAGGTAGATGTATAATCTCTCATGATCAACCTACTTCGAAAAAATAGGTGGATTCACCAGATGTTGAACTAGTGCTTGGAATGCGCCTTCACACTCCTATGTCCATTTGATATTCTGCTTTTCTTTTCTGATTAGATTGAAGAAAGGGCTGCACTTGTCTGTAGATTAGGAGATGAATCTGCTTAAGGCTGCCACCTTCCCATTGAGGCTTTGCACTTGCTTTATGGTTTCGGGAGTTTCAAGATTCTGAATTGCCCATATTTTCTCAGGGTTGGTTCAATTCCTCGAGCATTGATAATGAATCCAAAGAACTTTCCTGATGCGAATCCAAAATGACACTTTAACGGGTTGAGCTTCATTCTGTACCATTGGAGTATGTTAAACATCGTTTCCAAATCACTGACATGGCTGATGGAGGGTCACGACTTCATGAGCATATCGTCCACGTACACCTCCAAGATCTTTTTGATCTGGTTAGTGATCATTCGATTCACGAGCCTTAAGTTGCTCCAGCGTTCTTGAGTCCGAACGGCATCACCTTGTAGCAATAGAGTTCCAGACCAGTGACAAAGCTAGTATATTCCTAGTCAGGTAGATGCATTAGTATTTGATTGTAGCTAGAGTATGCGTCCTTGAAAGGTAGGAGCTCATGTCCGGCTGTTGAATCCACAAGTTGGTCAAACCTGGGAAGTGGGAAACTGTCTTTGGGGCAGGCTTTGCTCAAATCTGAGTAGTCCACACATATCCACTGTTTCCCGTTCGATTTCCTGACGAGCACTGGATTTGATACCCACTCTGGGTATAAAGCTTCACGAATAAACCCATTCGACTTGAGTTTATTTACTTCTTCCTTGAAGGCGGCAGATCTCTCTAGATCCATACCGCACCTTTTTTGTTTCACCGGGATGTGCCGCGAGTTGATATTTAATGCATGGCTCACGATGATTAGTGAGATCTAATACATGTCTGAATGAGTCCAAGAAAACACATCAAGGCTCACCCAAAGAAAATCAACCAATTCCTATCTCATCTGGTGGCTAAGTTGAGATCCGACCTTTACTATTCTAGAATCGTCATCATCATAGATCGAAACATCAATCGTCAACTCTACGGAGGAAGCCTAGTTATCTTTGACTTCTTCCTCATCATTATTGTCTCTGGGATCAAGGTCCCTAAGGAATTGGTTGTGGCGCTCGAGCCTAGGATCAAGCGTTAGCTATTAGTTTTCTGCAAAACGGACGGAGAGAGACTCCTCTACGCCCTTTCCTTTCTCCTTTCGACGTACATCCCACAGCTCAGCAACATAACAGGCACGTCCAGCCACCTAATCACCATGTACTACTCTAACCCTGTTATGAATGGGGAACTTCGGAGTTAAACACCATGGGGCAATAGCTGCCTTGAAATCCATGAGGGCCAATCGACCCAAGAAAGCATTATAAGGTGAATGTATGTCTAACAACACAAATTGCAACGTCCTGACTCTTCAACGGTCTCCAATCCCCAATTCAATGGGTAACTCCACCATGCCAACTGGTATGGTTGCACTTCCACTAAAACATGTATGTATGATTGACACGGTTTTAGATCTTTCACCTCGATTCTCATTTGGCCGTAAGCTCACTTGAAAAGTATATTGACAGAACTTTCGCTATCGACTAAGATCCTCTTCATCCAAGCAGGACCTATCTGGGCTGAAATGACCAATGGATCAATGGTAAGGGCCTCGACTCTATCAGCGTCACAATTCTAAAAACGATGTCGTCTGTCAGCGTCCTCTGTTGCTTTGTTGGGGCCCCATTGTTAGAATTACTACAACACTCGAAGTCCAATGCCTGATCGAACTGGCATACGACTCAATTTCCTTCCAGCTCTGATCAGCCGGATGAGGACCACCACTCATTGTATTTATTACAAACCTCCTGCCAGTACGTATGGGTTCTTCGAGTCTAGCTTGGCCCTTGTCCTTAATTCAGATTAGATGGACCCGCACCTCCATCCCGCAGAGCCCGAACAAACTGCTCTAACTTCTTTTCTCTAAACAACTTCTCGATGATGTTTTGTAAATGAAGACATTTATTATTGTTATGGCCGTAACAATCGTGGAACCTATAGAATTTCCAAGTTTGAATTTGTTTCTCCGATGAAGGTTTCAGAGCCGACTTCTTATACTGTCCGGTATTACAAGTCTGTACATAAACATTTTCCAACGACGTGTTTAGGAGAGTATATCGGTCGAACACATGAGCTTTGGGTCTTGGTCTGTGATTTGGATCTCTCTTCTTCCCCTGACCTCCATTACCCTTCTGTTGACCTTACTTATTCTGAATATTCAATCGCACTAATGGAGTTCTCACCGGTCTGTTTCACAGCAACATTACTCTGAATGCCTTCACCGTTGGCCCCCGCATCATCTTGCTTCCTAGATCGTCTAGTCTTCTCTCCTCAAGAACTGGAATGCCTTAGCATAGAAATGATCCAACAAAGCGAGGGGTCTCCCAGCCAACCAATTGCCAAAATGGGAATCGAGATCGATCCCTTTAGTAAATGCCATCAGAATGGAATTATCATTAGGGTTGCTAACCTCCGCACAAGCCGCATGGAACCTTTCTAGATAATGCCTTAGAGTCTCTCTTGGATCTTGAGTAACACTGGATAATGTGTTGACATCCTTCGGTCTTGTAACATGCATACAGAATTTCTCAACAAACTTTATAACCAACTGATCAAAACATGAAACGGATCTAGGTGGCAGACGAGTGAACCACATAGTTGCATCGCCTCTCAAGGAGATAAGGAAACTCCTACACTTGAATGCATCATCAGCTCGAACGACGTTCATGAGCCATTCATACTTTAAGATATGCTGTATAGGATCTGAACTTCCTTCGTACACGGGCAAGGTAGGCAACTTGAATCGACGAGGTGGTTCAACATAAAGAATGTCATTGCTGAATGGAGTATGACTTGGGGAGATTCCCTAGTCGTTGTTAGTAAGACATTTACTTTCTTTGATCATTTGGTGTATCATGGTTGAAATGTCAAGCATCTAGATGTTCAGGGCCAAGGCATGGTCGGGTTCCATGTTGCGAGGACGGTCCGGTCGTTGTCTATGGTCTGTTCCTCGCCTCCTTGGCTCTCGGTCTTCAGGGAAGAGGGATCCTGAGCATGGATGTGTTGGCGATGAGCTAGATCTGGTTGGTTCTGGATCTCGGCTTTCACATCTATAGCGGCAGCAGCTGCGTGGTCATGAATTGTATGATAAGGAAGTGCTCCTCCTCGGGAGGAGGGTACAGCTTGGTGCCCTATAGAAGGACCAATCCTGTCTTGTTCGAGATTCACAACATGCTAATGCCTAGAGGCTTCTGCATAGTTTCCATCCAGCCAACGATGGATCTATGGTTGAAGTCAAAAGAAGCCGAGCTTTTAGTTGAGGAATGAGAGACATGATCCCTTCTAAATCTCCTTTGTCTTTCCTCGTTCAACTGGTTCACGAGCTTCGTGTTGGCATGGATTTGCTGAGTGAGCTCTTGACGGCTCTGAGTAAGCTCTTGCATTAGGGTCTGGAACTCCTCTCTAGTTACAGGACCTTGTGGATCTGGAGCTCCATTTGATGTCTAGCTGCTATAGTCAGCTGCATGAGATTTTGCATATCCCTTCCTTCTAGATCTGCAACAGTTGAAGCAGTTCTAGTAGTGTGCACCATGATGAATGTAGCTCTTTTCTAGATCTGAGTAATCTGAGTAGAATGGAAGGAACCACAAGAAGACAGATCCAGATCTTCTCCTTAGATTTTAGCAATCCAACAACGGTAGTAGATCCGCCGAGTCAGAGAAAAACAGACTTTTCTCAATGAAAAGCATCAAAGTGTTTGTGCCAAAATTGGGCGTAACACTCTTCGGATGTAATTGAAGAGAGTAGAATGAAGAAATTAAATGGAAAAAGAGATTAATCTAACGATCACACCAATTAAAGCAAGCAGAAATAGAAAGAGACAAGAGTTTATAGTTGTTCGGCATTGTAGCCTACGTCCATTTTGAACAGTTTGTCATTTATTGATGATTGGTAATGGGTTACAATAAAACAAATCACTAATTCTCAAGTTACAATGGAGTTGTAGTAGAGTTACGACGTAGGAGCTTCAAAAGTTCTTTTTCTGTAGACATAGGGGTGTTATTTATAGGAGTAGGTCAAGAAATATCTCCCTCTAACCTCGAAATACCTCTTCTCACATGTGGATGGGCCCACCAGACCGATCTGGGGTCGTTTGGGATCGATCATGATCGATCCAAGTGCATTTCGTATCGATCAAGATTGGCTCCACTTGAGCTGCGATCGATCATGGTGGTTCTTCGTTAATAGGTTCATCCACCTCCCTTGAGTCTGCTCTCAGTTAATATGCAAGCTTCTGTGAAAATTTTATAGCATTTGGACTTGTATTTTTTGAGTTATGATCGATCCAAGATTTAGTTTTGCAAATAGGCTGATGGATTCGTATCGATAGGCTTCTTATCGATGACATGGCTTGAGTATTTTGTGGAGATCCATATTTCATGCTTGTAGATCGTTTCTTCTAGTTAGACTACTTCCTTCGTATTGATCCAAGGTTGTTCCCTTCGTATCGATGCTGGCATGAGGTTTCGTATCGATGGTTGTATGTTGCCTTCGTATCGATGCCTGGCCCTAGTCTTCGTATCGATCAGATGGCTGATCGATACAAAATGTACAGAGGGTGGATCGATACGAAAAGAGGAACATGTTGAACCGATGAACTTGGATCGATGCTATTGCTTGATGGATACGAAGGAGATGGATGTAGGGTGATGGATACGAACTAATATCTTCCACATGAATCTTAATTGATCCATAACTTGAGCATACGAACTTCGATTAACCTGAAATTTGGAATGTTGTCATTTATAGCATGTTAGTCATACTGTGCTATCTGTAGCTCAATCCAAACTCAGACCAAATTTTTCCATATCCATCGTGAACCTGTAGGTAACCGATCTTCGAGACGGACTGTCTTCAGTCTCTGTCAAATCTTTAGTGCCACGACCTTGCCAAAAAGCGGTATAATAATATTTAATGTGAACTACTAAATATTATAGGTTCATCAAGAGTTAGTTAAGGAAATTATCTGAAATTCACTCATTATGTTCGTTGACAATTGGACCACTCTCAACAATACTGTATTCGTTATTTGAAATTGTTGTATTTATACCAATACATATGATAAAGAAAATGAGAAAATTCATATTTTGCTTAGGTGTATTTTGGTTACTTCTCTTGTAAGAAAAGCATATGTAGAGATATAAATGCACCATCTCCAAATTCATTAACCAGCGGAAAAAAAACTTGTTACCAAACCCATCAAACTAAATTTTCTTTTCACACATCTAAAGGTACATCTTTGTAGTTAGTACAACTCTTCGGCTTTCAAATTGATGCAAAATCTGTTGTCCTATTTTTATATTTTAGTACAGTTCTTTGTCCACATCAAGAAAGAGAAAGATGAACATGTGGAAGCTTTGGGAGATCCCATATTTTTGTTAGGTTGTCATGATGTCGTTTCCAAAATCATGTGTATATCCCATGCCTCTGAATTAAAAAAAAGATATCTTTACAAGAGATAAAAATAGAAAAGATGAAAAATACAGGGCACTAATAGATTAGAAGTTGAAAGGAACACGTGAAATACATATCTTCATGTCTTAGAGTAAAATATGAAACTAAGACATTCTCGCTAAATTTCTGTACGAAAAATCTATTAATTCGGTCCATGTCTATATACATAAAATGATCATCTATATTTACTCATATCGTTAATTAGCTATTATTCATGTGCCTGCATTTTTTATTCCAGGATTCTTTGTTGGTTGGACAAACACTTTATAACCATTCTTTTTATTCATTTGAAGAATACTTTTACCTCATAATATGGGTGTTACTTTTCGTACATAACACTTTTGACATTATTTTTGGAAGCTATCTATGCAGTCAATACAAGTTGTGGACTCATGCTACTGTGTTGGGTTGATATCTTTGGTTTCTTTGCTTATTGCTTTTCTCTGTACAGTTGGAACTGTACATCTGATTATTATTATGTGTCCTAAAAAGAAGTATCCAGGGAAAACACTATATCTAAAAGCGTGGCACCATGGCAATACACGTCTACCTGAACCGCTCTTATTATAGGCATCCCATTTTAATGTAGCTCGGTTGCATGACGAAGTTGCAAGCTATTAATATTCAGTTTTTTTTTTTTTTTTAACATACAAAGTTTAGTAATCAATGAATTTTGGAGCACTAATCAAATGTTGTGGAGTGGTAAATAAGGAAATCATCATTTGGTTCGAAAAGAGACTGTCCTTTAAGTGTTCAGCCATTTGGTTTGGAAAGCCGCTTCCTTTTGGTAATGAACAGTGCACAAAAACTGAACGGTGATAGATGTGTATTAATCAAAAAGCGTAAAATATGGTTCATAATGGAAGTAAGAAGGAGTTCGTTAAGGATGCATTAAACAGTCTGTTTAATGAAAACTACTTATCGACGATATCGGAATTTGAACCACTGACTGTACATCGCTTACACCAAGTAATCCTTCATATTATATCAATTCATGGAAACACATGAAATGGTTGAAACGTCTCTTTGGTCCTATTAAGCTATATCATCTAAATATGTTCTTGCATTTTGAAAATCAGTTGAAAAGGTGGATGTTGATCGAGAAAAAATCTAGCATATGCATGGTTATTTGTCATAGTATCAAAACCTATTCAAAAAATTCAGTGTTTGTTTAAAAAGTTTTATGTTCCTCATTACAGTTTTAGTTAATCATAATATATTATATTTGGAACAGTTCAACATCTATTTTCTTAGATACAAGTTTTTTAAAGGACATCTTTTCTTAATAATTTGAGTTTTGAGTGCCATTGCCAAGTTAACTTTGATTCGATGTTTGCATGCACTAATTTTAGCTTTTTTCTTTAATTAATCTAGGGGAAAATATGATTCTAGATCGGGTCATAATCAAAACCCCATTTTGACGTAGAAGATGATTATGGCGAGGAAGATGATACTTAGAAGAAAGGTACGTCTTTAATTCATTTAGATCACCGTTTACTTTTGAATTTCCAAAAATACTACTTGCTTATTGTCAAGAAATGACTGGAAGCTTGCTAAAACATACATACATACATATATGTGTGTGTACGCACACACATACACACACGAAGGTTTTTGACCGGTCTTATCCAAGTAGTTGGCCTAAAGTTAGTTTACTAATCGTTTTTTTGTGCTGAACCCTTCAAGTAAAATGAACAACCTGAGTCAATTTTTATACCTAGCATAAAAAATAACACGCGCTATAAGAGATGCCATGCGCTTCTCTATGCTATATAAATTTACTCGGAAATACGGGGATATGAAGACTTGGATCGACGGACGGCTTTACTATACCCTCCACAGGAATTTACCGACACGTCGGATTCTCCTGAGTTTTCAAAATATATATATATATATATATATATATATATATATATATATATATATATATATATATAATAAGAGATGTATTGATTATTTATTAATATATTGGTTGGGGTTGTTAAACTAAGGGTTCAAGTGATCTAATGAAAATTGCTGTTTCAACTTTATTTGAAATGGAGTTATCATGTCGTCAAATAAAATATTTTTTATGGAATAAAGCACTTGAGCACAAACGAAAAAATTATGATCAATAAATCATTTCGAAATCTCATAGGTTCAAATCCTATAAACATCCTAGTGATATGAGAAAGTACAACACTTCATCTTCTTGATTGTTTCCATTTTCCATCTTAATCATCTTTCTTTCTGCAACAATTAATTTAAACATGAGAGTTTTTAAATGCATTGATATCTAAATGGGTTAATTAATTATTAGTCATGCAAAGTTTAATACAATTCTCAATATTTTACATCGCATCACATATGAATGGTTGATTTTGATTAAGCAAGCTTGAGATTTCAAGCAATCATCGCATATCTCACATTCTACGCGGTACGCAGTTTTATTATTGTAAGTTGGGTAAAAATACTCTCTCAAGTTTCTGAATGCACAGGCCCCTTCTTAAAAACATGATATGTAAAAGCAAACTCTATTTGTAAGTTTCAATATATTTTTGGAAAACTCTACAAATACTCGTCGAAAACTAATGAAATATTTACGCGAAACTCCTCTACAAATTTTTAAGAAGAAATATTCAAAATTTTAAAATTTCTGGACTGCAAATTTAATTTTGAAAAAAATAAAAAATGCAATTAATGTTAACATGCGGTTAATGTTAAAATTTAATTTAAAAAACTGTTTTATTTTTATCCAAATAAAAAATAGAGTATAATTTAAACTTTTTTTTTAAAGAAAGTAAACAGGGCCCAGCCCAAATACAAAATAAAGAAGTGAAGCAAACGGGTAAAAACCCGAAACCACTCACACTACATCAAAAACAAACCCTAGCCGACACTAACAATATCACCAGAGAAGCAAACGAAAATGAAAATGGCGACCGATTATAGAACTATACATCGCCTCCTCCATTCTTCGCTCCACTGTTTTCGCCTCCTCCATTCTTTGCCCCACTGCTTTCGCCTCTCTCCCAATACGAGAGGCCTTCATTAAGTTTGCCTCTCATACCATCAATCTCTTCGTTAGTGAAAGTACAGATCTGATGAAGTTGATTTCTGGTGAAATCAACAGATCTGTTGTCAGAGCGACTCAGATCTGTTGATTTATCCTTCTGAAAAACATTATGCGCTTGATTGGTAGTCTTTTGAGCTCTGTAAGATATATTATCATGATTGGAGACCGAGTTAACGCTGTTGTCGGCACTAGTAGGAATAAGCTCATCAGAAAAAAGATTGCTCGTCCTAATATACTTTGGATGGGTTAGGATTTGTTCCAGATGCTTACTGCCAGCTTCGATGCTCCAACCATCAGCCAAATTTGCGAATTTGGTTTGATCTTTCACTTTTTTCTTAGATTTATGAATATGACAGTCAGTTTCAATTCTAATCCATAATTGCTCTTTACTGCTGCTAGCTTTATTATGAACACGAGTATTTCTTTCTCTCCATATATGATAAACTGCAGTAGTGATATATATGTGAGCATGATCTCTTTCGAATGATTTTCCTTTGAACTTATTATTAACCAGCTGAATAATATGCTTGAGCTCCACTATATTGTTGATTTGAATATCCAGTTTAGATTTAATATGACTCCATAAAAACTGTGAATAGCTGCAACCAAAAAATAAATAATTAGAACTTTCATTATTTAGACTGCATAGGGAACATGGTGAACTTGAGGTATTACCCTATTTATTTATTCTGTCCCAAGTTGGCAATTTATTATGAAAGGCAAAAAAAGTACAGTAAGCCATCTTGGGGTTGTTCACTCTATTCCAAATACAGTCATACCAATCAACTTTGGCGACTTTATGTCTAATGGCATTCCATGTACTTTTGAAAGAGAATTTCCCTTTATCATCTGCTTTCCATGTCCAGTAATCACAATCTGCATTATTATGAATGATAATCTTACAAATTTCATCTCTGTGAGGATAAGTAATTGGATGAATTTGAGGTTGCCATTGATTGTCTATAATAATAGAAGACACTGTAGCATTAGAGTCCTCAAAAATAACTAAATTACTCCAACCTATTTTCTTGACAAATGAGTCATTTTGAAACCAAGAATCAAACCATAAACTAGTTTCATTACCTGATTTAAAATTTCTGTACAAAAGAAACTTACCTATATCTCTGCAATTTAAAATATGTTTCCAAGTATTGGACTGATTGTTGTTTGGAGTAATATTCCAGAAATTACCTTTTCCGAGATACTTAGCCTTCATCCATTTGGCCCATAATGAATCTGCACTCAGAAATCTCTATAACAATTTTAAATGACAAGTAAAACTAAGATCCTTCATATTTCTAATGCCAAACCCACCTTAGCATTAGAAGATGAAAAAGTGTTCAAATTTATGACCGTTCGTGGACTTTCAGATAAAAAACCTTCGTTCGACGACAGAACGACCTTCAGACGAGACCAAATTTGAACCAGTGATGCTTTGTAGTGTTTTAATCGAATCTGTACGGTTGCATTCGCAAAAAAATCATCGAAAATAAAATTGTCCAAAAAATATATTATTTTGTAGGAGTTAGCCGACTCGAGCCGACGCTAAATTAGGGGATGGAACCATCCTCTTTGCCGCCATTTCACTTGACGACGAGCTATTTAGCATCGGACTTTAGCGACGGCTAGAGTCAGTCGGAGTCGGCTGGAGTCGGCTGTAGGCCGACGCTAAACGGAGTTATCCTTGTAATGTCTCAATCCGTCGTTGTTCACTTCAGGGATGTAACTATATAGTGGGTTAGGTGGGCACTTGCCCCACCCAAGAAACCATAATTAATTCAGAAGATATTACATACATCACATTATAACAAATTAAAAACAACCTTATAACTATTTCCTCTTCTCATCACTACAACAAAATGAGGCTTTCATAGCGTTTGGAAAACGCTATTATATCCTACCATAGCGTTTCAGAGAACGCCATGGAACGACATGCTATGCTAGACCTTCAGGTTTAGATAGCAGAAACAAAAACGCTATGAAAACTAATTTTCTATAGCGTTTTGGCATTGCTATTAAACAAAAACGCTATAGGAGATATTATCCAATGGTTACTTCCTATAGCGTTTGTTATTAATATTTCTATAGCGTTTCCTTTTCATGTTTTATAGCGTTTGTCATGATAATTCTATAGCGTTCTTACATATTTCTATAGCATTTATTTAGTTATATTGTAGCGTTTTATATGCATATTTCATATCCATAGTCACTTTCTATGGCGTTTTTTAATCAACGGCGTTTATGAAACGCTGTTACATGTAATATTAATTTACAGATTTTATTTATCGTCGTTTCAGCTTTTTATTATATATAATATCGATTTACTCATTTCGTATCTGCATGTAAATATAACATATTATCAAAAACATGATATATGTAAATTGCAGCATAATATTTCATACATATCATTCAAAACAACTTTTCACATATCCAAACTTAATATTTCATACATATCTAATATTTCATACATATCGTTCAAACAACTTTTCACATATCCCAACTTAGTATTTCATACATTTCATTTTATCACATTTTCCGTGTCCATACAGAATATGTCATACATATTTGCATCAACAAGTTAGTTACAAAGTAGTCAAACGGTTGATTTAATCTTGCTTTGCTTTTGATATTTTCTCCCTAACATCAACAATATTGGTCCTGTTAATGTCAAATAAACAGTCAAGGTGTTAGCAATTGTTATGTCGTATATTCACAAAGTAAAAGGTCCTAAAGGAAGAAATAAATATGTAGCTAGAACTTAAAATATGATGCATTTATGCAAATGCTTGCTGCTAATATGCATTTGAACAGGCAGCTGATGTACACTGATGCTAAATACCCAATCAAGCTAAAACTCAAAGTTTCTGTGCATTGATAAATTACTGTAAATTTTCTGAAAATATTTTTGAACCTAAATTGGCAGTTGATTTGTAGAGTTTTCCTTCTTCGGATTGTTGTAATTGCTATTTTGGGATTGTAGATTGTCTACAGGCACATGAACAAATTAGCAATGAGGCTCCAGAAGTAAGAAATGTTGCTTCATGTATGGGTAAAAGTGATGTGTATAGTTTTGGTGTGGTAATGTTAGAATTACTTACTGGGCGCAAGCCATATGAAAGTTCAAGGCCTTGAGAAGAACAACAGTATTTACCCAGAACCATACCTAACAGTGGTGTAATTGATAAAACTGAGAAGCAAGGAAGAGGAAATGAAGGTTGTGGTTCCGCATCTGCACATGATACTGCAAAGTAAAAGGCTTCAAAACTAATTATAAGTATTGAAGCACTGGATTTAAATGCGGTAAAAGGAAGTACTTACCGAGAACTCGATGAAGACTGTGATACTCTTGAACAAACCATGCATACAGATGAGCATTCAAGCAACATAATGACAACTTGGACTTACTTGATGATAGTATTCCAAATGAATTGCAACCAGACCGGATCACTGAGACAGTGGCTGAAGCGGTAGAAGAAAGTGTGCCTAATCAAGAACCACCTGATATGGAAAAATACATAGATAACAAAAACAATTATATGAACTCATTTGCAAAAGTAAAGACATCTGATAATGATAAAGCTCCTTCTAAAATAAGTCAGAGGAGCAATCTAAAAGGTAAATGACTGCCATAACATGGAATGTTAAAGGTATAGATACTCCTAAATGTATACAAGTTATATTCATACTTCTAGCAAAATATAGACCAACTATTGTTGGTTTATTAGAAAGTAAATTAAGTGATAGTAATTTAGATTTATTTTCCCAAACTCTGCCATCCCACACCACAAATAATTCTTCAAACTTCAGGGGATAATTGCGTATTTTTGGGACAAAAATATATCGAATTTACGTGTTTATCTCAATCTACACAATGTATCACTGTTGAGGCATTAAAAAAAGGCAATTCAATTTATTATTTACTACTGCATATGCAAGCAATCTACATTCAGAAAGGGAACTGCTCTGGGAACAAATTATAAATCAATTTAAAAATATAACAAACTCATGGCACAATGGGGGATTTCAATAATATATTAGCTACAGATGATTAGGAGGTTTTCTAGTACCATTTTATCAGCTTAGATCATTTAATAATGATTTTCTCATATCTGGATTGATAGAAATTAAAGCTACTGGTTTAAATTCACATGGAGAAGGAGAGGGATGGCTAAAAACACTGATAAATCTTTTGTCAATGATACATGCATACAACTATTCTCTTTTATGATTTAATCCATTGCATAGAATTCAGGGAATTCTGTGTGTAACACAAATTTGTTGCTCTGTTTGCAGTAAACGTTTTCCAGTTTAGAAGTATAATTAATGTATTGGTAGTAAAGATATTAACAAGGATATAGTTTTTTCGGTTAGTATACTTAATATATTAGCAGCAATAAATATTTATTTTTCTGTTTAGAAGTAGATTATACATTCAGGAAATACTTAAATAAGTCTTTGTGTAAGGGCATCTCCAGTGGTAGTGAAATTCACCGAATAAGCAAAATTTAAATCTCCAGTCGTCAAATTAAGGGGGCAAATTCAGCTGAACGTTCAGAATTGGATTCAGAATCCTGAACTGGGTTTGGGCGCCCATTTAATGGGCGCCTAAGCCCTGGCGCTTATTTTATGGGCGCCAGGCTTCTGGCGCCCATAAAATGGGCGCCCAAGCCCCCCAATTTTAGGGGGGCATCATTTATGGGAGCCTGGCATCAGGCGCCCATTAAATGGGCGCCTGACCATTGAGGAATCCAGCCCCATTCAGGGCTGAATATTCAGGGCTCTGAATATTCAGCCCTGAATGGACTGGAGATGCCCTAACAACTGTCTTTATAGGTTTTTCAGTTAATTTTTCCCTTTAATTGAAATATATTAGAGATTCACAAGGATAGGGTTCACATCTCTTTCGTTGACTCTTAGAATGTATGTTTAGAAATAAGGTTAGTTTCCCAAAAAAGGCTCTTTTAGTTTCTCATTTCGTGAAAATAACCCATTGACGTTAAACCCTTAGATTAAAGATAGATATTATTGTTCAGATTTGTTAGTGCAATTGTGCCACATCGAACATCAAAATGCTTCAATGCTCCTCTATCATGTGACATGTTTAGATGTTTATACATATTATTGGTTTTATTTTTTCGATTTGCAGTTAAGTTTTTTTGTAAATCAGGGTGATGTGTTGAATTCAATGCTTCAATATATAGTATGTGACATGAATCAGTTCAATCATTTTCCTAATAGATGCATATTTTTATGCATCTTTAATTACCATAACTTATGCACTACCAACACCAGAACAAGAAAATTAAATATAAATTTAACTATATGCATACCATTGAGAGAACTAGAAATCATCCAATAGTTCACTAAGGATCTACGAATCTGCATCTCAGTTGCTACAAGATTCTGAAAATCATAATATTGTCAGAAAAATACATGTATAAGAAATCATTAAATGATTCGAATCAATATATAATCCTCAAAAGGCATTTAATACAATATTATTAATATTTTTCTAAAATACAGATTTGCTTCCTTGCATATGATGACTAATTTGGATGATTACAAATTTAGTAGGTTCCAATTTCTACAACATCAAAATCATTTTTTTCAATTACACAAAATGGCAACAACGAATTCTACCCAGAGATAATAATTCTCTTTTCTATATATGCTTCCGTATAATCAGATATGATAGTAACTTCCTATAATGATAATTCAAATTAATTTTACCCAGAGATCTATCAAAGTGTAGACATATAGCTTGCTAATAGATTATCTTTTTAGTGTCATGGAACAAAAGATAAAGTAGCAGCCGGAAATTCGCAATATCATTGCAGTTAAAAAATTAGCAAAACCAAGGCTTTCTAGACTACTTCACTTTGAATTTTATGTAAAAAAAATTGTATAAATTGCACATACATGCTAGAAATCATTTAGTATATTTTACACCTTTAATCCGTAGTACAATGAATTTTACTAGTCATCAGTAAATAATGTTTTCCGTATTATATGACTATTGTATGCTATTAAAATTGTAAGACCATATTATTTTCATTGATCAGATCATTTTAATAAATAAAAAACATTTGTACTTTATTGTGTTGTTGCATTTTAAAAATACAAAGTTAGAGGTAATATTGGGTATCACTATCCTCTTGATTAATTTAGTAAACAAAGTCATGGGTATCACTCAATGGGAACTGCCACGGTTTGAAGGCAACACTAAATGTATATTGATTGCCTGAAGAAGATGTACTTCAAATGAGCTCAACTTTTATAATTGTTGCAGATGAGCTCAACTCTCGTATAACTATCACAAATGTATACGCAAATGATTTATATATATATATATATATATATATATATATATATATGAATTCTAAGACTTACACCCCCTCGAAGTACAATCAATCCCGTGTCTAGATATAATGAACCATAGTAAAAAATTACAATGAATATATCGCAGGTAATAATATATCTACATATACTATACGTACTATATGCTATCTGTGCAAAAAAGGGAAGCCAGAAACTATCGTTTAAATACTCGCTTGATTTCATTTCATTTTCTATACATCAAAACAACATAGCGTTAGATAAATTACCTGAAAATCTCGACTATTTGATTAGTTTGAAACATAGGGATAAAGGTATCGCCGCAGCGTAATTAAGGAGCCTAATAATCTGTAAACATGTGAGAGAAAAAATTAATGAATAGATGAAGAATCATAAGCAGTGAAAAATCATATAACCAATACTGCACTACCTCTCACAGCAGTTCAAATTGGAGAGGCGCGGATTTAGAGTTCTTGCAGTTGAAACGGTCGTTGCGTGTTTAGGGATTGTGTTGGAAATTGTGTTGAAAAATTCAAGTGAATTATTAAAAATGACTAAGTGTGAAGAATGGCTTTGTGAATAGTCCCACATTGTAGGACTATATGAAAGAATCAAGTATTTATACTTGATTCTTAGAGGCTAAGTTGGGCCCTTTGGGCACCCAATGATGCTCTTTTGTGAGGAGGGAGGCCATGCTTGACCACCACACACGCGCGCGCGCCGACCGACCGACCCGACCCGACCCGGGCTTGTAGTGGTGTAACACTTATATTTTTGCTACAAATTTATTAACCGTTTTTTGACCGGGTTGGAACGGTAAAATCTGTTCAAACCCGTATTGTTATTTTGACCCGGTATTACTCAGATCCGTTTTTTAAGACCACGTTTCCCCCAAACCAGTAACGTTCTTTTTACTGCATCGTCTTCTTAACTGATATGAAGACGAAAAACAGAAAGAACAACATTTTTTTTTCCCGTGACTCCTTTTCTATAAAATTCGAGCTTTAATTTTTAAGAGTGCAGACTGAGCCGTTCGTCCGTGCAAACGAATCGGTAACACAACAACTGAGAGGCTGTTTTATCCTAGAGGCGGCGGTGATTGATTCGAACTGCTTGCACCATTGAGCAGATCGCCGAAACGTCTTCAAGAAAGTGACTCCGTCCACGACTCAGCCGAACCTTGCCATTGTTTTCCAACATATTGAAGACGTTCGACAACAATGGCCTCTGCTGCAGATCTAGATGCCGCCGCACCCACTTCCTTCTTCCAACTCCCGGTCGTCTCTGCTGCTCCCTTCAGATTCGAGGGCCTCCATTTCAAACGCTGGAGACAGAAGATGGAATTCTTCCTGACCACCAGAAAAGTCGTGGCTGTGCTGACAACCGACAGACCGCAGCTACCCAGTAAACCAGACAACGAAGCAGATGCAGATCAGATGCGAGCCTGGACAGAAAAATCAAACGAGTTGCAGAACTGGACAGAGCAAGATTACATGTGCCGAAACTACATACTCAACGGCCTCAGCGATGACCCGTACGACTACTACAATTCTGACAAGTCAGCCAAAGAGATTTGGGAAGCGCTGCAAAAGAAGTACGATACCGAAGAGGCTGGAGCGAAGAAGTATGCAGTCAGCCGCTACCTCAAATACCAGATGACGGATGACAGGTCAGTAGAGATGCAGTCTCATGAGCTTCAGAAAATTGCTCATGAGATCATCTCCGAAGGTATGAGTTTAGATGAACAGTTTCAAATTGCTGTTATTATTGATAAACTGCCCCCAGGTTGGAAAGACTTTAAGAATGTGCTTAGGCACAAGACTAAGGAATTCTCCTTAGAGAGCTTGATTACTCGCCTCCGTATTGAGGAGGAGGCTCGGAAACAGGACCAGAAAGAGGAAGTGCTTGTTGTCACCAACAATAACACTAAGAAGTCCAAGCCAGCAGTTCTGAAACCAAATCCGAAAAGCTTTAAGAATCAGAACCGCAACCGCAACAAACAGAATTGGAACCCGCAAGGGAACCAAAAAGGACAGCAGAAACCAACCCAAAAGAATGACTCTGGACAGTTGTTTCTGTGCTACAACTGTGGAAAACCAGGTCATATGGCACGCAAGTGTAGGAACAGACCAGGCCCTGCACCGCAGGCTAACCTGACTGAGGAGCCTTTGACGGCTATGATTTCTGAGATTCACCTTGTTGGTGGATCAGAGGGTTGGTGGGTAGACACTGGTGCATCCCGCCATGTCTGCTATGATCGTGCTATGTTTAGTACATACACGGCTGCTGATGATCAGAAGGTGCTGTTGGGAGATTCTCACACCACTACAGTTGCAGGCATTGGAAATGTGGAAATAAAGTTTACCTCTGGAAAGACAGTTCTTCTGAAAGATGTGATGCATACTCCAGAGATGAGAAAGAATCTGGTTTCTGGTTTTCTCCTTAATAAGGCTGGTTTTACTCAAGTTATAGGGGCTGATTTGTATACTTTGACTTATAAGGGGATGTTTGTAAGGAAGGGTTATGCTTGTGAGGGTATGTTTAAACTGAATGTTGAATCTAATAAAGTAACCAGTTCTGCTTATATGTTGTGTGACTTTAATATTTGGCACTCTAGATTATGTCATGTAAATAAGCGTATAATTCATAACATGATCACATTAGATTTGATTCCTAAAATGTCACAAACTGATTTTGATAAATGTGAATTCTGTAGTCAAGCAAAAATCACTAAGAAACCTCATAAATCAGTTGATAGATTTTCTGAACCCTTAGACTTGATTCATTCTGACATATGTGAGCTAGATGGTACTTTGACTAGACATGGACACCGTTATTTTATCACTTTCATAGATGATACCTCTGATTTCACTTATGTATATCTTATGAAAAATAAAAGTGATGCATTTGATATGTTTAAATTATTTAAAACTGAAATTGAGAATCAATCTAATAAGAAAATTAAGAGACTTCGTAGTGATAGAGGAACAGAATATGAATCTAGTTCATTTCTTGATTTCTATAAATTGAATGGTATAATTCATGAGAGAACTGCACCTTATTCACCTGAAATGAACGGTAAAGCTGAAAGAAAGAATAGGACCTTTACCGAATTAGTTGTAGCTATTTTGTTAAATTCAGGTGCAGCAAAACATTGGTGGGGGGATATTTTGTTGACTGTATGCTATGTATTGAATAGAATCCCTAAATCAAAAAGTAAGACTTCACCTTTTGAAATTTTAAGAAATTATAAACCGAATGTATCTTATTTTAGGACTTGGGGATGTTTGGCATATGTTCGTATACCCGACCCTAAGAGAATAAAATTAGCAAGTAGAACATACGAATGTGTATTTATTGGCTATGCTATTAATAGCAAAGCATATAGATTTTATGACCTAAATACACATAATATAGTAGAATCTATTGATGCTGATTTTTATGAAAGTAAATTTCCTTTTAAATTGAGGAATAGTGGGGGCACGTCAAATAACACCGTGCCTATTAGAACAGAACTTAATGAATCTTCTGAAACTGAACCTAGAAGAAGTAAAAGAGCAAGAGTTGATAAAGATTTTGGCTCGGATTTTTGCACTTTTACTATAGAGGAGGATCCAACAAACCTCCAAGAAGCCTTATCTTCATTAGATGCCGATTTTTGGCAAGAGGCTATAAATGATGAGATGGATTCCTTGGAATCCAATAAGACTTGGCACTTAGTAGATTTACCACCTGGTTGTAAGTCTATAGGTTGTAAATGGGTACTTAAAAAGAAATTAAAACCTGATGGAACAGTTGAAAAATATAAAGCCCGTTTGGTAGCTAAAGGTTTTAGGCAAAGAGAAAATATAGACTTTTTTGATACTTTTTCACCTGTAACTAGAATCACATCCATTCGAGTACTAATTTCATTAGCATCTATTCATAATTTAATTATACACCAAATGGATGTTAAAACTGCCTTTTTAAATGGTGAATTAGAAGAAGAAATTTATATGGACCAACCTGAAGGCTTTGTAATTCATGGTCAAGAACATAAAGTTTGCAAATTAGATAAATCATTATATGGTTTAAAACAAGCACCTAAACAATGGCATGAAAAATTTGATAATTTAATAATCTCAAATGGTTTTAAAATTAATGAAAGTGACAAATGCATTTATTATAAATTTGAGAATGACATTTGCACTATAATATGTTTGTATGTAGATGATCTACTAATTTTTGGATCAAATATTCATGCCATAAACACTGTTAAATCTTTGTTAAGTGCCAATTTTGATATGAAAGATCTAGGTGAAGCGAGTGTAATTCTTGGTATTAAGATTACTAGGTCCGAAAAGGGACTTTCTTTGGATCAATCTCATTATATTGAGAAGATCTTAAAGAAATACAATTACTTTGACTGTAAACCTGCATGTACACCATATGATCCTAGCGTAAAACTTTTCAAGAACACTGGTGAAGGTGTAAGACAGTCTGATTATGCGAGCATCATTGGCAGCCTTAGGTATGCCACTGATTGTACTAGACCCGACATTGCCTATGTCGTGGGATTATTATGTAGGTTTACTAGTAGACCTAGTATAGAGCATTGGCACGCTATTGAGAGGGTCATGAGATACCTAAAACGAACCATGAACCTTGAATTACATTATGAAAAGTTTCCAGCTGTTCTTGAAGGTTACACCGATGCAGACTGGAATACTTTATCTGATGACTCAAAGGCAACTAGCGGCTATATCTTTAGCATTGCTGGAGGAGCTGTTTCTTGGAAATCCAAGAAACAGACTATTTTGGCTCAGTCTACTATGGAGTCTGAGATGATAGCACTAGCCACAGCTAGTGAGGAAGCAGAGTACTTAAGAAATCTGCTAGCTGAGATTCCCTTATGGGAAAAACCGATACCAGCTGTGTTGATCCATTGCGATAGTACCGCGGCTATTGCAAAAGTTCAGAACCGTTATTACAACGGTAAGAGACGACAGATACGTCGTAAGCATAGCACTGTTAGAGAGCTACTCTCTTCAGGAGCTGTTAGAGTGGATCACATACGCAGTGATGAGAATTTGGCAGATCCTTTGACGAAAGGATTGGCCAGAGAGAAAGTCCTTACGACTTCGAGAAAAATGGGACTATTGCCCTTAGATTGTTGAGTCACGCACAATGGTAACCCGACCTAATGACTGGAGATCCCAAGAACTAGGTTCAATGGGTAAGAACAAGTTGTGAAGTGATATGAGTTGAACATGCTATTTTTTCATATACATAGAAGCATGTGTTCCTGAAGTGAATAGAGGATGAGTTAATAGAAACTCTTAATGAGATCTATACTCCATTTGGAGTGGAGTATCTACCTTCAGGAGTACTCTTGATACACTCACCTGTGTGAATGTGGAAATTTGGCCGTTTCCTATGGAGTTTTGGGCAAAACTCCTAAAGCATTCACTAAACTGGGATAGACGTGCATGGCCATAAATGCACGGGCTTATTTTGATTGCACTCTAGAAGGATTGTGTGTGGTCTGATGTCAGGAATAGAGTTCAAGACTACGTGTCACTCTAGTAAAAACTGAATCTTATTCACTATGCAAAGGTTCAAGTCTAACGACACCTTTGTTTATGCACAATCTTATGTTTTCAGAAATTGCTCGAAAATATTTTAAAAATTCAAGTGGGGGATTGTTGGAAATTGTGTTGAAAAATTCAAGTGAATTATTAAAAATGACTAAGTGTGAAGAATGGCTTTGTGAATAGTCCCACATTGTAGGACTATATGAAAGAATCAAGTATTTATACTTGATTCGTAGAGGCTAAGTTGGGCCCTTTGGGCACCCAATGATGCTCTTTTGTGAGGAGGGAGGCCATGCTTGACCACCACACACGCGCGCGCGCGCGCCGACCGACCGACTCGACCCGACCCGGGCCGGGCTCGGGCTCGGGCTTGTAGTGGTGTAACACTTATATTTTTGCTACAAATTTATTAACCGTTTTTTGACCGGGTTGGAACGGTAAAATCTGTTCAAACCCGTATTGTTATTTTGACCCGGTATTACTCAGATCCGTTTTTTAAGACCACGTTTCCCCCAAACCAGTAACGTTCTTTTTACTGCATCGTCTTCTTAACTGATATGAAGACGAAAAACAGAAAGAACAACATTTTTTTTTCCCGTGACTCCTTTTCTATAAAATTCGAGCTTTAATTTTTAAGAGTGCAGACTGAGCCGTTCGTCCGTGCAAACGAATCGTTAACACAACAACTGAGAGGCTGTTTTATCCTAGAGGCGGCGGTGATTGATTCGAACTGCTTGCACCATTGAGCAGATCGCCGAAACGTCTTCAAGAAAGTGACTCCGTCCACGACTCAGCCGAACCTTGCCATTGTTTTCCAACAGATTGGGATCGAAGTTGGCTTAGTTGATCGACATTAGCTTAGTCAATTTAAATGCATAGTAGATTATGGCACTGGATTGGGATCGACGGCGGCTTGGGTTTCTGGTTTTACGTATCACCTAATGTAGTGTCACATGGTAAACGCTTTCTGGTTTTACATATCACCTATTTAGGAAGAAAAGAATACATGGTGCAGGACATTGAAGGAAAATATTTAAGTCATGTTCTACTCCATCATACTCAGTATGCTCACTTTTCAAATTAGACAATGCTACTTTTTCTTCTTCTGCATGTTTATTTGCTTAACCATAAGACCCACCAATAAAATATGTCATTAAGATACCCACATGCTGAAAAGATAAATTTACATGCCTATAAAAGGGAGTCGACTATGTAAGTGGTAGAATAAAATTATCTCATAGACCCAAAAATTGTTCGACCCATAGCCCGGATAGTTTACAGCCAGAGGTTGAATAATTTTTCTAAACGGAAATTTGACTAATTCATATTTTTTTAGCATGTAAAAATTAACAAAATAACAAGTTCTTTTTAAGTTCGGGTGTGCATGAGGGATACAAACGTGCTTGTGTTTAAGAAATATCATTGACAAAATATCCTCCAATATATTCGATGAGAGACATATCTGCTTAAGCATACATGTAAAATTACTCCTGTAACAGCTTTAGAAAATGCCAAGTTTGTATGCAAATGGTGTACAATATCCTGTATGTTCCAAGAAGCAGCAGTAGTAAAATTTCATGTTATGGGCATTATAAAATCAATTAAAATATGTGTCCATGATGGAGTATGATTACTTGTTGAGCTTGCAACAATGTTGTATCCAAGAAGCACTACACCCTTATAATTTTGCTTGTTGATTAAGTAACCAATAAGCTGATCAAGTTCCAAGGCATCCTAAAAAATAAAGAAAAAGTGTATAGAGAATCAGATTAATAAAGCATGAAAGGTATAAGGATTTACAATGTTTTAGAATTTTATGATGAATGTCGGCCCTATGGACTAGAATTTGCTACTGATTTTAACATCCTTGATTACTATAAGTTGCACCATTGATAAGGGTAAAAAATAAAGTAGAGATGGTCAAAGTCCAATCAGCTAAACTGATTATGTGATCCAACTAATTTAATGAAAATATTAAGTAATAATGTACACTTCCGAAGATGGATAGCATTTGGAGCAATAATTAATTGTAGAAATTTAGCAAAAAAAGTACTTGTTGTAAACTGGAAGTGCCATATCTAGTAAAAGATTATGCTGGCAGGAGATGCACTAGAGATCATTTCTCTTCTCTAATTCATCAATAAAGGTTCTAGGAATCTGTGGAGAAGTCATTACCAAAAAAGAAGTTATTTTAATAAATGCATGATGAAAGAAGATCAGTTTCATTTATAGTGAAATGGAGTTATGGAGATAAAAACAAATGGCCCTATGTAAAATAAATAGAAATTGCAAATGGAATACAGAGAAGTATACTATTCTGTGAAAAGCTTGTGAGATTTCAAAATTTAATACTCCGGTCACAACTGATTAACATCACACTTTCATAGAGTTCCACACCACCCAACCATACAAATGTTTTTTCCCTTATTCTTTCCATAAACATCAATAGATATTTTCAGAAGCACTAATTTGAATTATTATATGTGTAAGAACAATTGGAATCTAAACATAAGATAAAAATAGCAAACACCTCATATACATAAGCTAAGATTCCATACAATCAATGTAGTTCATGAAGACAAATGGTTTTATTTTTTAAACAAAATCAATATAGAGGTATGCTTTTAATTTGGGCATTCTCATGTATCCAATTACATCACAAGCCTTATAAAATTAAGAAACATGCTATGTTGCTAAAAGACCACCAGTTAACCCCCCTATAAAAACAACTTGTTGATTGAAATCACCTGTTTAAAGGCCACATGAAAAGGAAAGCAAAACTCATGTAACAACAAAATAAAGGATGAATAGAATACAAATAAGCGCGTGCGCACCCCTGTTTATGACTTCCCTTAGCCTAATTCTACATAGTCTCCACTCTTATGCGCCAGAGAATAATTTCAACAAGCACTTCTGCTATGATTAAATATTAAAATGTGCTGACACGAACATCACCATTCAATTCATGCTAATTAAATATTAAATCTTACCTAGCTGAAGCAGAAGAAACCAACAAAAGAAATTTGATCCAGAAAGAAGAATTATCTGCTGCGGAGTTGAGGAAGATGAGCTATAGCGTTTGGGCATAGATTTTCAACGCTTTCTGAAATTACTGATTTTGGAATAAGCATTGAATTACTGCTTAATAATATCTCAGGCTTCTCGTTCTAGATCTGACGACTGGTTCAAAACAAACGGATTTAGGGTTTAGGGTTCTAGGTAGGTAGTTGACGATGGTCGTTCAAATTGGCTGCTGCTTGCGAGAGAGAGATTACAGCACCAATTTGGATCGATCGTTGACGACAACGGTTAGGGTTATGCGATTCAGGATTTTGGTCTGCGTGTAGCGTTTTAGGGATTTCACAGAGCTTGTTGTTTTCTGGAGGAGGTGATGAAGGAAAAGAAAACAAGTGTTTACGTGAGGCGCTCACCGGTTAGAGGCGCAATTTTATGATTCCCGCACAAAATAAATTTGTGTCCCGCCTTTTTGATTCTACAGGGATGAATACACCAGATTTGTTTAACTAATAGCGTTGAGTACCCTGCATTAAATAGCTATTTTTTGCTGCTATCAGAAGTCATTATTTTTGTAGTGCATTGGCAGCGTTCTCTTCTCATTCCATGTTGCCACCAAATGTAAATCAAATCGGTCTTTTCCCCTTACTTTCCATATCTCCATTTCTTTCTTTTATCATTGTAGATATTTTAGATATGTATATACTTTTAGTTACCTTGCATTTGTTTTTAAATTGTATAATTGAATTTCATAGATACCTGGATTGACGTGGGGGAATTTATTGTTTTATAATGTTTGTTCTGTTAATGTGAGTCTAATTTCTTGTTGTAGCATAACCAAAATTGGTTATAGTGAATAATTTGTAGTAACAAACAACTTGTAGATGTTTAGGTGTAGGTTTAGGAGTCGGTAAAAGCTTTATTGTTTTAATTTTTGACACATGTCCAGATATTTGCTTCTTAAATAAACTTCATTTTGTAAATGTTTATTAGAGAGTAATATAAAGTTTTGTTTTGAAATTATGTCCAAATAAACAGTTATTTTTTTTCATTCTACAAAATTAGATGTTGCTGTGACGTGTGCATATCCTCTTTTGTATTTGAAGTCAAATAGCTTTAGTCATATAATTAATACAAAAATTTTCATTAAAATCTAAATTATTGAAGATGCTTTAATTTTTTTTGCGAATTTTATGTGTTTTCAAACTTGCATAAGTTATCCACTTGAATGCAGTTTAGTTATACTTTTTTTTAGTATAATGTATTTATGTAGTTATGCCCATCGCAAACAAAAATCTTGGTTACGTCCCTGGTTCACTTGTTTAGTTCTCATATCATTTAGACTACATGAGCTGTTTTGTTGGTATCAACAGAACAACCCTATATAAAGTAGTTGTTTCCATGTATTTTTTTTCTTTTATTTTTTTCAGCCTAGAAAGGAACAACTTTAAATGCTTTTTCCATAATATTTACTCGTTTCAGTTTGTTGTCATCCCACCATTGGACTCATAGGCTTATATTTGCATTTTTTCTTGTTCATAAAAGCTAAATTATAGCTTTTCTGGTTGCAAAGTAGATGCTACGAGTGAATTTGGTTATAGGGTGATAGTTGGTTAATAAAAAAATGATTTAACTTGTAGTTGTTAAATACTCCTGGATATATCATAGTTTATAGCAAATAATGCAAAGACTGCTTTGGTTATAGGCTTTGGTTATAGGCTTTAATCCTTTGGTTTTAATTGTTGGTTTATTTATAAACTTCTGTTGGGTGTGTTTTCACCCATATGTTTCCACCCTTCACCAAACCAAACCCATCGAGTAAACCAACCTACTACAGAACCACGCACTCACCTCCACCCACACCGGTCCCTAGCACAGCCGAACCACATGGATCCAACACCACCGGACCACCATAAACGAACCACACGAGGCCAATCCACCTACCGAGCCGGACCGACATCACCGAGCCACCCACACCAGACCAAGTCCTACCGGTCTAACTCCCCTTGCCGAACCAAACACCTCCTTCCCTACCGCCGAACCAGATCATCCTAGACCGGCACCACCACTTCCCACCGAACCAAGCTTCGGCCGAACCATCCTCCTCTATACAATACCGAACCATCCATCACCGGTCCAAACTCCACCTAACAATTACCGATCCAACCCCCGCCGAACCAAAGTTCTCCAAACACTGCCGAACCAAGTAACGCCGAACCAGGTGTGCCAGACCAGTGTCAGACCAGATTGCTCCAGCCCAGGCCCACCAGCAGCTATATACATCCAAGACCTCTGCCCCTAACCTCACTCTATAAATAGAGGGGCAGGGGTACAACAATGGCAGACAAGTTTGAGAGTTCAAGCACGGGAGGAACTTTTAAACAACTTTCATGTACTTGTAATCAAAGCTTTGTACTTGTAATCTGAAGGAAAAGGAGAATAACATATAAAGTGGACGTAGGCACGTTCTGGCCGAACCACTATAAATCTGTGTGTCTTTTACAATTTAGTCCCTATTTTTTACGTATTTGCATAAATCACCCAAACCACTATGAATAATACATAATCCACTAAATCATACGACTTGGAGGTGTTTGCCCATTTTTTGTGCAAACATTTTTGGTGCTTTCACTGAGAACTCGAACCAGGAGCTTCTCCTAGTCAGCCTTCTTCCTAACAGCATTGTTTAGTGCCTGGAAAACATTACTTCCAGGCAGAGAAAGAATGCCAACAAGGGAAAAAATGTTGCAACCAGCAGTGTTCCAGATCCAGTGGTTCCAGATCAAGAGAATCATCCCATTCCGATAACAGCGCCAAATGGAGATCAAACAAACCCAACAGCCCCTGCCACAGAACAACCGGCAGCAATTACCAGGGCAGATCTAGACAGAGTTGTGGCTGAAGTGACTGACCGCTTCACATCCCAACAGGAAGCCTTGGTGGACCAACTCATGTCACGCTTAAGGGATGCTGAAGAATCCAACCGCAACACTGAATCATGGGGTGAATCCCAATTTGGAGGATTTGGGAGGCGATAAAGGTCTTCCTTCTTCGAAGAAGCTATCAACAGAAACAACAATGGTAGGAGCCGAGCCCGAACTCAGCCCGAACTCCGACCCGAGGAAACGCTTGGAACCGAACCCAACAGGGGAGGTACCAGGCAAGGATCAGATGTAGCTGAGCCGGTCATGCTGCCTAGCCAGAGAAATACCAATGAACGGAGCCGAGCTAGAATCCAGCCCGAAGTTGACCCCGAGGAAATGCTTGAAACAGAACCCCACAGGGGAAGACCAAGGCAAGGGCCAACTGTAGCTGATCCTAGCATGCATCCGGACAGCCAAAGACAGCCACTGGGAAATGTTAGGAGTGATAGACTATACCATCCCTACAGGTCATCCGGACGGAATCGATCCCGCAAGAAAGAACCAAGTTCATTCCTATCTGCTCCGTATTCTGATGAGAGGATGGCACGGTTGTTCAGAGAATGCGTCCAACGGGACCGAAGAGATCGAGGGATAGGCGCTAGGGTAACCAGCCCTTTCACCCGCGATATTGAAATTGCCATCACCCCCCGAGAGTGGAAAATGCCAACAATGGAGCCTTACAAGGGGACCTCTGACCCCGTTGTACACTTGCAGAGATACGCACAGCATATGCTCATGAGCGGAGCCACAGAAGGAGTATTATGCAAATGCTTTCCACTATTTTTAGCAGATCTAGCCACCTCCTGGTTCTGCCATCTACCCCAAGGATCCATCAGCTCATGGGAAATGTTGAAAGAGAAGTTCATCAGTCAGTTCCGCATTCACGTGGAACAACCCAAGGATGCTTACTCCCTATCTAATGTCAAACAGAAACCCGGAGAAACACTGCAACAATACCTAACCCGATTCAACGCCGCAGCAGCTGCAGTCCAAGATGCCGACGAAAAGCTCATCCTAATGGCTCTCTGTAGTGGTGTACATCCGGATACCAAATTTGCTAGGAGATTAACGAAAGAAAAACCAGCTACCTTACTTAATTTCTTCCATGAAGCTGGAAAGTATATGAGACTTGAGGACGCTTCCACTGAGAGGCAGCCAGAGCAACAAACTAAGGCAACTCATGGCAACACACCCGCTACAGCAAAAGACGTTCAAGGAACGATTCTAGAGACAATGCTGGGGGCAAGAAGGGAGAAAAGCGTTCGTATCGGCCAGGACCGAGATTTGACTCTTACACTCCTTTGAATGAAACGATCGAAAACATCTTCCTGACCACCCAAGACGAAGTTAGATACAAACGCCCCCCGCTCAAGAAGGAATCAGATAACGCAATTAAGTCTGGAAAATTCTGCCGCTTCCACGAATCCCATGGGCATGATACCAATGAATGTCACCATCTCTGGGACTTGATTGAGGAACACATCAGAAGGAAGAAACTGGAACGTTATGTGAAAAATCAGAACAGGATTCCAACTTCTGCCAATGAAAACCCAAGCCCACCTCCCCAAGAGATGGGCAGAGGAAATCACAACACCAGTGGCTCCAGTCGGGAAAAAATAGTGGTTCATACCATATCAGGAGGGCCACACATCGCTGACGGAAGCTGGGCGGAGATGGAGAGATATGGACAGTCACTTAGAAACAGAGAAGACTGCGTTAACTCCGTCATAGAAGAACGCCACCCGAAGCGGAAAGGGAATGATGACATCACGTTCAATGGACGTGACCTAGAAGGAAGGCAATATCCTCACATGGACCCTATGGTCATCTCTGCATGGTTCGGTCCAGCCGAAGTTTTCCGAATTCTGGTAGACACTGGAAGCTCAGTAAATATCCTGTTCAAACATGCTTTCGACAAAATGAAGCTGTCAATGAAGGATGTGTCTCCTAGCAACAAGCCACTTCATGGTTTCACTAGAGATGCGAAGATGCCCCTAGGGTAACTGGACCTCTTTGTCGAAATAGGAAAGCCAACGATCACGTAAGCCACCTGGATGAGATGTTTCAAGTACTTCGCCAATATGGAATGAAGCTGAATCCACTAAAGTGCTCCTTCGGAGTATCGTCGGGAAAGTTCTTGGGATTCATCGTCCATGCCGGGGGGATTGAAGCAAACGCCGAGCAAGTTCGAGCCCTGAAGGACATCAAGATACCATCCACCCGAAAAGAAATGCAAAGCCTAAATGGGAAGGTGGCCGCCCTAAGTAGATTCATCTCTAAAGCAACCGACAAGTGTATCCCTTTCTTCGAAGCTATAAAGAAAGACAAAGGAAGGTTCGAATGGACTGACGATTGCTTAATAGCTTTCTGTAACCTAATCGAACACCTCCAAAGGCCACCAGTACTCTCAACTCCAGATGTAGGCGAAGAGCTATACCTATACCTCACTGTATCACCTCATGCTCTGAGCGCTGCTTTGGTAAGGGAAGAAGACTGCATACAACGGCCGGTATACTTTGTAAGCAAGAGGTTCATGGGGTCAGAAACCAGATATCCTAAACTTGAGAAGCTAGCATATTGTTTACTAGTCGCATCACGAAAATTGCGGCACTATTTCCAATCTCATCCCATCAGGGTTCTAACTGATCAACCGCTAAGGCAGGTGCTCCATCGTCCCGACACTTCTGGGCGACTACTTAAATGGTGCATTAAATTGAGTCAATATGATATCACCTACCATCCCCGCACTGCCATCAAGGGACAAGTCATGGCCGATTTCATTGCCGAATTCACTACCAACAAAGGCATGGAGCAGCCTGAGATAGCAGAAGACATCAAGTGGAATCTCTTCGTGGATGGAGCATCAAACGAGCAAGGCTCAGGGGAAGGCATTGTAATAATTACCCCCAGGGGAAGAAAGCTACATTATGCTCTAAAGTTGGAATTCGCTGCCACCAACAACGATGCAGAATATGAAGCAGTAATCGCCGGATTAGAACTTGCCTTGGAGATCGGAGTCCGTTCTTTATATATTCATAGTGATTCTCAGCTCATTGTAAATCAAATAACAGGAGAATTCCAGACTCGAGGAGAACGGCTCACAGCATATCTAAAGAAAACCAAGCTTCTACTCGACCGATTGGATCACTACTTAATCAAGCACATTCCTCGAGAGGAAAACCAAGAGGCTGACGAACTGGCAAAGCAAGCCAGCATGAAGAACAACTCCTTTTTGGGAGCAATAGCCATCTCAAAACAACTAGCCCTGAGCTTCGAACAGGAGGGTCTGGTAGCTGCGATTGAAGAAGAAACTTGGATGACTCCTATCCGGAAATACTTACAAGATGGCACATTGCCCGGCGAGCGTAGCGAAGTCAGGAAAATCTTGAGGAAAGCCTCCCGCTACACACTGCAAGAAGGAATCCTCTACCGGCGCGGCTTCTCTAACCCCTTATTACGGTGTGTCGCTGGAAGAGAAGCCAAGGAAATCTTATCCAACATCCACCAGGGAAGCCGCGGAGACCACACGGGAGGGCAAACTCTGGCAAAGAAAATACTCCGATATGGATACTTCTGGCCTACCTTGAACAAGGACGCCTCGGACTTCGCCAAAAAGTGTGACAGATGCCAGAAGTTTGCCAAGATTCCTCGATTACCGACGAATGAGATTACTCAGATGACCAGCCCTTCGCAATATGGGGAATTGACTTGATTGGTGAACTGCCTATGGGCCGAGGCGGGGCAAAATATGCTATAGTGGCGGTTGACTATTTCACCAAATGGGTGGAAGCGGAACCCCTAAATAAAATATCTTCTACAAAAGTTATCAACTTCTTGATCAAAAATGTTCTGTGCAGGTACGGAGTTCCACTCAAAATCATATCAGACAATGGACTTCAGTTTGGCAACGAGGAATTCACCCACTGGTGCCAAGAGCACGGAATTCACAAAAGCTTCTCATCCGTGGCTTATCCCCAGGAAAACAGCCAAGTCGAAGCTGTCAACAAAATTCTCAAAACACTGATCAAGAAGAAACTTGAAAAGTCAAAGGGCGCTTGGGTGGATCAACTTCCTACGGCACTTTGGGCCTACCGCACATCTTTTAGAACATCAATAGGGCATACTCCTTTCTCTTTGGCATACGGATCGGAGGCAATGCTCCCAGTTGAGACTATTGTGCCTTCCCACCGTAGGATCCACTACAACCCAGAAGAAAACGAAGAACTCCTCCTCATGTCTTTGGATCGGATTGAGGAAAGGAGAAACAATGCAGCACTCAAAGTAGCAGCTCACAAACAAAAAGTGGCAGCCCAGTACAACTCCAAGGTCAAGCACCGCAACTTACAAGAAGGAGATCTTGTCCTCAAGCGAATCTTTCCGCGCCCCGGGGCACTAGACCCTATCTGGGACGGACCATAAGTAATTCATAAAGATCTCCACAACGGAGCTTATATTTTGTCAACAGTAGACGGAGAGGTGTTCCAGAGGGCATGGAACATCCAACACCTTCGTCGATACTTTTCTTAACTTGTACTGCCCATATGAAGTGAATTAAAAGAGAGAATCAGTGGATGTAGGCATTTTCATGCCGAACCACTTTAAAAATCTTGTCTCCTGTTAACTTGTTCCTTTGTATCTTGGCTACTAGTTGAGCTTTATCCTTTTCTGTTGAACAAAATCCTGTATTTCCATTCAAGACGCATCACAACACACTTCACCTGGACAAGACCTAACAGGTACTATGCGAATCTATGCACTCGCCAATGAGACACTTTTGCTCCAGCATCCCTCTGTTGCGGGTTAACTCATTGCTCGCGACTGCCCTTAAAGCCAACTGTAATGAGCCGATCATAAGCCATCAAGAAGGCCGACTATAGCCGATGGCAGCTCATTACGGCGTTCGGCTCGCCAGCAACCGTGAACCGATTATAAGCCCCAACATAAGGTGTGGCCAGCCAGGGGCAGTTCGCGGTTGACGATCGACACCCACGCTAGCCGGCCACAGTAAATCGAATAATACCCACGATTACGGGCCATAATGGCCCGGGTAGTTACTTTGCGCGATCTCGTCTCCGACGTGTCTTAAGTGCGGCTGTGGTAAAAAAGAAAACTCCCCGCAGTAGGCGTAAGATGGGTGACATATGTCTCCAAGACCCACAGCTAGGGAAAGTGACTACAAAACCCGTTTACCACGAACTTAAGCACATCGACGGCCTTCCGTGACTGGAAGTTTTACTTTTCCTATATTTTCATTTCACTTAAATACTTTTCTCCTATCCTATATAACGGACACCAAAGTACATGACGCCAAATAGGAGGCATTCGCTCATGAGAATCTGAGCACACAAACGGGGTGACAAGGCACTCAGCCGTACCTGTGGTCAGTTACACAAGACGTTCAAAGCTACCCCCTGCAACTAAAACATGAAGGGCAGTACTCACTTCTCTTGTACATAAGCATGTAGCTATAACTTGTTCGTTACATTGCAAAACATAAAATTATATTTCAAGTAGAAGCTTAGCGTCAAACACAATCAAATCACAGGCATATGAATGGTTATATTTCTTATACAACACATCAAAACAATAACAGCATTCAAAATATAACAGAATCAGCTCGTGTTATAAAATTACATAGAGTCGTTCAATGACATAATTACAATCCGAAAATACACTAATGTTTTTGACTAATTATAGACAGGAAAATCAAGAAAACCAAAAACTATACGGATCAGGTCAAGTAGTCAACTGCATCAGTGCTCCGCCCTCATCCTACCAGCTCTTCGAATCTACTTGACTGCAGGATCGGAGCTCCCAGCATGTTGACCAGAGGTCCCACCTGTCCAATTCAGGAAAAGAGTCCATTAAACCGACAACGAACGATCAAGTTATGAAAAGCTAAAAAAAAGGAAAGGGGAAAACTCACCAACACCCGCTCTTTGGTCCTCATCCCCCAACTGCACACCGGCTTCCTCCGCAGCAAGTAGCCGCATCCCCTCCTTCACCGCTGCC
The DNA here is from genome assembly GCA_030765085.1 of Allium cepa. Taxonomy (NCBI): domain Eukaryota; kingdom Viridiplantae; phylum Streptophyta; class Magnoliopsida; order Asparagales; family Amaryllidaceae; genus Allium; species Allium cepa. The sequence goes on along the minus strand of CM060938.1, from coordinate 606,056,176 downwards.
TTCTCCTCCTTTGAGAACTGGGCGGTAACCACATCCATCCTGAACACCGCTCCACCTTCCTTGTCCGCATCGGCCTTGGCCTCCTCCAAAGCCCGGAGATATATCCTAGCCATGATCCGAGGATAGTCATCCATCCAGGATAGATTGCCCTGCTTCCAAGTACGGAAGTACATATCCTGCAACATCTCATCCATCATCCCCTCATTCTCCTCAAACTCCCTCACCCGGGCCTCATAGGACAGCAACTTAGCGATGGCAACATCCCTCTCCGATCGATATCTCAAGCGGTCAGCCTAGAGAGACCTCCTCATTTCCTCCATCTCTTCCTTTAGCCTGACCTGAGAAAGCTCTGCGGCCTCAAGCCTCCCAGACAGCTCCTCTACCTGCTCGAGATCCGCCCTCCGAACCTCATCCACCGTAGCAATGGCTATGTCAATCCGCTCCTTGCAGGCGGCCTCCATCTTTTGTAGTTCTGCCCTACTAGCCTCTTCCATAGTCTCCTTCAACTGCCTGGAGGCTGCCTCGTGCTGAGAAATCTGAATAGCCTGATCGGCGAGCTGCTTGGCTTGGTCAGAAACCATTAACCGTAGTCGGATATTAGCACTCCCAGTCTCCTCTCCAACCTTGACCAGCCGGGCATGATGACCCATCAACTTCCTGGCCTCCTCCGCAACCCGGTCAATATTAGCCTTGGCTTCGTCCCCCATGGTAACTATCCGAGTAGTAAGCAGATCAAGGTCTAGGGACTTGTCCTCATCAAGCACTCGCACCATGGGATTGCGGGGAAGATGGTGCTCACCCGTGGCCTCGTCAAATGAAATATCCTGAGAACTCGGGTCCAGATTGGGGTGACCGGCAAATGGATTGCGTGCAAAACCAGGACGATCTATCGGGGTAACAGTTGGATTTTCCGACGGATGTGGGGAAGGCGTAAGCCCAGTATCTTCCTCAGTAATATCGTGGATAGGCTGGACTGGGGGCTGAGGGCCAGGTGGAGAATCAAACAAAGAACGTCTCCTCTTCTTCTTCTGAATGTCTTCTTCGATAACCCCGAGAAGAGGGCGATAACCAACCACGTCTCCAGGACGGTTAGTAGGAGGCTTGGGCTTGGCAGAAGCTTTGAAAAGTCTGTATTGTTCAAGGCGGCGTCGAACATCTGAGGTCTTGGTCGCCTCGCCTGCCCCTGGAGTAAATAACAAGTGTTATGAACATACGATGATCCATAATTCAAGAAATATGTTAAGCTAGAAGGAGTGAGAGGGCACATCTATTATAGAAACCCTGCGGAGGAGTAGGATACTTCAACAAGCCCTGAATCTCATTCCAGGATGGGAGCGAGCCGTAAAATATTCCTAAGTCCTTATCGTAAATGGGGTCTACGGAAGTCAAAAGTTCACCTTGAGTCGCCGGAGTCGCCTTAGCTGGAAAGCTCTTGGAAGATGGATCGGCACCGACCCCGGCCTTGTCAGCCTCCTTTGCCATCTCAACCGAGGCCGATCCTCCCTTCGACTCCCCGAAAGCTTGACGGAAAGCATCATCCGTCCACTCCTGAATCTCTCCCGCTTGCCCGGAGGTTAAAGCACCAACACCACTCCTGCTCTGTCCATGGCCATCACCATCACCTTCTCTATCATCTCCATTCTCTGCCTCTCCTCCTACGTTGCCTCCTTCGCCCTCGCCTCTATCCTCCTCCACATATTCCTCCCCCGGAGCGATTGGGCAAGTGCTAGAAGAAGGGCCGTCAGACTTCTTAAGCTTCTTACCTCCGACAACGGGAGGCTTTGTGAAAGGTTCCCTCTTACCGCTTTTCACCTTGGCCCCTTCCTTGGCTTTGGCGGCCTTCTCCTCAGCCGTATCCCTCTGCTTAACCACGAACTGGCGTGGCAGGATCAAATTGTGCTCCAGGAGAGTAGCGTTCCTGATCAGGTAAGAAGCCGACCGATTCCGTCCCGGAATGGCCCTTATTTCCGCGGCCATCTGAACCAAGGAGTCATTCTCCACGACCGCAAAGCCACCTGTCGCTAGCAAGAAATAAAAGCATATAAGAAGAAGCATTGCAGCCGAGACAAGGAAACTATAAATGGAGTTCAACTTACAGCTAGAAGTGAAAAGGCGGAAGGAAACGGAGTCATCCTTGATGAAAAACCATTCTTTCTTAAACATGCTGAGCTTCGAATACAGGTCCAGGACCGGTTTGAAGGGAACGGCCGCTTCCAAGCTAATGTACGGAGTCCCCTTCTTATAACCTCTCAAGTTATATAGGTACTGAATCTCCCTGTTGGAAGGGGGCGCCCGTACTTTCTCTGGAAAATAACGTATAGGCACACCAAGATGGCGTAGGAGTTGGGCTGAAGCTGGAAGGGGGCCACCTTCAAGTAAGTGATGTAGCTGACTATCCAGGTATTAATGGGAGGAATGGCCCCGCACATGCAGTGGTACTTGCTATACACAAAATATCCTTCAGGGGGATTGTACGGCATCACTCCGTCCCCCGGCAACAACATAAGCGCTCTATCGATCCCAAAGGAGCGGGATATAACATCAAGCTGCTCCTCTCTGAGAGAGCTAGGAAAGCAGTCAGGAGGAGAGTTTAAGAGCTCCTGAGGACCGTATCCGTCCACTAATGACCTCGGGGCAGGTCCCTGTCGTGCTGGTCCTGACTGGGCAGGGGGCACAACGGGAGGCTCACCTCGGTCCGTAAATTTTCTCTTTTCTGATCGAGTTTCCACTTTGCGAGACATTTATCTGCATACACAAAAGTAGGAGACATATTGTTAGAACAAGAAGTACGGAAATATAAGCAAGCAAGTGTATAGAGCGAGCCAGCATATATAAGTCTAGGGTTTTACTCAAGGTTCAAGTATAAAAGTTCATTCGGTGAAGCAATGCGAGAGTCCATTCGGCACTCCAACACTCAAGCCCATTCGGCAGTGTAAAACGAGACCTCATTCGGCATTCGAAATACCATGGCTCATTCGGCATTCCCAATGCCGAGATTCATTCGGCATTCCCAATGTCGAGATTCATTCGGCATTCCCAATGCCGAGATTCATTCGGCATTCCCCATACCGGACATTCGGCAGTTACCTGATCCGGCAGTCAAGATTGGTCCGGTACAATAACTAATTCGGCAATCCACTTAGAATCTGATTCGGCTGCTTCGTCTGGTGAGAAATAACGAAGGACTGGGGCTCCTACTTATAGGGGAGAATTGGACGACCGAACCAACCGGTTCGGTTCTCGGGCCGAATGAGAATTGTCCGAGTAAACAAAGCACGGCATATACGAGTATATGCCCCACTTTGGGGGGCAAGTGTTGGGTGTGTTTTCACCCATATGTTTCCACCCTTCACCAAACCAAACCCATCGAGTAAACCAACCTACTAAGAACCACGCACTCACCTCCACCCACACCGGTCCCTAGCACAGCCGAACCACATGGATCCAACACCACCGGACCACCATAACCGAACCACACGAGGCCAATCCACCTACCGAACCGGACCGACATCACCGAGCCACCCACACCAGACCAAGTCCTACCGGTCTAACTCCCCTTGCCGAACCAAACACCTCCTTCCCTACTGCCGAACCAGATCATCCTAGACCGGCACCACCACTTCCCACCAAACCAAGCTTCGGCCGAACCATCCTCCTCTATATAATACCGAACCGTCCATCACCGGTCCAAACTCCACCTAACAATTACCGATCCAACCCCCGCCGAACCAAAGTTCTCCAAACACTGCCGAACCAAGTAACGCCGAACCAGGTGTGCTAGACCAGTGCCAGACCAGATTGCTCCAGCCCAGGCCCACCAGCAGCTATATACATCCAAGACCCCTGCCCCTAACCTCACTCTATAAATAGAGGGGCAGGGGTACAACAATGGCAGACAAGTTTGAGAGCTCAAGCACGAGAGGAACTTTTAAACAACTTTCATATACTTGTAATCAAAGCTTTGTACTTGTAATCTGAAGGAAAAAGGAGAATAACATATAAAGTGGACGTAGGCATGTTCTGGCCGAACCACTATAAATCTATGTGTCTTTTACAATTTAGTCCCTGTTTTTTACGTATTTGCATAAATCACCCAAACCACTAAGAATAATATATAATCCACTAAATCATACGACTTGGAGGTGTTTGCCCATTTTTTGTGCAAACAACTGCTAAGACTATGCTTATGAACTGTGTCCATTTTGAATTTAATTGTTGCTTTGCACAAAGAGCTAAGGTCGCTGAAAACAAAGCAGTTATTAATGAAGTAGAACGTTAATGTCTTGAGAACATAGATTTCTAAGCTCAAGATAAATATACATTTTCTTCCTCATGAATTATTATATAGTCAACTTAATAAATACATCTGAAATGTCATTGATGTCAACTAATTATTTACCGAACACAACCGAAACACATTAGATAGTAAGCATGGAACAATTTCCAACATTCCCATCCTTAGCGTCAGGAGACGAAAAAGTGTTCAACAAAAATTTGTACACCCAGACTCTTGGCAGAGACCAAATTCTAATGAGAAACGCTCTATCTACTCAGAATCCTTCGCTACATAGGTAAAACTTATCTTCGTCAGTGAGCATTTTAGCAACATTAAAAGTATAATAAAATCTTGCTAAAGTTTTTAGCTCGCACAAAGTGACAAACTAAATAGAAATGTCAACACAGTAACCATTTTTTGGAATACAATTTAAATATATAAGACATTAGGCGTACTCAAAGCCGCCTCTTCTCCAACCGCCTGATTTCTTCAAAATGTAAGGCATAAAAATTGAATTACCTTACCAAATTTATATGTTATCTTTGATGCTGCTAGCAGAACAAGTATTGATGCAAGCACATTCAAGTGCCTGCAAAAGGAAAAGTTGTTAAAACACATTAATACAAAAGGTATCATTTTCACCTTATATATTGCAGTCAACAATGGTTGCTTTAAATGTATTTCGCTTAGAATAAAATACAGTATTAGTGACAACAAATTGAAATAAACGTTGTTGGGAATTTTACGGTTCGAGGCGAATTTGATGGCGATAGTGATGAAGACAATGTTGTACTTCCGACTTCAAGGATATATGGAATAGATTCTTTCAGACAATAGTTCAACCCACCAGGTACAAACGGGTTATCGAAACTATCGACTTTGAGGATTCAATCAAGCCCCATAACAGCTTAATCGAATTCAAAGTTTGTACGACTTTGATCTGACCAAGAACACTTCAAAAAACAGTCTATGATGATGCGATTTGTAGAGAACAGAATGAAGAGGAAGAAGAGAGCAATTCTGTAATGGTTTCTGATTTCGCAACACCTTAGAGGTGTCACAAAACAGAGAAATGGAGGCACAACATTTTGCAACACTTTTTGGCATTGCAGAATCGCTCTGGGAAGAAGAAGAAGATGTTGAATCCTTTGAAATGATTTCTGGGCGTTGCTATTTATAGGCGTGAAGAGGTGTCCATTCGCGAAGCGTCGCGACCGTTAACAACTGTTACGAACGGATTCAAAATCAAATGTCACGTCCATTCATATTTGCAACGTTCTGGAAATGTTACAAATTCCCGCCATCAATTCAAATTTTGAATTTCGGTTCTGGGTCCTTAACGGGCTGAAATCTGGCCCGTTACTGTTCATATACGATCCAAAAATATTTTCGAATCCGAAACCCGACCCGGCCCAGTCGGACGGACGGACGGCAGCGGCGCGCGTGTGGTGTTGCATGACTTCTCTCCTCACAACAAAGAAAACATGTGGGAGCCCAAAGGCCCCAACATCCACTTGAGAGAGCTATACATATACAAGATTATTGTATAAAACTCTAGAATGTGGACTTTGTTTTCTTCTTCCTTCCTTCTTTCTTCTCTTCCAAATCAAAACCCAAACCCCAAATCTTTTGAAAATTTTACAACAATCACCCCCAATTTTCAAAATAAGAAAATAAATAAATAGGACGGCTGCATCACTATAGTGACTTCCTACATATCCAAGTAGGATCAAGCCTATGTAGTTCTAAGATCAAGTTTTGCATTATCGTGAAAACCAACACATAAATAAAAGGTATCTTTTGGATTTGAAGCTTTACTTAGTGTAAACCATTCAAAGCTTTATCGAGATTCTATGGTGAACGAATCTTGAACCAAGTATCCCTGATGATAAAACCGAAACGATCACACATGTTGATTTCCTTAGGTAAATTGGTCTGTATTACTCAGCACGTTAATGGCCATGTGCTTAAATCTTGGTTCATGAGTCTACTTTGAAAGCGGTCTTACTTTCCTAAGAAACGGCTTGATTTCCATACTCATATAGGTACTCCTTTTAAGGTGTTTCTACGATACACCTTTTAAGGTTTCTAGACTTATTAAGGATATATATCCATCCTTTGTTCTTGCAGAATCCAATACTAAATATTATGGGATTATCAATTTAGTGTTCCATAATCATTCTCTTAACTTGTTGGTACCCACTGAACTTTTTCTATCCATTTCAAGACATAAGTTGGGTTTCTGTTAAGGATGATCAACCTTCATTTACAGACCTTAGTCCCATTTCTTGTGACTTTATAGAAACCATTGCCTTTGGAAGACTCTTTGTAAGTGGATCAGCCAAGTTTTTCTTCGTTTCTATGTAGTCAACAGTTATAACTCCTCTTTTGAGTAACTGTCTCACCATTTGATGTCTTAGACTCACATGTCTAGACTTTCCATTATATGTCTTATTAGACACATTGTATATCGTTGCTTGATTGTCATAGTTAATCAAGACTGCTGGAGATGGCATCTTCCATAAAGGGATTTCTATTAATAAATTCCTAAGCCATTCCGCTTCTTTACATGCATCTGCTAATGCAATCAATTCTGACAACATCGTTGAGTCGGAAATAGAGGTCTGCTTCTTGGAAGCCCAAGACACAGCAACGCCTCCTAATGTAAAGATCCATCTAGTTGTAGGCTTGGATTTGGATTCTACATTGTTCCAGGTTGCATCACTATATCCTTCTGTTACAGCAGGATATCCTTTATAAGATAAACCATATTCAATGGTTCCTTTCAAATAAGCCAAAACTCTGGAAATAGCTTTCCAATGTTCGAAACCTGGATTACTCGTAAATCGACATAATACGCTTATAGCATGTGCAATGTTTGATCTAGTGCAATGCATAGCATACATAAGACTCCCAATAACACTGGAATACTCTAGTTGTGAGATAGTACGTCCAGTGTTCTTTTCTAATTTAATACTGGGTTCTAAAGGAGTTGGTGCTGGTTTGTCATCGTAATGACCATACTTTTTAAGGAATTTCTCTATGTAATGAGATTGAGTTAGTAATAACTCCTCCTCTTTCCTGACAATTTTAATTTCCAAAATTACATCAGCCTCTCCTAGATCTTTCATATCGAATTTAGAAGACAGAAACTTTTTAGTTTCATTCACACAGAATATATTGAAACCAAATATTAGCATGTCGTCAACGTATAAACATATTATAACAATACCGTTGTTATCTGATTTGCTATAAATACATTTATCAGCATCATTAACAATGAATTCATATGACAGTGCAACTTTATCAAATTTCTCATGCCATTGCATGTGAGTTGCTTCAGGCCATAAAGAGATTTCACTAATTTGCAAACTTTCTTCCCTTGGCCTGGGGTTTTGAAACCTTCAGGTTGTTCCATATATATCACTTCTTCTAAATCTCCTTTTAGAAAAGCAGCCTTTACGTCCATTTGATGTATGACTAATTTATGAATTGATGCAAGTGCAATTAAACAACGTATAGAAGATATGCGAGCAACTAGAGCATATATATCAAAATAATCTACTCCATGTCTTTGCTTATATCCCTTAGCAACTAATCTGGCTTTGAACTTATCAATGGATCCATTTGTATTCAACTTTTTCTTGAATATCCATTTACATCCTATAGGTTTAGTACCAAGAGGTAAATCAGTTAAAACCCAAGTTTGGTTTAACATTATGGAATTCATTTCATCATTGATAGCTTCTTTCCAGAAATTAGAATCTCTGGAACTCATAGCCTCAGAATAAGTTTTGGGATCATCATCGACGTTCATTACATATTTAGTCACATTAAGGACTTCGTCCTTACTGCCTTCTACAAGATATGTAATGAAGTCAGGACCATAGCCCTTCTCTATTTTTGCTCCTTTACTTCTCCGTTGTTCAGTACTATTATCTGGCACCGACACTTCCTTGCTGTTTTGAGCAGGAGCATAATCATCGTCATTGATATCATTAGTCATACTAGGTTCTAGACTATATGATCTCAATGGGATCTCAACAGTTTGATTTTCAAAAAATTCTACATCTACTGATTCTATAACTTCTAGGGTGTCAAGAATAAGGAATCTATAAGTTATGCTATTAAGTGAATATCCTATGAAAACACATCTAAATGCTCTATTTCCTAACTTTGGTCGTTTAGGGTCTGGTTTTCTAACATATGCTAAGCAACCCCAAACATTAAGTCTAGTTAGGTTAGGTTTCCTATTAAACCAAATTTTATAAAGGGAAATGTTGTTCATTTTAAGTGGTACTCTATTTAAAATATAACATGCAGATAACATAGCATCACCCCATAGGTTATAAGGTAAGTTAGAACTTATGGGCATAGCATTAACCATTTCTACTAAAGTTCTATTCTTCCTTTCAGCAACACCATTTTGTTGTGGTGTATATAGGGCAGTACATGGGTGAATTATACCTTGTTGTTTACAAAACAAGGTGAATTCATTTGAGAAATATTCACCACCACAATCTAAATGTAATATTTTAATTTTAACTCCTAATTGTGTTTCGACCTCTGCTTTGTAAATTTTGAATTTATCAAAAGCCTCATCTTTAGTTTTCATTAGATATACATATGCATATCTAGTATAATCATCAATGAATGTTATATAGTATTGGTTACCACCATAGGTGATATGACTTTTTAAGTCACCCACGTCACTATATACCAAATCAAGCAAACCAGTTTTCCTTTCTACGGATTTAAAGGATTTCCGGTGTATTTTTCCTTGAACACATATTTCACAAGAGATGTATCGAAATCACAATCAGAAATTAATCCTAATTTATTCATATTTCTAATGGAATTATAATTAACATGTCCTAATCTACCATGCCATAAATTAATAGAATCAACAATATAAACAGAAGATTTCTTTATTAGATTCAACTTAATCATGTCGTTACAAGAGTATCCCTGTCCAATGAATTTACCATTCTTAGACAACACTAGCTTATCAGACTCATACACCATCTTGAATCCTCCTTTGTTAAGAAGGTATCCAGAGACCAAATTCTTACACATATCAGGTACATAAAATACATTGACTAATGTAAGAACTTTTCCAGAGGTGATAGGAAGTTCTATAGTGCCTTTTCCCAGAACTTTGCTTGGAACCTTATTTGCTCCAGTAACTTCGTCGGCTTCTCCTTTATTTTCTTCGTAACTCTTGAAAAGATTACGGTCTTTGCAAATGTGAATGGTTGCTCCTGTATCGAACCACCAATCGGTATCATTGCCACTAACGGAGTTCGCCTATTGCACTACAGCCAAAAGTGAGTCTTCGACCACATTCACTTTTTGTTGTTTCTTCTGCAGACGACAGTCTCGGGCATAGTGGCCGGGCTTGTTACAAAAATAACAAGCACCTTTCTTTTTGTTGTTGGTTTTGGAATGATTTTTCTTCTTAAACTGTGTCTCGTTCTTTGGCTTTAATTTATCATTAATTTCAACATTATTTGCCTTAGAATGGGACTCAGTTTGCGGATTATCATCTAGATCGCGTTTACTCAGTTTGCGGATTATTCGTCGAACCTCACACCTCGAAAATGGGCGAAACAGGATGGATACGGCTAGATTACTGGGGTCGCGCCCCTTAGGGTATGTGCATTTCCTTCTGGGTAAAAAGTGGTATCATGGTATGGAGCCCAGATATTTAACTTATGTGGTTGTTGGAAAATTTGTTGGTGAGGCCTCGGATAAAGGTCGATGACGATCGAGAGATGGCATACTCATGATAGTTAGTTACCTAGTTACAGAGGTAACACGGCCTTGTGTTGGCAGAGAGCTGGTTAAGTTCTCGGGCGTCCCTCCAGAGGCGTACCCATTCGGTGAAGGAAGTTTCTTAGCCTTGACCATGTGTTGGAAATCCAATCACTCAATACGAGCCCTGTACGGTTTTAGTTGTAGAACCTGCCATTTAACATTGTAGCTATAGTAGGCATACTATAATAGTACGTATGCTGGCTAAGATTAATATTATACTTTCGAAATATTTTCTGCACTATGCACTAATAAAATATCTAAATGATTTTCGCGTATCAAGCATGTTTGACTATCATAAGGAAAAATCTCCTCTAAGTGTGTGATTGCATTATATGTGTGGTGGGAGGCCTTATGGTAGTTTCATTTTCCAAAAAGCATAACGGATTTCTTTTTAATTCGTTTTTTTTTCTTTTTGTTCAAAACAACTATTTTTGTTTGCTCACACCAGTCCCATGACTGACCTGGAGTTTATTGTTTCCTTTCTAAACTATGAGTGCCCATAATTTTCCACACGGGCAGCCTAGAGTCAGGTTATCATATAGTCAGCTAGTAGGTGTAGCTTTTGAAAATCTTTGAAGTATCTGGATTGACGATCGCATTTATTTCAGTTCAACATGATCGTTGACCGGATTTGCTACAAGTTCAGCGTGATGGTGGTTCGAGCTTGTGGTTTAGAGATTTGGCATTGAAGATGTTATCTTTCCACTACTGTTGATGTTGTTTCTTTCCACTGTTGTATTTTGGCTCTGATATTGATATTCATTTGTATCAGATTGTTGTATCAATATTGTGTCATTGTTATGTATCAATAAAATCTTATTTTTGTTTCTGCTGTGTTGTTATCACCTATGTTGTTATAAGCTCCGACGATACAGACTTCGATGTTTGAATCTACGGCATTCTAATACGGTAGTTTGCTCACCTGAATTGGAAGACAAAGAACCTAAAAGCTTGATTTACACTGAAACTTGATTTGTTGATTTGTTTTGATCTGTAAGTTAATCTGCACTTGTTTTGATTTTGATCTTGAATCCTTATTTGATGAATTTATATTGAGATGATCTTGAATTGCTTTACTTGCTCGATCAGGTTGAAACAGGTTGAAGTTGTTTGATAAAATTGAATCAACTTGCATGCTTCAGATTTAAGTTGATCTTTGCATTGCTTAATTTTGAAACTGGAAAGAGGATGCTTCTTTATGAAATCTGAAAGTTGTTTAATTTTCTGGTCTATTTGTTTTTGAGTTTTGTTTCCAGGTTTTAGTTTCTTTGAATGTTTGAAAGAAAATTGAGAAGAGAAGGAGATAGATATATTTATAGCTTTGTTTACTTAAAAAATGAAAAGAAAATAAAAACTTGACATTTGTAATTTGCATGCATTACAAATGTTAAATCCATTTTAAATTACTTACACTTGTTCATTCATTTATTAAATAGTCACACGTGTATTTTCCATGTTTTGATAATAATTTTATATAATTTATGTATTAGTTTATATTTAGTTATATCTATTTATATTCTATTTTCAATTTTAATGAATACTTTTCCTTTTATAAATACTTATATAATCTTAAAGAAAATAATTTAAAACTAAATTATACACTAATAAATATATATATGTAAATATATATATATATATATATATATTAGAATTTAACCTTCAAATAGACTTTTGAAAATCATTATTCAAAACATAACTTCCAAATCAATATATATGTATACACACACATTATAATTTTAGAAAACAGATTTTTATTAATTTTAAAATATAGAGTTTTAATTTAAATCCAATTTATTTTTAAGTTATTTTTATTTTGATTTTCAAACCAAAATTCTATTTACAATATATATATATATATAAACAACACATATCTCATTTATTTTTGGAGAAAATTCAAATTAACTCACAAATAAACCTAAAAATTTATATTAATTACCAAATTAAATTCGGCTTAAAAACGAGATCGTTACAGATTTCCCCCCTTAAGAAAATTTCGTCCCCGAAATTTGCCAGACAGGGAGACAACAAAGAACAGATGAATACATCGAAAATAGAGAATTGGTTTACCAGATCAAACTGAATATCTATTCTACATTTGGCTTACCAAATCAGAATATCATCAATAAATACGAGAAAACTTTTATTCAACACTCCATGGAATACTCGGGTCATCCGGTCTACGAAATGTGCAGGGGCATCGGTTAGTCGAAGGGATAACTAACCATTCGTAGAATGCATCTGGATCCCCAAGAATAAACAAGCGGATACAATTTTCCAAAATTCTCAACCGATGGAATCCTTTCAAGAAATTACAAAAAATTTCAAAGTTTGGTTTTGACTGATATCGTTTTATTAATACAATCTAATTTAGCTTCATATTTTGTTAACCAATATATTTTAAATAAAATTTCAATTTCATTAAAATTAAAAACGAATAGCTGATAGAAAACTGATGAAGAGAATACGAAATAGGAACGATTATAAGTCAAAAATCAAGCTAAAATATTTAATTATTATGGTTGATAAAAATATTTTATTAAAAGGAATTTAATTTAAAAAATTAAATTACTGTTTTAGATTAACTCACTAGTTAATTAAAATTATCAAATAGAAATTTAATTGTTCAATTAGTTCGAATATTAATAAAAATCATATAATTGTTTATACAAGGTATAAAATTCGTGAAAACAAGCTGGAATGGAAATGGATTGCAAAACAAATGCAAAGGTGAGATCTTCTCACTCAATTGAAAATATTAGAATTTAAATTTATTCATTGATTGCTTGGTTGTGATAGTATATATGATTATATATACATACATACATACATATATACATACACACACACACACACACACACACACACACACACACACATATATATATATAGGATCGATTTCACCCTAGAGGGGGGTGAATAGGGTAATAGTATTAATTATAAAAATTAACTACGGAAGCTCATAAAATAATTTCAACACAGATCACAGAATAATAGCAGCACAGAAAAATAGCAGAATAATAAAATGCAGAAATAGAACGATACAGAATTTACCCAGCTTCGGCAAAACCTGCCTACGTGCTGCCCCTAAGGTTTCTACTAGAAATTAGATAGTCAGACGCTTACACACGTAAACTTGCGACACCCGCTATCGACTAAACCTAACTCTACGCTCAAAACCCTGCCACAACTCAGCCACTGAGTTGCGAATTCTCAAACTACGCCACGTAGTTTGTGCCCTAGTCACACGACTAGTAAATAAAACGATTTAAAAAAGAGTTTAAATTTAAAAACAAATTAAACAAAACAATTTTAAAACCAAAACCCTCTTTAATATATCCTAAAGTAATTTATTAACAAGGCCAGCCCCTCTCCTTTCTTTATTGATTCTGGCCCCTTCCTTTTTCTTGAGAATGGCGGCTTTGTTAATTCTCGTTCGTTCCTCTTTGCGAAATTAGGGCTTTGGAAATTTCAAAGGTGCCGACTTTGGTAGCTTGATCGAATGGAAGATTTATCACTTGTTTGGCCTTGTGGCATATACAGTGATACACAGTGTATGTCACAAGCTGTTCATGTTTGATGGATTCAAAACTAAATGATGACAAACAACCCAAATAACTGAGGCAAATAATATTTCAAAATCCATATTTTATTTTATATTTCAAAAATATTTCTTTTTCAATTTTACTGCGTTAGTGAATATTTTTGCAGATTGCTCAGATGTTGGATTCTAACTGGAATGAAGTTGAAGATAAACTACGAGTGTGAGTGATATGTAGTGAGGAATTTATGTAAATTGAATTGTGATGTAATTGAATTTGTATCAAAGTTGTTTTGTGAATAGTGAGTGCTTGAATTTGTACTATTCAAAATTGTAATAAATATTTGTTTGAATAAAATTTCTGTTTTAATTCAAATTCTGTGTTATTTAATTTTATTTAGCAAATATTTATTTAACCTGTGAAAAATAGTACATTAACAAATACATTTAAATGAATATATATATATGTTTATTATCATCAAACAAAAAATCATATAATTGCATATTCAACAATCTCCCCCTTTTGATGATAACAAACATATATTTAAGATTTTGAATATGTTAAATGTATTTGATCATAGATATATCCTAATTGCTCCCCCTATTTAAATGCTCCCTCTCTACCCAAAGCTCCCCCTACATATATGCATACAAATAAAAATATGCAAATGAACCTAGATGCAAATAGAAAATTATTTGACCTTTGCTTGATTTTATTTGAAAAAATCTTAACTTTTCACTCCCCCTTTTGTTATCAGCAAGAGAATAATAGTGTTAGAGAAAATAGAGATAAAGTGATCGATATTAATCCAATATTAAAACTCAATCGAATATAAATATTAAATTTCAAAAAGAAATCAAACAAAAATCATAAATATTTTGTTAGGTGAAAATTCCACTTTTAGAATGATGAGAATGATATCATCATATAAAACCATACAGTTTTGTCTATTTGTGGTATATTTATATCAGGAATTTGAATATCTACTAACCATGCATAACCGTTAGGACTTTTAAATGAGATTAGTAGTATTCCAATTTTATTTTCAAAAAAAATGAATTCAAGTATATTCTAACCACGCATAACCGTGAGGACTTTTAAATGGGATTAGAATCAACTTGTTTATTTTAAAAATCAACTTTTGATACGCGTTCCATACATGCATGACCGTGAGGACTTTTAAATGAGCATGGAAGCACATAACAAATTCCAATTAATTCACCCATGCATAACCGTGAGGACTTTTAAATGAGAGTGAATACTTTGGTATATATATTAATTATTATTATTATTATATATTTTTTTATAAAGAAATATAAAATGAAAAACGAACGATTCCTGTTTAAAGTACCATATATCGACAAACTATATTGAATTTTGATGAGTGATGGTTGTTAGAAATATGATAGAAATAGAGATGGTCATGGAATTTTTACCAACAAAAGTTTTATAACTCTTGTTTAAATTGAAAAAATTTACTAATTGTACCGTCTCGAGTAATAATATATGATAAATATCAATCACTATTTATCTTTTCGACAATTAGTAGGGAGAAAAAAAATGTTAAATATTCAGCAAATTAAATTTCTAAAACACCTAAGCTGAGACGTAGTTTACAAAAACTATTTTCTGGTAGGGATTTTGTAAAAATGTCTGCCAATTGAGAATCAGTTGAAATAAATTTTATGCTGATATTTTCTTTGGAAATATGATCTCTAATAAAATAATGTCTAACATCTATATGTTTTGCTCGTGGGTGGTGTACAGGATTATTTGTGAGATCAATTGCATTTTTGCTATCACACATTAGTGGTACACGTTTAAAATTTAGACCATAGTCTTGCAAAGTTTGTATCATCCATAAGATTTGAGCAGAGCAACCACTCAAAGCAATATACTCTGCCTCTGTTGTAGATAATGCAATACATTATGTTTTCTACTTGACCATGCAACTAATGAATGTCCTAACATAAAACATGCTCCACTAGTACTTTTTCTATCAACTAAATTTCCAGCATAATCAGCATCTGAAAAACCTTTTAATTCAAAGTTATCATTTGTTGGATACCAAAGACCAAACCGTGAGGTGTGCAACAAATATCTTATAATTCTTTTAACTGCTTTTAAATGAGATTCTTTTGGGTTAGATTGAAATCGTGCACACAAGCAGACAGAAAACATGATGTCAGGCCTAGAAGCAGTAAGATAAAGGAGTGATCCAATCATACCTCTATATTGCTTTTGATCAACTGCCTTACCTTTTTCATCACTGTCAAGTTTAATTGTTGTGCTTATGTGGGTTCTAGTAGGTTTTGCATCTTTTAACCCAAATTTGTTGATAAGTTCCTTGATATATTTTGTTTGAGAAATGAATGTACCTTTATCGCTTTGTTTGACTTGAAATCCTAAAAAGAATTTTAATTCTCCAACCAAGCTCATTTCGAACTTTTCCTGCATAACTTTTTCAAATTTCTCATACAACAAATTGTTAGTAGAACCATATACAATGTCATCAACATAAATTTGAACAATTAAAATATCATTACTTTCATGCAACAGAAATAGTGTGGTGTCTACACAGCCCTTTTTGAACCCATTTTCAAGAAGATAAGTACTGAGGCATTCATACCAAGCTCTAGGAGCTTGTTTTAACCCATATAATGCCTTTTTAAGCTTATATACATGGTTAGGATATTCATGACTTTCAAAACCTTCTGGTTGTTCAACAAATACATCTTCTTTTAAAATTCCATTAAGAAATGCACTTTTAATATACATTTGTCTTAATTTAAATCCTTTGTAGCAAGCAAAAGCTGGCAATATCCTAATTGATTCTAGTCTAGCTACCGGTGCAAAAGTTTCATCAAAGTCGACTCCTACAATTTGATTATATCCTTTAGCGACTAGTCTAGCTTTATTTCTAATCACATTTCCAGATTCATCATACTTATTTTTTAAAATCCATTTTGTTCCTACGACTGGATAGTCCTTCGGTCTAGGTGCTAAACTCCGAACATCATTTCGCTCAAATTGATTTAGCTCTTCTTGCATAGCCATAAACCAATTTTCATCATTAAGAGCTGTATCTATGTCTTTGGGTTCTATTTCTGAAATAAATCCACTATATAGACACAGATCACACAAATTTATAAAAGAGGAACGAGTTTGAACACCTGTGATAGGATTTCCTATTATCAATTCTGGAGAATGATCTGCTTTGAATTTCAATTTTTCTGGATCAAGATTCCTTCGGACATCTTTTGTTGTTGCAGTTTCTTTTGGTTTTTCATTCTCATCTTTTCCATTTTCCTCTTCAACATTGCTTTTGACCATTTCCTATTCATTAATGCCTTCATCAAACTTCACATTGATTGACTCCACGATTATTTTGTTCCTTTTGTTGTAGACTCTATAAGCTTTACTTCTAGAAGAGTATCCTATGAATATGCCTTCATCAGCTTTTGCTTTGAATTTTCCCAATTGATCACTTGTATTGAGAATATAGCACGGACACCCAAATACTTTGAAGTAGTCAATGTTTGGTTTATTTTTGAACCATAGCTCATAGGGTGTTTTTGTTAAGAATTGGTCTAATTATAACTCTATTCATTACATAACAAGCTGTATTTACTACTTCTGCCCAAAAATGCAAAGGTAGATTATACTCATTTATCATAGACCTAGCCAACTCTTGCAATGTTCGATTCTTTCTTTCAACTACTTCATTTTGTTATGGAGTACGTGGTGCAGAAAATTCTTGTTTAAAACCGTTTTCATCACAAAAGTTTAATTCATAATTTTCAAATTCTCCACCATGATCACTTCTTAATGAAACAATAGAGACTCCTTTTTCATTTTGCACTAATTTTGCGAATTTTGTGAAGTATGAAAAAGTTTTTGATTTTTTAGCCAAGAGATATACCCATGTATATCTTGAGTAATCATCAACTAACACAAAGCAATATTTCTTACCTCCTAAGCTAGCAATGTCGTTCGGTCCGAACAGATCCATATGAACTAGTTCAAGAACTCTAGAAGTGCTTACATTGTTTTTGGCATGAAATGATGATTTTTTTAGTTTTCCCAAGGTACATGCTTTACAAACGTTTTCTGTTTCAAACTCATGTGATGGCAACCCTCTAACCAAATTTTTCCTTTTTAATTTGTTTAACAAGTTCATACTAGCATGCCCTAAATGTATATGCCATAAATTTACTTCTATATCCTTAGCTACCAAACATTTGGAGAGGGTGAGATCATCAAAAGATAGAAAATATATATTACCTTTCCTTTTACCTTTATCACATAGCTGGCTGATTGATATCAAATTGTGGTGCAGATTTTCGACATATAGTACGTCATTCAAGGTAAATGTATTGTTACCTACTTTACCTTTACCGACAATTTTACACTTGTCATTGTTGCCCATTGTGACTCTGCCACCTTTGTACTTTGCTAGGCTAAAGAACTTTGATTTATCGCCTGTCATGTGCCTGGAACAGCCAGAATCCAAGTACCATTGCTGTTGTTCCTTAGCCTGCCAGCATACCTACACGAGAAGGAGTTTAGTGACCTATTTGTTTTTATAGGTCCATGGTTGTTAGTGGCAGAATATTAGAAAAATAATTTTGTGGAGACCCTTAACTATTATAATAGTTCCCTTTGGCACCCAAATTTGTTTAACTTTGAGAGTTTTAATATTTGTGCCTTTTGGAACTCAAATCGGTATAGTTTTCATATGTTTGGGTCTATACCAACAATTATTGTGATTGTGCCCATATTTTCTACAAAATGTGCACATAGAATTAACTTGATTAATATTGCTTTCAACATTTTCAGATTGATTATATCCAAGTCATTGTCTAACCGTATTAACAGTTTGCTTTCCTAATAGCATATTCAATGATTTTTCACTTTTTGAAAATTTATTTATAGTCGTTGACATTTGTTGAACTTGTGTTTTGAGAGATTCATTTTCATTTAACAATTGTGTGCACCTTTTAATAAAATTCTCTCCCTAGTATTTTCACTTTCTTTTAAAATCAGAATTTCATTTTCAAGTGATTTTATATTAATTTCTGATTTTTTAATTTCTTCTTAAAATGTTGGACACTTATCACACTTAGGGATCCTTTTTGATAGTTTTTAACTAATTGTTCAAGCTGTTCATTTAGTTCAATCAAACTATCTCTTTGTGATTCAATTTTAGTATATTTATCCCTAAGTCGTTCAAAACACCCATTTACCTCGTGAAAATATATAAGTAATTCTGAATGAGTAAGTTTTGATACCTCACTTGGTCCGTCATCATCACTGTCAGTTATTTCACCATAAAGACACAAATTTGCTTTTTCACTTTCACTGCCAGTGCTATCACTTCCATCTTCGTCACTTTCATCCCAAGTAGCTGCAAAACTTCTCCTTTTCAGTTTCTTTCCCTGACCGAGTCGATTTCGGGGACAATTTGGCTTGATATGACTGGGTTTGTTGCATTTGTGATAGATGATTTTCTGTTCTTCTGGGTTGTATATTGCTTTGTTTAATCTGCTCTTTGCTTGTTGATTTCTAACTGGATTGCCATATTTGTGACTCCACCTTTTGAATTTTCTTATTAATAGTGCTAGTTCTGCTTCACAATCATCATCATTATCATCATCATCTTCACTTTCAGTTGTCCCTTTAAGAGCTATTGATTTTCTTCGAGTGTCTCCTCCTTCATGTTCTTCCTTGAATTTCATTTCTATCTCATAAGTGGTGAGATTTCCGACGACTTCTTCAACTTTCATTTGTTTTAAATCTTTCGATTCTTGAATAGCAGTCACTTTTGCTTCAAATCTTCGGGGAAGGACTCTGAGGATTTTTCAGACTATCTCCAACTCCGTGTACGTATTTCCAAGAGCTTTTGATTTGTATACGATATTGGAAAATCGTCCATGCATTTCTTTGACATTTTCTTCCTTCGCCATTGTGAAGTTCTCGTATTCGCTGCTTAGCATGGCAAGGCGAGATTCTTTAACTTGAGATGTTCCTTCGTGAGTCACTTCTAGTGTGTGCCATATTTCCTACACAGTTAGACAATGTGAGACACGATTAAATTCAGATTGATCTAATGAACAGATAATAGAATTCATGGCTTTAGCATTAGCATTTTGTAATTTATTTTCTAGTTCTGTCCATTGATCCTTCGGTTTTTTTATTTCCTGATTATTTTCAATTATAGTTGGCGCTCTATACCCTGTCTCAACAATATCCCAAGCATCAATGGTTTTTAGAAAAATTTCCATCCTATTTTTCCAGTAAGCATATTCACCATTGAACATTGGTGGTCTAACTATGGACTGACCCTTAGCAAAAGCATTATTAAAAGAAGCATTTTAAAAATTCAAACTTTTAAAACAAAAACTGATTTTTTGAAAAATGAATTTTTAAAACAAATGTTGACTTCTATTCCTAGCTCTGATACCACTTGTAGGATCGATTTCACCCTAAAGGGGGGTGAATAGGGTGATAGTATTAATTATAAAAATTAACTACGGAAGCTTATAAAATAATTTCAACACAGATCACAGAATAATAGCAGCACAGAAAAATAGCAGAATAATAAAATGCAGAAATAGAACGACACGGAATTTACCCAGCTTCGGCAAAACCCTGCCTACGTGCTTCCCCCAAGGTTTCTACTAGAAGTTAGATAGTCAGACGCTTACACACGTAAACTTGCAACACCCGCTATCGACTAAACCTAACTCTACGCTCAAAACCCTGCCACAACTCAGCCACTGAGTTGCGAATTCTCAAACTACGCCACGTAGTTTGTGCCCTAGTCACATGACTAGTAAATACAACGATTTAAAAAAGAGTTTAAATTTAAAAACAAATTAAAAAAACAATTTTAAAACCAAAACCCTCTTTAATATAGCCTAAAGTAATTTATTTACAAGGCTGACCCCTCTCCTTTCTTTATTAATTCTGGCCCGTTCCTTTTTCTTGAGAATGGCGGCTTTGTTAATTCTCGTTCGTTCCTCTTTGCGAAATTAGGGCTTTGGAAATTTCAAAGGTGCCGACTTTGGTAGCTTGATCGAATGGAAGATTTATCACTTGTTTGCTTCGTCGATCACACGCTTCTCTGATTTGCTCACGGTCTCTTTGAAATTGATCGAGTTTGTGGTATGGCTTCGGTAAGTAATTTTTCCTCGATTTCTTTATGATTGAATGCTCGAACTCGATTGATTTATGCCGATGATGATTATTGCAATTTATAGGAGTCGAACTCCTAAATTTTCATTCGTCTGATTTCTTCAATATTTTAGTTTCGGCCGTTTGATATTGTTTTGATGCTGATGATTTCATTGACCAAATCAAATTCGTTGCTTGATTATTACGGTATTGATTTATGACTTGGTTTGTTTACTTGGCTATCACGGTTTCGAATTTGACTTGTTCATACTTTGATTTCGGTCATTTTTGGTTTCGTGAATTTCTCGTTGACTTCGGTATGCTTCCACGACTTCGATACTTACATTGTTCATCTCAACTTGGCTTGACTTTGTTCACTGACCTTATTTGCATCTGCAGTGGCATCGTGCTCGAGTACTTGTAGTCTGGTCCATTGATTTTGATCATCCCTGAGCATTTTCGATATTCATATTCTTGCTGTCATTCAGTTTGCATACATGTTGCTTGATATGTTGGTTCGGTCATTAGTCTTCATTTGTGTCTGCATTGTCATGTTGTATTATTGACATGATACTTGTTGCGTTGACTAGTTTGGTTCACCTGTTTACTGTTAGTTGAGTAGCATCTGCTTGTAGTTGTTGAGCTTTCATTATAGTCTGGGTCTTTACTTGATTCATTTATATTGTTCTGCATATATCTATGTAGTTGCTCTGGCCCTGTTGCAGTTCCACTTCATTGGTTGACATTGTGTACATGCTACACTATGTTGATGCATGTTGCAACTTGTACATGCTTTGATTTTCATTTTACTTCACTTGAACTTGCTTTCACTATTCGCAACGAGTCTGGGTTGCTTTGACCAGTTCATTGTTTGAAGTTGCTTCATGTATTCATTGTGTGATGCCATTTTGTAACTGACTTGTATTTATAAGCTGGTCTTTGAGTTTCAGACCATATATGTGTGTTCATGAATGTGTGCATCGACGTACATGCATTTGCCACTTTGAATCTGGTTAGATGGAACTGTCCAGTTGAGCTTGTTTTGTAGTGATGCATTTGTTTGCTTTTGATTCATTTTTGAGGCAGTTTGCATATATGGCCTGATATGTGTTTGTGTACATATTCACTTGGTGGCATTTGGTTGCATATCTATCACTGCACTGTTCGGTCATGCTTGAATTTTATGCTCGACAGTTTTATGATGTTTTGTAGCGCATCTGAGTTGAATCCAGCATGCAGCTCGGATTTGACCTTGTGCTGAAAGTTGTTACATTATTTTATTGCACTTGAGTTAAATCCGATAATTTGGGTTTGACCTGTGCTCACCTGTCCCTGTAAATTTATCAAGTGTATATATCGATATGCATGGCCTTGTGGCATATACAGTGATACACTGTTTATGTCACAAGCTGTTCGTGTATAATGGATTCAAAATTAAATGATGACGAACAACCCAAATAACTGAGGCAAATAATATTTTCAAAATCCATATTTTATTTTATATTGCAAAAATATTTCTTTTTCAATTTTACTGCGTTAGTGAATATTTTTGCAGATTGCTCAGACGCTGGATTCTAACTGGAATGAAGTTGAAGATAAACTACGAGTGTGAGTGATATGTAGTGAGGAATTTATGTAAATTGAATTGTGATGTAATTGAATTTATATCAAAGTTGTATAGTGAATAGCGAGAGCTTGAATTTGTACTATTCAAAATTTTAATAAATATTTGTTTGAATAAAATTTCTGTTTTAATTCAAATTCTGTGTTATTTAATTTTATTTAGCAAATATTTATTTAACCTGTCAAAAATAGTACATTACCAAATACATTTAAATGAATATATATATTTTTATTATCATCAAACAAAAATCATATAATCGCATATTCAACAATATATTGGAATGATTGATTTTCCGCATTATATATCGGATGAGACCCTATGCGCCGCATAATAGCGGATGATATGATATAATCCCATATGCCGCGATATTCCACCTCGAAGTGGAGATGGTATTTTATATTGTGCTAACATCTGTGGATGCATGGAAATAGGTTGGAGGGATCTAACTGGATTCCACAAATTGTTGAATTTATTTTATATGTTGTGATGTGATTTATTGAAAATTGGTGAATGATTATATTGGTGATTGAAATCATTGAAGGCTATGGTTTGGCCGAATATATTTTTGGTATACTAGGATACCGGAAATATATAATTGGATTTTTGGGAAATTAAAGTAGAAAATTTTAAGTAAATTAATTTTAGAGAATTGGATAAATTTAAAAGAAGAAATTTGAGAAGGATAAAGGTTGATTTTTGAAATCCTATTAAATAAATTTTCAAGTATGGGAAAAAGATTTTAACAAATGGATTTTGAGTAATATTGTTTAAAAGTTGAAGAATTTATTTAAAGTTCGAATTTTAAATAGTTTGGGAGAAATAAAGGAATTTATTTTAAAACGAAAGTAAATTTTTGGAAATAAATGAATTTGATTAGGTGTTTGAAAGTGAATATTTGGAAATCGATTTGAAAATTGTATATCAGTGGATATTTGAAAATATAAATTCATGATTGGAATTTCTAAAGGAATGGGTAATTTGTTTTAAAAATAAATATTGGTTTATTTTTTAAAGCGTGGAAAGAAAATTTACGAATTTGGGATATAAATTGAGATAAATCAAGAAGGATTTATTAATTGTTTTAAATGAACTATTTTGGAATGGATAGTGTAATTTCTGTTGAAAGCCGAGTATGTTTTCAAAGTAGCTTTCAAATATAAATTAAAAGTTCTAGAGTTGGTTTTAAAAAGATTGTTGTTGGAGAAATTATTTTCTTAAATTGTTTTTAAATCTTTAAAGTAAATATTTATTAAGTTAATTATAGAAGTGATTATTTTAAAGATTTAATTGGTATTTGATTTAGAAAATGATTATTTAAATAATTACAATCTGCTTAATAATTTTATTTTTAAAATTTGCTTTGGGCCTAAGTTATATATGAGATATTAGTATAAAAATCTCATAATCAATATTTTAAATAAAGTATTAAAAAAATAGTTGTCATTTTAAGTGTTTCCAAGTATATTTTTGGATAATTGATTTAAATTATTTTGAAGTATTCGGACTTGGCAAATTTTCAATGGAAATAAATAATATTTGGAATTTTATTTTGCAAAAAGGGAAAGGTGATTTGAAAATTATTTTCAAAGGGTTGAAGTGTAAAAATATATCTTGCGAAGATATTTTGAAAATAAATAATTTGGGGAAATTATTTAAATTTGATGGTTGTTGTGAATATTGTTTGATAGTTAAATAATCGACCATCAGTATAAATAATTTGGGAAATTATACAGGCTTGATGGTTGTTGTGAATGTTGTTTGATAGTTAAATAATCGACTATCAATATTGGCCTTTGAAATGACATTTGAATTTGTTTTTAAAATAAGCGCTCATTATTTGGATTAGCCGGGAGAGGACATTGAGTCATAAAACCCATTCCGAATAATGATACGATTAAATGGAATTGCATTTGAAGATGGTGTTGAAGACCGGGTATTTTCGAAAAAGAAAGGATTACCTGTCGAATGTCACTGCACTGAGTTGCTTCGGTATAGAGATTTATATCACCCTATGTGATGGGGAGTCCGGACGTGATTGGGGAATATCGGAATTTTGCAAGGGCTTCTTTCCTTAATTAGGGGAAGTGTGACATAGCTTTGACTAGGCTTGAATAGCTTAGATACCAAACTGTCGCAACCTATCCAGGATCTTACTCACGAAATGATGATTTCGTGTCAAATAAACCGATAGAACGATAAATGCTCAATTCCGTTGATCGTGATGATGCCGTAATCTAGCTATCTCCAACCCGTTGATCTCACTAGATGCCGTGTTGAAAGATCTACAATTCGATCGTTGATCGCTCGCAAGTGATACCGAGAATTGGCTTCAAATTCGTTGATTCGCTCACAAATAACCCGAAGATGGAAAGAAGAAGGAGATCATATTCAACTTCCAACAATTGTGGCCAAAGCTCGCATACAAATTTATTTCAAAAATCAACTCCCTTTACAAATGACAACACACCCTTATTTATAGGAAATTACAGCACATACATGCGACTCAACATCACACGACTCACGACCTAACACATACGACTTAACATCATACGACTCACGACCTAACAATACAATACACATGCGACTTAACAATACAACACACACATGCGACTTAACATTACAACACACGAATGCGACTTAACACATACGAGTTACAACATCACACGGCTTAACAATACAGCACATGACCTAACACAATGCGACATAAGAAATCAGCGACTTAACACATAGCACAACTTCAGGAACGGCTTAAGCGACATAAGAATTCAGCGACTTAGGATCATACGCTTAAGAAGATAGCCAGCTTCATGCGATATAAGAAGATAGCACAGCTTTATGCGACATAAGAAATGCGGCTTATCATGGTGTGACTTAAGAAGATACCACAGCTAACGACTTAAGCGACATAAGGAATCAGCGACTTAAGAAATGCAACTTAAGGAACGACTCGAGAAAAGAGGCATAAGTGAACGGCTTATAGAAATGCAGCATACGACTTACGACTTAAGGCAGGCGCGACTTATGGCAGTTGGCATACGATTGACATAACTCGCTACATGAGTTTGTTCCACTCGCTTATCATGGTGCGCTGCATCAAAGTGCCTTCGGTTCCATTCAGACCCAGGATGGACTTGCATGGATGTATGTCTGACGTTACACTTTGAGATGTAGAGCACGTTTCTATCAAATACATTTCTGTTTGTGGCGGAGAATTTATTCTCTTAGTTTAACACCCTTCTCTAAGATGTACGAGCTCAGAGGTTATGTAGTTGATGGTTACTAGCGATATATTCCCAATTTGGTAATGTGGCAAGCTAAGTGTTGATCATTTTTTGATCGAAGCATGGCTTTTATGAAAAGCGTAGCTTTGAGGATAAGACTTCATCGGACCTCACACCCCGAAAATGGTCGAAACAGGAAGGATGCGCCAAGGTTACGGGGGTCGCGCCCATCAGGGTATGTACATTTCCTTCTAGATAAAAAGTGGTATCTGGTATGGAGTCCAGATATTTAACTTGTGTGGATAAAAAGTGGTATTCTTGTATGGAGCCCAAATTATTTACTTATGTGGTTATTGGTTGTTGTTGGTTGTTGAGTTACCTCGGTAAAGGTTAGTCTAGACCAGGGGATGGCATACTCGTAACAGTTAGTTACCTAGTTACAGAGGTAACCTGGCCTTGTGTTGGCAGAGTTCCGGTTAGGTTTTCGGGGCATCCCTCCAGAGGCATACCCTTTTGGAAAGGAAGTTCCTTAGCCTTGACCATTTGTTGGAAATCCAATCACCAAATATGAGCCTTGTATGGTTTTAGTTGTAGAACCTGCCATCTAATATGGTAGTAGGCATACTATAATGGTACATATGCTGGCTAAGATTAATATTATACTTTCGAAATGTTTTCCACGCTACGCATTAATAATAATATCAAAAAAAAATTGCATAACTAGCATGTTTGACGATCATAAGGAGAAATCTCCTCCAAGTGTGCGATTGCATTATCTGTGTGGCGGGAGGCTTTATGATAGTTTCATTTCCCAAAAACATAACAGATTTCTTTTCCTTTTATTTTGTGCAAATAACTGTTTTGAGATCTCACACCAGTCCCATGACTGACCTAGAGTTTATTGTTCCCTTTCAAAACTCTAGGCGCCCATAATTTTCCATACGGGCAGACTAGAGTCAAGTTAGCAGTTGTTCTGGAGCGAAGTCAGGAAGATATGCTGTGGAGATCAGGAAGCAAGCTGGATGGCGAGACGTGTCACTTATATTATGTATTGTCCGTTGCATATGGATTGCTGCAAAAATTCAGTTTCCTTTCAGTCAAGTTATCATAAATGCACCAGTGTTGTATTTTGTTGTTGTAATACTCAGATGATGTAATGTATAAACTGATATAGTTCTTTTGTTTAAAGATTATTCATTTATCTATTATATATTGTTCCGCTGCGAATGTGAGATTTTAATATTGTTTCTGTTTCTTCTTCTTCTTCTTTAACCTTAACGGTTCGGTTTTTCGACATTCGATTGTTCGACATTTGACACAGTGGACGTATTGATGTCGATTTTCGAAAGTCGAAAAATCGGACCGTTACAGAACCGACATCAAAACATCCACTGTATCAAATGCCGAACAATCGAATGCCGGAAAACCAAACCGTTAGGGTTAAAGAAGAAGAAGAAGATAGAAGAAGAAACATAAACAATATTGGTTAAGCGATAACCTTGGCTCTGGTGGGGATTACTCATTAGAGATAGAGTCAGTAGTACTCTAGAATGGGTTTGAGAGTATTAATAGATATGAGCACGTAATTATTAGTGAATACAAAATTGTTTTATATCGTGTTGATTGGTTTGTTAAGTGGGATATGGATTCTGGTCAATACGAGTAATTAACGTTATTGATAGGGATCTCTAAACACTCGTACAGAATAATTCGTCACGATATTGTTTTAAAATAGGGTAAATGAAATAATTTTACCCAAATTATTTTTGTATATAAAAGAAATAAATTTTCCGTGAATTATTATAATTATATATAGTTGCTTGATTGTTAGGAAGTGATAATGTTAAATTATTATCATTGTTGTTGAATAAGAAATTGAAATCATAACTAAAAGCTGAGAAATAAATTCATATACAAATGAGATTTGTGAATGTAAATTGTAAATGTAATTTATAATTTGAAATAGAATTCCAGAGTAATATTTGAGAAGAATTTAAAAGGATTTGAAATTCTGAGATTTGGAAAAGATTAAATTCCTTTGATTTGAAAATGATTTTCAATGGTTTTGGAAAAGTAATGGTGAAATTATTTCGGAAATATTTTTGAATTGGATTTGATATCTGGTGGAATTTAGATTTAAAAATATTTGGAAAATATTTTTGAAAGGATAAAAGCACTAAACTCTTTTCGTTCGCTGGAAAATAATTTCGGTGATGACTGCAGCATCATCGATGTTCATTTTCGAGTTTCCAGGAGAGGAATTGCTGCCAAATTATTTTAAATGGAAGTTGTTTGCAAAACTGGGTTTGGTTTTGGAAATTCAAAGGATAATTTGAATTGATTTCAAAGAAAATGATTTTTGAAATGTTGGAAAGACTCTGGATTCCTATTTAAAATATTTATGGAATCATAAGGGATTTAATAATTTATTAAATTTGGAAATTTGCTTGGAATGAAAATAAGTTGGAAAACCTATAGAAGTTAAAAATTTGAATTAAATTAAAAGTGTGGAATAAATTTTTAAATGGCCAAATGGATTTACATTTCTAAGTAAATAAAATTGGAAACTGGATATTGGAGTTAAATTTAAATTATGTAATATGTAAAATTTGTCAAGTTGGACCAAATGAAACAAAGTATTGAAATAAAATTAGTAAGTGAGATTAATTGAAGAAATGACAAATTAAATATGGTTTGAAATGAATTGAATTCAATATTTATAAAATGAAAGGGAAATTGAATTCAAATAAATTTGAAAATGAAAAATTTGAATAAAAGTATAGATAAAACCAAAGTGGTGAAATGAAATTAAATATAAGGTGTATATAGAATATTTTGAACTTAAGAAATAAAGTGTGAGATTCTTAAGCAAAACTGGCATTGGAGAAAATATTCTCAGTTAAAATTTGAATGAAGTCTTAACAAAAGGAGTGATAAATGGTAATTGAGAATAAGGGATTGAAAATGTGAATAAAAGAAAAGTAAATTGATATAGATAATAATCAATTAGAAATAAATACGTAGGATGTATGTATATTATTTTATTCGCATAGCGATTTGATCCAATTTCGAGCACACAATTTCGAGATAGCTATATCGATCCGAGTTGGGATTTTTCACTCGATTTGCGACGGCGAACCTGGATATGGATTTTTGGTTGATTCTGGAAAATTCTCTATCATAGTTTGCAGCTATGCAAAGAGAATGACGGTTTCTGATCAAGAAACCAGATCTGAGTCCACACTAGAAAGTCGGGTGGACGATACTAGTTCAGAAGTGAAATTGTGTGATCGAGTGAGCGATCGGATTCGGTATTGCGTACGGATGATGTATGGATATCGTACGAACTTAAATGAATAGATATTGAAACTTTTGCTAAGAAATGTATCAAATGAATTTGAATGTTGTAATTGGACATTATTACTAGTGGGATATACAGGTGTTTTAAAAGGAAAAGGGAATTGGATTATTGATTTAAGAAGATAAATTTAATTGCACAACAAAAAGGTATGTATTTAAATTTCTATATGACATTTGATGATTTTGTGGTCTCGCCACATGGTTTTTTGTTTTCTTTTGAAATCTGAAGGCCCATAGTGGCATTTTGTAGTCGTACCGAGCTAACCGTGCAAAGGAGACGTTGGCGAAATTTTTCAAAAATTTAGGGAGTTAGAAAAATTTTGAGAAATTTTTTGAAAATTTAAAATTTCAATTTAAATTTAAATTTGAATTGTGGAGTAAGTAATATTGTTTGGAAATTATGATTAAGGTTGGGAAATTAGTAAGAATGATAGTTTCTTTAATAAAAATTGTTTTGGAAAGTTGAAACTGTTGGTTTTGGGAAAATGATAAATGGGTTATGGATCATTCTTCTTAACTAGTAATTTCGGATGAAATTCTTTTAAGAGGGGAAGAATGTGACGACTTGGAAATTTTGAACATTTGAAAATGAAATCTTTAATTGATTTTAAATATTTAAAAGTTAGTTTCTAACTTGAATTTCAAATATCACTATTTATTTGGCAATTAAATTATTAAATTAATTATTGAAAGTTGGGTAAAAATTTGAATCTTCAGTTTTAAGCTTGTTAAAAAATAATTGATGGCTTAGAAAATTCATATTGATAATACTACAGGTAATAGAATTTTTAAAATTGAATTCGAAAGTGATTTGTTCAGTTTTGAATATATTTCGTTTAAATCGATATTCAAAAATAGCCTTCCGAGGCACAGTCTCAGAATTCGATGAAACCAGTTTCATTGGATCCATAATAGTGTATTATTATCGGATTTCAATTTTCATAGAGTTTGAAATTGTAGTGTGATCATACGACAAGTAAACGCCCTAAAATCTATATTGAAAATTCAATATAAATACTAGTCCAAAAAAGTTATCTCCTCCATACGATCGAATTTAGACTCGGTACCTTTTGCATTGCATTCAAAATAGGGGTTTAACATTATAAATGCCCAGCGGCACGCCTTGATAGGAGATCGAAATTTTAGGCTTCGTTTTCTAAACGATTTAAATTTAAATTTAAAATTTAATATTGTTTTCACAAGATAAATTATATACGTTTCCCCTCTTCTAACACGTAGCGCCTGTTTCAACACTTGTCCATTATTTTTTAACACGTGGCATTTCTAAAATAAAGATAATAAAATTTACTGAAGCTTTCTCCCGTTCAAAATGAAAAATCACAGAAATTTAAAAAAAAATGGCGACAGTCTTCATCTTCTCGTCCCTCTTCTTAAAATCGCATTCTTCCCTCTAAAAAAAATTGAATTCTCATAACCGAAAGTAAAAAAAGGGAAGGCAGTGAATCAAAAAGGAAAAGTGAATCTCCATCGCTCTTCAAATTAAATCGAACCCCTCTTTATACTCTGCCGATTTGAAATCGAAAAAAAAACGAATAGAGCGTTCAAGGCAGAGATGAGGCGAAGAGGTAAGGGCTTACGAGGCGGCGCATCTGGGTAGCTCGCGAAGGCATGCGCATGAGGGAGAAGGACTGGTGGATCGCGAGTTGTTCTCGCGCAAGCACGACGTCGTGGTAGAGGAACGAAGGTGGTAGTTCAAGTGAGGCATTCGAAGGGATAGACGATGTAGGCTGGCGATTCGAATTGAGGTGATCTGGAGATGACTCGATGGCAGTAGAGGTGTTGAACTTCGAAAGGTATATTATGGGATTTGATTAAATTTTATAATTATTTGTTAAATTGAATTTTTTTAAACTATCTTTGTGTTTATCTGTTCTTTGTTGTCTCCTTGTCTAGCAAATTTCGAGGACAAAATTTTCTTAAGGGAGGAATCTATAACGATCCCGTTTTTAAATCAAATTTAAATTGGTAATTAATATAATTTTTGGGATTAAATTGTGAATTAATTTGAAAATTTTCCAAAAACCTATAAGATTTGTCTTTGTTTATATATTTATATATAAATGATGGTCAATAGAATTTTAGTTGAAATTCAAAAATAAATATCTTACAAATAAATTGGATTTAAAAAATTTATATTTTAAGAAACTAATATATATGTGTGTGTTTATTTATTGATGTATAATTAAATTTTAAATCATATTCTTTAAAAGTTATATAAGCATAAGTAATATAAAATGTATGAATACAAATATAATAACAAGGATAAATAGTATGGTTTAAATTCAATATAATACTTTTCAAAATTTATTTAATGTTAATCATATATTTTCAAAACACTTAAGATAATTATTTAGTAAGTTAAAAAGTATAATAGCTTGAGTTTAAGGTTAAATAAGGATCAATATTCTTTCTTTTAAAATTTTACGAGAAATAAGTATGGTTTGTAACAAATGAAATATATATATAAACATAATTAATAAAAACAAACCCTATGTAAATATAAAAAATTTAATAAAATTTAATAAAGAGGTTTAAACATAAAAATTATTTAGTTTTGACATTTGTAAATTATATAATACATGCATTGACAAATGTTTGATAAGTAACATACAAATAAACAAGTGGCAACATTTTCTTTAAAAATTTAAATACATAAATAATATGTTGATGAGAAAACCAGGCTATTCTCGGTTTTAAACTTCTCAAACTAAAAACAAAACCAGATCAAAAGAAAAAGAAAACAAAAGAAAATTATAAGCTGAATCAAAACAACAACAAACCAGAGATAAAAGCTTCAAACAACTGCAAGATCAACTCAATATTTATCAAGCAAAAATCATCTTAAATAAAGCAGATTCAAAGTCAACTGGAAATCAAAGGAAAACACAATCAAGTACAGACCAAATCAAATACAAAGTTCCAGATTTAAAAGATAAGCCCGTTCTCTGCTTTTATATAACACTGAGTAAACTAACCCATCTAAACTTAAAGCTGTGATATATCTTGATGTTTTTACTTGTTGTTGTTGAGAAAAATGTAGTATAGAATGAAAATATATCTGCATGTGTGTGTGTGTGTGTGTGTGTGTGTGTGTGTATGAATTAAAAATATGCATGTACAGGCATATATACCTGTTCTTATGTTTACAGGCTTGAAACAAAAATCAAAATCAAAATCTCTTACATCCTTCACTTATAAGCTTGGATGTATAAATGAAAAATGCTTGAATTAATAAGATAGTTGTTTTAAAAATGGTTTCCAGTGAAAATATTGGGTAAATGTTTCTGCAAGAAGAAAATAACAGAGATGAACCATTATAAGTCAAAAATCGATCACCTCATTTTCATGATTTGAATTCATGATCAGATATGTTGTGGAAAATAATGATTTTTGATAATCGTTTCATAATTTTTAAGTTAGTATACGACGAGATATCTCAAATTTGAACGGAATCTGGTTTGTGGGCAAATTCCGGCGATGGCGTGGGTTATGGACCTCGGGATCATGGCTGGAGGAAGGTGGAAGACGGGGGAACTCAGGAAAAATGGTCGAAGCATTTATAGTTGGTCGAGGTGGAGGCACGGTGGCTTTGTAGGCTTTTAGGCCCAGTTTGGTCGACGAGGTTTAAAAGGAAATTCGTTGTCGATGGTGGATCGGAAGGGACCGGATTGGGGGAAACTCAAGCGTTTGTTCGTGTGCAGCTTTGGATGAAGTCGCATGATCTCTGGTGGACGAGATCGTCGGTGCGAGGCAATTTTGTCAATGGGTTTGATTCCAAAAAATTGATCAAGAAGCTAAATTTCGATTTCCGACGAAATCATCAGAGCTGGATGGTCGTGGTGGATGAGGGTGTGGTCGTCGACGTGTTGGAGGCTGCTACGATGGTCAGAGATGACCAGATGGTCGGTGCACGTGCACCTGTGCACATTTGTGCCTGGTTGATCGAGTTGTTGGGGAAGAAGCATTGTTATCGGGACGAACTCGAAGTATTTTGCGGATTTACTCGAAGTCGTGATGACGCGAGGTTTGCATGAGGTTGGCTCGGGGATTTTATTAGTTTGGCCCGGGTTTTTGTTAAGATGAAGTGATCAAGTGTTTAAAGTTTATCAAAAGGAATAAGTTTTGAAAAAAAAATATAAACGAAGTTTCTAAAGCAAAGTATTAACAAGTTTAAACAAGTTTTTCAAAGATTTAAAATGTTTTGAAATTGTTTGTTTAAAAGTAATTACATAATAGGTTAATTTCTAAATGTTTTCAAAGGTGATTTAATGATGTAATTAAAAAAGGATAAATTACTTAATGTATTAAAGGATGGTTAATTAATTAATGTACCTAGTTAAGGGAATAATTAATTTATTTATTAATTAAGGTACTCGATTTAAGGTCAATTAATTTGTGTAATCAATTTAAAGGATTGATTTATTACTGTAATTCATTAATAATAATTACTTAATGAAAGTAATTAAAGAATAATTACTTAGTGTCATTAATTAAGGTGGGTAATCAATGGATAATTACTTAGTGTGATTTATTAAAGGATAATTAATTACTTAAAGGTAATTACTTAATGAAAATTAATTAAAATTAATTAATTAATAATTAAAGGTTAATCAATATAAGTAATTAGGGATAATTAATTAAGGGTAATTAATTACTTAAGGTTAATTACTTAATAAAAGTAATTAAGGATAATAAATAAATTAATGATTAAAGGTTTATAATTACTTTATGTAATTAATTAGGGTTAATTAATTATGTAATTAAATTAAGGTTAATTTATTTATGGAATAATTAATTAATTAAGGTTAATTAATTAAGTTGGGTAACTAAGGTTGATTAATTAAATTCATTAATTAATATAAAAATGGTTTGTAATTAATTAATTTTAAATCAAGCAGGGTTAGGTAATTAATTCATAAATAATTAATCTATTTTGAGATTAATTAAATTAATTATAATAATGTGATTGATTAATCTTGCTTATGGATGATTGGATTATATTAAATGCCTTGAATTGTTTGAATATCTCTGATGTGTAATATGTGATGTTCTGCGATGTAAATTGTTTTGTATTGAGCTGTAACAAATGTAATTTATTTATCCGTGATGAATTTACATATTTATCTGTGAATGAACGATAAGAATTATAGGATTATACCGCTTATCGATATTGTTGTGCTTGAATTGATGATGGTTGAGATATTTTATTGTTGCCTTTGAAACCCCTGGACTACGCTACACACACAAATATGATTTTCACGGGAAATTGGTTATGTCATGGGTTTTTGAATTTAATATTATTTTATCCAAAATGGTGAAAGAATTTCAAATTGAAATTTTGAATCCAAAATGGTTTGGAAGTGTAATTTAGTTAAATGAGAGAAACCTTTAAAAAGGGATTTTTGAGGTTAAAAATTATTTTGAATATAATATGGTTTGAAAAAGGGTTATACACTTTATATAATGTATAGATATGGATTTTAAACCATTTTAAAAGTATTTTAAATAAATATTTTTTGGAATTTGAATTTAATTCAAATAAGAACTTGCCGAGAATACGGCAGTTCGCTGATTTTCTTTTAAAGGGCTATAACTTGAGTAAATTTGATCGGATTTTCCAAAAACAAAAGAATTTTGTTTTCAAATGATAACAGCTTTCATATAAAGAAAGAACTTCTAGTTTTTGTTGAAAGAATTTCAAGTTTGAAATGGAAATTGTTTTGAAAGCTATGAATGAATCATTGTTAAAGATTGGTGAACTTTGTTTTCAAATTGAAGAGGATCTTAAAGGTGAATCTTTTGTTTAAAAGATTAAAGTAGAAATTTGTTTAAACCATTCAGAAGGAAAGGTTTTGGGCTAAAAGTAGCAACTTAACCGAGATCCCAATATATCCATATGCTTTTTAAAATAAGCGCTCATTATTCGGTTTAGCTGGGAGAGGATTTTATGTCATAAAACCCATTCCGAATAATGATACGACGAAATGGATAGCAACTGAAGACGGTGGTGAAGACCAGGTATTTTCGAGAACGAAAGGATTACCTATCGAATGACTCTGCACTAAGTTGCTCCGGTATAGAGATCTCCATATGTAATGGGGAGTCCGATCAGGATTGTGGATACCCGGATTTGCAAGTACTTCTTTTGAAGTACCTTCGGTTCCATTCAGACCCAGGATGGACTTGTATGGACATATGTCTAATGTTACACTTTGAGATGTAAAGCTGGTTTCTATCGAATACATTTCTGTTGGTGCGCGGAGAATTTATTCTCTTAGCTTTACACCCTTTTCTGAGACGTACGAGCTCAGAGGTTATGTAGTTGATGGTTACTAGTGATATATTCCAAATTTGATAATGTGGCATGCTAAGTGCTGATCATTTGTGGATCGAAGCATGACATTTGTGAAAAGCGTAGCTTTGTAGACAAAACTTCATCGAACCTCACAACTCAGAAATGGTCGAAACAGGAAGGATGCGGCAAGGTTAGGGGGATCGCGCCCCTTAGGGTATGTGCATTTCCTTCTGGATAAAAAGTGATATCATGGTATGAAGCCTAGATATTTAACTTATGTGGTTGTTGGAATTTGTTGGTGTTGAGGATCCTCGGATAAAGGTCGGTGACGACCGAGGGATGGCATACTCGTGACAGTTAGTTACCTAGTTATAGAGGTAAACTCGCCTTGTGTAGGTAGAGAGCCGGTTAGGTTCTCGGGGCGTCCCTCTAGGAGCGTACCCATTTGGTGAAGGAAGTTCTTTAGCCTTGTCCATTTGTTGGAAATCCAATCACCCAAGACGAGCCCTGTACAGTTTTAGTTGTAGAACCTGTCATCTAACATGGTAGCTATAGTAGGCATACTATAATGGTACATATGCTGGCTAAGATTAATATTATACTTTCGAAATGTTTTCTACACTATGCACTAATAATAATATCAAAAGGATTTTGCGTATCAAACATGTTTGACTATCATAAGGAGAAATCTTCCCTAAGTGTGCGATTGCATTGTGTGTGTGCTAGGAGGCCTTATGGTAGTTTCATTTTGCAAAAAGCATAGCGAATTTCTTTTTATTTCTTTTTGTTTTGTTTTTGTTCAAATAAAACTATTTTTGTTTGTTCGCACGAGTCCCATGACCGACCTGGAGTTTATTGTTACCTTTCTAAACTCTGGGTGCCCACAATTTTCCACATGGATAGCCTAGAGTCAGATTATCAGATAATCAGCTAGTAGATGTAGATTCGGTAGCCTTCAGTGTTTGGTTTGGTAGCATTGTGAATCTTTGAAGTCTTTGGTCTGCACTGAGTTTGCTTAACTCAGCATGATGGTGGTTCGAGCTTTTGGTTTGAGTCTTTGGAGCTTTAGAGCAATGGGGAAGCAGTCTATTGGATTCTATCTCTCTTTCTCTCTTGAAGATCATATTGGAGATTTTTCTTTCCGTTGTTGTATTTTGGCTCTGATATTGTTGATCACTTCTTGTTGTATCAAATTATTGTATCCAATTGTGTATCAATAAAGTTATTCATTCTGTTTTCCCTGTGTTGTTATCACCTAATGTTGTTATAAGCTCCGGCGAATCAGATTTCGACGTTTGAATCTACGACATTCGAATACGGGTGAAGTATGGATGCCGATTTTCGAGCGCTAGATTTCGAGTCGTGACAAGTGGAATGGATTTTATGACTCAATGTCCTCTTTCGGCTAATCCGAATAATGAGTGCTTATTTTGAAAATAAGTGGTTACATTCAGATTTCAAGTAAGTCACAACAAATTTCCACTTTGATCTTTTAAACAAAAGATCCATCACTAAGATTCGATGTAGTTTTCGGACAACCATTTGGAATCCGATCCCCAAATACGAGCCCTGTACGGTTTTAATTGTAGAACCTGCCATTTAACATGGTAGCTATAGTAGGCATACTATAATGATACATATGCTGGCTAAGATTTATATTATACTTTCAAAATGTTTTCCACACTATGCACTAATAATAATATCAAAAAGATTTTGCGTATCAAGCATGTTTGACTATCATAAGGAGAAATCTCCTCCAAGTATGCAATTGCATTGTGTGTGAGACGGGAGGCCTTATGGTAGTTTCATTTTCCAAAAGCATGAAAGGATTTCTTTTCCTTTTCTTTTGTGCAAATAATTGTTTTAAGATCTTACACCACTCTCATGACCGACCTGGAGTTTATTGTTCTCTTTCTAAACTCTGGATGCCCATAATTTTCCACACGGTCGGCCTAGAGTCAGGTTATCTGTTGTTTTGGAGCGAAGTCAGGAGGTATGCTGTGGAGATCAGGAGACAAGCGGGATGGCGAGACGTATCACTTATATTATGTAGTATCAAGTTCAGTTTTCTTATGGATAAGTTGTCATAAATGCTTAGTGTCGTGTTTTGTTGTTGTAATACTCTGATGATGTAATGTATAAAGTTCTTTTGTTTAAAGATTATTCATTATCTATTATATATTGTTCCACCGTGAATATGAGATTCTGATACTGTTTTGTGTTTTCTTCTTCTACCTTCTTCTTCTTTAGCCGTAACGGTTCGGTTTTCCTGCATTCGATTGTTCGATATTTATAGTGGATGTATTGATTTTGATTTTCGGGCATCGAAAAATTAGGTCGTTACAATGTGGAATGGAGTTATGTACATTTCAGAAATTTTAGTTTGTTGCATGGATGCTCAAGCAAATGAAGTGGAATTAATGTTTAGCATCTCTTAAATAGGGAACGCCAATTTCTGCAAATGATACAATTTATTAAAACCTGTGGAATTATGATGACTTTTGTCATAATTGACTTTTGTTAGATGCATGGACATTGTTTTCATGGAAACTTTTTTGGATCCAAAGTACTGATTGTGGTATCATAGTATCCATCTCCATGGTTCATAAAAATCGATCAATGCCAAACAAGAAAAAGATACGTAAAAAGATAGACATGAGTAACCTACTTGAAGACTAATAATAATCAATCACCATAAAGCTTTGTTTTGCATGAATTATGCATACTAGAAAATATAGGCACTAGGCAGTTCAATGCACTTTTCTAGATGTAACTAAGCACCACTGTACATTTGTTTTTTTTTTTTTGGAAAAAGGTACTTTATTAACATGAAAAAAGACATATATTTCCATGATATGCCTCATTAAAACCTCGTAACCCCCCTAACCTAGATGGGTACCTTACAAGGAAAAAGAGTACATATCATTTCCATATATTAACAGTACAAAATCATGATTGTTGAGACCAAGATGTTGAACAAATGGAGGAGTAATACTAGAATTGAAACAACACTCAAAACCATCCGTAAAATCATCCTGGGCAACAATCATATTAAAGTTAATTACAAAGGACAAATCAAAAGACACAAAGCCAAAAATCGACTACACGTGTAGAGAAGCAGCGACATCGTCTTGCAAATGCGGTAAGTACCATAGGAAGGTAATTAGAACTCATGAGGATAAGATAGCATCGGCTTAGACTTAACTCAAAGAATGGGGGAAATTAAGAGCCGATCTCATACTTATCGGTCCTAAATTTCGTATCTTCGTATTTAATTCATAGCAGGAAGGAGAGCGGGCAAGTGCAGAGGCAGCTGGAGTGCAACCGAGAGGACCTTTAAGGCGGATAATGGTGCTTGTTCAATTGCTCTTTGAAGTTCATGTTGTTCAAGATAATTCTCGTTTTCGAGCTTAGCACTTTTTTTTCCAGGGTATATTGCACTAGAATCCTAACATCTTGTACGATTAGGGTGGTTCTGACATCCTCTGGCATCTCAGTTCCTCCGAAGACTCTATTGTTCCTTTCGCACCATATGTTCCAGATCAGGGAAGTGAAAGTAATATTGGTGATTTGTCTTAGTGCACTGTTCGTCTCTTATCTTTGCTTGATACATTCCAGTATGTGGTACAGATCATTAGGTTGGTTACAATTGACATTAATTTTCAGCATAATGTTGAATAAGATTTTTATCGAATATGAGCATTGAAAAAATAAGTGGTCTCTGTTTTCTACTGCATCTGAGCAACATTATGGTTCCATCTGCTCACACGTTCCAGAGTGTTTAGTTTGTTTTGTATGGCCATGAGAGCACATATAGACATTTTTGGCGCACACCCCTTATCCCAGATAATTTTGGACCAAAAATGTTCTATGTGTTTGTTTCTGATATGATTCCAAGCTGTTTTCATAGAGCATTTTTCATTGCTATTTAGGTACCAGACCCAGTAGTCCTCTTCTCTGTGCGTTTGGATGTTTATGTTATGGATGATATCATGAACTTGAGTAGGGATATTATTCATGCTTTGTTTCCAATTATTATTAGATATGAGCGTAGAGACTTTTGCATTATACTGATTAGCCCCATCCATGTTCCTTTCACCAGTTATATTGAGAAGTGTGAGTCCATTGATCCAGGGGTCTAGCCATAAGTTTGTTGTTTCTCCATTGACAGTATTCCTGTTAATGAGACCACTACACCACTTTCTAGCACGAAGCATTGTTTTCCATGCGAATGAGTCAGATGTTTTGCTATCAGTAGACCAAAAGTTGTCTTTTTTATTATATATGTTATTTGTCCATTTAGCCCATAATGATTCACCATTGATAAATTTCCATAAGAGATTAACAGCCACTGCTTTAGATAAGTCTTCGATTTTCCTTATCCCAAAGCCTCCTTCACTCTTAGTTTTACATACATCTTCCCAGAGAGATTTAGAATTCCCTAAAAAATTGGCACACAGTGAATTTATTCTCTGAATAACTGTTAGAGGGAGTTGAGTGAATTGCAGCCAAAATTGAATGATTGGGTGGATTACATTCTTTATTAACTCAGCTCTTCCACTTATGTTAATCATTTTATTCTGCCATTGACTGAACTTTTTATTTATCTTATCTATCAGCATTCCAAAATCCCTTGCTTTTAGTTTGTTGTATGATAAAGGGATGCCCAGGTAGGTTATTGGTAGTCTGCTAATATTTAAGTTTAGCATGTTAGCTATTTGGGTTTTGTTTGTGGCACCTTTACTAAAAAATAGCATGGATTTGTTGCTGTTTAACTCTAGACCAGCAGTACAATTTAATTCTTAATTCTTGAAATATCTGCTTGATACATGTGGCATTTTCAATAGATGCTTTGGACATGATCAGGATGTCATCTGCATATATCAGATGTGTTATTATTGGTTTTGTTTGGTATATGGGTTTTATATTACCTTTGAGAATTTCCATGTCAAATTTTATAGTTAATAGTTCCCTAGCAATGGCAAATAGATACGGGGAGAGGGGGTTGCCTTGTCTAAGGCCTCTTGAACTGTTGATGAATCCATAAGGCGAGCCTTCTACTAGAACCATAAAAGTGGGAGTAGATATACATTCATAAATGAGATTCACAAACTGGGCGGGGAAATTCATTGAGATCAGCATATGATGAATAAATTCTCTATTGATTCTATCATATGCCTTATGCAAATCAATTTTCAGACATAAGTTGTTCGAGTTTTTCCTGTTGAAACTTCTGATCATTTCATGTGCCATAAGAGAATTTTCAATGATAATTCTTCCAGGAATAAAAGCATTTTGGTTGTAGGAGATAAGGTTATCTAGATATCTTTTCATGCGAATACAGAGAAGATTAGCTAGAATTTTGTACAACACATTGCATAGAGATATTGGTCTGAAGTCAGTCATGTCTATTGCATTTGGAATTTTAGGAATAAGGCATATAAATGTATGATTGATTTCTTTAATGATTTTCGCAGAGTGGAGAATGCCATTCATAGCATTGCATAAATCATTTTTGATTTGATCCCAGTGGAGTTTGTAAAATTTGGAGTTAATGCCATCAGGACCAGGGGAACTATTGTCATTTATTTGAAAGACTGCACCTTTCACCTCCTCTAATTGAAAAGGTCTGCATAAATCATATTTTGCATGTTCTGACAGGATTTTCTTGCAAGTTATGTCTGGAAATTGAAATGTGATGTTCAGCATATTGAAAAGATTTGAAAAATAGTTGATAGCTTGAGTAGCTATACTTTGTGATGCTGAAGACCAAACCCCCTTGTTATTGAGAATAAGATTATTGCTCCTACCTGTTTTCATAGGTTTAATTTTGGAGAAAAAGAATTCGGTTGGTTTATCTCCTTTCGTTAGCCAATTGATTTTCATTCTTTGTAAGTTTTCAGCTGCAATACATCTCATAATTTCATGTATTTGAGAATTTTTACCAATATACTCTTCTGAAATATTGATATTAAGAGGATCTCGGACTAGTTGATTGTATATATTGTTTGCATCCTCTTTTAATTTTTCCAATTGAGAGTTTAAATTGGTTTTTGGTGATGTCCAGGCTTTCAAAGCTTTCTTTGCATTTTTAATTTTACAAAGGAGAATATATAGATGGTTACCCATTTCTTCTTGCTCCAATGCCAGCTGAACTGTTTGCAGGTACCCTTTTTGCAGATGCCACGCGTTGTTGTATTTGAAAGGTATGGGATTTTTATCTCTTTTTACCTGAGCAAATTTAACCATTATAGGGGTGTGATCGCTAATAGAGTGGTTTCCAAAGTTTATGCCAAATTGATTTATTTTGTCTGTCCATAACTTATTTACAAAAACCCTGTCAATTTTGCTGTGCATAGAGAAATTGAGCCCTCCTCTCCAAGTGTAGTGGTTTCCTGAGAAAATAGGTTCGATGAGATTAGATTTGTTAATGCAGTCCAGAAAATTCTGTTCCCCTTTTTCATTGTGTATGCCGTTATTTAATCTATCAGTAGAGGTTAAGATAGCGTTGAAATCTCCTGCCACTATCCAAGGAAGATTAATTTTCAGAGATTGATCATAGATGTAATTTCATAGATCTTGTCTTCTTAATTCCTCATTAAATGCGTAGGTGGAGGTACATATCATGCTAAAGCCACTAGCATTATGTAGGATGCATGATAGATACTGATCATTCGTGTGACAAATAATGGAAGACCACTAAGTCGAATCCCATAGAATTAAAATACGACTCTTATGGTCATCTGAGATGTTGTGAGAGAATTTCCATTTTGGGTGAAGTTCATTCGTAAATTTTTCAATACTATATAATGATAATTTATTCTCTAGTATACTAACAAAAGAGAATCTATTACTGTTCACGAGATTAATGATTTCCAGTTGCTTGGCATGGGCATTCATGCCCCTTATGTTCCAGAATAGGAACTCCATCAGTTAAATACTTTCAGAGTTGCTACTGTTTTCTGGGGAGGTAGCATTCCCTTGTATTTTTGCTTTCTTTGAAATTTTGTTTTTTCCTTTAAGCTGACTAACCATGGAAATCCAAGCAGGGTTGTCTACCACGTCAGTTTGGGCTGTTGCTTTGAATTCGAATGGGGCCTCATCAGTTCTGGTTTTCCTTGTGTGGCATGGTTTGGCATTGAAAGTAGAAATGGAGTCTTTTCCTATAGGGCCAGCTCCTGTAATCATGTCAGGGCATTCCTCAGTGGAGTGAATTGTTTGGACTGATTGTTTTCTGCGAAAGTATCCCTTTTTTTTATATTATTGTTATTTTCTTTGTTCAGATTGTTTTGAGTAACAATTGTATTAACGTTCGAATTGACTGTATTGAGACGGACGTTTATGTCTTCAGTTGGCATGTTCTGATCTGTTGGGTTAATATCTATCTGAGTGAGGTGCTGTTTAGCTGAAAGTTCTATTTCTACGTGGTCTGTAATTATATTGGAAGTGGGCTGGAAAGTTTGAGTTTTTTCCATGCTGTTTTCATTTTGTGTTTGAGTATTTCCATCTTCGTCAATGACCATGTCAGCTTCTGCTTCCGGTGTGTGCTTCTCATTTGCTTTTGGCTTCCAAGCTTTATGAAATTGGCAGTGAGTTTCGTTATGACCAAAGCTAGAACAATTTGTGCACTTCGATGGTTTCCATTCGTATAACACTTCTTGCCAAATCATTTTGTCTTCTTCAGTTATAATAGGGATTTTACAGGGGAAATTAAAGGAGTTTTTGATCTCAATTAGTACTCTTGCGTACGCAATTTTGATGATACCTTCTGTGAATTTATCCATTCTAATTGGGACACCTAGCACCGAAGCAATGCGGCTAATTCCTTCCTCTGTCCAGTAGTCTAGAGGAAGATTAGGAAGGCGAATCCATATTGGAATAGTATGTAGGAGTTCTTTGTTTAATTGCATTCCCAAAGACCATCTTTTCATCATCATCAACTTTTTATTATAGAAATATGGGCCTCCTTCCAGAATATTATCACAATCTTGTTTATTGTTAAATTTTATCACATAAAAGCCATTTTCTTTTGAGTAAATCGAGAATTCATCGGTAGGTTTCCAGACTCTATGAATATAGTCTTTGAAATATGGATAGTATGGTTTAGGCCCGACTACATATACTACTATAGCATTATCCCACTGTTTCTTTGCTTTTAGAACGACCTCATCCGACATTTTGGCACATTGAACGGAATTCAATTCGCGCGGTTGATAGAATTTTATAGGAACAAGAGTAGGTATGTTATTACCTTTAACCACTTCGCTCCACGCTCGACTAGCAGTGGTAGAGAAGTTCCATCTGGTAGGAGCGGATCTGACGTCAGATTGGGGTGATTGACTATCATTGTTCATGGGATTGTGCTGATTGAGATCTTGCTGCCAATTAGGGTTTTTCCCTTTTTGTTGAGAAGGGGCGTTTGTCTTGTTACCAGCTCTAAGATGAGGAGGAGATTTCATCGCTCTTTTCCATTTACGCGATACAACGGTTTTGAATCCGTCATTATCACATGGAGGGAGATCTTCTTGAGATAGGGGGGAAAGCCTGGCGGAGCTTCCAGGGCGTGATATGAAGGATCAGGAGGTCGGCTGGGTTGAGGATCAGGCGACAGGGCGGCGAACGTCATTGAAGGCGAGGAGGAGGGGTCGGCGGCGAACGTACATTTGTTTCTTTAATGTATACACAAAAGAGAAAAAACAGAAAATACATTGACTTTTTGTGAACCTAACTCCATATCCTCTTTAGATCGCTGAGGTCATTTGAGAAAAAGAATCCACATGAAACATCTTAAAGTTTTTTAGTTATATGGGTATAACCTTTAAAAAAATTTGCACTGTATTGTAATATGAGGCATATAATAAATTATCAAATAAATCTTTAACATATTAATTCGCTAGAATAAATACATATTTGATAATATGTATTGAATTATCTATTCCATTTATACAAGTCATATGATTCTTTCATCAATGAGATCATACTAATCTACTATCTATATTCATATTTAATTGTGATTCCGCTATCTATATGCATGTAATCACTTTATTGATATTTGTGCAGTTAAGTACATATATCTATCAATAGGATGGTGTATGCACATGTAATTACTTGATTATATATGGTTATTTACCGCCAATGTATTTTGAGCAGGAGCGCAAGCAAACAATTGTTGCAAG
Source organism: Allium cepa (assembly GCA_030765085.1). Lineage (NCBI taxonomy): Eukaryota > Viridiplantae > Streptophyta > Magnoliopsida > Asparagales > Amaryllidaceae > Allium > Allium cepa. Next base: position 606,011,671 of record CM060938.1, on the reverse strand, counting down.
CAAAGTTTAATATTTCGCTTTTCATTTTCGTTCCTCTTATTGGTAGTTTTTGAAATTTTAGTTCTGTTTCGAAAATTTCGAAAATTCTGTTTAGTTAATTTCGGTATATTTTTCTACAAATACAGTAATTGTTCAATACCTAGCATAAATATACAGTATATTGTTTTATAGAAATATATCATACGTAGATTTAACTAATTTTAATAAAACTTAATTATTATGTATCATAAATTAAGATTAAACTTAAATGCATTTTATGCCATTTGATGGAAAAAGTTTAAACTACATTACTTGTACTTCGAAAATTAGAAAAATGCATTAAATATGGGGAACATTTGTCATACATTTTTAATAGGTTTGAAAATACACAAAATATCTCTCCATTTTAATTATAAGTTTCACATTCTTATTTTTAAACGCGATAAAAAGATTTTCCTAAATACTCTTGCATCTTCTCCTAACAAAACGTAGAACTCTTTCATTTTTTTTTATCAATTAACATCTTAAAAAAAGAAACCTAATCGCCTTAATTATAAATCGAAATTAATTGCTACTTCAAAAATCGATGTACGAATCGAGTCCAGAACTGAAAAAACTGAGATTCAAAGATGAAAACAATACAAAACGAAAAATCGAATAATGTCTATTGGAAAATTTCATCATTTTGATTTTTATTCTATTTTAGTAACTAAATTTGATAAAATTTGCAAATATTTGTTAGAAAAGTTAAAAAAACATTTACATACAAACAATATTATGCCTAACTTAATGCATCAAAATAGTTACATGAAAATTTAAACATATTTTCCCAAATTAGTATACAATATTCTGAATTAATATAGAATTTTCTGCAAATTGTTTATAGTAGTAAAAGTTTTATATAACTGCACAATTTTATGCAATTATATGCAATAATTGCAGCCATATATGCGATAATTAGTATTTGCAGACAAATCGCAATTATTACAAACTAGCATTGTGGTACAATTTTTGCAGTCAAATATGCAAATATTGATAAGTGCATGAAACGTTGCAAAAATATTGTTGACATTTACAGTGAAGGGTTTAACTATACAAATAAAAATGCAAAAGAATTTCAACACGCATTTTCTCATCTATATGCAGATATGTTGTTTATTTCTAGTTATATGCAATTTTATTGAAAGTTGTAGATATATATGTAATTATTATGAATAGTTACATGCATCTTTGCAATTACTATTAACCATTGCATTTTTGAATGTATTTCACTTATGAAGTTATGAATTGCAATATTTTTAAATGCATATTTGATATGCATCTTAAAATTACAGCTGTTATATGAAAATTTTAACTGCATATGAAATATGCAGTTAAAACATATAATTAAATGATGCAAATTTTAAGTGCATTTTACCTTTGCAGTTAAAAAGTCATAAGATTTTTATTATACCTACAGACATATATGCAATTATTATGAATAGTTGCATACATGTTTGCAATTATTTATGAACAACTGTATTTTTAACTGCATTTCACTTATGCAGTTATAAATTGCACCATTTTTAACTGCATATCTGTTATACAGTGAAAAATAGCACATGTTAAATGCAATTTTTACCTGCATATAACATATGCAGTTAAAACATACACTTGAACCATGTAAATTTTGAAGTGCATTTCACTTATGCAGTTAAAAATTCATAAGATTCTTATTATACTTGCATACATCGTATGCAGTTAAAAATTGCAATCGTTAAATGTGTTTTTTAATTGTATACTTGATACGCAATTAATAAATATCGCTGTTAAATGCAAATTTTAATTCCATTTTACATATGCAGTTAAAAACTAAAAAAATCAACTGCATTTTACATATGCAAATTTTAATTGCATTTTACATATGCAGTTATCAACACCCATAAAATTCTAAAATAATTCTCGATAACTGCTGAAAAATACACATTTATTTAGATAAATAATGGTTTTGATAAATACACCCATGAAAGCAATTACTTACAATAATTGCAGTAGAGTTTGCAGTTATTTTACTTAACTGCATACAACTTTGCATTTATATACGAGATTAAAAATAATGTTTCTTTAAACAAAAAACATCATATTATTCGAATTACTTAATTTAACTTATACTTGCTATGCATAATTATACAAAAAACATTGCTAAATTATCAAAAAATTGCAAAAAACAATAATACAAAGTAGATTGAAAATTAAATCAAGTGTTTACCTGCAAGATAATGAAGTCATAATGAATCGCAAAAAAAATCGAACAGTAAATCGTATTAAATCTGATTTTCCTATGAAGATTTCAAATCTTGATTGCTACTGCAATTACACGAGAATAATGGACATGAAATGAGGGTAATTAGGGAAAATAAAATATTATAAAAAAATTAAAAACCGGATTTACAAAATTTAAAATGAAAGAAGTTTTAACTATTAAATTAGATTATAGGAACGCGCACTCACACATGTTTAAAGGAATAAAAGTCTGTAATGCAATAAATGACCGCATCTTTCTCCACTTTCCTCTCCATTCATCTTCCCTTTTGCTTTAATAAACTTTTTTTCTCACTAAAGCTTCCAATAACAAAACGAAACTGCTACTGATTTTGTAGTTTTTAATATTTTTACATGCATAAGGCCGAAACCGGATTTTAGACCCGATTCCATTTCGGTACTAACCGGAACTAAAACGGAATGGATTCCGATCTGAATTTCGAACTATGGTTGTAAGGCAACTATAACTTTGAAACAGGTGCTACCAAAAAATGATTTATTTTCAAAAGATCACAATAAACAGCCATTGCATTAGACAGTAAGTGCATCAAAATCCGTATACTAGCATGGGTTCGCACTAATTCTAGTTATATTTACTATATTTAGTATTGTCAAATTATGCATGGAATGCCAACTTAATAAATTTTCATTCAACCGGTGATTATACTTGATATACTAAAGTACTACATGATATTACTATCCTATTACCAACAGTAGGGGCCTCTGTAACATGGCTTAAATTTAGTAAACAAATCTATGTTTAAGAAAACATAACAATGTCTTCCGGGGCATTCGTTTTTGTGACATAAAGAGTAAAACACACAAAAAATAACATTAAGTCGACAAAATAATCACTTTATATGATATAATTATCATATTTTTGAAAAATAGGCATATCATGCATTTACATTTTCAAAAATAGAACCACAGGTTTAGTGATTGTATAGTTTCTAACCATCTAAGTGGCTGCACATGTTATAGCCTCTTATTTTACCGTCAAACAACTTTTTTTTTAAAGAAATCCCAGTTGTACAAATTTTATTTCTTTCTCTTAACCTTGCATTTTTGGACTTATTTGTTTACATCATTTTTTTCCGATAATATTTTATGTGATAGTCGATAAGCAAACTCTTTGGGTGGTTAGATAGGGGGTGTTCTCCCAAGTGCCAAATGTAACATTCCATCAACGCAAACCGAATATATATTAACCCAAGGAAGTTGAAATATTTAAAAATATATTTGTTTAGGCTTTATATTAACATATATTAATTATGTTATTATAGTACTGTTGCCGTATATTCACATAATTCTGAAATATAAAACCATACTAAAAATAATCAATAAGAACCAGTTTCAAAATAAAACCCACCTTTAACCAAATGTTAATATCCTCAAAACGTACATATCATACATAAAGCATGCTCAAATCACTTCAAAATACCTTGCCAATTACATCAACGTTATCTCCGATGTTAGGACCGAGCGAGATAGGTTTTCCATCACCACCTTCAACTTGAATCGGCACTGAGCAATCATGATCCACGAACCCAATCTTATTATTCACGTTATCATAAACCATCAGCTTCTCCGACATGAACGAAGATCCAACGAAGAAGATATCATTATTGCCCCAATGCAATGATATCGGCGTTACAGACAGACACCAAAAACCCTCAAGCTCATCATTAGCATAGATTTCCGGTCTAATGTAATTATGTGGTGTTACGTTAAACAACATCGACCCTGGGAAATGAAGAGTGATGTTCGGAAACTCTTGATCGACAACCTCGCTTGTTAAAACCCTTCCTGAAAGCTGAAAGCAGCTGCTGGCATCCACACGTTGTTTCACTACTGCGTTCTTTTGGGCCAAAAGAGCTTCGAACTTTCTATTAATGTCCTGAAACGTCAAATCCGGAGCGAAAAGCTTGTCTGATCCACAATCGAAAATGGCCAAAGAGCTTCCGTTTAAGGTCACATTCGCTCCTCCAAAATCCATGCCCAACAAAAGCATATCATAGTCATAATCGAATCGATCGACCATTGGGACTTGAGGCTCGACCACATTTCCAAACGCAAAAACTCCACCTCCTTGTCTGTTGTCTAAGCAGTGAGCGAGCTCCCGAGATGGTATGCCTCTACGGTTGAACTGCCTGACTATGGAGTGACCGTAGTTTCCAAACCCTATGATTCCATCAATTCCCCAGTTGAAGAAATCGGTACCATCGCTATCTGCAGTGTAGTTTTGTTTGGTTACACATCCAAATCGGAGGTTTGTGGAGATGGCCTGTCCTATTAAAGGGTTCCCGATCAAGAACTTGTCCTCCAATAAGAATCCTTCCATTCCTCTTCCTTGTGCATACCCGGTAATGAATCTACATCTGCCGTTTATGTTTTGTGTGCAGTTGTCTTCGGTGAAGTCGTATATTCTGGCTGTGGAGGATAGTGATGGATCGTAAGGAGGTATGTGTACTCCATTGAGGTTGGTTATGCAGTTTTCGCAGGTTGCGCAATTGACCCATATTTCTGCACTTCCAGTGTCGAGGAGCATTCTATGTATCTGTGGCGGTGTTCCTACTCCAACTTCCATGACGTAAAGTCTGCAGATATGTTATTTTATTAGACTTTGAGAAAATCATATGAAATTGACGTATTAAATAGGATACTCACGGAACGGTGGCATTTCCTCCGGTGACTGGAATGTCGATGGAAGCAGAATCGAGAAGCATTCGATCATGGCTATGTAAATGGTGCGGTCTTAGTGTATGGAATGGTTTCTTGACATACTTTATTTGAACCTTGAAGACTCCGTTTAAGGAATTAACACATTGAAGGAAGATGGATAAGATGAATAATGTTGCTGATAGATAGCCAAGACATGGTGAATGTCTTGGAAAGCCCATGAATATAGGATGGGTGATTTTCTTGTTTTCATTTTGCTAGTATTTATGTGAAAATTAATTGTTATTTTTTCTAAACATGGTCCTTAATTTTAGGTGAATAATTTTGGCCAATTGAATAAGGGCCATTCAATTGTGTTTGCGAGAAATACAAGGAATCTTACTGGTAAAACGACAAATTTAGTAAATTATTGTATTTGAAAGTTGAGTAAAGGAATAAACGGTATTCAAACAACTTTAAAAACATCAATGGTAGTCAACATAGCAGAAAACCAACGGATATAACCGGATTCAGAAAAGAGAACATAGTGTCTCAATAAAGATAGAAGCAGTCGACCTAAACCATACAATTCCAAACCCAAACCCAAACCCAAACGTGAAACTCTTCCCATCCCTTCAAAGTATGGAGCCGAGATGGACCCAAACTGAAAACCACAGCATCGATATCCCCCGAACCCATCACATCCATAAAAATGTAACATTTCATGCGAAGCCCCGTGAGAACATGATGTTGGGGCTGGATAGTAATGTGGGGAATATATATGCGACCCGACCCGACCCGACCCGAGGGTTTATCATGTTCTTGAAATCAGGATGGAAGGAGAGATTCGTGTGAACTTCTCATTATTAGGCCCTTCAACTATATATATTTACAACGGCAAATGCAATTCGATCGGATTAGCATTCAGGAATACACGCGCCATACACATTCTCAACTAAAACTAAGATTCATCCCATGTAGTGTAGTTGGTTGCGATGCTGAAGCATGTACAAAGGGATCTGAAACGGTTAAAGGGAAGGAATGCTACTTAGAGTGTGATGATAACAATAGTTATGTGAATAGCATGTGCATCAAGCAAAGGTTGTTGGGAGATTGCACTGCCACCTGCTACGAATCAGCTATTACAATATTTTGTGAAAGCCTTTAATCCATGATCAGGATGTATGCGCTGCAGCTATTCATTTATAGCAGAGGAGTGGAAATTCACATTAGGGTTAAGCATATATCCCAGAACTACAAAGATACAGCCAGCATCTAACAATGTTGCTGGATTGGGTTATAGGGGACTCAAGTTGCAGGAGAGCCATTTATTTAATGATTTTATATGCATGTGGAAGCAACGGTACATGTGTATATTCAAACAGACGCAAAGACTACTTGTGCAAATGATTTAATGGATATAAAGGAAATCCATATTTCAATGGATCTCAAAGATGTCAAGCAAGCAGAAAATATTATCATATTTGCGGAAATGGAAGGAACAATTACCTTATCTTATTTAATTTCCGCATAAGTTATATCGCGTAGAAACCAATTTTATAATAACAACAATCGGCCACGAAATATTAGCAAAATGTAAATAAGAAAATCACTCACACTATGTCGATTTAAAACAAAAGTATGATTTCTTCAAGACATTTACCATGTCTTGACTACCTATCATCAACATTATTCATCTGATCAGCCTCTTTTCATTGCGTTAATTTCTTAAACGGATCTTCAAGATTCAAATTAAATGTGCCAAGAAATCAGTCTATACACTAAGATCACACCACATGCACAGCCATGGCTGAATGCTTTTCGGTTTCACTCTCATCGATGTTATCCCATTTTTGGTCAAAACTAGAACATCAACAAATTGGCAAGTAATGATGGAGATCAGTTGAAATCAAGCCTACGATTGATGTCGCCAAAATTTGGTTGAGCTCCGATCGGGACGAAATTGGTTGGAGATGACGATAAGGATTAGGAGAGGCCATGTTTCAAATTTCAGGTTAATCGGAGTTCGTATGAAGGAGATATGATCGATGCAAGGTAGGAAGAACATACTGTTCGAAACAACCTTCCTCTCACCACCGGACCAAGCTCCACCGGTCCAAGGCCTCACCGAACCAACTCCACTTCCCTTCCTAGCCGAACCAACCACACTTCCATGTACTACCGAACGAGCTCCACCGAATCACCTCCACCGGACCAAGCTCCACCGGTCCAAGGCCTGCTCCACCGGTCCAAGGCCTCACCGAACCAACTCACCACCGAGTCAACCTCCACCAAACCAACCACTACCGGACCGGAGCTGCCGAACCAACCCACGCTCCACACACTACCGGTCCAATCAGCACTCCACTCACCGCCGAACCCGGGTGTTGCCGAACCAACGTTGGCAGGCCAGATTGCATCAGCCCAGGGCCCACCAACAGCTATATACATCCAGAACCCCTACCCCCAGCCTCACTCTATAAATAGAGGGGCAGAGGTACAACAATGGAGGACAAGTTGGAGAGCTCAAGCACGGATAGAACTTTCAAACAACTTTCAGTTACTTGTAATCAAAGCTTTGTACTTGTAATCTGAATAGAAAAGAAGAATAACATATAAAGTGGACGTAGGCACGTTCTGACCGAACCACTATAAATCGGTGTATCTTTTACAGTTTAGTCCCTGCTTTTTAAATATTTACGTAAATCACCCAAATCACTACGAACAATACAAAATCAACTAAATTTGTGTTTGAATATTGCTGAGTTGTATTCATACACTAGTGCTTTCACGGTATTTGGGGTTTGTGGCCAATTTTGGCGCAAACACTTTGGTGCTTTCACTGAGAACAACTCAGGAGCGCTTTAATCATTGCTTCGCAAAGATTTGTTGAGAGACTCTCTTTAAGAACCAGAAATCTATCCGAGATTATGGCTCTTGGAAGGAAAACAAGTAGAAAACAGAGACCAGAAAGTAGTCAGCACGAAGGGAGTCAAGGGCCTTCCTCAGGAGAGAACCAAACTTCAGTCTTCATCACCAGGGATGAGATGGAGACAATGATGAAAAGACAAAAGGAGTTGATTCAGAATTTGTTTCAGCAGATTGGGCAACTTGGAGCACAGAATAGGGAAGCGGATGGAGTTCGGAACGGAGCAGGACCATCCGGCCTAGCACCTGGATTAGGAGGCACATCCATGGAGAACATAGATCCAATTTCGGAGAGAGAAAGAGGAGCATCTGCACAAC